>OY720443.1:111797659-112430542 GCA_963082915.1 Dolichopus griseipennis | reverse complement strand
TTCAAACGGTGTAAAAGTTTTTGTAAACATACGGACTGACGGACGGACCAACGGACGGACAGAGTGAAGCTATATAGGCACATTTTTACAAAATTTTTTGAAAATGTGCTAAAAACTAACTGATAAAGAATAATTAGAGTTTAGTTATAACAAAAGAAAGTTAAAAGAAAGATTTTTTGTATGTATGTATATTATATTATCAATGGGAATTAGCCTTAAATCCAAATCATTGAATTACTAAAATATCTTATTGTATCAATTACTAACATGTCAATAACATTCACTTTAAACGAAACCTTTTCCATATTGACAGTTAATTATCTGGGGTCAGTTGATATTAATATGGGATAAGAGTATTAACTTTGGTATGGTGTTTTCAACCACTTAAAGGAAACGAGCTAGATATGAAAAAGTATATATATTTTTGATGATCGTGACCTCCTGAGTCAATATAGCCATGTCCGTCCTACCGTAGGCACGATAACTCAAAAACAAATGGAGCTATCTTGATGAAATTTTAACTATAGGTTATTAGGACTTAAAGTACGACGGGGTTGCATATGGGTGAAGGCGGCCCATGTTTTCAGATTCTGGACCTTTTAATCGTTCTGAGGGCTAACAAACATATAAACAAATAAGAAAACAGTCAGTCGGTGTAACCGAATTAGAAATACCCTACACCTATTTGTTTCAAATTTAATGGGAAGTCTACAAGTCATTTTAAAACCATAAAAGCTTTTATAAGTTTGGTCGTAAGACATTTTTTTTTTTTTTTTATTTTTTTTAATTTTAAATTTTATTTATCCCTTTATAAATCTTACAAATATCTTAACCTAGAAAAATTTACAAAAACGGTTTTCTTTATTTTATATTTAACATTTAAATTATAGCTTAATTTTTATGTTAATTTGAATCGAAATTTTATTTTATTTTTAGACTTAATTTGAATTATCAACTTAATATTATTCTTATAAATATTGGAAAACTTGGGAATATAAAAACCAATAACTAAACATTTTTTTTATAAAACTTAACCTACTTAAATAACCTAACCTAATTAAAAACAAATTGTATCAAATACTTAATGCTAATAATTTTTTATTTTGACTAATCTTACGTGTTTTCCAACCACCAATAATTTCTTTTTATCAATTTGTCTATGTCTGGTATTGACATATCGTATTTCAGATGTTCTCCGTTTATATCGCCCGGGTTATATTCTATGACTTTGTATGTAGCCCGTCTATTATAATGGTATAATAGGGGGACATGATTATCGTCTTGAATATAGCCATATTTGTCCAGAAAGATAAAATGCAAATGCTCAGGTGCTATAAAGCCTGTGAGCAAGGTCTTTCTAATGTACTCCATATTGTGGTAGAATATATGTGATATTAAACCATTTTCTGGAGTGTTTTGTGCTCTTTCATAGTGGTTTCTGACTAATTTTATTATAAAATTGTCTATTCTAATGATTTTAGCTTCCTTGTACAAGTATTTATTGGAGTAAAAATGCTTGTAGTCGGATTCGGGCTTTCTGTTTATATTGGTACAAACTCTTATACACTTTCTTTCGAATTTTCGTAATGTTTCCATTAAGCTTGCACTAATGTTGTACCATATTGGTACACCATATACAAGTGTTGGCCTAATTAATGTTTGGTAACAAATTATTTTAACTCTTTTACTAATGTTTTTATTGTAAAATAGTTTTTTAGCTGCCATAAATGCTTTATTACCTTTTGATATACTGTATTTCACTTGATCGATATAATTTAGGTTTCTATGTAATTGAACACCCAGGTATTTAACTACTTTTTTATTGGATAGAGCGATATTATCTGGTGATTTTATTACAAAATCTTTCCAGTTTTTTTCCAAACCTGTTTTATTGACTGTATTGCGAAATAAAATAGTCTCACACTTATAATAATTTATTTTCATAAGCCTTACTTGACAATAATCTCTAACTATGTTAAAAAGTTTTTGCACTAAATGCTTAATAGGGTCTACTTTGTTATCGGCATAATATATGATAATATCATCAGCAAAAGCTAATGCATAATTATTACCTTTTACTCGATCTAACAAATGTAATAATTCTGCTATATAAATTGAAAAAAGTATAGGTGCATTTACTGTACCTTGTAATAAACCATTGTCAATATTAAAAGTTTTATCATTGGTTGAATTTTTATTTTGAATATAAAACTTATTATTATATATCATATTCATTATTAAGGCTATTAAGTTATTAGGTACTTTTAGTTTTAAGAGTTTAAAAATAATACCATCTAACCAAACCGTGTTAAAGGCTTTTTCCATGTCTATTAAGCATGCGCCTACCCCAAAATTTTTGTTTATAAACCAACAAATATCTGAGGTTAATTTTGTAATGGCATGTACTGTGCCATGTTTATGTCTAAATCCGAATTGGTTATCTAGTATAACTTCCTTGGTAATCGAAAACGCTGTTAATTTGTCATTAATCAGTGTTTCGAAAACCTTACTTATGTTTGGCATTAAACTAATCGGTCTGTAGTTACTTGGATTAGTTGGGTCTTTGCCAGGTTTTTTTAGCAAAATAATTTTCGACATTTTCCATGCTTTGGGAAAATACGAGTGATTAATTGCATTATTAAAAATAATAACATATTTAGAAATTATTAAAGAACTTAAATTTTTTAAAACAATGTTTGGAATTTCATCAATACCATAAGAAACTTTATTTTTTAAGCTTTTATTTTAATTCAAGTTCTTCTTTGTTTGTGAATTCACTACTTTCGAAATTCTGGTTGGAAGCTTTGTTTGCGTTAGAAAAATTACATAATGGTGAAATTGTTTATTCTTAAATTGTGTACGTTATTTTTGAAATGTTGGACTGTATTGATAATTTTGTTATGAAATCTCTATTTGTTGGTGTATTAATTGTATGTATTTTTTCTATGTATGAACCTATTATATTATAAATTTGAGTATTATTTTTGATTATATATTTATTAGAATTTGTTTTTTTTAAGTAATTAACATCTATATTATTTTGAAATAAGAGTGGTGCGTCATTATGGTCTATGTGTAGTTGAGAGATTTCATTATAATTTTTTCTGCGAAAAATTTTATTTATTTCTGGGAACATGTTTGTACTATTATTAGGTGCAATATTTTGCAGACGTTTAGTCCAATATTTATTTATTTCGATTTTAATTTGCTGATTTATCAATGAATTAATATTGTTAAGTAGACTTTTTAGAAGTTGCATGTTGGAAGAAGAAAAATTTAATCTTTGTTTGTGTATTTTGTGTATATCTCTCATTAATTCAGTTTTTTTTTTTAATAATCTTTTTAAGTTTGAAGAGTAGAATTTCATTATGTTGTTTTTGTTATTAAATTTTGGAATAGTTTCTTTCATTGTTTTTGTTATTATATTATTAAGTTTTTCCAGATGATAATCAATGTTTTGAATTGATATATTACAATCATCTGGAATGTAATTATTATTATTATTGTTATTATTACTATTATTATTATCATTATTATTATTATTATTATTATTATTATTATTATTATTATTATTATTATTATTATTATTGTTATTGTTATTATTTGTAGTATATTCTTTATAAAAATTTTGATCCAATTTAGTTTGAAATATTTCCCAATTGGTATATTTAAAATTAAAATTATTTTCTATAGTTGGCAATTCTGTTAAAGAAAGCTGCTCATTATCTATTGAGAAAAAGAGATGTATGGCGTTATGATCACTATTATATGGGAGTGTGGTGAGTTTTTTATGTGCGTGAGAATAATTAACTTTAATTCTGGTATCTGTTATTACTAAATCTAAATATGAGTTTGCAAATACTCTTGTTTTGCATCCAATTATGTAGTTGTACACCTCGAGCATTATTTACAGTGTTTAACCATGATGTATGTTTGGCGTTAAAATCGCCAGTTAATATATAGAAATTATTTGGATTTGATAAATTTAACAAATCAAAAATTTTTTCTAATTCTGTTAAAAAGTTATATGAATTTCTATTTGAAGCGTAAAAAGAAATTATAAATAACTTTTTTCTTTGATTTAATTGAAGTTGGATAATACATGGCTTAATGCAAATAAAATCATCAAAACTATCGTAATTTATAATTTTATAAACAATTTTATTTTTTGTGCCTATGGCAACACCACCGCCTTCAATTTCATTTGTACGATCTCTTCTAATCAGATTATAATTATTGATTGACATGTGATCAGATGTTTTTAATTTCGTTTCACACATACAAATTATATCTGGTTTATAATTTTCGAGAAAGTGTATGAGTGAGAGTTTTTTATTGTATGAGATTAGAGAATTGACATTTATTGATATTAATGTGTAAAAGTTATTCATTGTTGATTGGAGATGCGTAAGTGTTTGAATAAAATATCGATTCTATTGCTATTAGTTTTGATATAGTCTCTAACACTCTTAAAATCTTTACGCATTTCTTTTTGCATATCAACAAAACATTTTTTAATTTCTAAAATTATATCATTGTTAGAATTACTACTATTACTGCTATTACTTCTACTACTATTACTTATATTATTAGTGTTAGAAATATTTTTATTAGTATTATTTGATCTTACCACACTAGAGAAAGATAGGTTTGGTTGAACTGTATTCTGCAACATGTGTTTATTTGCGATCTTTCTTTTGGTAAGTTCTTTTGCTTCATCACGTTTTTGTATTTTTAGTTGGTACTCAGGACACATTTTGAATGATGATGGATGACCATTCTGTTTGCAGAGGATACAAAATAATCTTTCTCTTGGATCCTCAGGTTTTATTGAGCATTCTGCTGGTGGGTGGTTATCTCCACATTTCACGCATCTTTGCTCCATTTTACAATTAGCAGTGGAATGTCCAAAACGCTGACAACGTGTACACTGCAATATGTCTGGTTTGTGTAATTTTTCCCATCGAATAATTTGATGGTCTAATGTTTTTATTTTAATTATTTCATTGAATGTGCTGTTGGGTGAAGCCTGTACAATAAAATATGGTAGATGTGCTTTATTTTTAATAGAATGTCTGGTGGTTAATCTGGTAACTTTTTCGAATTTTAAAGATTTACTTTCATGAATTTTTAGGCTTTCCATGACTTCATCACATGTGTGGGAGCTGCTTAATCCCTTCAAAACTACCGTGACTCGTTTTTCTTCCTTTGGAGTATATGTGAAAAAATTTATTTTGGATTTTTCTAGGAGCTCACATGTTTTTGTATGGTCTTCCAGTTTATTCGTGTAAATTATATTTTGTTCGTTGCCTCTTTCTTTGATCAGGTAATCGTCAATCTTTAGATTATTTTTTATTAACTTTTTTAGATAAGCAACATCTGTATTGCCAAAGTTAATGGGTGGCATTTTATTTTTTTTGTTATTTTTGTCGGCTTTATCATTAATTTTTTTTTCTGTTTTATTTTTATTCTTTTTTATTTCAGTTATTCTGGCCAATTCTTCTATGCTAGGTTCGGAGGTGCAATCTGCAGCGGTGTTAATTTCAATTGTGGGTGCACTTTTGTCATTTTCTTTAACCGCAATATCCTCCTGTTCTTCTAACTCCATCAATGGGGTAAAAAAATTGTCAGAAGCTTGAGCGGCTCATCACGTGGTGTTTATCGTAAAAAGCTTTATATATCATCATATCTTCTTCTTGTTTATTTATAATCTCTTTTAGCTCCTCAATTTTGAAAATAAATTCATTTTGTTGTTTAGGATTATAATTTAGGATGTTTTTAATATGCTGCCAGATTTTCTTAGGATTGCCATTTGTATTTTGAAAATTTTTTTGATCGAATATTCTACGTTTTTCTCTCTTAGTTGCTGTATATTTATTAAGCCAGAATTTGTATTTATATCGTAAGTACTCATTGTCATATAAATGTTAGGTTATATATACCCCTTTACCTATTCTATAGGTGTAGGGTATAAAAATAGCTGAACAATTGAATACATTAACTTTTAATACAACAGATAAACAGTAAACTGACACTTGAAATAAAAACTGCAATCAATCGTCCTACCAGTATCACTAAAAAGAAAAAGAAACTAAAAACTTTGCGGCATAGATAGATTGCGACTCACTAATTATTTAAAAATATTAAAAAACAAAAAAACTAATAAATGTTAAATTTATTTATTTCAATTCAATTTCAAAATTTGTATTATTCAATTTTGTGATAAAAAGCTAATCAAAATATTAATATATTTAATAAAACAAATTTTTCAATTGCAATTATTTCAAATTATTAGTTTATGTACCTATTAGAAAAGCGTATAAACGCAAAATATGCATTAATGTATTTCTAAAATACAACTATTACCTATGGGAATAATTCTATGAAATATATCATATAATAAAAATAAAAAAAAGACATTTAATCATTTATTAAAAAAGTATTTTGTTTTTAATTTATAAAATATAATACATATTATATGTTTTATGGTAAAATTCGTATCCTTTAAAAATATAAATGTGTTAAATAAGAACGGAAATAGGAAGGAACCCTTGAATATCAAATTTAAAATTTCTATCTGCATGAGTTTCAAAGATTAGCTTTTTAATTTTTGGATTTCTAAGGAGGCACCTGAACCACCATACAATTATGTTTAAATTTCGGGGACACAAAGGAAATAGGAAAAAACACCGTTATATCAATTTTAAAGCTTCTTTATTTATTTCAAGTAATTATCTTTATTAATTTCGAATACATGCTTTAAGGTCTTGAGAGTAGAGGGAATGGTACGCAAACAAGTTTTCCAATTCATCCAAAATTTTACTGATACAAAGCAAAAAGGAAACAATACTTGTGTGCCAAATTTTAATGCTTTATCTTCTTTGTTTTCAAAATTATACTCGTTTGGCCTCATTTCAATCAAAAGCATCTAGAATCCGAATCCATTGTCCGATTTTGACCATAAGCAATCACAGCGGTACTTTCATTTCTAGTAACCTAGAGTTTAAATTTCATCAAAATAGCATCATTATTGTTTGAGTTATGGGGTTTTTTAGATATATGTTCGTTAACCCTTGAATACAATTGGAACATTCCGCCGTAGTTTCATTACTAGTAACCTACAGCACAAATTTCATGAAGGTAGCGCTATTAGTTGGTTTATTTTATATGTTCTTTAGCACTTAGACCGGTCAAAAGGTCCGGAATCCAAATCCATGTCCGATCCCACAAATATGCGATCCCTGCAGAACTTTCCGTACTAATAACTTACAATTAAAAATTCATCAAGATAGCAAAATTTTTGAATTTTCGTGTTTCTTTCTAGAAACTAGTAGAAACAAACTAGTCGGTTAGCAAAATTTCTTTGCCACGTCATATGCTTCGGAGCTATAAGGGCTCCAAAATTGAAATTTTGCTATTTGTAAACACCTGTAGCTTGAAACCCTGTTCAAATTTTTTTTCATATACAAAATTTAAAGCTGAAGCATTATATTTCAACATGTCGTATATTATACATAGATGTAATAGGTTGTTTAATTTCGTACTAAATTTGAAAAATTTTATAAAATAAACTATAAACATTTAAAGTATAAATTTTGAGCATTTTAATCTGTTTGAAAATATTTTGTTAAAAATCATAAAAATAATAGAGTGAATGCATCAGCTAAAGTACAAAAACCTATTGAAAATTAAAAAATTTTGCCTTTTGTAATTTATTTATTTACAGTTTGAATTGATCACATAAACATTAAAAATTAGAAATATAATTTACAGTTTAATTCTCTCAATAATCTCATTTAAGCATACTACGCGGGAAAATTTTATGCTATAAAAAGAAAAATAAAATAAATAAATATTTTTAAATTGCATAAATACAAAAATTTACAATAAAAGAAAAAAAATAATCAGAGGAGAAACTGGTATCATTTGTGAAGGAGTTTGTCGCGATATCTTTTGCAGCCGAATAAAATGTTCTGCACTTGATGAATCTGTTATTGGCATCCTTTCAGAAAATCACCTAATCAGATTCATGTGTGAGGAGTGCACTGATTATATTCAAACAGTTGATGTGGTATTAAATAGTATTAGGGATAAAGTTGAAAAAAATCGATCCCAAATAGAAGAGTACAAAAACAAGTTCGACGAGTCACTAAAGAAAAACGAATTCGAAATTAAAAACTTACTTGAAGCAATAGAAACCCGCTATGTCGAAAGATTATCCACATTAAAAAATTCACGCGATTAACATCAGAAAAGTGTAGCTGAACTTACAAAAAGACTGAATAGCAAAGGACTGGAAAATAATTTAATTTAAATAATAATAGTAAAGTTGAAAAAAAATTATCATTTTCTGATGTGGTAAAGAGGGATCCTATTGTTTGTTAAAACCCACATGAATTTGAATATAAATGGAATATCACATAAAAGGGATGGGAGCATAGCTGTTTTTTTGTGATATAGAATCAGTGAAAAGTATCAAAAATCAAGTGCAAAATAAATTAAAAGACAAGTATGAGGCTATTATACCAAAAAAAAAAATTATAAAACCATAAAAACTTTTATTAGTTTGATTGTAAGATTAGCTAACCAAATTAACTTTAAATCAAAAATGTTAAAAATTCTTACTAATTTAACTATTTAAAAATATTAAAAATCAAAATAACTTGAATTAAATACTGAATACATTTATTAGAATTCAGTTATGAAATTGGAAAAATTTTGTTAGCTTTTTATCACAAAATTAAATAATTCAAATATTTCAAAATTGAAAAAATAAATAAATACTATATGTACCTATTAGAAAACTTTATAGATGGAAAAAAAAAAAATACAATAAATGTATTTATAAAACACAATGACAATTTTCAAACTTTTCATATAATTTATTTAAATAAAAAAATAAGCTTTACATACTTGCAGGAAATATCTTTGAACACAACTTAAGTATCGTACACAATTTCTTAATTATAATATTATATTAGCTACGGTAATAATTTAATAACACTTTAGATATAATAAAAATAAAAAAAAAATAAAAATTATCGTTTATTAAAAAACTATTTTGTTTTCAATTTATAAAATATAATACATAATTAATTTTTAAATAAAATTCTTATGCTTTAAAAATATTAAAGTGTTAAATTAGAACGGGAATAGTGTATAAAATTTAAAGTGTCTATATTTAATAATTTCGAAATTAAGATTTTTAATTTTTGGATTTTTTATGAGGCACCTGAACCACCAATAAACACCATTAGTCTAAATTTCGGGGACAAAGAGGAAATAAGAAAAAAACTCCGTTCTACCAAAATTCGAATACATGTTTTAAGGTATTGGTAGGAGTGGGGGTGGTATTCAAACCGCTATTCCAATTCATCCAAAATTTCACGTACACAAAGCAAATAAGAAGATACACCTGTGCACCAAATTTTAACGTTCTATCTTTTTTTGTTTCGAAATTATACTCGTTTTGTCTCAATTCGATCAAAAACTTCTAGAAACCGAACTCATTGTCTGATTTGACCAGAACCAATCCCCGCGGTACATTTATTACTAATAACCTGGACTTTAAATTTCATCAAAAAAGCGTCATTAGTTTTTGAGTTATGGTCTTTTTTATACACAAGTTCGTTATCCCATGTTCCGATTTCGTCCATATGTAGTCCCCGCCATACCTTCAATACTAGTTAACTTTTGTACACAAATGGAACGTTCTATCTTAATTTTAAGTTACTACCTTTATACCCTACACCTATAGAATAGGTAAAGGGGTATATTAACTTTGGTATGGTGTTTGTAACCACCTAAAGGAAGCGAGCTAGATATGCAAAAGTATATATATTTGTAATCAGCGTGACCTCCTAAGTCGATATAGCCATGTCCGTCCGTAGGCACGATAACTCAAAAAATAATGGAGCTATCTTGATGAAATTTTAACTGTAGGTTACTAGAACTGGAAGTACGGCGGGGATTACCAATGGGCGAAATCGGCCCATGATATCGGATTCTGGACCTTTTAATCGCTATCTTCATCAAATTTGTGCTGTAGGTTACTAGTAATGAGACTAAGGCGGAAATTGCGTATGGTCAGGATTGAACCATGGGTTCGGAACCTAGAACTTTTTGATCGAATTTAGGCCAAACGAGCATAATTCCGAAACCAATGAAGATAGAACCTCCAAATTTGGTATCAGGGTGTCCCTTCCTATTTCCTTACTGTCCTTGAAATTTGGACGTCATTGGAGTATTGGGTCGGGGACCAGCCACACATTTTTGAAGACCTTAAAGCATATCTTTAAAATTAATAAAGATAACAACGAAAAAATGTAGATGCTTCAAATTCGGCTCAAGGGTGTTCTTTACCATTTCTTGTATGTCCCCCTTATTTGGTATTTATTGGATTGGTGGTTCAGTACCCATCTTAGACCTCCCAAGGTTTAAAAGCTGTTAATCGAAATTAATAAAAATAGTAACTTAAAATTAAGATAGAACTTTCCAATTGTGTACAAGGGTTAACCAGTATTGAAAGTATGACGGGGACTGCATATGGGCGAAATCGTACTATGGTCAAGGGCTAACTAACATATATCTTAAAAGCGGTATAACTCAAAAAATAATGCCGCTATTTTGATGAAATTTAAACTCTAGGTTACTAGTAATGAAAATAGCATGGGAATTGGTTCTGGTCGAGAACAATGACTTCGAATTCTAGAAGCTTTTGGTCGATCTGAGGCCAAACGAGTATAATTTCGAAGCCAAAGAATATATTTCCTATTTCCAATGTGTCCCCGAAATTTAGACATAATTGTAGTGGTGGTTCAGGTGGAATTCCTTGAGAAATTTGGCAACCTTCCCCATTGAAGGGCTATTAGAACTTTAAAATAAACAATTTACTGTTTTTATAAGTAAGCAGTAACTTAGTCACCAACGTATATATTTCCTTAATTAAACGTTATATAGAAAAACCAGTACACTAAATTCGCTTATGTACAAAGTAGTACAAATTTTTAATGATCTACCGCAAAATATTAAGAATGAAAATATTGTAAAGCATAAATGTAGTATATAGTTTGGTAAAAGTAATTGTAAATTATAAAGTTTGTTAGAAACTAATAAAATAAATCTAACATATATTTTCTAACAAAGTTTTCCTTAAATTTAAAATGGGTTCTTTATATTGAAGAAATTGTCTCTTAGTTTTACCCATTTTGCTTAGATAATAAAATTCTAGGTAAAATTCCAACTTTTGGTGGAGTTTACAATTGATTTCCTAGAACCTCAAAAAATGGATGGGTGTGAACAGGAGAGTAATGGAATCATCATAGGTTTGATTAAGAAAAATTTGTGGACCTTCCCCATTGAAAGGTTATAAGGACTTAAATCTTAAAACTTTTATGTTTTTATAAAACAGCAACTACTCGTAATTGACCAGTGTATGTTTTCCAAAATTAAATGTTAACATTGAAGCTCCAACATTATATTTCGCATTTGTTAACAGGTTTTCTTGAGTGCATTGGGATTATATTTTAAGTATTGTGTATTATTCATAATTAATAAATTGGTGAAATAACTTAATTATAATAATATCAATTATTACTATATATATTTTTATAAAAATAAATGACAAGCTACTCAATAAGAAACCCTATATAATTTTGAAAATGAGCTTTTTAAAAACCCTTGGTTTTTTTCATCACTTGTTTACCATATGATCAGAGTTACACTTCATAAAACTTTCGTCAAAATTAACTCTTCACAAGATGTACATTCAATGTGTAATTTACCACAATATGGAGTAATCATGGAATCTAGTACCACGACAAAACTGAGAGTGGTTTTTAATGAATCACAAGTAACTGAAAGTGGAATTTCGCTCAATGACGTGTCATGAAAGGGCCCGGTTACTCAAGATGATTTGGTGAATTTATTTATTCGCTGGCGTAAACAGAAAATCGACTTTACTGTCGACATCGAAAAAATGTATTGACAAATATGGTTAATGAAGAAGAAGCAATTATCAAAGAATAATGTGGGGAAATAATCCAAAACAATCTGTTAAGGATTATCAACTTTTAACTGTTACGTTGGAACTAACATTTTCATGCTTAATTTTGACGCTTAATCAAGTAGACGTGTTTTAATTCTATCATAATTTCTTTTTTACATAATTTATATAAAAAATAAAATATAAAAAAATAAAAACTTTTTTTTATTTAGAAAAAAGTGCTTAATTTCAAAATAGTATCTTGTATAAATTTAAGTGTAATAAATGTTATTTTAAAATTTTTTATAATAAACTGCTTAAACTAACATTTTTTAAATTAACATTGATCTAAATTTAAAGTGCCTATTACTTAATAAACAAAATAAAAAAAAAACAAAGAAGTTAACCAATTAATTTTTACTCAAATAACTTACAACAAAAAATATTAAGTATAAAAATGGAGTCAATGAAATGTGATAGCGCTAACTGTTCAGTATACGATTCCAAAACTGAATCTGTAAAATGTAACAGTTTCTGTAAGAAACGTTTCCATGGAGTTTGTTTAAATGCTCTCAGAGGAGGCTGGTACTCGGCATTTCTCGCTCAATATTTTGTATGTGAGTGATACTTGGATTTTGATTCAAGCATCAAAATGATTTTAGATGATGTGAAAACATCATTTAAGAATTTTAAAGATGAATATGAAGGACTCGCATCAAAATGTAATGAGACAATCAAATGTAACTCGGCTTCATTTAACGAGATGGCAAAGGACTTCGAGTCCCTTAATGCATCTTTGAGCAGAAAGTCTGACAAACAAAAAGTTCTTTATCGCAGCAAACAAATCCAAAAATAAATGAGCTTCTTTCCATATTAAATAATACTAGTATATCAATAAAAACTTTGATGAGTGAGCTTAAATCTTCAATTAATCTACAACTTCAAGAATTCTTCGCCTCAAAGTTCATCCAGACAAATGATTTCTCAAAAAATTTAAATGGAGAAATTGGATCACTAAGAAATGAAATTATTAATATGGGTGTCAAACTAAATGCTAGTTTGGATAGATCTTTTGATACTTTTAGATACAACCAAATGTAACTGTGTCAAAATTCAAAAGATGTATGGACTCAAACGGATGAACCAGTTCAATACAGTAATTTTCAAAATGCTTTCATTTTCAACCCGATTAATTCAAAAACGGTTGAATATTCAAGTAAATTGACGCATGATGTTATAGATTCAAGATCTATTACATCCTTAGAGAAATCAAAAGCAATAAAAGAAAATAATTCTTTACATGACGAATTACTGCAGTGCGGTTCCTCTGTTATTTTGGAATCAATACCTGCTTCATCTGCATCACTTTCATCTCCATTAATTTTATCAACTAAACTAGTTGATCACAATTCAACGTCTACTTCAACATCAATGTCATCATTATCATCATCACCATCACCATCACCACCATCATCATCATCATCATCATCATCTTTATCTAATACTTCTGCTTCAAAGTTAGTAGCCAATAAAGTTTGTTTTACACTACCACTTGACAAGGAAGTTAGTACAAAACAAAGGCTTAAATCAACTAAGGTTAGAAAAGAATGTACTTAACAACATTAAATTCATTGTACTTTACAAAATTGGCTGCTTCAACAACTCCTAGTTACCTCAGTAAGTTTCTAAATAATACATTTAAGTTAATAATGAAATACAAATAATTAATATTACTCCTAAAGATCTTAGGTTTAAACCTAAATATAGGTCTTTTAAAGTTATGGTACCCGAATCCAAAATTTGTGAAATAATGAATTACAAAATATGGAAAAAAGGCACTATAATAAAAAAATTCATAGACAATAAAAACACTTTCAACACAATTTTAAAACATAATAATAACTTTTTACTCAACAGAAAACACTTCTTTTAAATCCGTTTGCTGTTCCTTTTAATAATCATACAAAAAAAAAACATCCTAGTCAAAACACAACAACTAATAGTTCTAAATACAAAAACTTTACTAGAGGAGAAACTTTAAAGCCAGCTTCTTTTAATATTATAAATAGTGCTAATAATAATAATTGTAATAATAATAAAAATAATAATAATAATAATAATAATAGTAATAATAATAATGGCAATAATAATAATAACAATAATAATGTTAATAATGATATTAATTCTACTAATAACAATAATACAAATAATAATAATAACAATAACAATAATAATAACAATAAAAATGGTAATACTTATATTACTAATAATAATAACAATAATAACCTTAATGCTAATTTCTCTTTAAACCCTCTTTTACCTCCAATTGTAAGAATGACTCAGAAATCTCTAACGGAAGACTGTACCTACGCACTTTCTAGATTTAGAGATGAAAAAATTCTAAATTATGTAAGACTATTTCTTGCATTTTTGCACGATGACAAAAATAATCGCGTAATTGAGGATAAAACAAGAACAAATTTACTTGTGTTGATACATAATGAAGGGTTACCATCTAATTACAAGGAATTATAAGGCTTTTATTTTAAGTATCATATTAAAATTGGTTTCACTTCCAAACAGGTAGAAGATAATCTCAGTGCTTTTCCTAGTCATTGCAATAGCAATTACTACAATCACTTGTACCAGTCTCGTGAAAAATATAATAAGTTTTTCCGGCCGAGCAGCAAGTAACAATTTAAATTCAAAATTCTATATCGATTCTTACACTAATTCCAATTTAGTTACACTGTCTAACCATAGTATCAAAAATAAAAATAGCGTTAGAGGAACTAAAGTGAAATTATTCTACCACAATTGCAGTGGTATGACGGGAAAGCTTAAGAAATTATATATTGACGCTAAGTCATGTGAATTTAATATTCTGGCGATCACTGAATCATGGTTAAACGATTCCTTCGTAAATGAAGAAATTTTGGACAGTACTTGGTCGATATATACAAAATATCGGGATTATCTTGCTACAAATTGTTCCCGTGGTGGTGGTGTACTACTTGCAGTAAACAATACCTTATCTGGTGTTGCATTAATCACTAGGACTTACCACTCTTTCGATCACCAATTTATTAAAGTTAACTAAGGTAAAAATTTTTTATACCTTGGTACTGTTAACTTTACTCCTACTATTGACAATTCCTCATATTCTGAATTTTTCGAGGCATACCAGCATGTTATATCGAATATGAATGAGGAAGATTCAATTATAATTTTAGGGGACTTTAACCGTCCTTCTTTATCTTTTATTGTTGACGAATCTGATAATTTATTACTACCAATCAACTTTCAGGACGACATAGATTTCGATCTTATTAATGTATTTTATGGTAATGATTTACATCAATCTATCAGCTTTCCGAATTATTATTACAAATGGTTAGATCTTGCACTCACGAATGCATATGATAAAGTGGTGGTAAAGCTCGCTGATGATTCAGAAAACCTTTTTATAAACACTCCGCATCATAACGCAATCATCTTCGAATTTTCCACTGCTATACCACTTTTTACCAAATCTTACAATCATATTTTTGTATATGACTTTCTTAATGCTGATTATCAAAGCATTAGAAATGCTTTATCAGTGAACTTAGGACATTGCGTAACCAAGGCAATAAACTATACAAAATAATTAAAAATTCAAAAGAGCCTAATAATGACTTATTAAAGAAGTACAAGGATCTTGCTATTGAATTTAAACCAAAATCTAACCTGGCTTATGATAGATATCTCACTAACGTAGCCAACAAATTAATTACAGATCCTAAAAAGTTTTTTGACTTCATTAACACAAAACGTAAAACTTACGGTTATCCAAGTTTAGTGTCAAAAGATAATACGTTTTCTAATTATGCTAAAACGATCTGCAATTTCTTTGCTAAATCTTTTCAAAAAGTTTATCATCCACAAGAGTCTCCAATTGATTTTTATTTCTCTAACTTAGTAAATAATTCAAATCCTATTATTACGGATTTATACCTTTGCGAACTTGAAATATTTGAAGCAATCACTAAACTTGATACCAAAAAAGGTATAGGACCGGTGCCGTGATATAACGCCATATGCGATAAAGCCATAATGGCATTATGACTCAATCGATTGAGTCATAAAGCCATAATCGCGAAATTCTTTAATATGGCTTTAAAACAAACTCGAGTTAGTCATAAAGCCATATTGTGTTTTAAAAATTTTGAGTCATAACACCATATAATTAAAATTTAATGATTGAGTTAAAATTGTTATATATTACAAAATTTTACAGCTATCATTATTATATTATTTGTTGAAAAGAAGTAATGTTCGTGACTTTTTTGATGAAACATATAAGCAATTTAGAGGTATTTGTCCATCAGTAAATTTTGGGGAAATGCGAGACATCTTTATAAAATTAAAGCAACATTTTCCCAAAAAAACCAACAAATTTTATTAGGAGGAATATTATGCGTACACCATTTTTATGTCACCTACAATAGTGTTATAAACAATAGATCAACGGAACTATCTAATAAATGGTACATTTGCAGTTACACCCTGTTCTAATACTTTTAAGCAATTACTCATAATACATAAAGCTCACGCTGAATATGTACAAGGTGAATATTAGGGTATAGGGTAGGCACGTATTTGCCGCCGCGCACGCGTATTCGCGGCCGCGCCGTATCCAGACGAGCCGCGTTCGCGGATAGCCGGGCGAACCTTGACGATATCAGACTTCTACGACTTCTACAGAATATGTACACATATTATATATACGTTATGCCGCATTGGGAGGGATTTTAGAGTAAGATTCAAAATCAGGGTATTCGCTTTTTCCAGAATATTTATATATGTATATATGTAATGAGAGATTCTGAATTAGGAGAGATCTTATAAACGGGTACAAAATCAATGACACTGGCTACGCATAGAAGGTATATTTGTCACCAAATTATAAACTTCGAAGTAATAATATTTCTATTGTTTTTTCTAAAAAAAAATTGTTTGAAGTGAGTCATAACGCCATTATGGCTTTATGACTTATTCGAGTGTGATTTAAAGCCATATTAAAAAATTTCGCGATTATGGTTTTATGAGACACACAAAAGAGTCATAAAGCCATTAAGGCTTTATAACATATGGCGTTATATCACGGCACCTATAGGACCTGACATGATTCCACCGACTTTTTTATACAACTCTGTCAGTTATCTCACTTATCCACTTCATTTTATCTTTAATAAATCTCTTCCTCTTTTCTGGAAATCTTCTTATCTTACCCCTATCTACAAAAAGAGTGATAAATCATACGTCGAAAATTACCGTGGTATAACTATCCTATCAACTATTCCAAAGTGGTTCGAAAAAATTATTATAGACAAAATTACACCCATCATAAATACAAAACTAAACGAACAACAACATGGATTCAGAAAAGGTCGTCCACAACAAAAAACCTTTTAGTTTACACTTCTGATATTCTTAATGAAATGGAAAATGGGCAGCAAGTTGATGCTATTTATTACATTCGATCGTGTTGATCACAAATTTCTAGTAAGCAAACTTGCAGCTTTAGGAATTTCCGGCTCTTTTCTTTATTGGATATTCTCCTATATTACAAATAAAACGCAAAATATCAAATTTCAAGGATTTTTCTCGGACTCAATCGATGTTACATCAGGAGTACCGCAAGGTAGTAACTTAGGTCCACTCTTCTTTAATATATTCATATCCGATCTTTTTAATAAATTTTTCGGTGTGTCACATGTTGCATTTGCTGATGATCTCAAGATTTATCATGTAATTAAAAATAGTTCCGGTGTTGCACTATAAAAAACGAAAATTTCAATTTGCGAGCCCTTATAGCTTCCAAACAGGGGACGTGACAAACAAATTTTGTTAACCGACTCCCACAAAGTTTTGAAAGTCTAACTTCTCCCAAAATTTAAAGACCCTAACTTAAACCGTTTAGGAGATATGTGAGGCAAAGTTTTTACAAAAATTGAGTTTAGCATAATGGTATATTTTCTTATATCAAACGATGTAAAAGTTTTTGTAAACATACGGACAGAGTGAAACTATATAGGCACATTCTTACAAAATTTTTTGAAAATGTGCTAAAAATAACTTTTTTCTTTTTTTAGAAAAAACAGCTTAATTTCAAAATAGTGTTTTACATAAATTAAAGTGTAATAAATGTTATTTTAAAAACTATTACAATAAACTGCTTATACTAAAATTTTTTATACCCTACACCTATGAAATAGGAAAAGGGTATATTAACTTTGGTATGGTGTTTGTAACCACCAAAAGGAAGCGAGCTAGATATGTAAAAGTATATATATTTATGATCAGCGTGATCTCCTGAGTCGATATAGCCATGTCCGTCCATCCATCCGTAGGCACGATAATTCAAAAAATAGTGGAGCTATTTTTATGAAATTTTAACTGTAGGTTACTAGGGCTGAAAGTACGGCGGGGATTGCAAATTAACTTTGTGATCGAATTTAGGCCAAACGAGCACAATTCCGAAACCAATGAAGATAGAACCTCCAAATTTGGTATCAAGGTGTCCATCCCTATTTCCTTAGTGTCCTTAAAACTTGGGCCTCATTTGAGTAGTGGGTCGGGGGCCAGCCACACTTTTCCGAAAACCTTAAAGCATATCTTTAAAATTAATAAAGATAGCAACTTGAAACAAATGTAGAAGCTTCAAATTTGGATGTTCTTTACTATTTGTGTGGCCCTCTTATTTGGGATCAATTGGAGTGGTGGTTCAATACCCCACTTAGACCTCCCAAGGTTTAAAAGCTTATAATTGAAATCACTTAACATAGTAACTTAAAATTAAGATAGAACGTATCAATTGTGTACAAGGGTTAACTAGTATTGAAAGTATAGCGCGGACTGCATATGGGCGAAATCCCCCCGTGGGTTCGGATTCTGACCTTTTAATCGGTCTAAGGGCTAACGAACATAATAAAAAATCACGATAGCTCAATAACTAATGAGTCTATCTTCATTAATTTTGTGCTGTAGGGTATTAGTAATGAAACTACGGCGGCGATTGCGTACGGCGAGGATTGGACAATGGGTTCGGAACTTAGAACTTTTTGATCGAATTTAGGCCCAACGAGCATAATTCCGATAATAAAACCAATGATAAAAAACCAATGGAGATAGAACCTCCTAATTTGGTATCAGGGTGTTCCTTTCTATTGCCTTGGTGTCCTTAAAATTTGAGACCAATTGGAGTAGTGGGTCGGGGACCAGTCACACAGTTCCGAAGACCTTAAAGCATATTTTGGAAATTAATAAAAATAGGAACTTCAAACAAATGTAGAAGCTTCAAATTTAGTACATGTGTGTTTTTTACTATTTCCTGCGCATCGTCCTAATTTTGCATCAATCGGAGTGGTGGTTCAGTACCCCTCTTAGACTTCCCAAGGTTTAAAAGCTTATAATCGAAATGGCTAAAAATAGTAGCTTAAAAGTAAGATAGAACGTTGCAATTGTGTACAAGGATTAACTAGTATTTAAAGTAGAGTGGCTAACAGTTCAAGGGCTAACAAATATATATCTTAAAAACAGCTTAACTCAAAAAATAATGCCGCTATTTTGATGAAATTTAAACTCTATTACTTGTAATGAAAGCACCATGGGAATTGGTTCTGGTCGAGTTTGGTCAATGAGTTCGGATTATAGAAGGTTTTGATCGATTTGCATTTATAAGCTTTTGTAAAAGATACATAAACTAACTATTTAATTTTTTGAAAAATTTGAATTATTAAATATATTATGGTTTGATTAGCTTTTTATCAGAAAACGTGTTTTTGACTCGCGGTTGATAAATAAATTAAAAAGAAATTTTATATTTTAGTTCTCAAACAGTTAGTCATACAACTAAACGGTATGGCTGACTGTTATAAATGCCGGACGAAAATAAGAGGTGAAACCGGAATTCGGTGCGTCGGAGTGTGTGGAAAGATTTTCCACAGTGCCTCCAAGTGCTCGGGGCTTGACCAAGCAGCAAGCAATATATTAAACTCAAATTTGAACATTAAATTTGTATGTGATGATTGTATTCAATACATACAAAATGTAGATATGGTTCTTCAAAACATTAATTGTGCGGTTAAAAAAAACAGTGATTATTTGTGTGAATATAAACAGGAATTTGATAATGCGATAAAAAAAATGAATTAGAAACAATGCAGTTTTTAAAAGCTATTGAAGAAAGATATACTAAACGGTTAGAAAGTATAAAAAAAGTTCAACAAAAAGAATTTGAAAAATTTTCGAAAATTACAGAATTATTTCAAACGGAAAGTGAAAAACTTAATACGACTATAAAATACTAATAATATCAATGATATAAATCCTATTAATGATATTCCAATTCCTAATTATTCGAATTGGATCAAAGGTGAAACTCTTAATCCTCAAACAAAACCTGAATTTATAAGAAAGGCCATTCTGTCACACTTGAACCACCAATAGTAAAATTAACACGCAAAGCAGTAGAGGAAGGTGACAGTGCTTTCGCGGCTAAGGGATTTCAGAATTTACAATAATATCAGGCTGTTCCTTTCATACTTTTATGATCATACTGATATATGTTATGCTGGAATTACACAAACTAATTTAAAGGTCATAATAAATCAAGATGGATTACCAACAGATTACAAGGAACTATGTCAAATATATTTCACTTACCATGAAAGAATAGGAATTTCCAAAGAAGACGTCAATAAAGATTTAACTTCATACAGAAGACATATTGATAATAACTATAGAGACTACATTCAAAAAGTTAGAGAAAGTTGGAATAAATATATGACACCCATATTAAAATGATGAGTTCTATAAATATTGTCAATAAAAATAATTCAATAAATATTTTGTATGTTAATATTAGAAGTATGAGGAATAAAATTGATGATCTAACTCTATTAATTAAGTCACATTCTCCAGATATTGTTATATTAAATGAAACATGGATTTATTCATCCGAAATCCCATTTATGCAGATTCCTGAATTTTCATCCATCCATTCTTGCAGAGAAAATAACAGAGGCGGTGGAACATCAATTTATATAAAAAACAAAATTGCATTTACTTCTCTTGCATTACCAAATTCTGTAAATGAGAAATTTAATCCTATTGGAATTCAACTACTCAATTGTAAACCCAACATTAAAATTATTACAATGTATAATGCTCCTGGGTATTGATAACACGAGGGTTCTTTCCTTTTCCGTTTTTATTTAACACTTTTATATTTTTAAAAGGCTAAGAATTTTACCATAAAACATATTTAGTATAATATTTTATAAATTAAAAACCATAGGTGATACATAATTAAGACATCGTGTACAATAATTAAGCTATATTCAAAGGTACTTGCTGCATTTATGTAAAATTTATTGTTATATTTAAGTGTACTATATGAAAAGTTCTAAATTTGTAATTATATTTTATACATTTATTGCATATTTTGCGTTTATAAGCTTTTGTAATAGGTACATAAACTATCAATTTAAAATAATTGCAATTTTGAAAAATTTTAATTATTAAATATATTATGCTTTGATTAGCTTTTAATCACAAAATTTAATAATTCAAATTTTTTCACTTTTGTAATTGAATTGGAATAAATATATTTTCATTTATTTCAAGTTTTTTTGTTTTTCAATATTTTTTAATAGGTAAAAAACGATTACATCGATTCAGTGGGTATTCTTTTAAAGGCTTTCAGTAAAAACTGTCTCATAGTAGGTGATACCAACATAGATTCGCTTTCAAATAATGAAAACACTATTACTTATATTAATATAGTTGAATCATACAACTTTAACATAATCAATGACACCACTATGAACGGAATAACTCGGCAAGCCCTAAATTGAAGTTGCCAATCTGTTTGTAATCATGGAAGCATCCTTGATCACGTTATTGCCAATTTTAAAACTTTTAATGCAACGATCAAATTGTCGGATAATCCTATTAGTGACCACAAAGTTTTGGAGATAAATATTAAAAAATGCGATATAATACTCGAACAAATGACAAGAGTAACTATAGAAAAAACTAACTGGAATGCTTTCCAAAACTTAGTTGCGCAAAAAATCCAAATGTGTAACTCGTATGATGAAATTACGGAATGTATTAATGTAAGTAAAGCATTAGCTTCTTCAACAAGAATAGTTAGAAGACGGAAACAAAACCATTGGATTACTCCTTTTATACTTAATGTAATCAAAATACGAAATAAACTTTAGGCTAAAATTCGTAAACCAAAAAACAACTATGATTTGCAAAATAGATATAAAAAAATTAAAAACTATATTCAAAAATTAATAAAAGAAGCAAAGGATAACTACTTTAACAACCAAATAAGTGAAAGTTGCAACTCTCAACAGCTGTGGAAAATTATTAATAAGCACTTAAGTTCGAACATTTCTAAAGAGAGTTCGGCAATACACGTAACAAAGAACACCGGGGAAATCACTACTTCTGATTTAGAAGCAGCTAATATTTTAAATGATCGTTTCGCTACCGTCAGAAGCAAGTTAAATAAAAACTTCAACAACCTTTCAAATAATGTAATAAATACACAGGATCACATAAATCAGAACTCAATTTATTTTATTCCAACAGATAGTAATGAAATAACACAAATTAAAAACTCGTTTAAAACTAACTCATCTCCTGGACCAGATGGCATTTCAATAAAACATATCAAATCAATTAGACACATAATATCAAACAAGCTTTCTGATATAATAAATGAAATTTTATCGACTGGTGTTTTTCCAAATAAGGCCAAAGAATGTATTATCACTCCAATTTTTAAATCAGGAAAAAGGACAGTTGTTAACAATTATAGACCTATATCTTTTACAAATTGTCTATCTAAGATTATTGAAAAGGTTATTAACCGTCGTTTAATTGCATTCTTCACAAATTAAAATCTAATTGATAACCATCAATATGGTTTTTGAAAAGGAAGCAGCACAGAATCCGCTACGCTTGAAGTTGTTAATTTCATAAATATGGCGTTAGATAAAAATAACTACGCAGCCGCTATTCTTTTAGATCTAAAAAAAGCTTTTGACACCGTAAATCATGATATATTAATAAATAGCCTTTTCAATATGGGTATAAGAGGAGTTGCAGCCAATTTATTTAAATCGTATTTAAATTTTCGGAAAATCAAAACCAGAATAAAAGACCATATTAGTGAAGAAGCAAGTCTACAAATTGGAGTTCCACAAGGCACAGTTCTAGGCCCTATTCTTTATCTAGCTTATGTGAATAGCATCAACAAAATTGGGCTAAGTGGACATTATTCAATGTTTGCAGATGATACAATAATTCTGTACAAAGGTAAAAACAATAACAAACTGGAAGAAAATATTAATAATGATTTATACAAAGTTAGTGAGTGGCTAAATCATAAGAGATTAACAATTAACGTCTCTAAAACTGAATTCATCATATTTAAACAAAAAAATAAAGAAAACATTAATCTATCAATCAATATTAATAATCAACAAATACAAAGAGTAAAATCGCCGAAATATCTAGGTTTACTTATTGATGAAGATCTATCTTGGAAAATTCACATAGATAATTTAAAAAAAGCCGTTTTATAATTAACTGGTGCAATTGGAAGGTCTCCTAAACTAAGTGAAGATATAGCAAAATACCTTCTAAAATAAGGTATTTAATTCCAGTTATTATATTATTCCAAAGTGGCAAATACGTTATTAGTTCAGTTAGCGCTATTATCAACAGAGCTATTAAAATCTTATATAGACTTCCATATGATTCTCCAACTACATCATTGTATTCTGATCGAAATTTACCTACCGTTGAACAAACAATATTTTTGGAAAAATGCAAGTTGATTTATAAACTATCAAATAACTTAACCAAAAGCAATTTGAAAATACAAACAAATGCTTCAATTCATAGCTACTTCACAAGAAGTGCGGAACATTATCGATTAGAAGCACAACAGAACTGAAAAAGGTAAAAGAGATATTATGTTTAATGGCATAAAAAGCTTCAATAGTCTTCCTGCCTATATAAAATATGCTCCCAACATAAGGTTATTCAACAAACGTTTGAAAGCTGTACTACCCCAATTAAATAATTGAAAAATATATAAAAAAGCAAAAAAAAAAAATTTAATGTATCTAAAATTTTAATCTGTGTATTAAATTCTATTAATATTTATTATAATTTTAAATATTAAATTAGTTTTAAGTTAGATTATAGAAGAGATTTATACCAGTTTTACTGTCTATCTCAATTCTTTAATAAATGAAAAAAAAAAAAAAATTTTTTAAAAACTTACTGAGGTAACTAGGACTTGGTAATACAGCCAATTTTGTAAAGTACCTCAATCCTCACCTTACATAATCGCCACCGTAGTTTCATTACCAATAACGTACAGCACAAATTTCATGAAGATAGCGTCATTACTTGTTGAGTTATCGTGATTTTTTATATATGTTCGTTAGCCCTGAAACCGATTAAAAGGTAGGGGGACGCGCAAGAAATAGTAAAGAACACCCTTGTGCCAAATTTGAAGCTTCTGCATTTTTTCAAGTTGCTATCTTTATTAATTTTAAAGATATGCTTTAAGGTTTTCGGAAATGTGTGGCTGGTCCCAGACTCTCTACTCCAATGGGGCCCAGATTTCAAGGAAACTAAGGAAATAGGAAGGAATACTCTGATACCAAATTTGGAGGCTCTATTTTCATTGGTGCTCGAACCCGTGGAGCAAATTTGGTTTATTGCGATTTATTTTTCGATTTTGATCTAATCCATACTTTTGAGTCTATATCTACCCTTCTTTTCTGCGTCACAAAAGTCATGGCAATTTTAGTATGCGCTTTTGGCCTATAGTCATACTAGTATAAAAATAAACAAATATCAATCTAGTAGTAGGTCATCAGTTGCGCGACTCTTGTCACATACAAGAAATTATATCGGCTGATCGTCTCTTTTATGAGTCGGGCGTTCTGGATTACTCTTGGGAAGGGAGGTCCTGGTAAGTTTCTTGAACAATACACAATATTCGGATGGATCTTGTCAGGAGAGGTTCACCAAAGTGCACATATTACAAAATTGAGAAGCCTTTATGTAACAGCATCATTAGAAAATCAAAAAAAACCATTCAGGTTAGAAGAATTACCAGATCATAAAAAACAACACGCACAAGAAGAAGATTGTGAGAAATTTTATAAAAATACAACGATCGCACTTCTAAAAGGAAAATTCCAGTACTCATGTCAAACATCGTTTACAAAATATTTGTTAGCATCACGAAATATAGTTTCCGTCGACTTTATCAATTAGAAGGTCGGTTCAAACGAGATATGAAGTTCAATGCCGAATATTCTAAAGTTATTAATCAAATTTTTATTTTTTGTCATATGGTCAGAATGACACTTAATGAAACTTTCGTCAAAATTAACGCTTCACAAGATGTACATACTATGTGTTATTTACCACAATATGAGGTAGTCAAGGAATCTAGTACTACTAAAAAAAAGGAGTATCAGATTTTCACGTTGACGGTTTACTATCCGGTGCCGAAGATGTAGAATTAGCTGTACTCATTCAAAGATAAATTGACCAAAGATAAATCGACCTAATGAATAGAGGAGGTTTCCCTTTGAGAAAGCGGAGATTAAATACTAAGGGATTAGGGCCAGAAATCCCAGAAACCTGACAAGAAAAAACCTTATTTTTACTTGCAGAAAATCGTCAGACATCAATTTGTTCCAAGCGCACTATTCTTACACAAATTGCAAAGTTATTTGATCCATTTGGATCACTGGTTCCAACAATTATAGTCGGAAAAATTATAATGCTGGGGCTGGTTGGAAGGACTGAGATGACGATATGAATCCTAGCTTACATAGTGGAGTTTATAGTGGAGCACATATTATAATAATTTAGGTGATATATTGAAACTTCAAATTCCAATACTCGACTAAAAATTCAGGAATTGAACTTCACGCATTTGCAGATACATCTATTAAAACAAACGCTGTAGTCGTGTATTTGTGTACCATAGATCAAACCAGGATGTTGAATAGTCAGTTTAATAGTAACTAAAATTTAAGTGGCTCCAATCAAAACAGAAAGACTCCCGCGCCTTGAGTTAAGTGATATCAGTTTGATGGCAAAATAAATTCTGCTCTTTAAAAGATCGCACCATTAAATGAAAATATCTCAGTGCACTGGTGGAGCGACTCAGATATAGTGTTTTCATGACTCAAAGAACATTCCAACAGAGGGACCACCTTTACGGCAAACCGAGTGTCGCACATTCATGGTATATTGGAGAAAAATGTTTGATTTCACGTTCCATTAAAAATCCTGCTTATGGTGCAACGAGTGTGATGTATCCAGAGAAATTGTTAACCTATGAAATTTGGATGGTAAATAAATTTTGAGGTTAAGTTAAATTTAAAGCATACAGCGCTCTTTTATATTTATGATTGCTAAAGTTATACATTTGGAGTTAGTAAGTGAAATGTCATCTGAAGCCTTAATTACTGCCTTTCTTCACTGCAGTGTAAAAATATTTACTGCAATAATAGAGACAGAGTAAAAAAATGCTACAAGATTTAACTTTAAAATAGCTGAACTTTTAGAAAATCTTGGATTTACATTTCATTTTAATTCGCTTTTTTTACCTTTTTCAGAGGCTCATAGGTGTCAAAGCAACAAAAAATTATCTGTAACCAATTCTAAACAATACTGCAATAATATTTGAAGATTTCAACACAGTATTTTGTTAAGTCGAATAGTGCGCAAATTCAGGGCTGTTGAAGGAAATCAGTGCCGATTCACAAAATCTAACGTCATTAACACCAGCACACTTCTGAAATGGTGATTCAATACTATACTATAACCACAAGATGAAGTTCCCGATTTGAAGATACATAGCTTTAACCGAAAGCAGTATTTACAATCATTGGTTCAAAATTGTGGGCGCACATAGAATTCGGAATATCTGTGAAGATTGCAGCAACCCTCTAAATGGCCAACTAACCCGCTATTTTATTCTATAAAAAAACAACCCTCTATTTAAAACTAATACAAGTTATTCTTTTACAAGTTTTTAACTTACACATTTTATTGTTTCTAATCATTTTTGCTTTGTCGTTGCATACACATACTACTGCTATCGTTTAAAATAGTTAAATGGTATAACTAGTACAAATCCGAAAAATGTTGTTTGATGAAACATAACATAAAATACACATATCCAGAAACAGAATTAGTATGATGTTAAAATTGTTTGTAAAATTAGAACAATTGCTTAAAAGTTTGTTTTTTGACATCTTTCTGGGAAGTTGTAATTAAATCATCAATTTCACATCAACAATGATATCAGGTCCATACATCAGTGCTGTAAAGGGTGATCAACAGCTGGAAGCAGCATCATTGATTATAAAATATGAATAAAGTGTAATTTTAAATTTAACTTTCCAAAATTTCTTTTTACTTTGTTTGCTATTATCAAAATAAAATTTATATTACATACTTACATAATCATGTCAAATCAATTATCCGTCATACCAATATTACAGAAATTAATTATATATTTAACTTTCAATTTCAAGTTCAATTCAATTCAAATAAATCACAAAGGGAATATTTTATTTTATTATAAAACTGTAATTTTTTTTATTTACTCACACAAATTATTATATAAAGTAAAATCAGATGTGTTTTAATTATATACTTTTAAAATTTAAATTTTAAGGTTAATGAACTTAGGATAAACGTTAATTGTCTCAATAATTATATTATATTCGACAGTAAAAGTACTCACTCTTAGAAACGATTAGTAATTTTTATTAATGCAAAAAGAAATGTGTGAAGGTTTTATAATATGAAATAGTATGAAAAGTTTTAATATATTGTAATTGAATAATAACGTCCAGTTTGTTGAAAAATTTAAATATAATACAAAGAATTTTGTTTAGAAAAAGAATATAATAGTGTAAAAATAATAAATTTTAATTTATGTTTTCATCTTTCTTGACCACAAAATAATGAAAGGGAGGGGTGAAATAAAGTCGAGCGAAATAAAATCGAACCGACTATATTGGCAAAAACAATGAAAATAAAGTCGATCTCTTCCTTATGGTTTTCCTAGTACATACATTTTCAACCATTCGAAAATAAATGTACATCATTCGAAGCATGCGAAGGCTGCCGTCCAAAAACTCTCTTATTCCCCTTTAGTTTTCCCAGCTTTATTTCGTTAGATTCTGCTGCTACTTTTTGTCCCCTTTTTGACAAAATTAACACTTGAAACGTAAGAAAGCAATTGGCTGAGTGGTTAGAGCGGTGGTTAGGGAATTAGTTAATTCTAGTTTTTTAATAGAGGTTAATTTCTAATCCAGAACAGAATATTAGGTTGTAAATGCAAATCCTTTGCATACCCATCAATTGTGTCTATCTTACCTCCAAGCCGGTAACCACTAGGATCTTGTCATGTCCACCCGGACTGATTTGCCAAACTGATAGATGCTGATACTAATAAAAACCCCAGCACTATAAAATGGGCTCCTCCAATATCAGTGCAGCCCACAAACAGAGGTTGACGTTAGGCTAATAAACTGATCCCCAAAAAAAAATGATGCGGAAAAGTTCAAAGAAGAAAACTGGCGGGTTTATTGGCAATGACCCTGGAAACCGAAATAAGGACTACGATTTGAAATTTGCACTTGGAATATTCATTCAGGCCCTAGGTGCAACATACGAACTAACAAACCAAATCGCCAATTACAACGCTGACCTAACAGCATTACAGGAACTAAGCTGGACAGGAAAGAGCGTAAAAGAATATCAAAGGAAGAATTACGCAATTTGTTACGGCTGTCAACAAAAGACTCGAAAGTTTGGATGTGGCTTTGCAGTGGGACCAAAGTTGAAAGAAAAAGTCATAGGATTGAAACCCACTAACGAGCGCCCATTTTCCATCCGAATCAGAGGGAAATTCTTCAATATTACCGTTATCAGTTGCCATGCTCCTAACGAAGAATCTGATGACGCAGACGAAGATTCCTACTATAGCAGGCTGCAGAAAGCTTATGATGATTGTCCCCGCCATGATATCAAAATTATTGTAAGGGACTTTAATGAAAAGATTGGTAAGGAGAAGACATTTGGGAACACAATCGGTAGCCACAACGCCCATGATTCCACCAATGATAACGGGTTACGCTTGATATCGCTGGCAGCAATGGAGAACATGGTGATAAGTAGTACAAAGTTCTCTCATCGTAATATTCATAAACTCACCTGGCGGTCCCCAGATCAAAAAACATCAAATCAAATAGATCACGTGATGATTGACAGTAGACACGCTTCAGATTAGATGTATATGGATGTACGTACGTGGCGAAGTGCGAATGTGGACACGAACCACCACGTTATAGCTAGAATACGAGCCAGAATATCTACACATAAAAGACACGTAAATAGAGCATCGCAGAAAATAAACGTAGAAGCGCTACAGTCATCCGAGACCGCAAAGAAATATGCCGAAGCCATACCCCATATGACGCAATCCCCACTCATAAGCGATGGCGCACCAGTCGAAGAGCAGTTGGGACGGTGCTCTTCTATCATCAAACAACCACTCATCAAATCATTAGTTCGGTACCACCATCTTCCCACAACCAATGGTTTTACAAAGAGTGCCGTGACATCATAGCGAATAAGAACATCGCTTATAGAAACTGGCTTAAAAAAAAACCATTCCGGCTTATGAGGATTATAAACGCCTAAGGTCTGAACAAAAAAAACGTATATGGAAAAAGAAAACAGCTTATGAAGACAAGCAGTTCTCAGAACTAGAAGGGATGAGAGATAGAAACGAGGTCCGAAAAATGTATAAAAAAGTCTCGCAGACAAAAGGTTTTCAAGCCCAGTACATTCTTTGTAAAGACAAGATGGGAACCTTATTACCGACAGCGATGGTATTCTTTGTAGATGGTCCGAACACTTTGAAGAGCTACTAAACGGCAGGATAACATCAGTAAATACCGAACCATCTACTCAAAATTATGCTTGGAAGACGTTAAAACTGCAATCGGGCGCTTAAAAATAGCAAATCGCCGGGAATAGATGGAATAGCTGCGTAACTATTTAAAGCAGCTGGAGATGATTTGATAAGGTGTATACAGCAAATCTGAATCAATAAAAATATTACCATGACTGTAATCTGGATTTATTATAAATCAAACCAGCTGCTCGGATACGCAGACGATCTTGATATAATCGGTAAACCACAAAGGGATACATGCGACTATAACTTTCAGGTTGTGAAAGTTTTTGTATATCTCGGTTGTCAAATGAACACAGAAGGCAGTAACACGAGCTTGGGAATTAAGCGTAGAATATTGCTAGCCAACCGTTATTACTTTGGGTTAAGCAAGCACATGCGGTCAAGAACAAAATACTCATTTTACTAGTTCTGACATATGGTGTAGAATCATGGACCATATCCAACTACGATGAAAATCTAATAGGGTCTTTTGAAAGGAAGATTCTACGTAAAATTTTTGGTCCAATTAATGTCAATAGAGTTTGGAGACAGCGAAACAATCGCGAGCTGTATGAGCTGTACCACGATACTGATCTAATAACATAGATTAAAATCCAACGATTACGCAGGTTAGGTCACGTAGTAAGGATAAACGATGATGTTCCAGCAAGAGCGGTTTTTGACTCCAATCCGGAGTCATTGGACGAAGGCTTTGGACCCGGCTCAAAAATAATAATTTGTTATGCCGATAAAGTAAAGTAAAGAAAGTAAATGCAAATAAATTCTGGTCGAATGGTTATAGTGGTTATCTACGAAAAATATTAATTTCAGGTTTCACGGTTCAATTCAGATCATAAAACATTATGTTTTTTCTTTTTCTGTTAAGATAATCGTTTATTATTCTTTTAATTTTAAAATTTAATTATAATAAAAATCAATTTATTGTTTAATTTCGATTGACATAAATAAGTTAATTGTAACAACTTGTATTACATTCATCAATAAAGATACTTAAAATTATTTTTACCATTTTATATTGTATTTTTATACGCATAGACGTATTGTATTTTTATACGCACTATTCTGCTAATTCCATTTTTTAAGAAGAAATACGCATTTACTTACGCAAATATCATGAAATCATATATGTTATCATGAAATATGTTTTATAAAAGTTTGAAATTCAATATAAAATTTTAACAAAAAAAAAATCGTTTTTACACTTGGACCTGTTTTTACACTTACCCTCGTACAACAGGCTTTCTTTCTAGTATAACAATAAATAGAAACGTTTTTCATCTTTAAAAACTTTTTCTCACCTTTTCTGTTTTGACGGTTTTCAGTGATTTTGTTATTGTGTTGCTTACACTGGCAGTAGGGTTACGATTGCTGTTACAAGTTTTCCATAACACACTATTTATTTTTACGGAATCCTTAACAAAAAGAGAATCCCTCACTGATTGTATACGTATCTAATCAGTATAAATGAAAATGATATATTTTATTACTTTAAAAAACTTAAAATAATAAAAAAAAATCAAAAGAAGCTCGTAGAAATTGAAAAATTTTCTATTTAGGCATATATAACATATATATTATAATCTATAACTTTGTATATTTAAAATATAATTATAACATATAAAAAAAATTCATAAAAAAAAACTTCACTATTATAGCTACATATAATATGACTATATGTTATTTCTATACCCACACAGAAAACGAACCATTTCTAACTTAATTACCAAATAAGAATCTTCACATCCTGTAGTACTAGCCATTGTTTCTCTAAAACTAGAGTGATCCCTTCCAAATCCATTTGAATGACGATAAGAAATTGCCTTCTTTTTTCCACAAAGTGTTTCTTTAAAGGCAACCCTATACCGATGTGACATTACATTGTAAAGTATTGGGTTAATTGTACTATTTAAAAAGAAAAAATGTGTATGATATAATTTTATATATGTGATTTAAAAATTTTCGTATTATAATTTTACGAATTTTAACTAATTGTTATATATATATTATATTATATTTCTAATTATATATAATTACTTAAATTGTGTATAAAATTATTGTATGCTTTTTTATATTATGGGTAAGAATTCAATATTTGGGTTTTTAACATAAAGAAAAATTTCAATATAAATTATTTTTGTAATTTTATTAGTTCTATTATACCCTACAACTATGAAATAGGTAAAAGGGTATATTTAGTATGGTGTTTGTAACCATCTAAATGAAGCGGGATATGGTAAAGTATATATATTTGGAATCAGCGTTATCTCCTGAATTGATTTTGCGATGTCGGACAGACCATCCGACCTTAGGCTCAATAACTCAACAACTAATGGATTAATCTTGATGAAATTTTAACCGAAAGTTAATAGTACTGAAATTACGGTGGCGATGTCACATGGGGAGATTGGCCAAGGGGTTCGGATTCTGGAACTTTTGATCGGTCTAAGGGCTAACTAACATATACCCAAAATCATGATAGCTAAAAAACTGATGAAGCTATTTTCATGAAATTTGTGCTAAAGGTTACTAGTAATGAAGCTAAGGTGGTGATTGCAAACGGTCGAAATCAGAATATGGGTTTGGATCTTAGAAGCTTTTGTTCGAATAGAGGCCAAACGAGCATAATTCCGAAACCTATACAGATAGAGCCTTAAAATATGGTATAAGCCTTGAAATTTGGACCAAGCTAAATAGTGGTTCGGGAACCACCCACACAACTCCGAAGATCTTAAAGCTGATCATCAAAATTAATAAGAAGAGTAACTTAAAATAAAGACAGAATTTTCCAATTTGGTACAAGGGTTAACTAGAATTGAGAGGACTGCATATGGTGCTGGAATCTTTGTAAAGTTCAAAAGCTAACGAGCATGCATGCAGAAAACAAGATAACTTAAAAACTAATGAGACTGTATTAATCAAATTTAAACTCTATGTTATTACTAGATGAAAGTAAGGCAGGGATTGCTTATGCTCGGGATAGGACTATGGGTTTGAATTCTAAAAACTTTTGATCGAATTGAGACCAAACAAGCATAATTTCAAAACAAATAAAGATGGAACCTTAAGATTTAGGGCACAGGTATTTTCTTTGTTTCCTTGTTTGCTTCATTATAAAGGCCGAACCATAAAAACAATAAGCTGGCTTAAGCTAATTTCAAAACTGTAGGATATAATTCAACAAAAAGGTTTGGTTATTTTTAAAGTTACTGAAAATTTTGATTTTACTACAATTTGTTTGACTTAAATCTTTGGGAAAGGGTCATATCCCCTTTTCCAGAAAGTTAACACGGAAATTTTGGCGTTACTACAATTTGTTTCACTAAAACCTTTTGGGAAAGGGGTAATTTCGCCGCGTGACGATTCACTGTGCTGATGCGCTTAAAACACGTAGACGGACGCGGCTCAGCGTGGTATCATGTCCCGCAGTGAAAAAAAGATTCGGGCACCGGATGCTCAGGCTTTAATTGAAATTATTGCCAATTTTTTTTACAACATTTCAAACTGAAAAAGGGAGTTGTGACTCAATTTAATATTTTATTTCGCGTCATAAATATCTTAGGGAGTTATGGCCTTTTTTTAAAGGGACTTATGTCACACTTTAAAATTTAAAAAAAAAAACAGGACTTATACATTCGCTAATAAGAAAACTTAAATACTAAAATAATACCAGTAGTTACTACGACTAACATCTCAGAAAAATTTTTCCAAAGCCTACTTTTTAAAAACAAAATATCTTCTTTAAAAAAAAAAACAGTTTCATTAGATTCATTTTATGTATCTTAATTTTTTTTTTTCGGATTATATGTCAAAAGCAATTTTTGATTTCAAATTCTACTTTTTCAAAAGATATGCACTTTTCAAAAAATAAAAACAAGTAAAGAAACAGTCAATCGGTGCAACTGATTTAGAAATACCCTATTGGGATGTCCATAAGTCATTTTAAAAACATAAAAGCTTTTATTAGTTTGATCGTAAGGCATAGCTAACCAAATTAACTTTATAATACTAAAAAAACATTTAATAATTATTTTATCAATTCAATATTAACAGTTCTTACTAATTTATCTATTAAAAAATATTAAACAACAAATAAATGGATTCATAAAATGCAATTAAAAAATTACATATTGAAAACTTTTATCCAATTCAGTAAAACTTTACACACATGAAACAATTACTTCTTTTTAGGATTTTTAGCTGTAGTGCATTTACTGTTGGCTGATTAATTATTTCAATTTTAAATAATTTTTTAATTTATTCTATTAATTTACTTATTTTTTAATGTTTTATATAATTAAAATCAAAGTTATTCGAAAGAAATATTATTTTATTTTGTTTTGAACCAAAACAAGGTTTTTACAAAAAAATTCTTATAGCTAAAACTTAAAATTAACATGAAATTTGATTACAAAACATAAATTTAAATACATAAAAATCAAAAGTTTATTTTTTTTTTTTTTTTGTAGATATTAAAAAATGCATACATAGCGAAAACACAGTTAAAATGCAATTTATAAAGTAAAAAAAAAACAAAAAAAACTAAATTATAGAATTATAAAATGATGTGAACTTGAAGTGTAATATGAGTATAATTGTAATAATATAAATATAAAAGTTTATATAATTTCATGGTTTTTAATGTTAGTTAAAACCATTAATGCTTTCATTAGCTTTTTATCACAAAATTTAATAATTAAAATATGCAATAAATGTATTTCTAAAATACAATGAAAAATTTACAACTTTTCATAGAATTAATTTAAATATTAAAATAAATTTTACAACTTAAGTACAGTACATAATTTCTTAATTATATATTACCTATGGTAATAATTCAATAAAATATAGATATGATACAATAAAAATTAAAAACAAAAAAAATTTCGTCGTTTATTAAAAAAATATTTTGTTTTAATTTATAAAACATAATACATTATATGTTTTATAGTAAAACTCTTAGTCTTTTAAAAATATAAAAGCTTTAAATAAGAACGGAAATAGGAAATAGTGTATCAAATTTGATTTTTTTATCTTTATTGATTTCGAATATACTATGCTTTAAGGTCTTGGGAGTAGTGGGAGTGGTACGCAAACCGCTGTTCCAATTCATCTAAAATTTGATGACACAAAACAAATAAGAAGAAACATAATTTCGCCCATATGCACTTCCCGTCATACTTTTAATACTAGTTAACCATTGTACATAATTGGAACATTCAATATTAATCTTAAGTTACCATTTTTATTAATTTCGATGATAAGCCTTTATATGTCTAAGAGAGTTACCTGACGCACCTCTTCAATTGATCATAAATTAAGGGAACACTTAGGAAATGGGAAAGAACATCCTTGTGCCAAATTTGAAGTTTCTACATTTGTTTGAAGTTACTATCTTTATTATTTTCGAAAATATGCTTTAAAATCTCTGAAACTATGTGGATCACCCCCGACCCACTATTTAAATTGGTTCCAATTTTCGAGGACACTAAGGAAATAGACGGTCCAAGATCCGAACACATGGTCGTATTTCGTCTATATGGAGTCCGCGCTGTTCTTTCAATACTTGTGAACCTTTGTGCACAATTGGAACGTTCTATCTTAATTTTAAGCTATTTCTTTTTATTTCAATGATATGCTTTAAGGTCTTCAGAACTGTGTGGATGGTCCCCGACCCACTACTCCAATTGGTCCTAAATTTCCGGACTCTTATAGGGACATAGGAAGAGACACATTAATACCAAATTTTAAGGTTTTATCTTCATTGGTTTCGCAATTATGCTTTTTTGGCCTAAATTCGATCAAAAACTTCTAGGATCCGAACACATGGTCCGATCTCGACCGCATGCAGTTCTGGCCATAGTCTCATTACAAGTAACCTACACCACAAAATGCATGATTATAGCGTCATTAGTTATTGAGTTGTCCTTATTTTTTTTATATGTTCGTTGGCCCTTAAAACAATTAAAAGTTCCAGAATCCGAACCCATTGGCCATGGAAAATAAATGATGATACATCAATTGAAATATGATCAGAAATTTTGTTTGTTGTTAACTCTCCTCTTAAGTATCGATATCCTCATTCGATTTTCTAAAAATGGAGTTGTAGAAAATTTCGTCTTGGTGCTGCTTTAATATTTGTTTGCATTAACTGTATTGAAATTCCTGAATTTTTTCTATTTTGATGATTTACTGTATTCGGTTTTCGGATGGTTGCGAATTTCTTTCAATGTTTTCTGGTCGGATTGTATGTTATTAATTATAACTCTACTTCTCTTCTTCCTGAGTGCTATGTCCATTACTATCGATAGAACCAGTATTGCTATTATGATTGGTGTCATGCAAAACTGAGCTTAATATTTGGTTTATAAGGGTTTTTTTTTTAGTTTCTTGATCGCAATTGTGTTGTTTATATGGAGGTCCTTGAAAAGTTGTGGAGATGGATGTGGTTGCAATTATTTCTTTATCTGGGTTGGTTGCAGAATTGCGGGCGAATTACGTTTGATTTGTAGGCTCTGTCTTGAATTATGTTTTTTTTTTATTTATTTATTAAAATGGATATAGGCAATTACAAAAAAACTGGTATAAATCTCACTTATAACTAGCTAATATCTAATAAAATATAAAACAAATATTATTTATGTTATTAAACAAATTAAGAATTATTAGTTTAATTAAATTTTTTTTTTTTTTTAATTATTATTTTATTTTTCAATTCAGCTTTCAATCTTTTATTGAATACTCTTAAATTAGGGGCATATTTTATATTGTTAGGAAGGCTATTGAAAATCTTTATACCGATTAGTGACATTATTAAATTTTTTTATTTTTCAAAGTGTATTTTCCAAGATAGGTCTTCATCAATAACTAATCCTAAATATTTCGTGGATTTTACTCTTTGTATTTGTTATTGATTAATAGTAATTGTTAATAATTACCATTTTTAAATTATAAAATTTGATTAGGTAAGTTCATGTAATGGTTTGTTTCTTCATTTATTTTTATTGCGCCGTTAAATTGGTTTAGTAGGATGATTTCTTCAGCAATTAGCTCTGTCGTGGGAATATGGTGGATTCAGTAATGTTGCATATATATGTTGTTTCTTCCAATATGCTTTGAATGTAAGTATAATTTGTTATGTAATTTTTTTTTTATCTGGTATTACATATTACAAGTGAATTTATTTTTTTAAATTTTTAATAATTCTATATATTTTTTTATTACTAAATAATATTTCTTTATAATCAAGCTAAATAATAGTGTTATTAAATTTTGTGGGACGTAGAGCTAGCAAGTACCATTTGTTAGACCTTTTTATACCCTACACCTATAGAATAGGTAAAAGGGTATATTAACTTTGGTATGGTGTTTGTAACCACCTAAAGGAAGCGAGCTAAATATGGAAAAGTATATATATTTGTGATCAGCGTGACCTCCTGAGGCGATATAGCCATGTCCGTCCGTCCGTCCGTAGGCACGATAACCCAAAAAATAATGGAGCTATCTTGATGAAATTTTAACTGTAGGTTATTAAGACTGAAAGTACGGCGGGGATTACATATGGGCGAAATCGGCCCATTGGTTCGGATTCTGGACCTTTTAATCGATTGAAGGGCTAGCGATCATATATAAAAAATCACAATAACTCAACAACTAATGACGATATCTTCATCAAATTTGTGCTGTAGGTTACTAGTAATGAAACTACTTCGGGGATTGCGTTAGTTCGGGATTGGACCATGGGTTCGGAACCTAGAAATTTTTGATCGAATTTAGGCCAAACGAGCATAATTCCGAAATCAAAGAAGATAGAACCTCCAAATTTTGTATCAAGGTGTCCCTTCCTATTTCCTTAACGTTTTTGAAATTTGGGTCCCATTGGAGTAGTGGGTCGGGGACCAGCCATACATTTCCGAAGACCTTAAAGCATATCTTTAAAATTAATAGAGATAACAACTTAAAAAAAATGTAGAAGCTTCCAATTTGGCACAAGGATGTTCTTTACTATCCCTTGCATGTCCCCCTAATTTGGGATCAATTGGAGTGGTGGTTCAGCATCCCTCTTAGAGCTCTTAAGTTTTAAAAGCTTATAATCGAAATTATTAAAAATAGTAACTTAAAATTAAGATAGAACGTTCAAATTGTGTACAAGGGTTAACTAGTGCTTAAAGTTAAGCGTGGACTGCATAAGGGCGAAAGCAGCCCAAGGGTTTGGATTCTGGGCCTTTTAATCGGTTTCAAGGCTAACGAACATATATAAATAATCACGATAACTCAACAACTAATGACGCTATCTTCATAAAATTTGTGCTGTAGGTTATTGGTAATGAAACTACGGCGGCGAATGTGAGGATTGGACAATGGGTTCGGAACTTAGAACTTTTTGATCGAATTTAGGCCAAACTAGCATAATTCCGAAACCAATGAAGATAGAAATTTAAAGCATATTTTCGAAATAAATAAAGATAGTAACTTGAAACAAATGTAGAAGCTTCAAATTTGGCACATTGGTGTTCTTTACTATTTTCTGCGTGTCCCTCTAATTTTGTATCTTTCTTAGACCCCCCCATGTGTAAAAGTTTATCATCGAAATTAATAAAACTAGTAACTTAAAATTAAGATAGAACATTACAATTGTGTACAAGGATTAACTCGTATTGAAAGTATGACCGGGACTGCATATGGGCGAAATCATACCATAATTTCGAGTTCTGGAATAACTCAAAAAATAATGCCGCTATTTTGATGAAATTTAAACTCTAGGTTACTAGTAATGAAAGTACCATGGGCATTGGTTGTGGTCGAGTTTGGCCAATGAGTTCGGATTCTAGAAGCTTTTGATCGATTTGAGGCCGAACGAGTATAATTTCGAAGCCAAAGAATTTATTTCCTATTTCCTATGTGTCCCCAAAATTTAGACTTAATTGTAGTGGTTCAGCTATGTTCAAAGGTACTAAAATTTATTTTTATATTTAAATTAATTATATGAAAAGGTGTAAATTTGTAATTGTATTTTAGAAATACATTTATTGCATATTTTGCTATTAGGTATATTAACTAGCCATTTAAAATAATTGCAATTTTAAAAAATTTGGATTATTAAATATATTATACTTTGATTAGCTTTTTATCAACAAATTTAATAACTAGAATTTTTTCATTTTGTAATTGAATTGGAATACATATATTTTCATTTATAACAAGTTTTTTTGTTTTTTAATATTTTTAAATAAATAAATTAGTAAGAATTTGTAATATTTTTTAAGAGATAGTGTAATTAGAAAATGTTTTTAGTATTATAAAGTTAATTTGGTTAGCTATGTGTTACAATCAAATTAATAACAGCTTTTATGGCGTTAAAATGACTTATGGATATGTCATTAAACTTGAACCAAATAGGTGTAGGGTATTTCTAAGTCGGTTGCTCCGACTGACTGTTTCTTTACTTGTTTTTTTATTATACCCTACACCTATAGAATATGTAAAGGGGTATATTAACTTTGGTATGGTGTTTGTAACCACCTAAAGGAAGCGAGCTAGATATGGAGAAGTATATATATTTGTGATCAGCGTGACCGCCTGAGTCGATATAGCGATGTCCATCCGTCCGTAGGCACGATAACTCAAAAAATAATGGAGCTATCTTGATGAAATTTTAACTGTAGGTTACTAGGACTGAAAGTACGGCGGGCATTGCATATGGGCAAAATCGGCCCATGGGTTCGGATTCTGGAACTTTTAATCGATCGAAGGGCTAACGAACATATATAAAAAATCACGATAACTCAACAACTAATGACGATATCTTCATCAAATTTGTGCTGTACGTTACCGGTAATGAAACTACTTTGGAGATTGTGTAAGGTCGGGATTGGACTATGGGTTCGGAACCTAGAACTTTTTGATCGAATTTAGGCCAAACAAGCATAACTCCGAAACCAATGAAGATAAAACCTCCAAATTTGGTATCAGGGTGTCCCTTCCTATTTCCTTAGTGTCTTACAAGGGTTAACTAGTACTATAAGTACAGCGCGGACTGTATAAGGGCGAAATCAGACCAAGGGTTCGGATTCTGGACCTTTTAATCGGTGTCAGGGCTAACGAACATATATAAAAAATCACGATAACTCAACAACTAATGAGTCTATCTTCATGAAGTTTGTGCTGTAGGTTATTGGTAATGAAACTACGGCGGTGATTACGTACGGTGAGGATTGGACAATGGGTTCGGAACTTAGAACTTTTTGATCGAATTTAGGCCAAACTAGCATAATTCCGAAACCGATGAAGATAGAACCTCCAAATTTGGTATCAGGGTGTCCCTTCTTTTTTCCTAAGTGTCTTGGAAAATTAGGCCCCATTGGAGTAGTAGGTCGGGGACCAGCCACTCAGTTCCGAGGACCTTAAAGCTTATTTTCGAAATTAATGAAAATAGTAACTTGAAACAAATGTAGAAGCTTCAAATTTTGCCCAGTGTGTTCTTTACTATTTCTTGCGTGCCCCCCTAATTTGGGATCAATTGGAGTGGTGGTTCAATACCTCTCTTAGACCCCCCAATGTGTAAAAGCTTATCATCGAAATTAATAAAACTAGTAACATAAAATTAAGATAGAACGTTCCAATTGTGTACAAGGGTCAACTAGTATTGAAAGTATGACGGGACTGCATATGGGCGAAATTGTACCATGGTTTCGCGTTCTGGAACCCTTGAAAAGTTCAAGGACTAACAAACATATATCTTAAAAACACCATAACTCAAAATATAATGCCGTTATTTTGATGAAATTTAAACTCTAGGTTACTAGTAATGAAAGTACCATGGGAATCGGTTGTGGTCGAGTTTAATTTCAAAGCCAAAGAATATATTTCCTATGTCCTATGTGTCTCCGAAATTTAGACTTAATTGTAGTGGTTCAGCTATGCAAAGGTACTTACTGCGTGTATGTAAAATTTATTTTTATATTTAAAGAAATTATACAAAAAGTTCAAAATTTGTAATTGTATTTTAGAAGTACATCTATTGCATATTTTGCGTTTATAAGCTTTTCTATTAGGTATATAAACTAACCATTTAAAATAATTGCAATTTTTAAAAATTTGGATTATTAAATATATTATGCTTTGATTATCTTTTTATCACAAAATTTAATAATTAGAATTTTTTCATTTTGTAATTGAATTGGAATAAATATATTTTCATTTAATTCAAGTTTGTTTGTTTTTTAATATTTTTAAATAGATAAATTAGTAAGAATTTGTAATATTTTTTAATAGATAGTGCAATTAGAAAATGTTCTTAGTATTATAAAGTTAATTTGGTTAGCTATGTCTTACGATCAAATTAATAACAGCTTTTATGGTGTTAAAATGACTTATGGATATGTCCTTAAATTTGAACCAAATAGGTGTAGGGTATTTCTAAGTCGGTTGCTCCGACTGACTGTTTCTTTACTTGTTCAAGTTTTATTTAATTGCAGATAATTTTACAATAATATATAAAATTATGTATAAGAAATTAAGTAATTCTTAAACTACGGCTTATAACTAACATTAAAAACTAGTTTCTATAACTTATGATTTTTTAAAATTTTTTTTTTTTTTGTTTTTTTTTTTTTTGATTATTTTAATTTCTACCGGTAGCGAGTTGAAATTTGAAAAGTTTTATTGCGCTGCATTTTAGACTTTTTTGCTTCAACGTTGTTTTGGCTTTAGGAATTTCGATATTTTTCCTGTTTCTGGTTAGATAGTTATGAATACTCTCCCTGTTTTGAAGTTTTAGTTTTGTCTTAATATTATTATTCAGGATATTATACATGTTTCAAAATAAATTTGTTGGTTAATATCCAGTGCATCAAATTATTAGTTCTGCTTCTTATATTCAAATTAAATAAAGATTTGAGGGCTCTATTCGTTACTGCACTTATTTGATTTTTATGAAAATATGAACAATGACTTCAACTGCATATATTAGTTATTACACCGAATTCTTGATAATATATGGCGATTATATATAAATTAAGCAGCATAGTTCGGAATACTCTCCGTTCTTCTGATAGCCATTTTTATAGGAATAATTTTTTTTTTAATGTTTTTTATGTGTTTATCCCATCTCTAATTTTCATTAATTGTCATTCCCAAGTACTTAACAACAACTTGTTCTAGTATAATATCCTTTAACTTAAGAGTCATATCATCATTCTTTTTTTTTGCATTTTGAAAATCATATAATTAGTTTTTTTCGCATTTGTACATAATTCATTTTGGTCTAGCCTACTGCAATATATCTTTAAGTCGTCATTTAGTATATTTTGAAGTTTTTCTAAAGTTTTCGCTTTTGTTATAAGGTTAGTGTCATCTGCATAAATGTTGTATTTTTACTTAATATTGTTTTTAGGTAAGTCCATTATATACAGCAGATATAATAACGGCCCCAGCAGTGAACCTTGTGGAACACCTGGTTTTATTTCTATTTCATCACTTAGTATTAACTTATTAACTCATTAACTTTAAAACATTGGTATGCTCTTTTTAACGGATCAGGAAATATACCAGTAGTGAAACTTCATTTATCAGTTGCACTAAAGGTTGGGTTATAATATTGAACAACCCTTGTAGATCTCTTACTGTAATTTTATCCAATCCTTAAGTTGCATTTTTATTTAAAATTATAATAATTTGATGCAATTCTGGTTCTATAACTGAAATACGAAATAACGAGTTACTATTATATAAATTTTGTGAGCAGTTAGTAAAATCGTTAGAATTTAAAATTTTTTTTTTTTAATACGTTCTCCTATTTCAGTAAAAAAAATTGAGAGTATTTGCAGTTTCATTTTTAGTTTTTTCACATTGCTTTTAAAAACATGAGTAACATTTTCCAGTTTATCTTCATTAATATTTTTTATAGAATAATTCAATATTTTCCATAGTTTCCATAGTTTCCTAGAATCGCTCCCGGCTTCTAAATATTTCTATTAATATAATTTTTTTTATACCCGTGTATACATATATGACATCGGGTATATTAGATTTGCTCCTCCGTTTGTAACGCATCGATCTAGACGAGCTAGATATAGTGTCAAGGGTACGTATCGGCTCAGAATCGAAAAATGAGTCGATCTAGCTATGTGTGTCTGTCCGTCCGTCCGTCCGTCTGTGTGTCAGCATGATAACTCAAAAACTAAAAGAGCTACAGTTTTGAAATTTTCACAAAATATTTTTCAATCAATTTCTAGGTTCCCTATTTTTTTTGTTTGAGATCGGACCAAAACTTCGGGTAGCTCTAGAACAACTAACTTTTTGAACTCAAATACTTTCATATAAAAATTTGAAATTTTGCTATGCATCTTGTATTTAACATGAAATTATATGAATTTTGTTTTTTTGTTTTTTTTGTTGTTTTGTTTTGTTATTTTTTTTTTTTTTGTAGATAACGATTTCGATTTAAGATTTCATTATGATTTAAATGATGCGTAGTTTAAAAAAAATGTAAGATAAGCGAAAAAGAACACAAAGATTTTTTTTAAGTAAATGGCTTCATAAATAATTTATATATGTATATTCATATAATATGCATATGTGTAATATTTTGAATGAATCATTTTATCAATATGATTATATGACGCTTACTTTGCTTAGGTTTACTATATTCGTGAATTAAAAATTAATTAAAAGACATAGAATTGAAAAATTAGAGCTAGAGTTTTGAAATTCACACAAAACATTTTTTGGACATTTTTAAGGTTCCCTATTGTTTTTGGGTAAGACCAGACCAAGGTTTCGGGGAGCTGCCACACAACTTATTTAAACCAATATAAATTTCTTCAAAAGTAATTATACTAGAAAGACGAAAATTACACACGGTTAGTTTTATAATGAATCAAGCACTTATATGAAGTTTCAAAATTTTACGGCTTCATTTGCGGGGGGCTGCCATACAACTTCTTTGCACCAATATGAAGTTCTTGGAAACTGAGTATACTGCGAGGATGAAAATTACACACTGTTAGTTATATAATGAATCGAGCACTAATATGGAGTTTCAAAATGTTACGGCCCCATTTTCGGGCAGCTGCCATACAAAGTTGTCAATTCGATAACTGTGAATCTAATGAAGCTACGAGGTTAAAATTAAAACTGGGCAGGTAAAGTAATAGGGCAAGTTAGTTGGCAAAGTTGGACATCGCTCGGACCAACTTTTGGGGTGGGCTATTTTTTTTTTTTATGGTTTTTTTTTTTTTTTTTTTTTAAGCAAAAATTATGGTATAATGAATAAAAAATTAAAATTTTTTTTTTTTTTATTTATTTTTTTTTAAGCAAAAATGATGGGATAATAAGTTGAATTTTTTTTTAACTATTTTACTTTTTTATATTTTTTTTTATAATAGCATTTATTATATTTATAATAGCATATGGAAAATAAATAACGGTTAGTGGGTATGCACGGGTATCTAAAAGTTGACAAGGGCAATTATAAGCTTCCTCGTTTCTTTTAAGAAATGTTCCACCTTATTCTTCATTTTTATATATTTTGCCTTTTTTTCGCTATTGGTCGGATGATTTTTATCTTGATTACAAAATGCTTTTCTTATTTTCAGTTTGTCATGAATAAAATGTGTTATCCAGCTATTATTTCTCGTTCTCATTGGTATATTGTCTTTGTACATAATATTTTTGCTTCTTGTATAATATTAACTAAAGTTTCGATTTTTGGTATATTATTATTTTCTATTAAGAATTTTTCTATGAAACGCATTTGACTATAATCGATTTTGTTTACGTTTTACTTTTTCATTGGCAACCTCTCAATATTAATTGCTTCAATAGTTACTATTGCCAATTGATGGACAATTATTTTCTATTATATAATTAACATCATAATTGCCATTCATGTTTGTTATTATGTGATCAATTAAGGTGCTAGAGTTAGTTCTATTTTTTGTACTTTCCGTTTTATTAACTATGCTATATCCAGAGTTGCTATAATATCCTTTTACTTAATAATTATATTGGAACTCTCAAATAGATTTAGATTGGTATCTGCAAAAAATATATGATTTGCCTTATCTACCAGTTTAAGTTCAAGAAACTCCATAAATAGGTTGCTGTTTTCCACTGGAGCTTTATAAAATGTACCGATTTTTTAATTTTGATTTTGAGTTACAAGGAGGATTTCAATTACAGTAAAGTTATATTTTTTTTCATTACATATTTCATTGAAACTAATATTATTTTTAATAAGGATTGTAAACTGCTTGATAATTGGGGATGTTGTAGGTATCTTTTTCATAATCATAAATCCAAACATCTGTAATTATTATTATGTATATTTCTTTATATTCATTAATTAATGTTTCAAATCCCAGTATTTTATTTCTAATGCTACATATATTTAAATACAATATCTTTAGATCTCCAATTTGCATTACATTTTCTTGTTCTGCCATTATGATCTGCCGATCAAGTAATTTTGCCAAGATTCTGTTGATGATTTTCCCTGTATTTGTTATAAAATGTCGTCTATAAGTAACTAGTTCATTCGATACATCTTTATTGCAGATTCCTAAATTTTCGTGGTATCTATCATATATTCTCAGAAGTTCCGGATAGTTAGTTGTTTGTCCTCCTTGATTTATTAGAACCTTTATATTGGCTTGTGTTAAACCATCAAAACAAATATCATTTTGATCGTGGAAATATGCCAAATATAATTGTTATATATTCTGTAATCCCTTAATCTAGAAAGAACATACACACCATCTCCATTTTCAATTGCTTTTTTTGTAAGCCTTACAATTGGGGGTGACATGGGATCAACAAAACTTTTGCTATCATCTTGGAATTTGGAGTAACCCATTTTTCTTTCAGTTGAGTTCTGTAGATTTATTGTTTCGCCCTTATTCCAGTTTGGGTACTTGGAGTCTTTTATTTCTATATTATTATTACTATCATTGATTAGGTTAATTTTATCTTTTTTATACCCTACACCTATAGAATAGGTAAAAGGGTATATTAACTTTGGTATGGTGTTTGTAACCACCAAAAGGAAGCGAGCTAGATATGGAAAAGTATATATATTTGTGATCAGCGTGACCTCCTGAGTCGATATAGCCATGTCCGTCCGTCCGTAGGCACGATAACTCAAAAAATAATGGAGCTATCTTGATGAAATTTTAACTGTAGGTTACTAGGACTGAAAGTACGGCGGGGATTACATATGGGCGAAATCGGCCCATTGGTTCGGATTCTGGACCTTTTAATCGATTGAAGGGCTAGCGATCATATATAAAAAATCACAATAACTCAACAACTAATGACGCTATCTTCATCAAATTTGTGCTGTAGGTTACTAGTAATGAAACTACTTCGGGGATTGCGTTAGTTCGGGATTGGATCATGGGTTCGGAACCTAGAACTTTTTGATCGAATTTTTGATCGAATTCCAAACGAGCATAATTCCGAAATCAAAGAAGATAGGACCTCCAAATTTTGTATCAAGGTGTCCCTTCCTATTTCCTTAATGTTTTTGAAATTTGGGCCCCATTGGAGTAGTGGGTCGGGGACCAGCCATACATTTTCGAAGACCTTAAAGCATATCTTTAAAATTAATAAAGATAACTTAAAAAAATGTAGAAGCTTCCAATTTGGCACAAGGGTGTTCTTTACTATCCCTTGCATGTCCCCCTAATTTGGTATCAATTGGAGTGGTGGTTCAGTATCCCTCTAAGACCTCTTAAGTTTTAAAAGCTTATAATCGAAATTATAAAAAATAGTAACTTAAAATTAAGATAGAACGTTCAAATTGTGTACAAGGGTTAACTAGTGTTTAAAGTTAAACGTGGACTGCATAAGGGCGAAATCAGCCCAAGGGTTTGGATTCTGGGCCTTTTAATCGGTTTCAGGGCTAACGAACATATATAAATAATCACGATAACTCAACAACTAATAAGTCTATCTTCATGAAATTTGTGCTGTAGGTTATTGGTAATGAAACTACGGCGGCGATTGCGTATGGCGAGGATTGGACAATGGGTTCGGAACTTAGAACTTTTTGATCGAATTTAGGCCAAACTAGCATAATTCCGAAACCAATGAAGATAGAACCTCCAAATTTGGTATCAGGATGTCCCTTCTTTTTTCCTAAGTGTCTTGGAAAATTGGGCCCCATTGGAGTAGTGGGTCGGGGACCAGCCACTCAGTTCCGAGGACCTTAAAGCTTATTTTCGAAGTTAATGAAAATAGTAACTTGAAACAAATGTAGAAGCTTCAAATTTGGCCCAGGGTGTTCTTTACTATTTCTTGCGTGCCCCCCTAATTTGGAATCAATTGGAATGGTGGTTCAATACCTCTCTTAGACCCCCCAATGTGTAAAAGCTTATCATCGAAATTAATAAAACTAGTAACATAAAATTAAGATAGAACGTTCCAATTGTGTACAAGGGTCAACTAGTATTGAAAGTATGACGGGACTGCATATGGGCGAAATCGTACCATGGTTTCGCGTTCTGGAACCCTTGAAAAGTTCAAGGACTAACAAACATATATCTTAAAAACACCATAACTCAAAATATAATGCCGTTATTTTGATGAAATTTAAACTCTAGGTTACTAGTAATGAAAGTACCATGGGAATCGGTTGTGGTCGAGTTTAATTTCAAAGCCAAAGAATATATTTCCTATGTCCTATGTGTCTCCGAAATCTAGATTTAATATTAGTGGTTCAGCTATGCAAAGGTACTTACTGCGTGTATGTAAAATTTATTTTCATATTTAAAGAAATTATACGAAAAGTTCAAAATTTGTAATTGCATTTTAGAAGTACATCTATTGCATATTTTGCGTTTATAAGCTTTTCTATTGGGTATATAAACTAACCATTTAAAATAATTGCAATTTTTAAAAATTTGGATTATAAAATATATTATGCTTTTATTATCTTTTTATCACAAAATTTAATAATTAGCATTTTTTCATTTTGTAATTGAATTGGAATAAATATATTTTCATTTAATTCAAGTTTGTTTGTTTTTTAATATTTTTAAATAGATAAATTAGTAAGAATTTGTAATATTTTTTAATAGATAGTGTAATTAGAAAATGCTTTTAGTATTATAAAGTTAATTTGGTTAGCTATGTCTTACGATCAAATTAATAACAGCTTTTATGGTGTTAAAATGACTTATGGATATGTGCTTAAATTTGAGCCAAATAGGTCTAGGGTATTTCTAAGTCGGTTGCTCCGACTGACTGTTTTTTTACTTGTTAATGCTATCTTTTACATTATCATTGGTTTGGTTAATTTTATCATTTTTAATGCCACTTTTTGAATTATTATCAATAGTTTTATTTATTTTTCTATTACTTTTAACGATAGTGCTTTTATTTGACCATAATTTTGGAAAATATGAAAGAATGTAGCTATGCTTCTTTTTATCTATATTATAATCAATTTTGTTAGTCTTTTCACTGTTATGATTATTTTCATGATTTATATGAGTTATATCACTGTTAGTGTCTGTAATATTATTAATATTTGGTTTAACATTAGTATTATTCTTATTAATATTATTATCAGTCCTGCATGCAGAAACATTTTTTTTATTTTCATTTACATTTATATTTTATTTGTTATATTCTTCTTCTAGTTTCCTTAATTGCTAGTATCGGATTTTTTGTTTTCCTATGAGTAATTTATTTTTATATCCTGGATATAATCTAATGAAAATTTTATGATTAACATCCAACCCCAAACTGAATTTTTCATTAAATTTTAAGTAATTAATGCATTTATTAATCTCCCCTTTTTGGCATTCACTTGGCTTGTGTTGTTGATGGCACTTCAAGCATGTTTCGTTATTCGTACATTTCGCAGCCCTATGGTTAAATTTTTTACATTTATAACATCTACAGACTTTTATGGCATCGAATACCTTGCACCTTTCCCATCCAATACATAATTTTTCATTAGCTATTATTTTTGGGAATGATTCTTTATCCACTTCATTGCATTAAACATTTCTTTGTTGTATTTTTCACTGGATATATCTTTAATACTTTAAGTTCATTCATGTGTAGAAAAGAATTTTGTTTTTTGAGTTTTTCCACAATATAATTTTCACTAAATTTATTACTCATGTGTGCAATTTGTATATTAGATTTAATAACCACAGGTATTTTGATATTATAATTCTCTTTCATTTTTTCTTCTAATTCCTTTTTGATATTTTCACGATCTTCGATGGTTTTCGTATTAATATAATCCCATTACTTTTGTTTTCAATATTCTTTATTTTAATATTTTTTGAATCCACCTTCGTATTTAAATCAATTTTTGTATTTTCAGTTTTGTGCTTATTCTTCGGTTTTTATTATTAAAGGTAACTCTTTCTTCATTTTTAGATTTACACTTGCTTTAGTATTTTTGATTACATCAACAAATGACACTGTTTGACCCATATTCGAATTTATATTATTGGTGACATTAATTTTTTTGCAGACCTCATAATTTTTTTTAATTGCACTAACAAATGATTCATTCACTTTTACTGTTTCAATTTTGAAGAATTAAGTAAATTTTTTCATTTTCTCTATTTCTTTTTGTTGGCTGGCTTTAATTCCTTCCAATCTCTTCATGTAATTAGTTTCAATAGTCTTAAATAATTTGACAACTTCATTTTCTTCTTTTTTTTATTGCACGTTCAAATTCTTCTTTATATTCCTTAAGGTACTCATTATTTTTGGTAACCGCACTGTCCATGTTTTGTAAACCCAAATCAAAATTTTGTATATATTGAATACAGTCGGCACAAATAAACTTAGTATTGTTGTTGGTGTATAGTAAGTTTACCGCAGATTGATTCCTTGCTGAACATTTAAATGCCACATTCTATACCCGTTTCTTCTTAAATTTTTAATTTGCACTTTTGGCACGAACCCATTTTGCTCAATTAAAATATATATATATATATATATACGAAGAATATGACGTATAATATAATGAAGAATATGAAGTCGAAGTGTCACCAGAAGAGGAAGACGAGTTAAATATTATACTCCCAGCCTCTCGAGCAAACCTTTACCTAGAATATGCCACAAAAAATATATTCAAAAATATATCCGTACCCAGTCAACATGAGAGCTGGAATTGAAAGTCAGATTCAGAAACTCCTACAGGATGGAATCATAAGGCCTTCTTAAAGCCCCTATAATTCACCAAATTGGATTGTTGAAAATTCTTGGGTTACATCATTACTAGCAAGGGTGTAAGAGCTGACCCCAAAAAAATTATGGCTATTCAAAATATCAAACCACCAGAAAACCAAAAAGAACTAAAAGGATTCTTAGGTTTAGCATCATATTACAGAAGATTCATCAAGGACTTTTCATTAGTTGCTAAGCCTCTCACCAATTTGACGCACGGGGAAAACGCCCAGATAAGAGCTAACCAGTCGCGGAAAGTTCCAATAAAATTTAACGAGGCATTTAAGGATCTAAAATATGCCTTGTCATCCACAGAACTTCTAATTTTTCCCGACTCCGAAAAAACATTTATACTAACAACGGACGCTTCGAATGAAGCTATCGGTGCAGTCTTGCCACAAGGATACATTGGAAAAGATCGTCCAATATCTTATATTTAACAAGACTGAGGAAGCGTACGCAACAAATGAACGAGAACTCTTAGCAATAGTTTGGGCTTTGGATAAGTTCAGATGTTATATTTATGGAGCAAAAAAGGTGAAAATTCTAACAGATCACCAATCTTTAACATTCAGTTTGGCAAACAAAAATAACAATGCTAAACTAAAGCGATGGAAATCACGGATCGAAGAATACAACTACGAGCTGATTTACAAACCTGGAGCTACAAATAAGTTCGCAGATGCTTTATCAAGGTTAAAACAAGAAACTAAAATCTCATTAACTGAAACAGTTCACAGTGCAGAAGAGGATAGCAACGATCTAATTCCACATTGCGAAGCACCTGTTAACGTTTTTAAAAATCAAATAATTATTTCACAAGGACCTATTGCTTCTAGAGACATAAGAATTGGAAGGAGAATAAGGAGCAAAATGGAGAAATACTACTTTCCGCAAATGGCAAAATTTTTTAAGGAGTGCACTTCTAATTGTGAGATATGTCCCACCAGCAAGTACGACTGTCACCCAAATAACCCACATTTATCCAAAACACCGATACTCACATACCCAGCAGAGATCCTACATATTGATTTAATGGAAATAAAGAAAGAAAAATTTATAACATGTGTGGATAAAATACGAAATTCACGAAATTCTTTAAAACCAAGAATAAGTCAGTCGTGCATTTAAGGCAGAAACTAACAAAAATCATACACTACTATACAACACCTCGTATGATAGTCATGGACAACGAGCCAAGTTTCACAAGCTCCATCATTACGGACTTCTTAAGAACATTGGGAATTGAAACATACTTCACCCCATCACAAAGAAGTTATGCTTAATTGCTGATTAGTATTTTTTTTTCTTTTTACCTTTTATTAGTTAACATAATTATAATCGATAAAGAAAAGCAAGTAAAGAAACAGTCAGTCAACCGACTTAGAGTCCATAAGTTATTTTAAAATCATAAAAACTTTTATTACTTTGATCGTAGGACATGGCTAACCAAAATTTTTTTTATAATACTAAAAACATTTTCTAATTATTTTATCAATTCAAAAATATTAAAAATTCTTAATAATTTATCTATTTAAAAATATTAAACAACAAATTAAATTCAGAAAAATGGATTCGTAAAATGCAATTACAAAATTACATATTTAAAACTTTTATCCAATTCAATAAAACTTTGCACACATGCAGCAATTACTCCTTTTCAGCATTTTTAGCTGTAGTGCATTTACTGTTGAATGATTTACTACCCTGGTTAATTATTTCAATTTTCAATAATTTTTAAAATTATTTTCTTAGTTTACTTATTTTTTAATGTTCTATATAATTAAACTCAAAGTTATTAGAAAGAAATATTAATTTGTAATAATATTAATATAAAAGTTTATATAATTTCATGGTTTTTAATGTTAGTTAAAACCATTAATGCTTTCATTAACTTTTTATCACAAAATTTAGAAATCAAAATATGCAATAAATGTATTTCTAAAATACAATGATAAATTTAGAACTGTTCATATAATTAATTTTAATATTAAATTTAATACAAAAATAAAATTTAAAATTTTACAACTTAAGTATCGTACACAATTCTTAATTATATGTTACCTATATTAATAATTCAATAAAATAAAGATATATAGATATATATAGATATATAATAAAAATTAAAAAAAATATTTAGTTTTTAATTTATAAAATATAATACACATGTTTAATAGTAAATCTCTTAGCGTTTTAAAAATATAAAAGTGTTTAATAGGAACAGAAATAGGAAATAGTATATCATAATATTTAATATAATTTGATTATTTTATCTTTATTAATTTTGAAATAATTGGGAGTAGTGGGGGTATATATATTTCATCAAAATAGGGTAATTAGTTTCTCAGTTTAGGTGTTTTTAAGATATACGTTTGCTAGATTTTGAACTTTTCAAAGGTTCCAGAACCCGAAATCATGGTACGGTTTCGCCCATATGCAGTCCCAGTCATACCTTCAATACTAGTTAACCGTTGTACACAATTGGAATATTCTATATTAATTTTAAGTTACTATTTTTTTAATTTCGATGATAAGCCTTTCAACCTTTGGAGGTCTAAGAGAGTTACCTGCACCACCAATTGTTGTTGTTGTTGTTTAGACGGGAGGGAAAGCAAGTCTCCCTTACACCTAGGCCTTGCGGCCCGTTGTGCACCCCTCAATACTTTCTATTTATTTATAACTACTATATTATTTATTTTGTTTATATTATATATTTGTATATTTATATTATATTTGGTCACCATGGGGATTCGTAAAGAAAAATTATTTTTCAATAATTTTTTTTTAATTAAATATTGTATGACCTGACCGGGAATCGAACCCGGACCCCCTCGGTTAATAATTCAAATGCTTACTTACTGCACCACCGAGGCCCCTGAACCACCAATTAATCATACAGTAAGGGAGCACGTAGGAAATAGTAAAGAACAGCCTTGTTCCAAATTTGAAGCTTCTACATTTTTTTGAAGTTACAATCTCTATTATTTTCGAAAAATTTGGATGGTCTCCGACCCACTATTTCAATTGGTTCCATTTTTCGAGGACACTATAGGAATAGAAAGGGACACTCTGATACCGAATTTGGAAGTTCTAACTTCTTTGAATTCGGAATCATGTTTGTTTGGCCTAAACTCGATGAAAAAGTTCCAGTGGTTGGATTTCGCCTATATGAAGTCCGAGCCGTTCTTTCAATACTGGTGAACCCTTGTTGGAACGTTCTATCTTAATTTTAAGCTATTTCTTTTAATTTCAATGATATGCTTTAAGGTATTCAGAACTGTTTGGATGGTCCCCGACCCACTACTCCAATTGGTCCTAAATTTCCGGGACTCTAAGGACATAGGAAGAGACACACTAATACCCAATTTTAAGGTTTTATCTTCATTGGTTTCAGAACTGTGCTTGTTTGGACTAAATTCAATGAAAAACTTCTAGGATCCGACTCCATGGTCCGAACTCGTTCGTACGCAGTCCCCGCCATAGTCTCAATACTACATCACAAAATTCATGATTGTAACGCTATTAGTTGTTGAATTATCCAAATTTTTTTTATATGTTCCTTGGCCCTTAGAACAATTAAAAGGTCCAGAATCCGAACCCACCGTACTTTAAGTCCTTTAAGTTCCGTACTTTAAGTCCGGAAATATTTAAATAAGTCTTGGGCATATATAAACTAACTTTCTAACAAAATTTTTTTTTTCAAGCCGCCTGTTAAGGAGCTATAAGGGCTCGAAAATTGAAATTTTGGTATTTTCAAATACCTGTAGCTTGAATACCTCTTAAAGTTTTTTTTTGTAATATGGTAAATTGAAAGATCCATAATTATATTTTAACATGTGTCAAAGGTTTTTCTTAATATTGAAAGGTGCCGGAGTTACAGCCCCCGAAAATTTCAAATTATTTAAATTAGTATAACAAGAGTTCTGCTAAATGTATTTTCAATCTAAAAACAGTAGAAGAGAGCTGCTTTTATGGGCTTGACAAAAATCTAAGGTTAAAATGTATAGGGTTGCCATACGGTACTAAAATTTACAATTATGCAAAACTCAATTTTTGAAAAATTTTTGGCCCCACATATCTTCTAAACGGGTCAAACTAGGGTCTTGAAATTTTGGAAAAAGTTAGACCTTTAGAAATTAGTAGGAGTCAGTTAACAAAATTTTTTTGTCACGTACCCGGCTTAGGAACTATTAGGGCTCAAAAATTGAAATTTTGCTATTTTTAAACACTTGTAACTAGAAAACCTGTTCAAATTTTTTTTTACAAATATACAAAATTTACAGCTGCAGCATTATATTTCAACATATGTTAAAGGTTTTTCATAAATTTGAAAGGGTTCCTTTAAATTGAAGAAATTGTCTCTTAGTTTTAACCATTTTTGTTTACATAATAAAATTTTACGTAAAATTCTAAATTTTGGTGGAGTTCACAATTTATTTCCCCGAAAAAAATTTAAGGGGGACGACAGGAGGGGGTGGGCAGATCCATCATAAGTTTGCTAAACAAAAATTTGGAAACCTTCCCCATTGAAGGGCTACTAGGTCTTAAAAATTAAAACTTTTATGTTTATATAAAACAGTAACTTATTCACCAGTGTAAGTTTTTTCCAAAATTAAACGTTAACATTGAGCTGCAACATTATTTTCCGCACTTATTAACAGGTTTCCTTGAGCGCATTGGGGTTATATTCTAAGAATTTCCCTATTAGTCATATAATTAATAAATTAATGAAATAACTAAACTAATATTATCATTTATTTTTATATATATTTTTATAAAAATAAATGATGAAATATTCAGTAAGAAACTGTATATAATTTAGAAAATGTGCTTTTTAAAAACCCTTGCTTTGTTTCCTTACTTGTTTTAGGTATGGATACGTTACAATATTTATATATGATTTATGAGAAACAAACTATGTCGTATGTAATACATATAATCAAAGTATATCTATTGTTAAGAAGTAAGTTCACTCTCTTTTACCAAACATTTACTAAACCTAATACAATTTTAACAACAAAAAACTCTGTGTATTATACAATGTATTTTTTTTTTTGTTTCACATTCACTGTATACAAAAAATATGTATGAAAAAAAAAAACAACGCTATGTTTTTTTGTAATGTAATTTTCAAGCCGTGCTCTTAGAAAATTGTCTATGAATGAGTATGTATCAGGTATAGGAACTACTGAAATTGAAATCGCGTGTATATATGTGGCGGGCTTGTTTGAAATTTTTTTTAGCTGAGTACATGGTGTTAAATTATTTTAAACGAATTAGTCTTAGCAATAGTGAATATTTCAAATATTTAAAATATTTACATATTTATATGAGATTTCGTGTAAAATGGGTAAACATACTTTTAAATGTTTGTAGTGCGGTTTTAAAAGTGCTGAAACTGAAAATAATTTTTTTCGCTTACCAAAATCTAGTGGAAGGTAGATTTTTTCAATATTTTTTTTTTATATTATGTGCATATGTCTAATATATAAAGGAGAAAATTTGTTTGTTTGTTTGTTTGTTCATGATTCACGTGAAATCCACTGATCCGATTGTCACAAAATTTTAAAGGAATAATTCCGATTGACTTGAAATTTTCCATAAATGTTCCTCTTAGCAACCGGATTTGGTTGGAATAAATTAACCCATTTCGGCCTGGCGGGCTTCCAAAAATTTTTTTGTGTTTCCGATTTGTGTCCGATTTTACAGGATGATTTTGGAGTCGAAAAGAGAGGCTGACACAAATTTTTGTTGAGTTCGGTTAAACCGTTTGGGCACGAGGACGCAATGAAACTTTTTCAATGTTTTTGATGTCGAGTCAAAACGGTTTGATCGATTGACTTGAAATTGTGCACAAATGTACCTCTTAGCAACCGAAATTTGTTGAGAGGCTGCAAAAAGTTTTAGTTAAGTTCGATTAATCCGTTTTCCACGACGACGCCATGATGTTTTCTATAAATTTTATTTGCTTAAACGATTAAAAGAATTTTATATAAAATTTTGTATCAGCATTTTAATTAAAAAAACCCACAAGGTTAATTTGGTTTTGACCTGTTTATGCGTTTTCCACAAAAATTCAATGAAATTTTCAAATGTTTGGTATTAACGCAAGTTAATCTTTATTTCAAGAGCTCACTTAATTAGTGAAAGCAAATAGTCAAAGCAAAAGCCAAATGATAATATTAATAATAATAAAAATAAAGCTAATAAAGAATCCAAAAAGATATTATTAATTATTATTAAATTTAAATAACGTAACATTTTTCTTCTTAAATTTTTTCGTAAGTCTTTGTTTTTTATCTACTTTGCAGTTGTTGTTTTTTAAAAATAGATTTCATTGGGAAATTGCAGTTTTCTTCAAATGAAATCTAAAAATCAAAAAATTCAATTTCGTATATATTATGCTTAAATACATAGTATTTTAAAACAGTTTTTCCAAAAAAGAAGCCTACATTTCTCTCATAAAATCATATAAAAAAGAAAAAGAGATAAAAAAACTGTCAGGTAAGTACAAAACAAAATATAAGTTGAAAAGCAGATTTTAAAACCTTTTCTAAACCATCAACTATATTTTATTCAAACGCTGGCAAGTCAAGTAAACTACTATTTACTTAGCATAATGACATAATGGCAAATTTAGTATACCCTTTTGATATCTCAATGGAGTTTTAATTTAAGTTGATGTTATTGAAAAAAGTTAACACAAGAATGGTGTCCATGTTAATTTTAAAATGTAATAAAGCAATTTTTTAAAACGATTTTTTTAGGGATTATTCTAGCAATTTTTCAACAAATTTATCAAATTTCACATAAAACTTTTTATAATTATTAAATAATAAAAATAAAAATTCCAGGAGCACCAAATTGTCAAGAAGCAGAAGAAAAACGTATAGAAAAATTAGAGATAATCGTTAAAACTGTTTTGCAAACTGTTTTTTAAAGTTTTTGTTTCGCAATCAATTAAAAGAACTCGACAAAACATTTTTTTAAACATTCCCCTAATTCAAAGAAGTTTTAGCTACTTTCAGAAATTGGACGTAATTTACTTACAAAAATTTTTTTTTTGAATAATCGTAGGAATGATAAATATATACATGTACGCATACAAAAATTTACATTCAAATGGTCAAACCGTTTCTGCTTAAGAGTAAGGTAATGAAAAAATCTGTAAAAAGCTGCTGTGCCGCAATTGGTTAATGGAACTCAACAAACCGGTTTTTGAAACTTTGACCAAGCAATATTTCGAAAAATTGGACGTAATATCCATCCCAAATTTTTTTGAAAAAATTGTCGGGCGGCAAGGGTTAACCAATTGCAAATCTGTTAATAGAGTGGACTCCACTCTCAAAGAGGAGCACATATACAAAATTTGAAGTCAATCGGTTAAACCATTTCTAATTTATAGCAAAGTAACGAAAAAACCTATAAAAAGCTGTTGGGCCGCAACGGGTTAACGGAACTCCACAAATATTTTTTTGAGGCTTTCTTTTTAACCAAAGCAGTACTTCGAAAACGCCGGGTAAATCTGCTAGTAATATATAATGTTTTTATTTTTTTAGGAGAAATACGTGGTTGAAAAATTTAAATAGATTCGATTTGATTAGCATTAAAAAATAATTTCATTTATAAGTGTTGTGATAAATCATAATATTTAATCGGCTTATTTTTTCCCATACAAATATAAACATCCTTTTTTAGGACAAACCATTTGACCAATTTTAATGAAACAACAACCAAAAGAAAGGTTTTTATTGTTTTCATAGGACAATGATATTTTTTTTTTAGAATATTGCGGTTTTTCAGGTGAAAACCCGTCTTTAATTTAACATAAATTTGAATTTAACGGTCACGCTGTTAAAAGTTAAGGCTTATGACTCTAATATTATGCGCCGACTTTCTGGGTAAAAGTAATGCATTTTCGGTTGTATTCGCAGCTCAATCAAACTATATATTATAGGCGCCGACTTATGTCTTTCTTTTTTTTTTGTTAAGTTCAAATGTTCAATGAACAAGGAGATTTAAATTTTTTTAAAAATTTTTTTTTTGTTTCTGTTTTTTCTTTATCTTAAAAAGTGAACGAAAAAAATTAGATCTGTTCGAAATGAAAAAAATACATTTGGTTTATACAGTAGTTTTCATTTATAACGAACTCGGTTCAATTTTAATTATAATAAACTTTACACTTTTTGCTAAAAAATTAAATTTTACCTAAAAATGAAAGTTTTTTATTACATTGATATTTCTTTTATTTAAAATTATTATATCTAATTATGTTGCTTGGTGATTAATTTAGTATTTTTTTATTTATTTTTGAATATAAAAAAAAATCATAATAACGCATCAAAAATACAAAAAAAATTTCATTACAAGAAAAAGCACTATACTTAAGGTGGTGTCGAGAGAATCAATTTTTTTTTGACTTTCAACTTAAGTCGATTTGAATCAACTATCGGTGTCGGGGAAATCAATTTGTGTTGTTTAAAGTCGTCTGAGTCGACTTTGAAATTCAAATACATTTTTGTGTTTGAAATTACATTATGGCATTGGCGTTGTTTATTCTGTTATTGGCGTTGTTTGTGTTTAAAAATTTAAAGAAAAATTAAAATGAGTAATTTAGAAAGGTAAATAAAGATAAATAATTTATATAAATATGAAAATTGTTATTTATTATTTTCAGGAAAAAATGTTTCAGCAACAGGAAACAATTAGAAAAATTAATCAATCTAATGGAAGCAACCACAAAAAACTCATTGCAAAAATTATTAGTAGTAAATATAATGCAGCACAAAATAAACCGTCTAAAAACTAAAAAAAAAATTTTCGTTTAAATTATTTTTATAATACTGACATTTCTGTTGTCAAAAAATCAAAATTGAAACAACTTGATTCAATTAATGGAAACTAATTCAATTGATTTAGCCGACACCGGGAAATTTTTGAGTGGGATTGAAAAATGTCAAAATCAACCAAGTTGAATTGATTCTCCCGACACCACCTTTAGGCTTGAGGCTGACACATCAAATAAAATTCTAGCAAATGAGTTCGAAGTATCCATTCTAGAATCAGCACATTCTACAATGTTCAAGTCTTATACTAATTTTTCAAAATTCACAGCATTCTTTTAAAACGACATTCGTTTATTACGACGAATATTTTCCGTCCCATCATGGTCGTTATAACCGAAAAGTACTGTACTTTGTTTTCGTTTGCTTAAAATTTTTTTTTTTTTAAATCGTATATTGTTGTTGGTTTTTGTTAAGTTTTTTGTAAAATAAGAAACCGACTTCTGATAAATAATATTTCTTAAGAAAAATGATTTGTTACTTATGGATCAACCAAATTCAGCATGTACGGCGTTCAGTTTCTGTCAAAAAATTTTGAAATAAGTTGTTATGTAAATAAATTTACATGAAAGCATACGCGACGTACTGTACCTCGGAGTTTTAAAATTTAAAAATTGACAAAGCGTATAAAAATATTGTAATTGTTTTTTCTTATGTTGCTACGATTAAATTTTAAAAATAAAATATTTTAAAATAATATTTTTTTAAAATATTTTTTTTTAAAACATATATTCAAAGTAATTGAAATATGTTTGCAAAAAATTAAAAACGATAAATCTTTCTTAAAAAAATAATTTCCAATTTAAATGATTTGTTCCTTTGGGCCTAACCAAAATCAACGCTTATGGTGTATAATTGCTAACAAAAAGTTTTGAATTAGTAGTTAAGTATGTGATATTACATGAGAATAACTTACTGTACCTCGAATTTTTAAAATTTAAACATTGACAAAGCATATAAAAAAGTTATTGTTTTTTCTTATGTTGTTATTGTTTTAAAAATAAAATATTTTAAAATAATATTGTTTTTAAAAATACCTATATTATTTTAAAAAATACTTTACATAATATATACATATTCAAAATAATTGAAATACCTATAGTATGTTTGCAGAAACAAAAAATAACATTTCTTAAGAAAAATTATGTGTTCTTTACAGATCAACCAGAATAAACGCGTACGGCATGCAGTTTCTGTCAAAAAAATTTGAAATAAGTAGGTATGTTGTGTACTGTACTTCGGAATTTAAAATTTTAAAATTTGACAAAGCGTATAAAAATATTGTAATTGTTTTTTCTGATGTTGCTACGATTTAGATTTCAAAATAAAATATTTTATAATAATATTTTTTTTTTAAAAAAACATATGCATTCAAAATAATTGAAAATACCTATAATATGTTCGCAAAAAAAAACTAAAAAATAATCTTAAACTTAAATAAAAGTTGACGTATAATTTCTGTCAGAAAATTTACAAATAAATAGGTACATGCATTTTCATGAGAGCAACCAAAATACGCGTAACGCGATGTACTGTAATCGAATTTTTAAAATTTACAAATTGACAAATGGTTTTTGGTTTTTCTTATATTTCTAAGATTATGTTTTAAAAAATATCTTATATTGGAAAAAATTCAAAATATACCTATTATATGAAATTAATAAAATTTTTTGTTCTAAATTAAAACATTCAAATAAATTTTAGCAAATGAGTTCGAAGTGTCCATTCTAGAATCAGCACATTCTACAATGTCCAAGTCTTATACTAATTTTTCACAATTCACAGCATTCTTTTAAAACGACATTCGTTTATTACGACGAATATTTTCCGTATCATCATGGTCGTTATAACCAAAAAGTACTGAATTTAGTTTTTGTTTGCAATTTATTATAATACAGTTATAAAAAAAAAAATTTTTTGTAAATCATAAATTGTTGTTGCTTTTTGTAAGTTTTTTGTTAAATAAAAAACCGACTTCTGAAATATAGTTGCCATTACGTTTGAGAGTAATGATATTTAAAAAATATATGTATTTGCAAAAAAAATTTAAAAAAAAAATAACAAATAATCCTTCTTAAATAAATAATTTGTAATTTAAATGATTTGTTAATTAGGACCTAATCAAAATCAACGCGTACGGTGCATAATTTCTGGAAATTTCTAGAAAATTTTTAAATACATAGTTAGGTACGTGAATTTACATGTGAGCAACCGAAATACGCGACGTTCTGGTACCTCAGATTTAAAAATTGACAAAGCGAAAAATAGAAATAGAAAATTTAAAATAATATTTTTGTAAAAAATTTGTTTATTAAAAAATACCTGTAATATGTTTGCAGAAACATAAAAAAGAAATAATATTTCTTAAGAAAAATGATTTGTTACTTATGGATCAACCAAATTCAGCATGTACGGCGTTCAATTTCTGTCAAAAAATTTTGATATAATTTGTTATTGTAAATAAATTTACATGAAAGCATACGCGACGTACTGTACCTCGGAGTTTTAAAATTTTAAAATTGAAAAAGCGTATAAAAATATTGTAATTGTTTTTTCTTATGTTGCTACGATTAAATTTTAAAAATAAAATATTTTAAAATAATATTTACAACGCGTACGGCGAAAAATTTCTGTCAAAAAATTTTGAAATAAGTAATTACTAGTATCGCCCTGTGCTCGAAATTCGAGCTATTTTTTCTTTTAACATATAAAATTCGTTTTGTGTAAATTACATTAGACTATAATATATTATAATAAAAATTATGCCAACAGTGTTGTCAACAATTCTTGCGCTTAAAATTTGCTTAAAAAAAATTTATAATTTTTCTTAATTATTAAAACGTTGTTAAGTACCGATTTTTGATACCTATGTTGTACGTATTCTGTATCCTAATTAAAAAACTCTATGAATACATAATATGTACAACAAAATTTAACATATCATAATTCATAAGTTTAGTATTTAGTATTATATTATATTGAAGCTGCCAGAAGTACAAATAAGAGTCAAGTTAACCGAAGTCTTGTTTTAAATCTCAATCTTAAGATTTATAGCTAAAAAAAAAGTTTTTCAATGAATCAAAGAATAAATATTTCCTACCCTTTTTTCATTTTTAAATTTAATAGCTACATAGGTAAATTTTTACTACAAATGTATGCCTATTTAAAGTTCTGAAAACATGCGAAAAATGATTCTGAATTCCTTAGTTTACTTTATACCTTTTTGTCTAGTTTATTTATTTAATATTTCCTAAGTTTTTTATTGACAAAAATATATTTCTATACATGGTCATGAGCCATGACTCATAAGTAAATATACAAATAAATATTATTGCTTTTATTCCTTTATGAGAAGTAAACTCTTTTCTACTCTCAACTATTGCCAGCTACTTCAGCCCTTGTAAAAGAGTATATGACAGAGTAGATAAATAATTTCCGGCAGATGGCTTTAATTAAAATTCTCTTGAATAGGTTATGTTAAATCATATTTTTTATTTGATAACCAAAAAGCACTTACCCCCTTCCATTTTAAAAAATATTCTTTATATTTATATCAGCAATAAACCTTAATTTTTTCACTTTATTAATATTTAAATACTATTAAATATAATTAACTTCTCAAATGACAGGTAGTTTTAAGATGTCAAATATATATATGACGATTAATCTAACAATTATGTACTCCTGAAACAAAAATTAGCGTTCAAACTACGCCTATCTAATCTTCATGTACACTTTTTGATATATAAAATTCGTTCGTTTTCTCAAAGTAAAACTAAAAATAGTTTTTTTTATTATAAAAAAACATTATTCGATGTTGAAAGTGTGAAATAAACTTTTCAATTATTAGAATGAAAGCAAAACATACAACGTACAATTTTTATACGGCAGTACGTCAATACATATCCATTATCGGTAAATCGATACGCTCGTACAATATTTAATTTATCAAAAATATTTATTTGAATGTTTTAATTTAGTACCTACAAAAAATATTTTTAATTTCATATTATAGGTATTTTAAATATAAGATATTTTTTAATAAAAATTATTGTAAAAAAATATTATATTTTAAAACATAATATTAGAAATATAAGAAAAACCAATAATAATATTTTTATACATTTTGTCAATATTTGTAAATTTTAAAAATCCGTATTTTCGCTGCTCTAATGTAAATTTATGTACCTATTTATTTCTCAATTTTTTGACAGAAATTATACGCTGCACGCTTTTATTTAGGTTTGGACGTAAGGGACAAAAAACTTTTTTTGAGAAAGATAATTTTTTTAGTTTTGCACACATATTGTACTTTAGATATTTTCAATTTATTTGAATATTTGTATGTTTTAAACTAAATTATTTAAAAAAAAATGTTATTTTAAAATATTTTATTTTTAAAATTTAATCGCAGCAGCATAAGAAAAAGCAATTACAATATGTATTTTTAAACACTTTGTCAATTTTTAAATTTTAAAACTCTGAGGTACAGCACGTCGCGTATGCTTTCATGTAAATTTTTTTACATAACTAATTATTTCAAAATTTTTTGACAGAAACTGAATGCCGTACATGCTGATTTTGGCTGATCCATAAGAAACAAATCATTATTCTTAAGAAATTTTATTTTTTTTTTTTAAGTTTCTGCATATTTCAGAATTCGGTTTTTAATTTTACAAAAAACTTAATAAAGGAAACAACAATTTACGATTTACAAAAAATTTTTTTTTTAGTAGCTACTGTATTATTATGGTTCAAAAAAATGGTTCTGAATTCTTTACTTTACTTTATATTATACCTATTTGTATAGGAGTGAACCCCTCTTTTTACAGCTACACCACACCGCCTCTTGAAGAATAGTAGATGAAAGGAGTAGATAATTAAATATTTATTTTATCTAAATTAAAGCATACGACGTACAATTTTTATACGGCAGTACGTCAATATGTCTATCTATATATCCGTAAATTGATACGCGCGTACACACAAAAATATTTATTTGAATGTTTTAATTTACAACAAAAAATTTTATTAATTTCATATAATAGGTATATTTAGAATTTTTTTCAATATAAGATATTTTTTAAAACATAATCTTTGAAATATAAGAAAAACCAAAAACCATTTGTCAATTTGTAAATTTTAAAAATCCGATTACAGTACATCGCGTTACGCGTATTTTGGTTGCTCTCATGAAAATTCATGTACCTATTTATTTGTAAATTTTTTGACAGAAATTATACGTCAACTTTTATTTAAGTTTAAGATTATTTTTTAGTTTTTTTTTGCGAACATATTATAGGTATTTTCAATTATTTTAAGTGTATGTTTTTTTAAAAAAAAATATTATTTTAAAATATTTTATTTTGAAATCTAAATCGTAGTAACATCAGAAAAAACAATTACAATATTATTATACGCTTTGTCAAATTTTAAAATTTTAAATTCCGAAGTACAGTACAGAAACTGCCGTACGCGTTTATTCTGGTTGATCTGTAAAGAACACATAATTTTTCTTAATAAATGTTATTTTTTAGTTTCTGCAAACATACTATAGTTATTTCAATTATTTTGAATATATGTAAAGTATTTTTTAAAAAAATATAGGTATTTTTAAAAACAATATTATTTTAAAATATTTTATTTTTAGAACAACAACAACATAAGAAAAAACAATAACTTTTTTATATGCTTTGTCAATGTTTAAATTTTAAAAATTCGAGGTACAGTAAGTTATTTTCATGTAATATCATGTACTTAACTACTAATTTAAAACACCATAAACTTTGATTTTGGTTGTGCCCAAAGGAACAGATCATTTAAATTGCAAATTATTTTTTTAAGAAAGATTTTTCGTTTTTAATTTTTTGCAAACATAGGTATTTCAATTATTTTGAATATATGTTTTAAAAAAAATTATTTTAAAAAAATATTATTTTAAAATATTTTATTTTTAAAATTTAATCGTAGCAACTTAAGAAAAAACAATTACAATATTTTTATACGCTTTGTCAATTTTTAAATTTTAAAACTCCGAGTACGTCGCGTATGCTTTCATGTAAATTTATTTACATAACAACTTATTTCAAAATTTTTTGACAGAAACTGAACGCCGTACACGCTGAATTTGGTTGATCCATAAGTAACAAATCATTTTTCTTAAGAAATATTATTTATCAGAAGTCGGTTTCTTATTTTACAAAAAACTTAACAAAAACCAACAACAATATACGATTTAAAAAAAAAAAATTTTTAAGCAAACGAAAACAAAGTACAGTACTTTTCGGTTATAACGACCATGATGGGACGAAAAATATTCGTCGTAATAAACGAATGCCGTTTTAAAAGAATGCTGTGAATTTTGAAAAATTAGTATAAAACTTGAACATTGTAGAATGTGCTGATTCTAGAATGGACACTTCGAACTCATTTGCTAAAATTTTATTTGATGTGTCAGCCTCAAGGCTATGTATAGTGCTTTTTCTTCTAATGAAATATTTTTTGTATTTTTGATGCGTTATTATGATTTTTTTTATATTCAAAAATAAATAAAAAAATACTAAATTAATCACCAAGCAACATAATGAGATATAATAATTTTAAATAAAAGAAATATCAATGTAATAAAAAACTTTCATTTTTAGGTAAAATTTAATTCTTTGGCAAAAAGTGTAAAGTTTATTATAATTAAAATTGCACCGAGTTCGTTATAAATGAAAACTACTGTATAAACCAAATGTATTGCTTTCATTTCGAAGAGACCTTTTTTTTTCGTTCACTTTTTAAGATAAAGAAAAAACAAAAACAAAAAAAAAATTTTAAAAAAATTTAAATCTCCTTGTTCTTTGAAAATTTGAACTAAAAAAAAAAAGAAAGAAATACATAAGTCGGCGCCTATAATCTTTTGATTTAGATTTAGCTGCGAGTTAAAACCGAAAATGAATTACATTTACACAGAAAGTCGGCGCATAATATTAGAGTCATAAGCCTCAACTTTTAACAGCGTGACCGTTAAATTCAAATTTACGTTAATTTAAAGACGGGTTTTCACCTGAAAAAACGCAATATTCTAAAAAAAAATATCATTGTCCTATGAAAACAAAAAAAACCTTTCTTTTGGTTGTTGTTTCATTAAAATTGGTCAAATAGTTTGTCCTAAAAAAGGATGTTTATATTTGTATGGGAAAAAATAAGCCGATTAAATATTATGATGTAAATAAATTTACATGAAAGCAACCCAAATACGCTTAACGCGATATACTGTAACTCGGATTTTTAAATTTTAAAAGCTGATAAATAGTATAAAAATATTGTCTTCGGTTTTTCTTATATTTTTAAATTGTACGTTGTATGTTTTGATTAAGGTTAAGCCCTGATAATTAAAAATTTTATTTTACATTTTAAACATCGAATAATGTTTTTTCATGATAAAAACTTTTTTTAGTTTTACTTTGACATAACGAACAAATATTATATAAGGCGTTTTTTTTTTAAATCACAGCAGAGATCTAGGCACGCTCTAAACAACATAAGCACGTTCTAATAAACAGAGCATGAAGAGAGTACGCTCAGAGCGTTCAGATTTAATAAAAAAACACGAAAAATTAAATTAAATTAAAACATTTTGATTTTTATTTTACAAGTAAAATCTTAAACAAACGTCAAAATGTCTTTAAGAAAAAAAATTAATCACACGCTCTGAGCGCAGTTCAGATTTAAAAAATGCCTTTAAAGGAACTGAAGCATGTATTCATCAATTTTTAATTAGGAAACAGAATACATACCAGACCAGAACAGAATAAAAAAAAACCAGAAGAATTGCAGGAATATTCAAGCTAATAAAAAATAGAGTTCCGCATAATTTAAAGCGGACATTATATTACAGTATGTTTCACTCAACACTTACATATAATATAATAATTTGGGGAAATACTTACAATAAATATATTAACCTACTACAAGTTACACAAAATAAAGCTATCAAAAACTTGTTTGGGTATAAAAGCAGAACGTCAACACGATTTATTCACAAAGTAAATAAAATATTAGCTATCACACTATATATAAAAAGCAAACTAGCACTACAAGTACATTATATGATGACAAATAACATAAATACAAACATAGAAACACTGTTGAATAGAGATGTACATACATACGCTACCAGAAATGCAAATAAAATTAATATAAAATTTTTGAGAGCAAGGTTCAACAATCGTGATACAGTCTATAACACTGCTTATAAAATTTATAATGAAATACCAGATGAAATTAAAGAAATTGATAAAATAAGTGTTTTTAAATATAAGGTTAATGAATTATTTTTAGAACGTAGTTAACATCCTATTGTTGTTGAGATTATTTAATTTTTGATTTGATTTTTTTTTTGAAATATGGATTATTAATTTTGATATACATAGTTTAATTAGCATTATTAAAGGTTTTTGTATTTTTTCTTTTTCATTTTTTCATTTTTACTTTCTTTGAATTGTTTTATTTAATTTTTAATTGATATTGATGAATTTTTGTTGATTTGAATTTTTTTTTTTTTTAGGGTTTATAAAATATTGTTAGTAGTAAAGTAGTATTTTGTTTATATATTTATAATTTAGTTTTTTTGTTATTAAGATTATTGTAAAATACTCTATACGAGCCATATGGCTCTTTTTGAGATAAAATGAAATAAAATAAAAAAAAAAAAAAATACGGAACGGATACAAAAAAATTCAAATCGTACTAAAATGTTTAGTTTTCTATATGACGGACACCATTAACTCGAATTTTGGCTACTTGACTTCAGTAAATATATGTATATGTTTAGAAATTAAATCAAATTCTCAGAACATTGTATATTAGAACAATATTTATATTAAGAATTTAAATCGCTTTGTTCTGTGTAATAACTGTAACACATTATAAGTACTCTCTTTAAAGCGACTTTAGCTATAGGAATAAAATTCAAAAATACAAAAACGTTTTTATAACTGAAAAAATTATAAATTTTTTTTTAGCAAATTTCAAGCGCAAGAATTGTTGACAACATTGTTGCAATATATTTTATTACGTATAGGAAAAAAAATATAATTTTTCGTGTTAAATTAGTCTATTATAAATTTCAAAAAACTAATTTTGTATGTAAATTTAAAAGCAAAAATAGCTCGAATCTCGAGCACAGGGCGATACTAGTATGATATTAATTGTTTTATAAAAATGTTCATTAGAATAAGAATATATTTTGTAATACAAAATTTCAACAAAAATGTAAAACAATTTGATAATAAACATAAATATTCAAGCGTGACAGATTTATAATAATAAATTCGATTTTAATACATTTTAAAGGCTTTTTTTTTTGTATACAGACAGAAAACCAAATATTTTAGAAAACTAAAGCAATAAAAAAATTTTTAAAGTCTTTTAAAAATTCAAATTTACATAGCTTTATATTGTTACAATTGTATTTTAAAGGTTATTATTAGTTTATTACGACACATTATGCAGTTTTGCTATGTTTCAATTTCAATTTTTTTTTTTTATTTTCTGTCTTTTTCTTATTATTATTACTATCTACTTCCAACAATTTGAGTAAATTTTTGCATATGTATGTGTGAAAAAAAGAAAAGTTAGCAAGAAAATTTTTGATCACTTGACCAAGTGAAACTACTTCTTAACAAGAGATATACTTTGCATATAATACACGCGTTTGGAAACATGATAAGGAAATTATAACTGTTTCTAATTTCATGGATTTAAAATTTTTTTTTAATTAAAATAAAGTGTTTAGTTATTTCAAACGTAAGTTCGAGTTTTTTGTTGGAAAAATATTAAATAAAATTGAAAAATAAAACGAATCGGGGTTATTTAATGGTGCAAGAGGTTTATAAAAGAAAATCTGGTAAGTATTTAAAATATTGTCTTGAAACTTTTAAATTTTACCCATAAATTTAATTAAAAAATAAATGCAGCTGCGAAAAAAAACTTGACTTAAATACAAACCAAAATGAAAATATACAAGAAAATACTAACATTACAAATGATAATTCTAATTGTGATTTATTTGATATTTTAAAACCATCAGTCTCAGATTTTCACAAACTTAGCGGTGGTATAATAAATTGAGTATAATTTTTAAGAAATTATAGGTAGTAACAGTTTTTATTTTCTATTATATTGTAGATACTGATTCAACAACAAATACTTATTTGATAAAACAAGATGACATATTTTAAGATTTCGAGCCCAGATAAGTCTTTTTTTATAAAAATATTGAAACAATATTTTAAAACATTTTATTAACAGAATTTGGAGATTTTATTGATAGCGAGAGCGAATATTTACCATCAACATTGTCTAGCAGTAGCATAAACACACCCACAGGTAGTCCATTTACGCCAACATTAAGAAAAACCCCAAAAAAATGAAAATAGAAAAAATTGTAATAATAATATTTCCCCTAATTTGAAAACAAAAATAAAGAAACAAGATCCAAACAATTGGAAAAAAAGCAGGTAAAATCAGCAAGAGCGCGAGGACTTAGTTACGTGTCAAATATAACAGGCAAAAGTATCCCAGCAAAAAAAATGGGACCTTCATGTTTTCCAAAGTGCAGGCAAAAATGTTTTTTGAGAATTAGTGAATCCGACAGACAGGAAAATTTCTCCAAATCTTATAACCTTAATAATAATATATTGCAATGGAAATATATTACAAATCATGTAGAAAATTGTGAAAAGAAAATCACAAAAGTTATTTCCGGGAGAAGCCGTAGATCTTGTACATATACATACTTTTTATCATCTTTAGCTAGTGACAATAAAATTAAAGTATGTGCCAAACTATTCTTAAGTACTTTAAATATAAGTTATTAAATGATTGAAACAGCCTTTTTAAAACTAATGCCGGTAAATGGAGAACTTGAAGGAAATAAAAGAGGAAGATATATTAGAATAGTTTGCCAAATAAAGTGAAAGAAGAAAAAAATTAGTGAAGGAGCACATAAACTGCTTTGCTTTAATTGATTCTCATTATTTAAGAGAACAAACAAGAAAATATATCGATGGGAATTTAACAGTGGCTAAAATGTACAGGTTGTATATTGATTGGATGAGCAAAAATTATGCAAATGAAAACAAAGCATCGTTAAGGCAATGCAGAGATATTTTTAATTATTGCTGAAATATAGGATTTTACATACCGACAAAAGACAAATGTAATAAATGTACAAAGTATTAAAATATGACCAACAAAGATAAAGAAAACGTTAATGAGGAGTACAAAATGCATCTCTTTTCCAAGACAAAAACAAGAGAATTTAAAAAAAAAGACAAATTAATATCCATGGAAGATAATTTTTCAATTTTACAATTTACGATATGGGTAACCATAAAGGTCATTGTTTTGTGTGGGATGAAAGTACAGCGAAAAGAGGTGACAATGAAGTGGCAAAATGTCTTCTCCAATATGTAGAAGCACAAAATAAAGTAAAAAATTAATTTTAAAAGTAAAATTAATTAATTTTTATTCAGATAATTGCCCGGCCAAATTATAAACAGATGTTTATTTATTTTTTATGCTTGAGTATGTAAAAAAAAAATAAAAAGCTCTAAGTTCCATCACAGATTTATTCGTTAATTAGAAACTGTAAGGTAACGGAAACAAAGTATGATGTTTTGAAATGATCAGCTCACAATTTTTGAACTTTTCTAAATTTGTAAGTGTGGTCAATACACATAAAGATGATAATAATCTGAAAGTGAAATGGAATAATATTAAAATTATTAAAACGGATAAAACTTGTCCAAACAAATTATTTTATAAATATTCGTTTGAAAGTGAAACCAATAATATTATTATTTAATGAAGCCGTTGATGGTAGAAGAAAACGTAAAATACAAGGACTTTTAAATGAAAAACCTTCTATTTTATACACAGAAGTTTTGAAAATCTCAGCTGAAAAGTACAGTGACTTAATTGATTTAACAGAGTACAAGCCTGAATATTATAGAGGTTTTTATAAAAATCTCCAGTATTCAAATCAAAATTCTGAAAATTTAGAAATTCTTGAAGAAACTGTGTAACTTTAATGTATATGTTTTATATTATTTATGTTACTTTATAATGTTAATGTTTTTTAATGAAAAGAATTGAATTAATGAAGAAACAAGTGATGAAAAAAAACCAAGGGTTTTTAAAAAAGCACATTTTCAAATTTATAATGTATTACATACTGAATTTAACTTTGGAAATATTTAGTTGGAAATAGTTACTGCTGACTTATAAAATTTACTGCTAACAGTAAATTTTTAATTTTAAAGTTGTTATAGCCCTTCATTGGGAAGGTTGCCAAATTTCTCAAGATCTAACTTCATCTAACATCCCCCCCCCCCCTCCCTCCCCAACTATTTTTTTAGGTTCTAGGAATTAAATTGTGAATTCCACAAAAATTTGAAATTTTACTTAGAATTATACTATTTAAGCAAAAATGGGTAAAACTGAGATACTGTTCCTTCAATTTAAGGAACCACTTTTAAATTTTAGAAAAACCTTTAACATGTTTTAAAATATAATGTTGGACCTTTAAATTTTGTACATTAATAAAAAAAAATTTGGACAGGTATTCAAGTTACAGGTGCTTAAAAATAGCAAAATTTCAATTTTCGAGCCCTTATAGCTCCTAAATAGGGGGCTTGACAAAAAAATTTTGTTAACCGACTCCTACTAATTTCTGAGTATCTAACTTGTCCCAAAATTTCAAGACTCTAGCTTGAACCGTTCGAAAGATATGTGTGGCCAAAAATTTTGAAAAAATCGAGTTTTGCGTAATGTTATATTTTAGTACCGTATGGCAACCCTAAACACTTGCCTTTTAAAAGTTTATAAAGTTTATGAAACCAGCTATCGTTTGCCGTTTTCAGATTGGAAATATATCTAACAGAACTCTTGTTATAACAATTTAAATATAGGGCTTTTTCCAACTTTGGGGGGCTGTAGCCCCGTAGCAGGTGGGGCTACAGAAAAAAATTCTTCTACGAAATTATTTTTTTTGCAAAAACTACCCATGGTTAAAATTTCTTTACTCTATTTCAAACGGTGTAAAAGTTTTTGTAAACATACGGACAGACGGACGGACGGACAGAGTGAAGCTATATAGGCACATTTTTACAAAATTTTTTGAAAATGTGCTAAAAACGTAAGTATTCTATTTATGGTGATTATTAAAATATCAAATAATTTTTTTTTATAATTAAACAAACTTTATAAGTTTTAATCTGCCTATTTCTAAATTTTTCCTTTCCTAGTATTTTAAGTATATTATTTGATCACAAAGTTTTATATTGAATCCAAACATTTTTATTGTAAATAATACTGACGACAATTTACAAAACCAAAAAATACGAGCTGAAATATTGTAATATAACTTACGATATTTTTCTTCGGAAATTTTTTAAAGGTTTCTATAATAAGTCGACATACAATTAGAAATTTTGAATGGTTGTATAAACTCTCCATTCTAACCTATAATTTTCTTTAATATTTGCTGAGTTTAAAGAATTTATCTAAATAATCATTTAAAAAATTAACAAGTATATAACGCTCTTCTTTTTTTCCGCTAGAACGAATTTTTTTATCTAAAATACAAGTGTAGAAAAAAGCAAATGAAGAATAAAAAACTTTGAAACAATCTCCTGAAAAATGACATTTTAGACTTACGATATACTAGATGTGCAGGGCGATTTATTTATTTGTAAAAAACACACTCCATAACTTCTCTATAAAAAACACAATAATATTATTTCAATTCAATTGTTTATCTTTAATTTTATGTATTAGAAAAATAATTTTGGTATTGCAACTTTTTCTACCCTACACCTATGTAGGTAAAGCAGTATATCAACTTGGATATGGTGTTTGTAACCATATAAAGGAAGCGAGCTAGATATACATATTTGTGATCAGCGTGACCTCCTAACTCAAAAAATAATGGAGCCATCTTGATGAACTGTAGGTCACTAGGACAGAAAGTACGGCGGGGATTGCAAATGGGTGAAATCGGCCCATGGGTTCGGATTCTGGACATTTTACTCGGTCCAAGCGGTACTTAACGAACGATAACTCAACAACTATTGACGCTATTTTCACCAAATTTGTGCGGTAGGTCACTAGTAATGAAACTACAGCGGGGATTGCGTACGGCCGAGATTGGACCATGGATTCGGAACCTTTTTGCTCGAATTTAGGCCAAACGAGCATAATTCCGAAACCAATGAAGATAGAACCTCCAAATTTAATATCAGGGTGTCTCTTCCTATTTTCTTAGTGTCCTAGAAATTAGGAACCAATTGGAGTAGTGGATCGGGGACCAGCCACACATTCCCGAAGATTTTAAAGCGTATTTTCGAAATTACTAAAGATAGTAACTTGAAAAAATGTAGAAGCTTCAAATTTGTAACATGCGTGTTCTGTACTATTTCCTGCGCGTCCCCCTAATTTGGGATCAATTGGAGTGGTGGTTCAGTACCCCTCTTAGACCTCCTAAGGTTTAAAAGCTTATCATCGAAATTAATAAAAAAAAGTAATTTAATAGTACGTTCCAATTGTCTACAAGGGTTAACTAGTATTGAAGGTATGACGGGGACTGCATATGGGCGAAATCGTACCATGGTTTCGGGTTCTTGAAAAGTATATATTTGTGAACAGCGTTACCTCCTGAGTCGATATAGCCATTTCCGCCCATCCGTCCGTAGGCACGATAACTCTAAAAATAATGAGGCTATGATGAAATTTTAATTGTAAGTTACTAGGACTGAAAGTACGACGGAGATTGCATATGGGCGAAATCATCTAAGGGCTAACGAACATATATAAAAAATCACGATAACTCAACAACTAATGACGCTATCTTCATGAAATTTGTGTTGTAAGTTATTGGTAATGAAACTACGGTGGTGATTACGTACGGCGAGGATTGGCAATGGGCACAATTCCGAAACCAATGAAGATAGAACCTTCAAATTTGGTATCAAGGAGTCTTTTTCTATTTTCTTTGTGTCCTTGAAATTTGTGACCAATTGGAGTAGGGGGTCGGGGAACAGTCACACAATTCCGAAGATCTTAAAGCATATTTTCGAAATTAGTAAAAATAGTAACGTGAAACTAATGTAGAAGCTTCAAATTTGGCACTTGGGTGTTCTTTACTATGTCCTGCGAGTTATGTATGAGCCTCCTAATATAACGTTAACGGAGTCAACTTCAAGTTTTACACCTGAAGTTGTCATAGAAGCTAAATCATTTTTATAAATATAAAAAAGGCTTTTATGAAAAATATATTTGGCGCAGTCGGTAGGATCTCTATCAGAAGAAAAGAGATCTGATGAAACGAGTTTAATTAGTGTTATTAAAAATAATATCACAAAAACATTTTTTTAAAGTGGGCAACAAAGTAAGCCAAAGCAAAATTTAGTGCTTTATGCAGAAACAAACACAAAAAAAAAAAAAAAAAAATATATATATATATTATAAATACATAAATAAACCAAAATTGATCGTAAAATAAACAGAAGAAATTTATTTGATCAATACCGTAATATGGCAAAAAAACAAAACGACAATCGTATTGAACAGTGCTTAGCTCTAACTCAGCTATTAGTGCAAAACAACCAACCACAAAATTGGAGATCACAAATTGAAAAGGAAATTCAATTTATTACAACTTTTAATGGTGAGCCAGGTACTTTACCATCTTTCATCGATTCAGTGACCAGAGTATTAGCTGACCATGTGGCGGAAGCTAACCAGGTTTTCAATATTATTTACAACATTAAAATTCAAGGAAGTGCAAAAAATTTACTTAATGTTAGCCCTCAAGCAAATTGGGATTATTGCAAAATAAAATTAAAACAACATTACAGAGCATCAAAAGACCAGATGGCAATCACAAGAGAAATTGGAGCTTTAAAAGTAAGATTTAGATAATAAGTTAAGATTAGTGATAGAAGATATAACAGAATATGCGGCTTTTGTTGAAGATAGCCAAACTGTAATTGATATATTTAGAGGAATGTTAGTTCAGAAAATTAAAGAACTTTCTTCAGGAACGTCATAATGTCGAAAAATAATTCGACGGAAATTAGAAATATAGTAAGGAGTTTTATAGGTTAAGACTATAGCAACCTTAATTTATCTCACAAAAATTTTAATAGAAATAGTGAAAGTAAAAATTTTTTTAGGAATGATAATAAAAATAATTACAATTATAACAATAACAAAAAAAATTTTAGTCATAAAAATGATGAAAGTGGAAATAGATTTAACAATAAAAGTGTCAATTACAATTCAAATTCGAATTTTAAAAATAATAATAATTTCCAATTTCGAGCAAACGATAATTTTTATCAAAATAGAAATAGGCCTTCTCAGTTTAACCGACATTATAATAGATACAATGACAGACAAGAAAGTAGACAGACTAGACCAATGGAAGTTGATCCAAGTAGACAAACTCGATCAATGGATGTTGATAATTTAAGTAAAATCAATGAAACTAATACAATTGAAGAAACTCTTTTTATAAACTAGCCTCGGACCAAAATAAAATTTTAACAATTTTAACAATACAAAAAAAAAATATTTAGTCTTGTTAGATACAGGCTCAACAATAAGCATTTTAAATGAAAATAAAATTTGTAGTTCTAAGTTTACTGTAATAAATTCAACTTCAATATCTATTAATACAATTCAAGGAGAGGTAAGCAAACCTAATAGAACAGTTGCTACCTTATCGCAAGCTGAATTTAAATATCCTGAAAATGCAAGAATGAAATTAGACAAGTCATATGACTTATTAACTCCGCCAATGTCGGTCCCAAGCCCGAATGCAAAAGGAGGAGGGGGAGGAGTACCAACCTCGTTAAAAACCTTGGTTCAGTTGGCCCGACTGATAGTACCTCGTTAGGGCCTCTGGCGAGGGTTACACGTGAAAAGCGGTCAACGGTTGATGCGGCGGAAGAGAATATCTAAATATACCAACGGCGTAGCAGGCGGAAGAACCAAATAAATACCGCAGCGTCCGTACTTCAAAGAAGCGGCTGCCAAAGGCGACTGTATTCCATGTTAGGAGCGGCCTTCCCTCTAGCGATGAGTCTGGTCATCCCGAAAGGAAAGTAGCACCTGCCAGACCCAACTTTTGGCTTATAACCAATCGATGGAATGCTACAAACCGAAAGATTGATGAATAAACATGGTTTTAAAAACGAAAGGAAACAAGTCTCCAAGAGTTAACCAGAGAAACGCTGGTAACCCTCCCGCACAAGCGGCATGCACATCGGATTTGGAGGTGCAGAATTCATGTGATTTCAACAATATTTCATCTATAAATGAAACCAAAGCAAAAATACCTTTATTTAGTATGAAGTACAGTACAAAAATTGGTACTTGGAATGTGCGAACACTTTTTGAAACGGGGAAACTACATCAAGCAGCCCGAGAGTTAAATAAATTTAAATTGGATATTCTGGGTATGAGCGAATGCAGATGGAATGGCTCAGGCGAACACCAACTGGCCAGTGGCGAAATATTTTTGTAATCCGGTCGCGCAGAAAACGATATTCACCGAGATGGAGTTGGATTTCTACTTAACAAAAAGGCTTCCAAAGCACTAATTGAATGGAAACCTGTAAGTTATATACGTCAAACTACAAGGTAGAGCTAGGAACATCGTTATGGTACAAGTATATACTCCAACCGAAGTTTCCAGTAAAGAAGCTAAAGAGGATTTTTACCATCAACTCTCAACAACGTTGTCTGAAATCAAGAAGAAAAACATAGTTATTCTTATGGGTGATTTCAACGCCAAAGTAGGAGCAGACAATAAAGGGCTGGAAAATGTTATGGGTAAACACGGAATCGGATCTATGAATGAAAATGGAGAATATTTGATCGAAACATGCGTGACGTCAGAACTCGTCATTGGTGGGACACTCTTTATTCATAAACCATGTCACAAGGCCACCTGGGTGTCCCCCGATAATAAAACTGAAAATCAAATAGATCATATATGTATCAATAAACTTTGGAGAAGTAGTCTATTAGATGTACGAGCTAAAAGAGGTGCAGACATTGGATCTGACCATCACCTTGTAGTAGCCAAAATTCGTATCAAAATAGCTGCAATTGTACAAAAAGACAAAACTTTATCAAAGAAGTTTGACTTAGGAAAATTAAAAGATCCAGCAGTGAATAGTGCTTTCACATCAGAATTAAACAAATGCTACGATGAAACTAATAACCCACAACAAATGACTATCGAAGAAAACTGGAATGCTTTTAAATCAATAATGTTAACAACAAGTGAAAAAATCCTAGGTCATAGACCAAAAGAGAAAAAAGAATGGTTATCGGAAGTTACCTGGAAATTGATAGAAGAAAGAAAAAATGCAAAGCATATTAAAAACAACGCCAAAACACGGAAACAAAAAGAAAATGCTGTAAAAATCTATAGTAAATATAACACTGAAGTGAAAAAGTCCTGCAGAAGAGACAAGCGAAATTGGGTGAACGAACTAGCTAACCAAGCCGAAAAAGCAGCTGCAACAAATAATATTAAGCTACTATACGACACCAATCGTAAACTATCAGGAGCTAAATTAAGTAATAACCGTCCAATACTAAGTAAAAATGGAATTAGTATCACAAATCGAACAGAACACAGATGGCATGAACACTTCAGTGAGTGCTATAAATCTCACAGTCAACTGGCATTCTCTGAAAATAATAATGAAATATTAACAGCAGCACAAAGGGGACCCAATTTAAATACATACCCTCCCAATGTTGAAGAAATAAAAACAGCAGTGAAAACGATGAAATCCAATAAATCATCAGGTTTTGATCAAATTACCGCAGAAATTTTAAAGGCAGACCCAAATCTAACAGCACGTATGCTACATCCAATTTTTCAAAAAATATGGCAAACAGAGTCGGTACCTAAAGACTGGCTTGAAGGAATTTTAATAAAATTACCTAAAAAAGGTAATCTGTGCATCTGTGATAATTATAGAGGGATAACTCTACTATCTATTCCATTCACTTTTCTCAAATGGATTGGAGATTTCCTTTCGAATCGTACGATTCGAGTTCTGGTCGATGGTTCATCATCTGACAAATTTGAACTGAACGCTGGTGTCCCTCAAGGTTCTGTTCTTTCTCCCACCCTCTTCTTAATATTCATTAATGATCTTCTATCTTTAACTTCCAATCCAATTCACAGTTTCGCAGATGACAGCACCCTTGTAGCTTCCTATGAATTTCATAGCCGCTGTAACATTAATCATCAGGTTAATACAACAGCAAAAAATTTCACTGTCAGTGAGCTAAATAACGATTTAGCAAAAATTCACAAATGGGGTGAAAATAATAGTGTTCAATTCAACACGAAGAAAACCCAATGCTGTCTCATCTCGCGAAAAATAGCAACTTCCATTCCCAACTTGATTTTTCAGGGAGAAGCTTTGCAGCACTCAACAGATTTAAATATTTTGGGCATCGAGTTAAACCAGAAATTGACTTGGTCAAATCACATTTTTGGTATAGCTAAAGATGCAGCTAAGTGTTTGGGTTTTTTGTATCGCTGTAAAACTTACTTCTCTCCATTAGATCTCCTCAATATCTATAAAACATATATTAGACCAAAAATGGAGTATAATGCACATATCTGGGCTGGTGCTCCCCAATCAGCGCTGGGATATCTTGATAAAGTGCAAAACAGAGCTATTCGTCTTATAAATGATCCCAATGTTACCTCAACGCTCACTCCACTTAGCCATCGGCGTACAGTCTGGTCACTTACCCTGTTTTATAGATACCTAGTGGGGACGAACACCTGTTCTAAGGAAATAAAATAATTAATGCCTCCACTCAAAGTTTTCCAACGTGAAATAAGGAGTGCAACAGATGCTCATCCCTACTGCGTCGAATTGTTAAGATGGCGAAACACGGCCTATGGAAATTCGTTTGTTATGCGCATGTCGAGATTATGGAATCACATTCCGTCCAATGTGTTTCCTAAAGTTGGTAATTCGTATATGTACGACTTAAATAAATTTAAGAAGAATATTAACATCTTTCTCCTAAATATCCCTCCAAATTTTCCCCATCCACCATAATCCCAAATTCCCAAATATCCTCCGACAATCCCAAAATCCTTTCATATCCCATCCCTGTAACCAAACTGTACATTTGTATCACAGGTTCCTTCCTAAAGTTTGGTTCAAAAAGGGTGTGGTTTTGGTGCGTTAAAATCGCACACTACCCAACGAAATACCGCAAAATTTCAATGGGTGGCTTTCGAGCGTTCCATTCCCTCGTAAAAAAAAAAAAAAAAAAAAAAAAAAAAATCGAAAGTTCTCTCAAAAATACTGTTGAACAGAATCAACACTAAACTAGATGAAACAATCCGAAAACAGCAATCTGGATTTCGCCCTAATAGATTATGCGTGGATCAAATCAATACACTCCGAATAATCATAGAACAGGTGAATGAATGGCAATCCACATTAAAACTAACTTTCGTAGACTTCAAGTCTGCATTTGATACTATACATCAAGAATATATATGGGACTCGCTTAAAATTAGAGGAGTGCCAATGAAGTTGATACGGCTTATCCGAGCACAGTACGAAGGATTTAAATGCAGGATTCTACATCAAGGTCAACTATCTGAGCCGATAAATTTGATTGTGGAGTCAGACAGGGTTGCCTGCTGTCACCAATTCTATTTTTAATTGTGCTCGATGACATGCTAAGTGCTGCCATTGACGATTTAAACAGAGGCATATTTTGGAATTTCGGGGAACATCTAGAAGATCTTGACTATGCGGACGATATATGCCTACTATCAACTAGAAATACCGATCTGCAGGAAAAATTGAACGATTTGGCACAAGAGTCTGAACTGCGCGGACTAAAAGTCAATGTAAAGAAAACAAAAGCAATGAAAGTAAACTCACCTAATGTTAACAATTTGATGTTATATGATGAAGAAAAATCTAATGTTACCAACTTTTGTTACCTTGGTAGCGTAATAACGCCTGAGGGAGGAGCAAAAGCAGATATGACCGCTAGAATAAATAAAGCTAAACAAGTGTTTGCACAACTTCGAAAAACATGGAAGTCTGCAATCATCTCTAAGGAAACAAAAATTAAAATATTTAATTCAAACGTCAAATCGGTTCTGTTATACGGTTGCGAAACGTGGTTAGTAACGGAGGAACTTACCAGCAAAATTCAAAGCTTCGTTAACACCTGTCTCCGTCGAATTCTGAAAATATGGTGGCCAAACAGAATTAGAAACGAGGAATTACATGCCAGATGCAACCAAGTACCTATAGCAGAGGAGATTTTGACAAGAAAATGGAAATGGATTGGTCATACACTCAGAAAAGATCAGTCCGAAATCTGCAGGCAAGCGCTTGATTGGAACCCGCAAGGTGCAAGAAAACGCGGTCGTCCGAAAAACTCGTGGAAAAGAACAATTCACTCCGAAATTACCAAATCAAGAAAACATGGGGTGAAATAAAAATGATCGCACAGAACCGTACTGAATGAAAGGATTTTGTTAAGGCTCTTTGCTCCACTAGGAGCTATAGAAATTAGTAGTAGTAGTATATGACTTAGTATTAGGTATGGATTGGATAACAAAAAATGTGAAAGATATCAACGTAGAAAATCAACAAATTAATTTGACCAATGGAGTGAGTCTTCCATTCTTAACTAAAACTATTCAAGAAGAAGTTAATGTATTAGAAGTTAGTGAAGTTCAAAATCTACAATTGGATCATTTAAATGAAAAAGAAAAACATATAATTGAAAAATTTGTTTCGAAATTCACTAAGATCTTATATAAAGAAGGTGATATTTTGCCCAGTACGGAAAAACAGGGCATAATTAGAAAAAGTAAAAGTCGATATAGTTCTCCGATTATAGTAGTACCCAAAAAAAAAGATAATTCTGGAGTACAAAAATTTAGAATAGTTGTGGATTATAGAAGATTAAATCAGGTTATAATCGCCGATAAATACCCTTTACCTAATATTGATAGCATTCTGGACAAATTGGGAAAAGCCCAATATTTCAGCACGTTAGATTTAGCCAAAGGCTACCATCAGATATTAGTAGCTGAAAAAGATATTGAAAAAACTGCTTTTGTTGCTCCAGCAGGTCTATATGAATATGTACGTATGCCATTTGGATTGAAGAATGCACCGGCAACGTTTCAGAGATTGATGAACGAAATTCTTCGAGAATATATCAATCAAATTTGTGTCGTATATCTTGATGATATATTAATTTTTTCGACAACATTAGAAGAACATGAAAATTAATTAACAAAAATATTTAAAAGATTACACAGGAGCACAATTTGAAAATTCAAGTTGATAAATGTAGTTTTTTTAAAAGAAATACAGAATTTCTAGGACATATTTTGACAAAGGATGGGATAAAACCTAACCCTGAAAAAATAAAGAATATTCAAGGGTTACAAATTTCAAGAACTGTAAAAATAATTAAAAGGTTTCTTAGGAGCAACTGGATTTTATAGAAAATTCATCAAAGATTGTTCTAAAATATAACACTTCACAATAGAAAAATTATTGAAATAAATCCGTTAGAAAATGAAAATTTTATTAAAGATATTTTAAAACGTTATATCAAGAAAGGATACACAAGCATATATTCGGAAGTATCTTATACTGACTATCATAAAATACAACTAATTTTAATATCGATGTTTTCATTTGATTCAAAAATAAAATTTATACGAAGTACAAAAAGAGCTAAAGAAATAAAAACTGAAGAAGAATTACATAAACAATTATCTCTTTAACACACTAAAAAGTCTATGCATAGTGGAATAAATGAATGTTACCACAATTTAAAGGACAAAATATATTTTCCCAAGTTAAGAGATCATATTTATTTAATTATCAATAATTGTGAAAAATGTCAACAAATTAAGTATGATATTAGCTGGGTAAAGAAAATAAGGTAGCTGATTATTTAAAACCATTAAAACCTAAATTTGCATTTACAGAAACACCTAAAGAAAAAAACGAAATTATACATTTGGACATATTTCATTTTAAAAAACAATCCTTTGTTACAGTAATTGATAAATTAACAAAATTTGCCTCAGCATATGGTATAACAGATCGCAAGTGGAGAGCAAAGAAAACAATTATAATGGAACATTTTGCAAAATTTTGAAAACCAAAAATAAATAATTATGGACAATGAATTGAGTATTTAAATAGTGAAAATGTTGAAATTCATATAACAAAAGCAAATAATCACACTGGAATTGCTGATATAGAGAGACTACACTCAACCCGCTAACAGGAATTGAGGATAGGGAACTTTCAGTTGAGATGAAGATACAGATAGCTATAGGAAACTATAACGATCGCTATCATTCAACAATAAAATACACACCTAGTGAAGCTAAAGAAAATGTAGATGTTAGTAAATTGCAAATAAATATAGATAAAATGAAAACTCAAATTATAAATAAAAGAAACTGTAATAGAGAACACTATGTAGAAAATCGATCAGTAGGAGTTATTAGAAATTATAAGAAACTTAGACATAAGGACGAACCATATTACAAACACAAACCTTTATTAAATGTACATTATTCAAATATTATAAGACCTTTAAAACTTTTAGGTTGCCAAAATAATACTAGAAAAAGGATATAATGCCAACTAAAACTAGAAAAAGGAGAGGTCTAATTAATTTCATAGGTAGTACTGAAAAATTGCTATTCGGCACAATGGACGATGAAGATCGAGAAGAAATATTAGAACATTTAAAAACTATTGAAGAAAACGACCACAACGCAATAACTACACTGAATCAACAAATTTCAATAAATTCACATTTTAATGAAACTATAACAGACAGAAGCCAGAAGCAATAAACAAATTATACGATATTCATTTACTTAGATCAAATAATAAAATTAAGATTTTTAGAAAATAAGATAAACCAAATTCAAGACAATATTGCATCAGCTAAATATAATTTAATACATCCTAGCATATTAACTGCAGAGGAAATAGAATTATATCAAATTGATTTTTATAAATTAAAATTAAGTAAAATAGGAATTATGATTTATAAAGATGAATTATTAGTAACTGCAATTAAAATTGCACTAAATTATATTCAAACTGATTTAAAACTTATTACTCCTTTCCTATTCAATTTATTTTGAATAATAAATGTAAATTTAGATATAATAACAAAACAAAAATTGAAATATTAGATCAGGGTTTCTTAACCTTTTTGGTGCAATGGACCCCTTTAAAAATTTTAAATATGTCACGGACCCCTCTGTGAAAAAAATTTGTTTAAACGTCAATTATTACAAAATATATTCTATTTTATTATTTAAATATTTTTATTTCAATAATATAACTGTTAACAGATATCTTTATGTTCCTGGATATAAAATAATAATTGTAATTGTAGAAAATAAAATTTTCAATGTGAAGGCTGTTGCTGCTTTTCCTGGATTAGGAGATTGAATCGAGGGATGGTTTTCGACAGAGCAACGCGCATATCATGTTCGACATTCAGTCGATTTCGATGTTTTGTTTTTATTTTTACGAGTGTGGAAAATCCTGATTCGCAAAGATATACCATAGCAAATGGTATAATGGCTGCCATAGCTCGTTTTACTAGCAATGGGTAGACTTCTCTTAAAGAAGACTAAAACTCTCCAAGAGTTTTTGAATCGAAATCCATTTTTAACAAGGACTTTGTTTTCAAATCAATTAACTCGTCTTTGGCAAGGTCCAAAATGAATTCGTCCAACATTTGAAAGTTTGCATATATCCCATTTTGAATTCTAATTTTCCAAACGGACATTTTCGATAAAAATGCTTGTAGTTTTTCAGTGGCATCCATAATTGTTGTATTAGGCTCCTGAATTGAAATATATATATCGTTCATGTGGCTAAAAATGTCTGCCAGGTAAGCCAATTTACATATAAAATCTTTGTTATTGAAATATTCGAAGAGCGAGTTATCTTTTTCTTCCAAAAATAGTGATACTTCTGTCTTCAACTTGAAAATTCGTTTCAAAACCTGCCCTCGAGACAGCCAGCGCATTTCCGTGTGGCGCAGAAGTACCTCATGTTCTGCGTTCATTACTTGACACAATGTTTTAAAAAGACGACGATTAAGAGTTCTACTTCTAATAAAATTCACGGTTTTAATAACTATTGACAATACATCTTTTAAGCTGGTTGGAAGAGTTTTTGTAACCAGCGCATGTCTATGTAAAAAACAATGTGTAACAATAACATTAGGAGCTTCTTTTTTTACCAAATGTGCAAAACCAGATTTATTGCCAAGCATTGCAGGTGCTCAATCGGTACAAAGCGAATGAAATTTTTGTTTCCAGTCGAAATCGTGATTGGAAAAGAAAACATTCAAAATCGTTAAAACATCAACTGCCTTTGTAATTTGCAAAAGAGGCTCACAAAATAAGAATTCTTCTTTGATAGTATCAGCTGACACGTAACGAACAAAAACCAGAAGTTGACTACAATTCGAGATGTCTGTAGTTTCATCCAGTTGCATACTAAAGGGAAATGGCGATGCTTTCAATTCATTGATAATCTGTTTCAAAATATCACAAGAAATTTCAACTATTCTTGACTGTATCCATCACTTGATAATGGAATAGCCTCAAGTTTTTTTCTCTGTTCCAGTCCACAAACTAATTCAACCATTTCTAGCGCACATGGCTTAATTAATGTCTCTCCAATAGTATGCGGTTTCCTACTTTTGGCAATACGATATGCAACTCTGAAAGATGCTTCAACCAGATGTTTTTGTGGAATACCAAATCCAAGTTTGGTTAATATTCCAGATTTCGAAAACTGGGCTTTCTTCTTTGTAAAAAATTCTACATCTTTAGATGCATTTTCAGGATGAAGAGATTTGAGATGCTCTATCAATTTTGCCGGTTTCATACTGGCGTTTGCCAAAATTTTTCCACAAGAAAGCATTGTGGCTTTTCAACATCGTCCGATTCCTTCATGCACCAGAATCCATATTTAACGTAACTTTCATCGTACTTCCTTTTTTTGGACATTTTGGGTTACAAAAAATATCAAGAATTAAATATCAAGAAATTATTAAGAAAAAAATATTAAGAAATTATTAAGAATTCAAATTGAAACTGTTCACAAATGAATTACTTGACTGAACTCAACTTTACTTGAAAACACCGTTGTCAACACAAAAAAAACACTAGAAAAAACTATGATACAAAAAAGCACTCAAAAAAAAAATACTAGTAAATACAATACTTTACGAACAAATATTTCGCTTTAAGAATTTTCAAGAACTTTGCGGAACTGATTCTAACGCACTTTATTCCAAGTGAAATAAAAATCAAAGGCTACTCAGTGTTTCAAATTTTCAAATTTTGACAAAAAAAAAATTTTTTTAAAGAAATTTTAAAAATTAGGAGCAGTCGGTGAACCCCCTAAATATGATCCATGGACTGTATTAGATGATTAAGAAACCCTGTATTAGATGATGAAACTTTATTAAAAAAAAATGCTAAAAAAACCGTATTAATACAAAATTGTGACAATAGAAATTTAACATTGAACAAAAACTATTTTATTAATTTTTATAATTGTGAAATTAAAATAGAGAATGAAATATTTTATAACCAAAAGAAAATTATTCAAGATAAATATTTTTAGCCTAGTAATAATTTTAATGTTACCTATGTTTTAAAAAACTTTGAAAATATTAAAGAAATAAACGAATTAAAATATCATAAAGCCGTTTCATATGGTATAAATATTTCTATTATTGTAGTATTAGTAATAAGTATTATACTTTTATAATATTATATTTAAAGAACAAAGGAACCAAAGTAAAAATTGTAAATAAAGAAATTCCGGAGAATTTCAACTCTAACGGAGGAGGAGTTATGTATGAACCTCCTAATATAACGTTAACTGAGTAAACTTCAAGTTTTACACCTGAAGTTGTCATAGAAGCGAAATCAATAGCCACAAAAAAAGAATATATTAATTTTTATTTTTTTTCATTGCAAAATTTAACTTAAAATTAAATATTTATATTCATATAGAAAATTCGTAAATCTATATATATAAAAGCGAAAGTTTGTTTATTTGTTTGTTTGTTTGTTTGTTTGTATGTAACGAGTTGGCTCCTAAACTGCCCAGCCGATTTTCATGAAAATTTGTATATAGGGGTTTTTGGGTACGGAAAGAAATCGTGGCCCAAAAATTTTGCTCTGACGGACCGCCAAGTTGGGGCTGTGGTGCAAGTATTTAAACTTCTTTGTTCTAAAATGAAAACGGTTTGACCGATTGACTTCAAATTTTGTGTACGTCATGCTCTTTGGGAATTGAGTTGACACAATTAACAGTTTTGGAATTTGTTAACCCATGTCGGGCCGACGGGTGGTCAAAAAAAATTTTGGGTCCAAACTTTGTCCGATTTTATGAAATTCTGCTTTGGCTAAAAAGAACGCCCCAAAAAAAATTTTATTGAGTTCCATTAACCCATTGCGGCCCAACAGCTTTTTATAGGTTTTTTCAATACTTAACTCTAAAATTAGAAACGGTTTAACCGATTGACTTCAAATTTTGTATACGTGATACTCTTTGAGAATTAACTTGACACTATTAGCAGTTTTGGAATTTGTTAACCCATGTCGGGCCGACGGGTGGTCAAAAAAAATTTTGGGTCCAAATTTTGTCCGATTTTACGAAATTCTGCTTTGGCTTAAAAGAAAGCCCCAAAAAAAATTTTGTTTAGTTCCATTAACCCATTGCGACCCAACAGCTTTTTATAGGTTTTTTCAATACTTTTCTCTAAATTCGAAACGGTTTGACCAATTAATTTCAAATTTTGTATACGTGATGCTCCTTGAGAATTGAGTTGACACTATTAACAGTTTTGAAATTTGTTAACCCATGTCGGGCCGGCGGGTGGTCAAAAAAACTTTTGGGTCCAAATTTTGTCCGATTTTACGAATTTCTGCTTTGGCTAAAAAGAAACCCCAAAAAAAATTTTGTTGAGTTCCATTAAACCCATTGCGGCCCAATAGCTTTTTATAGGTTTTTCCAATACTTTACTGTAACTTCGACACGGTTTGACCGATTGACTTCAAATTTTGTATACGTGATACTCTTTGAGAATTAACTTGACACTATTAGCAGTTTTGGAATTTGTTAACCCATGTCGGGCCGACGGGTGGTCAAAAAAAATTTTGGGTCCAAATTTTGTCCGATTTTACGAAATTCTGCTTTGGCTTAAAAGAAAGCCCCAAAAAAAATTTTGTTGAGTTCCATTAACCCATTGCGGCCCAACAGCTTTTTATAGGTTTTTTCAATACTTTACTCTAAATTCGAAACTGTTTGACCAATTGACTTCAACTCTAACGGAGGAGGAGTTATGTATGAACCTCCTAATATAACGTTAACTGAGTAAACTTCAAGTTTTACACCTGAAGTTGTCATAGAAGCGAAATCAATAGCCACAAAAAAAGAATATATTAATTTTTATTTTTTTTCATTGCAAAATTTAACTTAAAATTAAATATTTATATTCATATAGAAAATTCGTAAATCTATATATATAAAAGCGAAAGTTTGTTTATTTGTTTGTTTGTTTGTTTGTTTGTATGTAACGAGTTGGCTCCTAAACTGCCCAGCCGATTTTCATGAAAATTTGTATATAGGGGTTTTTGGGTACGGAAAGAAATCGTGGCCCAAAAATTTTGCTCTGACGGACCGCCAAGTTGGGGCTGTGGTGCAAGTATTTAAACTTCTTTGTTCTAAAATGAAAACGGTTTGACCGATTGACTTCAAATTTTGTGTACGTCATGCTCTTTGGGAATTGAGTTGACACAATTAACAGTTTTGGAATTTGTTAACCCATGTCGGGCCGACGGGTGGTCAAAAAAAATTTTGGGTCCAAACTTTGTCCGATTTTATGAAATTCTGCTTTGGCTAAAAAGAACGCCCCAAAAAAAATTTTATTGAGTTCCATTAACCCATTGCGGCCCAACAGCTTTTTATAGGTTTTTTCAATACTTAACTCTAAAATTAGAAACGGTTTAACCGATTGACTTCAAATTTTGTATACGTGATACTCTTTGAGAATTAACTTGACACTATTAGCAGTTTTGGAATTTGTTAACCCATGTCGGGCCGACGGGTGGTCAAAAAAAATTTTGGGTCCAAATTTTGTCCGATTTTACGAAATTCTGCTTTGGCTTAAAAGAAAGCCCCAAAAAAAATTTTGTTTAGTTCCATTAACCCATTGCGACCCAACAGCTTTTTATAGGTTTTTTCAATACTTTTCTCTAAATTCGAAACGGTTTGACCAATTAATTTCAAATTTTGTATACGTGATGCTCCTTGAGAATTGAGTTGACACTATTAACAGTTTTGAAATTTGTTAACCCATGTCGGGCCGGCGGGTGGTCAAAAAAACTTTTGGGTCCAAATTTTGTCCGATTTTACGAATTTCTGCTTTGGCTAAAAAGAAACCCCAAAAAAAATTTTGTTGAGTTCCATTAAACCCATTGCGGCCCAATAGCTTTTTATAGGTTTTTCCAATACTTTACTGTAACTTCGACACGGTTTGACCGATTGACTTCAAATTTTGTATACGTGATACTCTTTGAGAATTAACTTGACACTATTAGCAGTTTTGGAATTTGTTAACCCATGTCGGGCCGACGGGTGGTCAAAAAAAATTTTGGGTCCAAATTTTGTCCGATTTTACGAAATTCTGCTTTGGCTTAAAAGAAAGCCCCAAAAAAAATTTTGTTGAGTTCCATTAACCCATTGCGGCCCAACAGCTTTTTATAGGTTTTTTCAATACTTTACTCTAAATTCGAAACTGTTTGACCAATTGACTTCAAATTTTGTATAAGTGATGCTCCTTGAGAATTGAGTTGACACAATTAAAATTTTTGGAATTTATTAACCCATGTCGGGCCGACGGGTGGTCAAAAAAAATTTTGGTCCAAATTTTGTCCGATTTTACGAAATTCTGCTTGGGCTTAAAAGAAAGCCCCAAAAAAAATTTTGGTAAGTTCCATTAACCCATTGCGGCCCAACAGCTTTTTATAGGTTTTTTCAATACTTTACTCTAAGTTCGAAACTGTTTGACCAATTGACTTCAAATTTTGTATACGTGATGGTCTTTGAGAATTGAGTAGACACTATTAACAGTTTTGGAATTTGTTAACCCATGTCGAGCCGACGGTTGGTCAAAAAAAATTTTGGGTCCAAATTTTGTCCGATTTTACGAAATTCTGCTTTGGCTTTCAAGAAAGCCCCAAAATAAATTTTGATAAGTTCCATTAACCCATTGCGGCCCAACAGCTTTTTATAAAGTTTTTGGTTATTTTACTCTAAATTAGAAACGATTTGACTGGTTGACCTCAAATTTTATATGTGTGAAGCAACTTGAAAATGGAGTTAAGCCTGTTAACAGTCGGTCCTACGATTAGTCAAAAAAATATTTTTGGAAGTAAATTACGTCAAATTTTGGAAAGTAGTTTGTACTGCTTTGAATTACAGAAAGTTTCAAAAATTACTAGAATAATCCTGGAAAAATCTTTTTAAAAAAATTGCTTTCATACATTTTAAAATTTACATGTGTAAACCGTGTGTAATTTTTGTGTTAACTTTTTGCAGTATTATTCAATCACTAAGAGGCGCAGCAACGCGCACCGGGTATTAGCTAGTACGTAATAAAAATTATTATCAACAATTTTTCCGCTTGAAATTTGCTTAAAATTTTTTCAATTATAAAAACTTTGTTAAATACTTTGTTATACCGTTTTAAATACAGTATAATTTGGAACAGCTATTACACAAAAAAAGCGATTTAAATTCTAAATATAAATATTGTTTTAATATATAATTTTCTGAAAATTTCCTTAATATAGAAAACTGTACTTTTGTTTCTAAACATTTTGTGTTATTTGAACTATGTTGTATGTATTCCGTATCCTAATTAAAAAGCTCTAGGTACAACGCTCTATATAATATGTACAATAAAATTTAACATCTCATAATTCATAAGTTTAGTACTTAGTATTATATTATATCGAACTGCCTTAAGAATAAAATAATAGTTAAGTTAACAGAAGTGGAGATTTTTTTTTTAATCTAAATTTTAAGATTTTATTTATCTATTTATTTATTTGAAGTACCAGACAATAGTAAATATTGCCTGATAATATTAATCCTTTGCCTATTTGACATTTTGCTTCTTATTAAAGTATTTTAATATACACTATAGGTCTCTTCACGAACAAAAATTACATTTTAAGAGGTTAACTCGGTATATTTATGTATTTATATAGAGGATTTACATAGTACATTGTAATTATTAGATCAACGTAAAATTAAAATATGCTTCTATGTACCTATTAATTTTAATTATAATAAACACTTTGAAATACGTTACCCTTTTTGCCAAAGAATTAAATTTAACCTAAACATGCAAGCTGTTTATTACATTCATTATTTATTATACCCATATGACTATTAGTCAAAAGGGTGTACTAAATTTTCAATTACGTTTGTGACACAGAGAAGTAGGAGCGGTAAATATAGACTCAAGTGTATGGATCGGATCGGTTTAGCTATGTATCCGGCTATTTTTGTCCATGGGTTGGAGTACCTGCCATAAAACTTCGTTTTTTATATGAGCATTACTTTGTACTTATTAAAGCTGGGTTGTTTAGGTTAAATTTAATTCTTTGGCAAAAAGGGTAACGTATTTCAAAGTGTTTATTATAATTAAAATTAATAGGTACATAGAAGCATATTTTTATTTTACGTTGATCTAATAATTACAATGTACTATGTAAATCCTCTATATAAATACATAAATATACCGAGTTAACCTCTTAAAATGTAATTTTTGTTCGTGAAGAGACCTATAGTGTATATTAAAAGAGTTTAGTTTTATGGCCAACGTTTCTGCAAAATTTGGTTGGTCTACTGCAGTGGGTTCAAGTAGCTGCCATACAACTTCTTCTTTTATATGAGCATTGCATTACACCTAATAAGGCTGTATGTTTTAAATTTTTCCGGAAGTAATTAATCGGATGATATAATGTTTCCTCGTTTTATTTAAACTTATTATATATAAAATTGTTGCTTGTTATTTATTTAGTATTTTTTTTATTTAGTTTTAAATATATAATGGAATCATTAAAATCATCGCATCAAAAATACAAAAAAATAAAAAATTTATTAGAAGAAAGAGCATTATACATAAGCTTGAAGCTGACACTTCAAATAAAATTCTAGCAAATGAGTTCAAAGTATCCATTCTTGAATTAGCACATTCTACAATATTCAAGTCTTACACTAATTTTAAAAAACTCATAGGATTCTTTTAAAACGGCATTCGTTTATAACGCCTAATATTTTCCATCCCTTCATGATCGTTATAAGCGAAACATACTGCATTTTGTTTTGTTTTGCTAAATATTTTGTAACATCGTATATTGTTGCTGCTTTTTCTTAAATTTTTGTAAAATAAAAAAACTTACGTTTGAAATTCTGTATTTAGTATTACGTTTGAGAGACAAAAAAATGTTAAGATAAAATATGTTTGAAAAAAATAAAAAATAATCTTTCTTAAAATAATTTGTAATTTAAATGATTTGTTTCATAGTGCGTGACCAAAATCAAAGCAACGGTGTATAATTTCTAGAAAAATTTTGAAATAAGTAGTTAGGTACATGAATTTACATGAGAGCAACCGAAATACCTCGGATTTAAGAATTGACAAAGCGAAAAATAAAAATAGAAAATTTAAAATAATATTTTTGTAAAATATTTGTTTATTTGAAAAATACCTTATAATCAACAGAATTGAAAATAGCTATAATATGTTCCATAACCATCAATTATTGATGTAGATTCTGTACATGTGCAAAAACAAAAAAAAAAATGTTTCTTAAAAATATATTTTGTAATTTAAATGTTTTGTAGCTTAGGGCCTAACCTAAATCAACGCGTACGATGCACAATTTCTGTCTAAAATTTAGAAATAAGTTGTTATGTAAATAAATTTACATGAGAGATTGGGCGACGTACTGTTCCTCCTATAATATGTATGCAAAAATAAAAAATAATCTTCTTTAAAAACATTTGTTTGTTCCCTAGGACCCAACCTAAATAAAAGCGTACAGCGTATAATTTCTGTCAAAATATTTCGAAATAAGTAGGTACATGAATTTATATGAGAGCAACCAAAATACGCGTAATGGGATGTACTGTACCTCGGATTTATAAAATTTACAAACAGAAAAAATGTATAAAAATTTTTTTATTGGTTTCTCTTATATTTCTAAGATTAAGGAGTATATAATTCTCTGATTAATTGTCTTAAAAAATAATAATTTTTTAAAATAGTTTTACTAAAAAATATCTTATATTCAAAATAATTCAAAATACCTATTTATAATATGAAATTAAAAATTTTTTTTGTACTAAATTAAAACATTCAAATAAATATTTTTCAATAAATTAAATATGTACGATTTACGGATATATATTTAGATAGAAATATTGACGTACTGTCGTATAAATATTTTACATCGTATGTTTTGATTTAGGTTAAGCCCTAATAATTAAAATATATAATTTAATTTTTAAACATCGAATAATTTTTTTTTTATAATAAACGAGGAAGATTATAGTTGCCCTTATCAACTTTAGATATCCGTGCATACCCACTATGATCAATAAAATAAAATAAACCTTCATTTAATTCCTTTATGCTATTAAGGAATACTTTGCCAAGTAACTTGACCTATTACTTTACCAGCCCATTTTTAATTATATATATAATAAAATTTAATTTAATTTTTAATCTAATATTGATGAAAATTTTAATAAAATAATTATCTTATCCTTTTTATTATTAAAAAGAGGAACTGCCCCATTACATTTTTGATTCCCAGAAGTTATAGGATTTTCATGAATCAATTCATTAATTCTAATAACATGACAAAAAATTGCCCCTTTAATATTAATTTCTTAAATTATATTAAATCAATTCATCTTATGAATCTTTTGCATTTCATTAATTACAAGATCTTTAGAAGGATCAAATCAAACCTCCCTACGAAAAATTATAGCTTTTTCTTCAAGTAATCACCTTGGAGCTTTATATATTAAAGAAAATATTTGATTAATTTACTTTGTATTTTACTGTTTTCTCTCTATTACAATTATTATATCATTTAATATAATAAAGGTATTTCACTTTAATCAAATATTTTCCTCTATTTTTTCTTCAAAAATTTCTAAACTATTAATAATAATTAACTTATTATCCTTGGGTGGAAAAAGGGGGTAATTTTAGGATTTTTGCGAAAATGAATTACTATTCAATATATAACTATTAACGGACAAATATTCTTAGTAGTTATTATAATTGTAAATACATTAATTACCTTATATTTTTATTTACGAATAGCATTTTCAACATTCATGATAAGTTATTATGAAAATAATTGAATAATTGAATCACCATATAATTCAATATCAATAAATTTTTATATTACTCTTTCATTTATATCAACATTTGGGTTACCTCTATTATCAATTATATTTATAATATTGTAAGGATTTAAGTTAAAAAAACTAATAGCCTTCAAAGCTATAAATGTAAGTTTAAATCTTTTAAGCCTTAGTAAATTATTACTCCTCTAGAATTGCAGTCTAATATTATTTTTATACCCGTATGACTATATAGTCAAAGGGTATAATAAATTTGCCATTACGTTTGTGACGCAGAGAAGGAGGGGGGGTAGATATAGACTCAAGTGTATGAATCGGATCAGAATCGAAAAATAAATTGATTTAGCTATGTATGTCCGTCCGTCCGTCCGCACTATAACTCAAAAACTAAAAGAGCTAGGATCTTGAAATTTTCGCAAATTCGTTTTTTGCCATAGCCGTCATCGCTATTTAAATCCAGCCATTTTGGTCCATGGGTTCGGGTAGCTGCTATACAACTTCTTTTTTTATATGAGTATTACTCTGTACCTATTTCAGCTGCGTGTCTGAAATTTTGCCAAAAGTAGTCTATTTTTATAGCTAAATTTTCTGCAAAATTTGGTTGGTCTAATGCAGTGGGTTCGAATAGCTGCCATACAACTCCTTCTTTTATATGAGCATTACTCGTAGCTGGGTGTCTGAAATTTTGCTAAAAATAGTTTAGTGTAATGGCCAAAGTTTCTGCAAAATTTGGTTGGTCTACTGCAGAGGATTCGAGTAGCTGCCATACAACTCCTTCTTTTATATGACCATTACCCTACACTTAAGGAAGCTGGGTGTCTTAAATTTTGCCAAAATTGTATTTCTTCTATTCTAGGAGCTGTAAATTTTATTACAACAGTAATTAATATACGATCAACAGGTATTACATTTGATTGAATACCCCAATTTGTATGATCAGTAGTTATTACTGTTATTTTACTACTATTATCTTTACCAGTATTAGCTGAAGCTATTACAATACTTTTAACAGACCGAAATCTAAATACTTCATTCTTTGACCCAGCAGGAGGTGGAGACCCTATTTTATACCAACATTTATTTTGATTCTTTGGACATCCTGAAGTATATATTTTAATTTTACTAGGATTTGGTATAATTTCTCACATTATTAACTAAGAATGTGGAAAAAAGGAAACATTCGGGTCATTAGAAATGGATTATTAGGATTCATTGTATGAGCCCATCACATATTTACAGTAGATATAGACGTAGACACACGGGCATATTTTACATTTGTGGTCTGCCACAATAGTTATTGCAGTACCAACAGGAATTAAAATTTTCAGTTGACTTGCCACCCTTCACGGATCTTATTCATCTGCTCTAATATGAGCCTTAGGATTTGTATTCTTATTCACAGTAGGAGTAGTATTAGCTAATTCATCAATTGATATTATTCTACATGACACTTATTATGTAGTAGTCCATTTCCACTATGTATTATCTATAGGAGCAGTATTTGCTATTATAGCTGGATTTATCCACTGATACTCTTTATTTACAGGATTAACTCTTAATTCAATATGATTAAAAAGTCAATTTATTATTACATTTATTGGAGTTAATTTAACCTTCTTTCTTCATTTTTTCGGATTAGCAGGGATACCTCGACGGTATTCTGATTACCCAGACGCTTATACTGCGTGAAATGTAGTATCAACTATTCGTTCAACTATTTCACTTTTAGGAATTTTATTTTTCTTATTTATTATTTGAGAAAGTATAATTACTCAACGACAAGTTATAACATAGTTATTCAGAACTGCCTTTATTAACTAACTTCTAATATGGCAGATTAGTGCAATGGATTTAAGCTCCATATATAAAGTATTTAACATTTTGGTTAAGAAACCAATATCAACATGACCTAATTTAGGTTTACAAGATAGAGCATCTCCACAACTAATCTTCTTCTATGACCACGCCTTACTAATTCTTATTATAATTACTGTATTAGTAGGTTATTAAATAGGAATATTATTTTTTAGTTCATACACAAATCAATTTCTATTACATGGTCAAACTATTGAAGTAATTTAAACAATTTTACAAGCAATTGTATTATAATTTATTGCTTTCCCTCTCTACGACTATTACATCTATTAGATGAAATTAATGAACCAATTATTACATTCAAATCAATTGGTCATCAATGATATTGAAGTTATGAATATTCAGACTTTATAGATGTAGAATTTGATTCATACATAGTTCCAACTAACGAATTAACTCTTGATGGACTCCGTCTTTTAGATGTAGATAACCGCGTAGTTCTGCCTTTAAATTCACAAATTCAAATTCTAGTTACAGCAGCTGATGTAATTCATTCATGAACAGTGCTCTAGGAGTTAAGGTAGATAACTAATTTATTCTCGGTATTTGACCCCTCTTCTAGCATTTTTAATCTAATATATAAAGGAGAAAATTTGTTTGTTTGTTTGTCCAGGACTCAAGTGAAAAATTAGCTTAGTCCCACTTGTCACACTGTTCCAATTGTCACAAAATTTTAAAGGAATAATTCTGAGAGCCCGGTGAGTGACATAGGCTATGTAACATTTTTAAAAGTCAACATGTTGCGGCTCCAGAGCCGTTTTCAGCTTTTTCAAAATTTTGGATGTCGAGTTAAAACGGTTTGACCGATTGACTTGAAAGTTTTCACAAATGTTCCTCTTAGCAACTGGAACTAGTTGAATAAATTTGGTTGGAATAAATTAAACTATTTCGGCCTGGCGGGCTTCCAAAAAATTTTGTGTTTCCGATTTGTGTCCAATTTTACAGGGGGATTTTGTAATCGAAAAGAGAGGTTGACACAAGTATTTGTTTACAAGTATTTGCGGTTAACCCGTTTGGGCACGAAGATCCAATGTGGATGTGATTTTTCAATGTTTTTAATGTCGAGTCAAAACGGTTTGACGGATTGACTTGATATTTTGCACAAATGCTCCTTTTAGCAACTGGAATTAGTTGTACAACTTTGTTTGGAATAAATTAACCCATTTCGGCCTGGCGGGATAACAAAAAATTTTGTGTTTCAGATTTGTTTCCAATTTCACAGGGTGATTTTGCAGTCGAAAAGATAGGCTGACACAATTTTTTGTTGAGTTCGGTTAACCCGTTTGGGCAAGAGGTGCAATGAAACTTTTCAAGGTTTTTGATGTCGAGTCAAAACGGTTTGTTCTATTGACTTGAAATCTTGCACAAATGTATCTCTTAGCAACCGGAATTTGTTGTATAAATTTGGTTGGAAGGAATTAACCCATTTCGACCTGGCGGGCTTCCAAAAAAAAATAGTTTTTCCGATTTGTGTCCAATTTTACAGCTTGATTTTGCATTCCAAAAGAGAAGCTGCAAAAAGTTTTAGTTAAGTTCGATTAACCCGTTTTCCACGACGACGCCATGATGTTTTCTATAAATTCCATTTGCTTAACTGATTAAAAGAATTTTATTGAAAATTTTGTATCAGCATTTTAATTATAAAAACCCACAGGGTTAATTTAGTTTTGAACAGTTTACGCGTTTTGCACAAAGATTCAATGAAATTTTTAAATGTTTGGTATTAACGCAAGTTAACCTTTATTTCAAAAGCTCACTTAATTAATAAGACTAATTTTTTTGCTCTCAAATAGTCAAAGCAAAAGCTCAATGAGATAATATTAATAATAATAAAAATAAAGCTAATAAAGAATCCGAATAATAATATCTTTAAAATTAAATAACATAACATTTTCATTCTCTAAAATTTTTCGTAAGTCTTAATGGAGTTTTAATTTAAGTTGATGTTATTGAAAAAAGTTAACACAAGAATGGTGTACATGTTAATTTTAAAATGTAATAAAGCTATTATTTTAAAACGAGTTTTTTAGAGATTATTCTAGCAATTTTTCAACAAATTTATTAAATTTCACTTGAACCTTTTCATAATTATTAAATAATAACAATAAAAATTCAAGGAGCACTAAATTGTCAAGAAGCAAAAGAAAAACGTATAGAAAATTAGAAAAAATGTTCAAACTGTTGTGAAAAAATGTTTTTTAACAACTTTATAGCAAAGTAACGACAAAACCTATAAAAAGGTGTTGATCCGCAACGGGTTAACGGAACTCCACAAAAATTTTTTGAGGCTTTCTTTTTAACCGAAGCAGCACTTCGAAAAATTGGCCGAAACTTGCTTTTTTGCAAATTGCACGCTCCCGGGCAACGACGGGTAAATCTCCTAGTTAAATAATAAAAATAAAAATTTTAATTCAGTTCACATTATTCGCCGGAAGCCCACCATCCTCAACTCTATCGCCAAGCAGCACCAAATTGTCAAGAAAACCACGTATACCAACTAATATTTTATTAGTTATTAGCAAAATTCTGTTTCATAAAGGCTAATATTTTATTAGTGCTACACTAATAATTATTAGTGAATCTTATTACTGCAAAATGCGTTTTTTATTCATAAAACTATTAGACTAATAATTAATGGTCGCTACTCTAATAATTATTAGTAAATTTTTATTAGTTTAGAAATTCCAATAAATTTATTAATAGTCTTTTAAATATTAGGATATTTTTATAACCTACACCTATAGAATAGGTAAAATGGTATATTAACTTTGGTATGGTGTTTAAAACCACCTAAAGGAAGCGAGCTAGATATGGAAAAGTATATATATTTGTGATCAGCGTGACCTCCTGAGTCGATATAGCCATATCCGTCCGTCCGTCCGTCCGTAGGCACGATAACTGAAAAAATAATGGAGCTATCTTGATGAAATTTTAACTGTAGGTTACTAGGACTGAAAGTACGACGGGGATTGCATATGGGTAAAATCGGCTCATGGGTTTGGATTCTGAACCTTTTAATCGATCGAAGGGCTGACGAACATATATAAAAAATCACGATAACTCAACAACTAATGACGCTATCTTCATCAAATTTGTGCTGTAGGTTACTAGTAATGAAACTACTTCGGGCATTGCGTAAGTTCTAGATAGGACAATGGGTTCGAAATCAAATGGATTTGAAATTTGGGTCCCATTGGAGTGGTGGGTCGGGGACCAGCCACACATTTCCGAAGACCTTAAAGCATATCTTTAAAATTAATAAAGATAGCAACTTGAAATTGAGAAAAAAAAATTTAAAAAAAATGTAGAAGCTTCAAATTTGGCACAAGGGTGTTCTTTACTAATTCTTGCGTGTACCCCTAATTTGGGATAAATTGGAGTGGTGGTTCAGTACCCCTCTTAGACCTCCCAAGTTTTAAAAGCTTCTAATCGAAATTATTAAAAATAGTAACTTAAAATTAAGATAGAACGTTCAAATTGTGTACAAGGTTTAACTAGTACTTAAAGTACAGCGCGAACTGTATAAAAGCGAAATCAGCCCAAGGGTTCGGATTCTGGTCCTTTTAATCGGTTTCAGGGCTAACGAACATATATAAAAAATCACGATAACTCAACAACTAATGATACTATCTTCATGAAGTTTATGCTGTAGGTTATTGGTAATGAGACTACGGCGGCGATTTCGTACGGTGAGGATTGGACAATGATTTCGGAACTTAGAACATTTTGATCGAATTTAGGCCAAACTAGCATAATTCCGAAACCAACGAAGATAGAACCTCCAAATTTGGTATCAGAGTATCGCTTTCGATCTCCTTAGTCTCCTTGAAATTTGAGCCCAATTGGAGTAGTGGGTGGGGACCAGCCACTCAGTTCCGTGGACCTTGAAGCAAAATTTCGAAATTAATTAAGATAGTAACTTGAAACAAATGTCGAAGCTTCAAATTTGGTACATGGATGTTCTTTACCATTTCCTGCGTGTTCCTCTAATTTTGGACTAATTGGAGTGGTGGTTCAGTACCTCTCTTAGACCCTCCAATGTGTAAAAGCTTATCATCGAAATTAATAAAACTAGTAAATTAAAATTAAGATAACACGTTCCAATTGTGTACAAGAGTTAACTAGTATTGAAAGTATGACGCGGACTGCATATGGGCGAAATCGTACCATGGTTTCGGGTTCTGGAACCCTTGAAAAGTTCAAGGGCTAACAAACATATAAAAACACCATAACTCAAAAAATAATGCCGCTATTTTGATGAAATTTAAACTCTAGGTTACTAGTAATGAAAGTACCAAGGGAATTGGTTCTGGTCGAGTTTAAATTCGAAGCCAAAGAATATATTTCCTACTTCCTATGTGTCCCCGAAATTTTGACTTAATTGTAGTGGTTCAGCTATGTTCAAAGGTACTTGCTGCATTTATTTAAAATTTATTTTTATATTTAAATGAATTATATGAAAAGGTCTAAATTTGTAATTATATTTTAGAAATATATTTATTGCATATTTTGCTTTTATAAGCTTTTCTATTAGGTATATAAACTAACCATTTAAAATAATTGCAATTTTGAAAAATTTGGATTATTAAATATATTATGCTTTGATTAGCTTTTTATCACAAAATTTAATAATTAGAATTTTTTCATTTTGTAATTGAATTGGAATAAATATAGTTTCATTTATTTCAAGTTTTTTTGTTTTTTAATATTTTTAAATTGATAAACTAGTAAGAATTTGTAATATTTTTTAATAGATAGTGTTATTAGAAAATGTTTTTAGTATTATTAAGTTCATTTGGTTACGTCTTACGATCAAATTAATAACAGCTTTTATGGTGTTAAAACGACTTATGGATGTGCTTTTATAATTAAAATGCGATACAAAATTGTCCTTTAAAATTCAGTTAATCGTTTATTTAAATAAAATTTACAAAAAACTTCATGGCGTCGTCGTGGAAAATGGGTTAATTAAACAAATTAACAGGGTAGGCTTTTATAAATAAAATGCTGGTACAAAATTGTCCTTTAGAATTCAGTTAATAGTTTAATCAAATAAAATTTATAAAAAATTTCATGGCGTCGTCGTGGAAAACGGGTTAATTGAACTTAATAAAAATTTGTGTTAGCCTTTATTTTCGACAGCAAATTCACCCAGTAAAATTGGACACAAATCGGAAACACAAAATCTTTTGGAACGCCGTCGGGCCGAAATGGGTTAATTTATTTTAACTAACTTTATACAACTACCTCCATCTGGGGAGAGGAAGATTTGTGCAAAATTTTTGACCGTTTTGACTCCACATCAAAAAAATTAAAAAGCTTAAAACGACTCTGGAGCCGCAACCTGTTGACTTATAAATATGTGATATAGCCTATGTCACCTCCCGGGCTCTCAAAATTATTCCTTTAAAATTTTTGTGACAATCGGACCAGTGGTTTTAACTTGAATCCTGGACAAACAAACAAACAAACAAATTTTCTTCTTTATATATTAGATAACAGAAATAAAAATTGTAATTCAGTCATATTTTGTCCTTGCTTTATACAAGTGATCTACCAAAAGTAGAAAATTTGTTGCTACAGTTGCATTTGCTGACGATACTGCTATATTGGCAGTAGGATCGAATGTTGATGAAGCTACAGGAAAATTACAGAAAGCAAGTAAAAAAATGTGTTTTTGGAAAAACAAATGGAAAATAAAATTAAATGAAAGTAAATCGGTTCATGTTAATTTTAGTTATGGAAATATAAGAAACCCACCTAAAATAAATTTAAATTGTGTATTTGTATCAATCAAAAATTCGGCAAAATACCTAGGAATGACACTGGATGTCAAGCTAAGGTAGAATGAACATGTTAAAAAGAAAAAACTAGAACTTGAAAATACATATAGAGAAAATTACTGGCTCCTAGGGCATAATTCTAAATTAGCGATATAAATAATAATATTTGAAACAAGATTATTAAAGTAAAAAGGAGTTTAAGTAAATCTTTTTTAATGAGTTTTGTGACCCACTTTTACTAAATTTTGATTGTTTATTCTAAGATTGTAAGCGTTGTGCTTCCGCAACATTAGAATATAGGTGTATTAGATCAAAATCAATGTATGTCAGTTTGCTTTAAAATTAACCAGGTAGAAAATTTCAAAAATTTAGGTGTAATTTAATATATATTCTAAATATTTGGTGTTTTCTAAGTAGATCAATTTACGGCATGAACAACTAGATGAAGATCAACCATATTTGAAATTTTTTTTTAAAGATTAAGAGTTTTGTTTTACCAATTATATTGCTTCTGAATTATAAAACAATTTCTGACTATATCTACATCCTGCTTTAAATTTGATTGAAGATTAACAACATCTTTTTCCCTATAAGAAAGAATGCTTGATTAAACAAAGAATTAATGTAAATTAGAAATAATAAAAGGACTAATAACGCACCCTGGCTTCGTTAAAAGACTTGTATACACTAAAAAATACATTCTAACTTTAGTCTTTGTTCTCCATTATCTAAATAAGAACGCAGGAAATTTAACATAAAACCTTTTTAATTCCAGCACTATCTAATTTTATAAACAAATAAATCATGTTCAATAGAATCAAACGTTTTTTCTATTTTTTAATATCGGTTTATGGAAATTCGTATGTGTATGACTTAATAAAATTTAAGAAGAATATTAACATATTTCTCCTTACTATCCCTCCAAATTTTTCCCATTCCACATAATCCAAAAATCCCAAGGAACCTCCCTCTAATCGCAAAATCCTTCCATATCCCCATGTCTGTGACCAAACTATACATTTGTATCACAGGTTTCTTCCTCCAAATTTTGCAGAAACTTTGGCCAAAAATATAAACAATTATTATATAAAAGAAGAAGCTGTATGCAGCTACTAGAACCCATCGCAGTAAGCCAACCAAGTTTTTTAGAAACTTAAAATCCCTAAAACTAAACTACATTTGGAAAAATTTCAGAAACCCCGCTTGAATAGGTATAGAGTAATGCTTGTATAAAAAAAAGAAGTTATATGGTAGGTAATCAAAGCCGTGGACCAAAATGGTTGGATTTCGACGACGTCTATTGCATAAAAACGAATTTGTGAAAATTTCAAATTTGTATCAAATTTAAAGTTTCTATCTTCATGAATTTAGAAGAAAAGCTTTATAATTTTGGGATTACTTGGGAGGCACCTGAACCAACGCTACAATTAATTCTAAATTTCGGGGATACAAAGGAAATAGAAAAAAACACCAAATTTGAAGTTTATATATTTATTTTAAGTGTCTATCTTTATTAATTTCCAATATATGCTTTATGGTCTTGTGAGCAGGGGGATGGTACGCAAATCAATATTCCAATTCATCCAACCTTTTACGGACACAAAGCACATAGGAAAAAACACCTGGGTCCCTAATTGTAAAAAAATTAAACATTCTATCTTAATTTTAAGTAACTATTTTTATTAATTTCGATGATAAGCTTTTAAACCTTGGGAGGTCTATAAAGGTACCTGAACCACCACTACAATTGATCATAAATTAGGGGAACAAGTAGAAAATAGTAAAGAACATCCTTCTGTCAAATTTGTTGCTTCTACATTTTTTTTTTTTTTTTTTTTTTTTAAGCGCTAACTGTTCAACTGTTAGGCTAATAAGCCTGTCTATACCATAGGTACATGTTGGAACAGGGGGTCATATTATATTCGTGTTATTAGAGTTGGTCTTATTGAATTCCACATACAATTTAAACATGAGATAGTACTAGGCCTTATAACATGTAGAAACGTCTTAGATTATCAATATTTACAATTCTATTTTTTGTTTATATTGTAATATTTTATATTTTACTAATATGGTATTCTATATCTGCGATTTATATGATTTAATTAAATTATTTGTTTATATTTTGCATTTGTTTATATTTGTATATTAAAGTATTTTTTATTAAAGATATATAATTATTAATTATTGATTATGCCATTAATTTGAACCCAATGGCGAATGGTAGCTGAGTCGAGTCGAAAACCAGAAAAGTTTTTTCACTTTCACTAGAATTCGAACCCGGGCCCTTTCGCATGAAAGGTCGGCACTCAACCACTGTGCCACCCAGCTGTTAATTTGTTTGTTTGAAGTTACTATCTTTATTATTTTCGAAGATATGATTTAAGGTCTCCGGAACTGTGTGGATGGTCCCGACCCACTGCACCAATTGGTTCCAAATTTCGAGGACATTAATGGAATAGGAAGAGACGTCATCACATCAAATTTTAAAGTTTTGTCTCTTCGGTTTCGAAATTATGCTCGTTTGGCCTAAATTCGATCAAAAAGTTCTAGAATACTTTTATTACTAGTAACCTAGAGTTTAAATTTCATCAAAACAGCGCCTTTGGTTTTGAGTTATGGTGTTTTTAGCACATTTTCAAAAAATTTTGTATTTTGAATCTGGAAACGGCAAAAGATAATTGGTTTTATAAATTTTATTAATTTTTGTAAAAGCCAAATGTTTAGGGTTGTCATACCGCATACAGTACTATAATATTTAGATTCTCAGAAATTAGTAGGAGGCGGTTAACAGAATTTTTTTGTCACATCCTCTGTTTAGGAACTATAAGGGCTCAAAAATAAAAAAATTTCTATTTTTAAACAACTGCAATTTGAATATCTGTTTTTACAAACACACAAAATTTAAAGCTCCAGCATTTTATTTCAACACAAGTTAAAGGTTTTTCTTACCATTTTTGCTTAGATAATAAACTGCTAGGTAAAATTCCAACTTTTGGTGGAGTTTACAATTGATTTCCAGAACCTAAGAAAATTGAAGAGTGGGAACTTTCCCCATTGAAGGGACTTAAATATTAAAACTTTTATATTTTTATAAAACAGTAACTTATTCACCAGTGTATGTTTTGCTTAAACTAAATGTTAAATGTTCCAACATTATATTTTACACTTGTTAACAGGTTTTCTTCATTGCAATGGGATAATATTGTAGGTATTGATTTCACTATTATTCATAATTAATAAATTGATGAAATAACTAAGTCATAATATTATAATTTTATATAAATAAATGATAAAATACTCCTTCAGAAACCCTCAATAATTTTGAAAATATATGTTGACCCTCTGTAGTACGAGTCCACTACAATCCAAAAAAAAAACCAGAAGCGAATGTTGCAGAATGGATGGCTACCTGATCTGCGACTGATCCCAGAGCGGCGGCAGTAAGAAACCCTGGCATAAGGTATAAAAAGGATCATATTAATAAAAGATAATGTCATAAAAAATAAAAATTCGGTAGGAATATCTACCAAAGTGTCGGCAGAGACCACGGCTGTGAGCGAGGGTTTTGCGGAACGTTCAAGACGTTCAGATGAGTTGCCAGTGTTTCATAATAATAATATTAATAATATAAATAATCTAGATAGATTAATAAGCTCGAAGGTTAAAAGAAGTCCGCCAAAAAAAGGTGAAAAAATAAGGAAACCGAAGAGGGCGTTAAAGTAAACTATTTTTTAATGAAGGCAATATAAAGAAAACGCACGAGGGTAATATTAAAATTCAAAGTCCAATATTACAAGAAAGTAGTAAGGAAGTCAAATCCAGAGCATATTTCATAAAAGTATTAATCTAATATTATTAGTGAATTTACTAATATTTTATTAGTTATTAGTTTAATTCTTTTTCATAAAGGCTAATATTTTATTAGTGATACACTAATAATTATTAGTGAATCTTATTACTGCAAAACGCGTTTCTTACACTAATAATTCTTAGTAAATTTTTATTAGATTACAAATACCAATAAATTCATTATTAGTCTTTTAAATATTAGGATATTTACATATAATTAACGTACAAACTTTATATTGTAACAACAAACTTATTTTTTTTTAGTAACTAATCTTAAATATTTTGTAAAAAATAAATAAATTATAAAATATAAAAAAAAATTATACATTACTATTATACATTACTAGCTAATACCAGGTGCGCGTTGCTGCGCCTCTTAATGGAGGTTTAATTTAAGTTGATGTTACTGCAAAAATTTAACATAAAAATTACACATGCTGTAAATGTTAATTTTAAAATGTATTAAGGTAATTCTTTTTAAACGATTTTACTAGGACTATTCTAGTAATTATTTAAAGATCCTGTAATTCAAAGAAGTAGTAACTACTTTCCAAAATTGGACGTTATTTACTCTCAAAACTTTGTTTTTGACCAATCGTAGAATCGACATGTGTTACCACACACCAAGTCCGCTAACAGACTAAACTCCATTTTCAAGGTGCTCACGCATATAAAATTTGGAGACAACCGATCAATCTAATCTAAATTAAAGTAACTCAAATAAAAATTTTTTTAGACTTTCTCTTTCGCCAAAGCAGTACTGCGCAAAATTGAACGTAATTTGCTTCCAAAATTTTTTTTTGGCCAGTCGACGGGCCAGCATGCGTTAACAAATTCCAAATCTGTTAATACTGTCAACTCAATTCCCACAGATGAAGACGTATACAAAATTTGAAGAAACTCGACCAACCGTCCGGCCAACATGGGTTAACAAATTCCAAAACCGGTAATAGTGTCAAATAAATTCTGAAGGAGCATCACGTATACAAAATTTTAAGTCAATCGGTTAAACCGTTTTCATTTTGGAAGGAATTTGTTGACCCATGCCGCCCCGACGATTGTCCAAAAAATAATTTTGGAAGGATATTACGTCCAATTTTCAGTTTTGTTTCTTTGATTTTCGTTTACCCATTGCGGCACAGCAGATTTTTACAGATTTTTTGTTACTTTACTCTTAAGCAGAAACGGTTTGACTAAATGACTTTAAATTTTGTATGCGTTCATGTATATACTTGTCATTCCTACGGTTCGTCAAAAAAAAATTTTGTAGGTAAATTACGTCCAATTTTTGAAAGTAGATAAAACTTCTTTGAATTTGGAGAATATTTAAAAAAATGTTTTGTCTAGTTCTTTTAACCGATTGCGAAACAAAAATTTAAAAAAACTGATTGCAAAACATTTTTGGCGATTATCTCTAATTTTTCTATACGTGGTGCTTTTTGACAATTTGGTGCTTCTTGTTGATAGAGTTGAAGATGATGGATTTCCGGCAACAATGTTAACTGAATTAAAATTTTTATTTTTATTTAAAAAAATTGTTTTAAAAAAAATGCTTTATTACATTTTAAAACGCTAAGTACACTATGTGTAATGTTTGTGTTAACTTTTTCAATTACACCAGCTTAAATTAAAACTCCAGTCGGGACAACGTGCACCGGGTAATGGCTAGTTTACATATAAATATTTTTATACCGGTTTGACAATAGGTCAAAAGGGTATACTAAATTTGGCAAAATGTCATTATACTATATCAATAATAGTTTACTTGAATTGCCAAAGTTTGAATAAAATATAGTCGATGGTTTAGAAAAGCTTGAAAAATCTGCTTTTCAACTAATATTTTGTATTGTACTTTCCTGAAAGTTCTACTACGCTCTTCCTCGTTTTTTTATTATTTTATAAGAGAAATGTAGGCTTCTATGTGTTTAAGCATATATATATATACGAAGTTGAATTTTTTGATTTTTAAATTTTATTAGAAAAAAAACTGAAATTTTACACTGAAATCTATTTTTAAGGAACAACAACTGCAAAGTAGATAAAAAACTATGACTTACGAAAAAATGTAGAGAAGGAAAATGTTATGTTATATAAATTTGAAGAAATTATTATTCGGATTCTTTATTAACTTTATTTTTATTATTATTAATATTATTTCATTTAGCTTTTGCACTATTTGAGAATATTTAAGGAAAGCAAAAAAATTAGTTTTATTAATTAATTGAGCTTTTGGAATAAAGGTTTATTTGCGTTAATACCAAAAATTTTAAAATTTTATAGAATCACTAGCTAATACCCGGTGCGCGTTGCTGCGCCTCTCAATGGAGGTTTAATTGAAGTTGATGTTACTGCAAAAAGTAAACACAAAAATTACATACGGTTAACACATGTAAATTTTAAAATGTATGAAAGTAATCTTTTTAAAACGATTTTCTAGGATTATTCGAGTAATTTTTGAAACTTTCTGTAATTCAACGCAGTACAAACTACTTTCCAAAATTTGACGTAATTTACTTCCAAAAATTTTTTTTTGACCAAACGTAGGACCGACTATTAACAGACTCAACTCCATTTTCAAATTGCTTCACACATAAACAAATTGAGGTCAACCGGTGAAATCGTTTCTAATTTAGAGTAAAGTATTGAAAAAACCTGTAAAAAGATGTTGGGCCGCAATGGGTTAATGGAACTCAACAAAATTTTTTTAGGGCTTTCTTTTAAGCCAAAGCAGAATTTCGAAAAATCGGACAAAATTTGAACCCAAAATTTTTTTTGACCACCCGTCGGCCCGACATGGGTTAACAAATTCCAAGACTGTTAATAGTGTAAACTCAGTTCTCACAGGGGAGCACGTACACAAAATTTAAAGAAAATCGGTTAAACCGTTCCTAATTTTAGAGTTAAGTATTGAAAAAACCTATAAAAAGCTGTTGGGCCGCAATGGGTTAGTGGAACTCAATAAAATTTTTTTTGGGGCGTTCTTTTTAGCCAAAGCAGAATTTCATAAAATCGGACAAAATTTGAACCCAAAATTTTTTTTGACCACCCGTCGGCCCGATATGGGTTAGCAAATTCCAAAACTGTTAATAGTGTAAACTCAGTTCTCACAGGGGAGCACGTATACAAAATTTGAAGAAAATCGGTTAAACCGTTCCTAATTTTAGAGTTAAGTATTGAAAAAACCTATAAAAAGCTGTTGGGCCGCAATGGGTTAGTGGAACTCAATAAAATTTTTTTTGGGGCGTTCTTTTTAGCCAAAGCAGAATTTCATAAAATCGGACAAAATTTGGACCCAAAATTTTTTTTGACCACCCGTCGGCCCGACATGGGTTAACAAATTCCAAAACTGTTAATTGTGTCAACTCAATTCTCAAGGAGCATCACGTATACAAAATTTGAAGTCAATCGGTCAAACCGTTTTCATTTTAGAACAAAGAAGTTTAAATACTTGCACCACAGCCCCAACTTGGCGGTCCGTCAGAGCAAAATTTTTGGGCCACGATTTCTTTCCGTACCCAAAAACCTCTATATACAAATTTTCATAAAAATCGGCTTTGCAGTTTAGGAGCCAACTCGTTACATACAAACAAACAAACAAACAAACAAATAAACAAACTTTCGCTTCTATATATATAGATTGTGCAAAACGCGTAAACAGGTCAAAACCAAATTAACCCGGTAGGCTTTTATAATTAAAATGCTGGTGCAAAATTGTCCTTTAAAATTCAGTTAATTGTTTAATTAAATAAAATTTATAAAAAACTTCATGGCGTCATCGTGGAAAACGGGTTAATTGAACAAATTAACCGGGTAGGCTTTTGTAATTAAAATGCTGGTACAAAATTGTCCTTTAGAATTCAGTTAATCGTTTAATCAAATAAAATTTATAAAAAACTTCATGGCGTCGTCGTGGAAAACGGGTTAATTGAACTTAACCAAAATTTGTGTCAGCCTTTGTTTTCGACTGCAAATCCACCCAGTAAAATTGGACACAAATCAGAAACACAAAATCATTTGGAACCCCGTCGGGCCGAAATGGGTTAATTTATTCCAACCAACTTTATACAACTAACTCCGCCTGCGGAGAGGAAGATTTGTGCAAAATTTCAAATCAATCGGTCAAAATGTTTCGACTCGACATCAAAAAAATTAAAAAGCTTAAAACGCCTCTGGAGCCGCAACCTGTTGACTTATAAATATGTGACATAGCCTATGTCGGGCTCTCAAAATAATTCCTTTAAAATTTTGTGACAATCGGACCAGTGGTTTTAACGTGAATCCTGGACAAACAAACAAACAAACAAATTTTCTTCTTTATATATTAGATAATAAAAATGAAAATTTTAATTCAGTTCACATTATTCGGCGAAAACACACCATCCTCAACTCTATCGTCAAGCAGCACCAAATTGTCAAAAAAAAACACGTATAAAAAAATTAGAGACAATCGTTGAAACTGTTTTACAAACTGCTGTTTAAAGTTTTTGTTTCGCAATCGGTTAAAAGTACTCGACAAAACATTTTTTTGAAACATTTCCCTAATTTACTTACAAACATTTTTTTTTTTGACCAATCATAGGAATGACAAGTATATACATGTACGACTACAAAATTTAAAGTCAATTGGTCAAACCGTTTCTGCTTAAGAGTAAAGTAACGAAAAAATCTGTAAAAAGCTGCTGTGTTGCAATGGAACTCAACAAACCTTTTTTTAAAACTTTGACCAAGCAATATTTCGCAAAAGTGGACGTGATATCCTTCCAAAATATATTATATATATTTTAGTTGTACCAAGCAATATTTTACAAACGCGATGTTTTGTAGGATTTTGACTAGAGTAATAGCGGTGATTGTGGACCACCTATCTTATTTCTGGATCTATTTCTTTTGTTTTTCGTCAATTTTCATCGCACAAAAAAAAAAGCGACGCAGTAATTCGTTATCATTTAAAGTGCATATGAAACTTTTTTCTAAGTTTAACTGTTTTATTTTTAAGTTTAAAAGAGTAAAAAAGGTAAAAATGTTCATTTTTTAAAATGGCAGGGTAATTTGGACTACCAGTTATGGTAAAGTGGACTAGTGGTCCATTTTAACCGACAATAAAAAAATTTAAATTCTAACAAAAACATAGATAAGTCTTTTTTATTCATATAAAAAATAAAATAAAAATTCAACAATAAAACTTTAAGAATTTAAAATAAAGGCTAATAAAAATCGTTGCACATTTTACAAATAAATATGAATGTTCCAACGCATACTTGGTGTATCCAATTGCATTCACATTGGAGGCACGAAATCCAATCCACTGGAAAAGCATCTTCCTTAAATTTTTTTAAACATATTTCACAAATTGTTTCTGGTGAGGGTGGAAAGGTTAAGTCGATGTTACTTTAAATATAAATTGAAAACATGTTATTAGAGTCTTGCAAACTTTTCTTAAAAAATCTGGCATCCTTACCTGAGCGTGGTGATTGCGCCTGTATTGATGATTATAAATTATAAAATATCTATTATCGATCTATTATAAAACAAAACACTGAATTTGAAATTTGACTTGTTTACCTGTTTGAGGTGGTTGTGCTTGTATTGACGAAGGAAGTTCTTTTGCTCGACTGGGACCTGTATATAAATGACAAAATATTATCGATCTTACTTGTTTATAACTTGTTTATATTAGCTGCTTGAGGTGATTGTGTTTGCGGAGTTAGCGTAATTGATGAAGGATTTTCATTTTCTTTCAAAATTTCTGAAATATTAAATCAACATTGTTTAATAAATTTAGATAGATACTATAAAAATTTACCTGGTGCACTTTCTAATTCTATAAAATCTGTATCAGTAAAAATAAAACGATTAAAAGGACATATTCCAGTAGACTGAAATCCTTTAAAAGCAATTTCTGCTGTTTGAACCTTAGGAAAGGCTTTACCAAAAAGTTCAGCAACTTCATATATTGTCACCTTTTGACCTGTTCTACGCAAAAATTGTCTCACTTCTTCACTATAATATTTTTTCAACGGACTCATTAAACTGCGATCCAGGGGTTGCATTTTGTGTGAAGAATGAGGTGGAAGTGAAATGATTGTTACCCCGTTTTGTCTTGCTAAATCAATTACTTCCAGGTTTTTAGTATGTGAGTAATGGCCATCTAGAATAAGCACAACAGGATCATCTTTGGAAGGTTTAACAAACTTCATGAAGTATTCAAACCACTTTGTCAATATCTGGGTTTGAATCCATCCAGAATGATGAAACGATACTTCAGAGTCCAAAGGATCATTATGAAGCAGTCTCATGTTCGGTCTTTTCCTAGGAAAAATAAAATAAGGTGGCACAAAAAAACCACCAGCGCTCATGCATAGTACAATGGTAATTAAAGATCCCCTTTCTGCAGAGGTCATTACCCCAATTTGCCGTTTACCTCGTTTTGCTAATATTTGTGTTTGATTACTTTGCACGGAAGAAATGCCAGTTTCATCCACGTTAAATATTCTGTTTGCCGGATAGTGGTTTTTTTCATAGACATTTTCCAAAATATCATAGAATTTATTCGTACTTTCCCGATTAAAACCATTAACTCTATCTAAAGAAGTTCCTGTTGGTTTTCTAAAGCTAATTTTATCATTGTGTCGTTTCTGGAAGTTTTTCAACCAATCTTTTCCTGCTGATTGATTGATTTTTGAAAAGGTGTTTGCTATACCATTTCTGGTGGCTAACTGGTAAGCTAAAATACGAATGTCACTACGTGATAGACCAAAATAAAGCTTTTCCATTGTTAAAATGTATTCTACTAATTCTTCTCCCATTTTTTGCGAAAAAACTGGATTTCTTCCTAAAGTTTTCGGTTTCCAGTCATCTTTATCAATATCTAAATTGCAATATCGGCGTAAAGTTGTTTTCGGAACTTCAAATGTTTTTGAAGCCTTCAAGAAACCCATATTACCTTTTTTGATTTCCTCTGCGGCCTTTTTCAAATTTTCAACAAGGTAATTCCGTATTTTTCTTTCTTTCGGCATATTTTAGATAGTTTAAAAAGGAGAAAATTTGAAAAAATTTCACTAAAGTTTCCTATCGGGTAATATGGACCACTGTGCCAAATTAGCCGAACTAAAGTGGTCCACAATAGCAGAACAGTACTTTTTTTAATAAAAATTTTCTAAAAATTATCAAAACAAATACTTACAAAAAACAAATTGAACACAAATATTTTTAATTAGTCTCTGTTGACATATACAAATTCAAATTTTTTCTTAACGGTTTCCAGAACCACAAAACACAAAAAAAAACAACACTAAAAATTTACGAAAATTTTTTCAAAAACACTTTATACTTCGAAAGTTGCATAAATACTGAGCTTATCGATATACAGTTTTTAGTACATTTTCAAAAAATTTTGTAAAAATGTACCTATATAGTTTCACTCTGTCCGTCCGTCCGTCCCTTTTTCACGTAGGATTGACAAAAAAATATCAGCAACGGGTAGGTATTGCAATAAAAATAATTTAATGTTAAAACTTTTTTCTACTACCCCTCCCGTTACGGAGCTACAGCCCCTCAAAGTCGGAAAAAGCCCTATATTTAAATAGTTATTTAAGGAGTTCTATAAGGTATATTTTCAACCTGAAAACGGTAAAAGACAGCTGCTTTTATAAACTTTACGAATTTTTAAAAGTCAAATGTATAGGGTTACCATTCGGTATTAAAATTTACCGTTATCTAATACTAAGTTTTGCAAAATTTTTGGCTCTTCATAACTTCTGAACGGCTCCATCTAGAAACTTGAAATTTTAGGAAAAGCTAGATCCTTAGAAATAAGTAGGAGTTAGTTAAGAATTTTTTTTTGTTACGCCCCCTGTTTAGGAGTTGTAAGGGGTCCAAAACCTTAAATTTTACTATAAATTTAGCTTTTAAACACCTATAGCTTGAACACCTGTCAATATTTTTTTTTATTTATATACAAAATTGAAAGCTACAAAACGGAAGTTTCAACCAGTGTCAAAGGTTTTTCTTAATTTTAACTTTGTCCGTCCGTCCGTCTGTCTGTCCGTCTGTCCGTATGTTTACACAAACTTTTACACCGTTTGAAATAGAGAGAAGAAATTTTTACTACGAGTAGGTATTGCAAAAAAAATAATTTCATGGAAGAACTTTTTTCTATAGCCTCACCCGTTACGAAGCTACAGCCCCTCAAATTTGGAAGAAACCCTTTATTTAAAACGTTATAACAAAAGTTCTATGAGGTATTTTTTCAATCTGGAAACGTCGAAAGATAGCTGCTTTTATAAAGTTTACAAACTGTTAAAAAACTTATTCATTGGGTTGCCATCGGTACTAAAATTTACCGTTATCCAATACTCAGTTTTTGCAAAATTTTCGGCCCCACATAACTTCTAAACGACTCAAGCTAGAAACTTGAAATTTTGGGAGATGTTAGATCCTCAAAAATTAGTAGGAGTCGGTTAAGAAAATTTTTTTGTTGCGCCCCCCTTTTAAGAGCTGTAAGGGGTCCAAAATTGAAATTTGGCTTTTTTTAAGCACCTGTAACTTGAATACCTGTCCAAATTTTTTTCTATTAATACACAAAATTTAAAGGTCCAACATTATATTTTAACATATGTTAGGTGTTTTTCTTAAATTCAAAAGCGGTTCTTTAAATTGAAGAAAGTGTCTCTCAGTTTTATCCATTTTTGCTTAGATAGTAAAATTCTAAGTAAAATTCCAAATTTTGGTTTAATTTCTAGAACCTATAAAAATGGAGGGAGGAAGGGGGTGGTGAGTGAGACTAGATCCTTGAGAAATTTGGTAACCTTCCCTATTGAAGAGCTATTAGGACTTAGAAATTAAAAAATTACTATTTTTACAAGTAAGCAGTGACTTATTCCCCCATAGTATATATTTCCAAAATTAAACTGAGTTTTTAACACAATATAATTTTGAAAATGTACTTTTTTAAAAACCCTTGGTTTTTTTCATCACTTGTTTTATTTTATTATTAAGGTTATAATGCATGTTTTAGCATGCACAGATTTTTTGATACGTATTTAGTTTCTCGTATTTGGTGGTGGTCCAAATTAACCGACTGGTCCACATTAGCCGGCTTTACTCTACCTATTTCTGAATTTAGAAGATTAATATTAGATAGAACACAAAGCAAGTGTATATTTTTAATACTTCTTCTCGTTATATCAGTTGTTTGATTTAAAGCTTTTAAAGTTAGGACTCTATTTTCTGTAATATGTTGGTTCAATGTTTCGATATTATTTTGAAAATTCGACTTAATTTGAATTTGTCTGTTCGAATTTGCTAAATGTTGATGGTTGTACAAGCCTAAGTTTATTAAATGTTCTTCAATTTTGTCGTCGTTGTCTACAAGTCCGAAAAGTCAGTTTGCAACTTTCCACCTATGTTCAAAAGTCATCGTTTATGACGGTGAGAAATTATAGTTTTAATATTATTTCTTGTTTGAGTCATTTGAGTTACAAGTTAATTTTTTTGTAATTTATCTTCGTCTAATATGATGGTTATTGTTGCGTTAATTTTATAGATAATAAGTAAACTTTCGAGAGATTTTGAATTAAAGGTATTTCTTTTTGTTTGATAATTTGGAATCCCCTTTGGTCTTCTAGTTTTGCTATTCTAATGTCTGCGTTTGTAAAATTAATTTGTAGAGCAATTCGTAGTATTAGGCTTGTTAGTAATATTTTGTATAGAAATGATTTTATTATTAATTTCGTTGCTTCTGTTATCTGAAAAATATTTAAAACTTCTTTTAATCCGAGATGGATTGATATTTTTAATTCTAATATCTCTTAGTATATTATTTAGAAGTTTAGGATTTATTTTAATATATTTTTGTTTATGTTTATAACGGACTGCTCCTGGGTTTTCAATAAACAAATAATATTAATTTAAACAGAAATTTACAATCAAAAAAATAATTAGATTTGGAACTAGAAGCTTTATTAATATAATTTAAAAAGCTGCTTGGAATAACACTAAAATAATGGAGTATAGGTTAGGAGCAAATAATTATCCTGGAAATATAACTGATTTAATAAAACGAAAAAGACGGGCTAGACGTAAATGGCAACAATCACGTTACCCTGATGATAATTTTGAACAGATTATCACAATCTCTTACAAGAAAAGTTCAGATCCTAAAATCAGTATCATATAAAAAATTATAAAAAAAGCTTATCGGCAACAAAAGAATCAAATTACTCATTGTGGAAAGCAACGAAGAGTGTAAAAAAGAAGATAAAGGATCCCTCTCTGGTTATGAAACCAGACGGCACTTGGGCAAAGGATAATAAAGATAAAGCCGAATTATTTGCAGATCATTTAAAAAACATATTCAAATCAAACGATATAAATTCATATCTTTGTTTAGTGGAGGATGTTACAATAGAAGAGAACAATATTTTTCCATTTACACAAGAAGAAATTAGTGAAGAAATAAAAACTTTAAAGTTAAGAAAAGCCACAGGTTTTGATCTTATCACAGTTCAAATTATAAAAGAGATTCCACAAAAAGCTCTAAAATTTTTAAGAGGATCATAAATGAAGCAGTAAAACTGAAGTATGTTGCAACCGCTTGGAAAGTAGCAGAAGCAAAATCTTACTTGGAAAGTAGCTATTAAATGAAGCAAAATCTTACAGGCTAATATCTCTGGTACCAATTATGTCAAAACTTTATGAAAAATTGTTGTTAAAAATTGGATTTAGATACAAGCCTACAACAATTGACCGAGGTCATAGAACAACAAATATTATAGAAACAGCATTGAAAAACAAATTTGTTCTACAATATTTCTACATGTACCACGTTTGACAAAGTTTGGCATAATGGATTAATATTTAAATTTACAAGATTGATACCTTTACAATATGTTGAGATACTCGAATAATAGATTATTCAGAATTAAACAAGATGAAGAGTACTCTAGATTAAGAGAAATAAAAGAAGATGTGCCTTATGTAGTAGTATTCTTAGGTAGTATTCTAGGTCATATTTTGTCCTTGCTTTATACAAGTGATCTACCAAAAGTAGAAAATGTAACTGTAGCAGCATTTGCTGACGATACTGCTATATTGGCAGTAGGATCGAATGTTGATGAAGCTACAGGAAAATTACAGAAAGCAAGTAAAAAAATATGTTTTTGGAAAAACAAATGGAAAATAAAATTAAATGAAAGTAAATCGGTTCATGTTAATTTTAGTAATAGAAATATAAGAAACCCACCTAAAATAAATTTAAATTGTGTATTTGTATCAATCAAAAATTCGACAAAATACCTAGGAATGACACTAGATGTCAAGCTAAGGTGGAATGAACATGTTAAAAAGAAAAAACTAGAACTTGAAAATACATATAGAGAAAATTACTGGCTCCTAGGGCATAAGTCTAAATTAGCAAAATAAAATTAAGTGTTAAATAAGTAATTATTTAACACCAAGTAATTAACCTATATGGTTAAATGGCATTCAACTTTGGAGTTGTGTCAAGAAAACTCATATTAAAAAAATACAAAACCTTTTAGAATAAAGTCCTCCGTAACATAGTAAGTTCTCCCTGGTATTTAAGTAATAGCGACATTCATAGAGATTTACAAATTTCCAATTTTATAGATGAAATAAATATATGCCATAAAGCATAAAGCTTGTCTAGAAGAGCATATAAACATTGTAGCTGCTTAATTAATAAATAATCTGATTATTACAGGAAGGCTTAAAAGAAAAAGGCCATTAGATAGTATAGTATATAGTACAGATTTCGTAAGGGAAAGTACACAAAACCTATACTCAAATCAATATTAGCAAAAAATTAATGGTTAGTCAGCTCGACTAGTTTTCATAAGGAAAGGGTGTGGTAAAGTCGATAAGAAGCCGCCATACACTTCTGCTGCGGGACTGTTTGTAGCTTTCAAAAACTCCCACCAATCCACGTAAAATAAAAATACAAAAAAAAAAAAAAATATGTTCGTTAGCCCTTGAACTTTTCAAAGGTTCCAGAATTCGAAACCATTGTCCGATTTCGCCCACATATAGTCCCTGCCATACATTCAATACTTGTTACTTGTACACTGCTGGAACATTCTATCTTAATTTTAGGTTACTCTTTTTATTAATTTTGATGATAAGCATTTAAACCTTGGGAGGTCTAGGAGAGATACCTGAACCACCGCTCAAATTGATCATAAATTAGGGGAACACGTAGAAAATAGTAAAGAACACCCACAACAATACAAGTTAACCCATGTACACAATTGAAAGCTCTATCTTAATTTTAAGCTAATTTTTTTACCTCTTCAATTGATCATAAATTAGGGGAACACATAGGAAATAGTAAAGAACACCCTTGTGCCAAATTTGATGCTTCTACATTTGTTTGAAGTTATTATTTTTATTATTTTCGAAGATATGCTTTAAGGTCTTCGGAACTGTGTGGATGGTCCCCGACCCACTACTCAAATTCGTTCCTAAGGGCTAACGAACATATAAAAAAAAATCAGGATAACTCAACAACTAGAACTCCCTAATTTGGTATCAGTGTGCCTCTTGCTATGTCCTAAGGACTAAGTGAAATTGAAATTTAGACCAATTGCAGTAGTCGGTCGGGCACCATCTACACAGTTCGAAAGACCTGAAAGCATATCATTGAAATTAATAAAAAAAAGTAGCTTAAAATGAAGATAGAATTTTCAATTATCATATCTTAAAAATCAGAATTTTCAATTATCTTTATCATAAAAATTAATTAAAATAGTTACTTAAAATTAAGATAGAAGGCTTAAATTGTGTACAAAGGCTAACTAGTATTGAAAGTATGACGGGTACTGCATATGGGCAAAATCGGACCATGGTTTCGGGTTTGGGAACCTTTGAAAAGGTTAAGGGCTAACGAACATATATCTAAAAAAAACCATAACTCAAAAACTAATGATGCTATTTTGATCAAATTTAAACTCTAGATTGGGAGTAATGAAAGTACCGGGAGGATTGGTTCTGATCGAGAGCGGACAATGAGTTCGGATTATGTATTTTATTTTATAAGTTGAAAACAGAATATTTTTTTAATAAACGACAATTTTTTTTTTTTTTTTTAAATTTTATTATATGATATATTTTACTGAAATATTACCATAGGTAATGTGTGTACGATATTTAAGTTATGTTCAAATGTATTCCCATGAATTGTATAAAAAATTGTCATTGTATTTTAGATATACATTAATTAATGTATTCATCATATATTTTAAATTTTTTTGTTGTTTATTATTATTAAATACATAAATTAGTAAGAATTTAAAATATTTTTGAATAGATAAAATAATTAGAAAATGTTTTCAATATTATAAAGTTAATTTGGTTAGCTAGGTCTTGCAATCAAACTAATAAATGCTTTTATGGTTTTAAAATGACTTATGGACTTCTCAATAAATTTTAACAAAATAGGTGTAGGGTATTTCTAAGTCGGTTGCACCGACTGACTGTTTCTTTACTTGTTTTTTTATTTTACAGGCTTGCGAATATATTAAAGCCCCTTTTACTAACGCTGATTCGGTTTATGGCTTAACATTCTATATAGCAACAGGATTTCATGAACTTCATGTTTTAATTGGAACTACTTTTTTAATTGTCTGATTAGCCCGACATTTCAATTTATTGATGAGGAGGATAATTATCTATGTAGTATAAAGTATATATGACTTCCAATCATAAGGTCTATTATTAAAATAGTATAGATAATTCTTTTAATTATTTTTAAATTCTAGAGTAGTAATAATATTAGCATCAATTTTATTTAAAAAATCCATTGCTGCCCGAGAAAAAAGTTCCCTCTTCGAATGCGGATTTTACACCAAATCCTCTTCTCGCCTGCCCTTCTCACTGCAGTTCTTTCTAATCGAAATTATTTTTTTTAATTTTTGACGTAGAAATTGCTCTAATTCTTCCTATTATTTTAATTATAAACTTCTTCAACATAATAGTGTGATTAAGTACTAGTATAATCTTTATTATTATTTTATTAATCGGGCTATACCATGAATGAAATCAAGGAGCTTTAAATGGATCAACTTAGGGCTATAGTTAAATATAACATTTGATTTGTATTAAAAAAGTATTGATTCTTCAATCTGCCTTGAATATGAAGCGATAAATTGCAATTAATTTCGACCTAATCTTAGATGTATACATCCTTATTCTTTTAATTGAAGCCAAAACGAGGCATATCACTGTTAATGATATAACTGAGATTATAGCTCCAATTAAAGTAGTATGATGACTCAAATAAAAGCGTCTAACTTTTTATTTTAATGGTTAAATTCCATTTATACTTCTAGTTTAAAAAAATTATTAAGAAAATTAAAATAGTTACCCAAAGTACAAAGAATAATAAATAAATTTTTAAATTATTATTTTGTAAAAGACTTTGAATAAGACCCTTTGAATAATAAACTAAATTATTATATAAATTTTGAGACCCAAAAAATTCAGATCACCCCTGATCTATACTTTTAAAGACTTGTCTTTCTAAATTTAAATGATAATAAATCTCTACACACAAGGCATAACATCTTAAGTCGACTTAAGTAAAAAATGAGAAAAAATAGGTATTCAAATTTTAAATAGAATATCTTACTTTTCCTCTGGGTCCCATGTTTAAATTTTTTCTCTAACGGCTTTTATAAGCAATGATGCTTCATCTTATGTCCATCTTTTTAATGTTTTGCATTTGTCATATAATCTTAAGTAAACCTAAGATATTATTCAACACAAATTTATATTATATTCTGTTAAATATTTGAAAGGGCAAAGTATCCTAAGAAAATATAAGATGTTTTGCCTTGTGCTAACTCATTCAGACCTTTGCCTTATGTCCACTTAAGATAAAGAAATGAAACTAATCAAAGAAATTTCAAAAAAGGCATAATATCTTATGTAGACTTAAGTTATTTTGAATTGATACGATCAAAAAATAATTCATAATTAAGTACACATAAGAGCATTTCGCTAGTGCATGTATAAAAATTCTAGCTGTAATTTCCGTTACATAAGATGATTTTTTTTTATTCGGTAATCATTCGATCATTATTTTTATTTTAAAACTTAAATCAGTCGGTGTATGCATTTTGTAGTGTAATGTAAAAATGAAACGAAATATAGGTATGTATGTATAAAAATTATAAATTATTAATAATTTTATTATTATGAAATTATTATTAAGTTTTTATTGATATCAAAATAATTTATTAATATTTTATTGAATGTAGTTATGTGGTATTAAAATATGTACATACAATTTACTAATTTGAATTTGGAAAAAGTAAATGGAAATTATTGATATTTCTTAATGTTTGCATAAAAACAAATAATAAATTTATTATTATTTTTGAACTTACAAAAATGATTTGTTTTATTTACGAAAAAGAAAAGTAAGAGAAACTATTTGAAATAGGAAGATATGGAAAAATTTAGTTAATATAATAATAATAATATTATTTCTTATTATTTTATTAGAATTATTATGAGCATATTAATTTTAATATACATATTTTATAATAATTTCTACAATGTTGTCTCTTATTTAATTACTTTGGTTTTTTACTTTTTAAAATAGTTTTAATAAATTATAATACTTTTATAGATATCTTGAAATTGAATACGCGGGCGGCTAAAATAGTAGCATTAGTCAAAAATAACAAAATTTTAGATTATACAAAAGTTTCTGATAATTTCAACAATAATGAACGGATTTTAGAAAATAAAATTATAATTAATAAGCCACAGCCAAAATACCAATTTTTAATTGAAGAGGATTTTGACGATATTTATAAGGATCCTGATTACCAAAATTCATCATCTTCAGAGATTATTATTAACCCTGCATCAATAAATCTGCAATCAATTTCAAAAACTAATTGTAAAAATATAGATTTATACAGCGACTCTTGTGCACGCGAAAACAAAAATGCAGTTGTTTCAATAATGTTCTCACTGTACCTCCAATAGAATCATAATATCGAATTTATTGACCATAAGTTTCTTGTGCCCGGTCATTCGTACATGGAGTGCGACGTAGATCACTCAATTATTGAGAGAAAAAAGAAGAAAGCTCGCCTAACTATACATCATCCGCGTGACTGGATACAATTTATTAAAACTCTTGGTTTTTCCAAGTTGAGGAAATGACGCAGGAAAGGTTTTTTAGTTTTTCTTCATTATTAAAAGAAAAATTTATGTGGCGCAAAGTGGACGAAAATGGAAATAAATTTAATTGGAATTCGGTTAAGTGGTTGAGATATAGTAAAACTTATGGCGAAATACTATATAAAAATTCACTAAATGAAAACTCGACTTTTGAAGTACTTAATATTAAAAAGCAATACTCCGAATGAAACAATAGCTAGTTTAAAGAAGTGCTATGATACGTTATTACCTATATCGAAACAGAAGAAAAATGATCTCATGTATTTAAATAATTTGATTGATCCTCTTTATCGTGATTTTAACAAAAATTTACCAGTTGAAGGAATTCCTGATATACATCCCGATCTTGTGGATTCATCCGATGAAGAATAATAAAATGTATTGTTTTATTTTTATTACTGTTAATTTATATTAATAGTTAATTTCCAATCTGAATATAGAGTTTTTAAGTTTACATTTTCGCTGAAGTATTAATTTATTTTATATTACGTTTTGTTTAATTTATGTTATGTTTTGTAATTAAATTTAAGTTATTAATGGTATAATATAAAAATTTAATTTTAAAAGTACAAAATCTTTCAAAATATACAATAATATCTTATTTACAGTTTTATGCAATTTTACACTTTAAAAACAAACTTATGTCGACGTAAGATGCTTTAGTGAAAGAAATATTTATACAAAAAATTTTATTAAAGTATCTTATGTCGACATATGACACCTACAAATTATAATTTCATAATAAGTCACAATATCTTATGTTACATTTTGCAAATTAGTGGCTAAACTATTTGAGATATTTTCTTTTAATTTATGTCATTTAATGCATTTCTAAAATATCAATCGATATTTTACTCTAAAATTTCTTACATTTCAAAAATAAATTTTTCATATCATTTTTTCATTTAAAAAGCTTCTACTGCAAAACTTGCAATTTTAACTTAAGATATTATACCTTGTGTGTAGAGAAATAATACCGTAAGTAAAAATATAAGGTATACTAGTATTATAGAAAATTAAAGACTTATTAGAAAAATATAAATTAATATTAGAAATAATATACCCTATAATAGCCCCGCTTACACAAACGAATAAAGTTAATATTTTTAAATAATAAGGTAAACAAAATATATAGGTGGTAGCAAAAATAAATCAATTTAATATACTCCCTCTAACAATTCTTATATTTAGCAAACCTATTATACCTCGTACCATAACTCAACCTTCATCATTTAAAAGTCTTAACTTATTTGTTGACCTATACACTGCACGCGCTTTAATTAATTTTATTTTATTAGTTTATTACTTATTAATTATTAATTTCCGGAGTGCAATTATATTTTTTGTTAAAAAAAAATTAAAAATTAAGTTAACAAATTCTTTCTTTTAAACTGTGTCATTACATTACTGAATTTTTAATTCAAACTTTTTTTTGCCAACTGTATTAAATTACATTATTGAAATTATTTTTATACCCGTACGACTATATAGTCAAAGGGTATAATAAATTTGCCATTACGTTTGTGACGCAGAGAAGGAGGGGGGGTAGATATAGATACTTAATCTTAAAGGTATTTAATTTAATTTTTTAAACATTTTAAAAACTATTTAGAACATTTTTTCGTTTATTTTTGCTGAATTCACAACTTTTTGGTTTTTTGTTAAGTTAAATTTAAAAATAAACTTTAATATGGAATTTAAATGTAATCTTGCTAATTGTACAATTTCTGATAACAAATCTAATTTTGTGGTTTGTAAAGCGTTCTGCAAACATAACGTCGGCTGAAAACTTAAGTGTCCAATATGCAGAAGATTGAAATGGGAGAAAAACGAATTTTAAACTTTGAAATTACTTTTACATTGGTTTCTTTCAAAGTAATGAAATGTGACCTGCATTTTATTAATCTGTGTTTTATTGACTTTTAAATAATACTTATCAAATCGAATAATACGTTAATGGTTTTTGACAAAATTGTAATTTGCAAAAATCGACACAAATGCATATTGGACACAAATGTATGGAGATGCTAAATAAAAAAAAAACAAGTAAAGAAACAGTCAGTCGGTGCAACCGACTTAGAAATACCCTACACCTATTTGGTTCAAATTTAAGGACATATCCATAAGTCATTTTAACACAATAGAAGCTGTTATTAATTTGATCGTAAGACATAGCTAACCAAATTAACTGTATAATACTAAAAACATTTTCTAATTACACTATCTATTAAAAAATACTACAAATTCTTACTAATTTATCTATTTAAAAATATTAAAAAACAAACAAACTTGAAATAAATGAAAATATATTTATTCCAATTCAATTACAAAATGAAAAAATTCTAATTATTAAATTTTGTGATAAAAAGATAATCAAAGCATAATATATTTAATAATCCAAATTTTTAAAAATTGCAATTATTTTAAATGGTTAGTTTATATACCTAATAGAAAAGCTTATAAACGCAAAATATGCAATAAATGTATTTCTAAAAGACAATTAAAAATTTACACCTTTTCATATAATTCATTTAAATATAAAAATAAATTTTACATAAATGCAGCAAGTACCTTTGAACATAGCTGAACAGCTACAATTAAGTCTAGATTTCGGAGACACATAGGAAATTGGAAATATATTCTTTGGCTTCGAAATTAAACTCGACCACAACCAATTCCCATGGTACTTTCATTACTAGTAACCTACTGTTAAATTTCATCAAAATACCGGCATTATTTTTTGAGTTATGGTGTTTGTAAGATATATGTTTGTTAGTCCTTGAACTTTTCAAGGGTTTCAGGACCCGAAATTATGGTACGATTTCGCCCATATGCAGTCCCGTCATACTTTCAATACTAGTTAACCCTTGTACACAATTGGAACGCTCTATCTTAATTTTAAGTTACTAGTTTTATTAATTTCGATGATAAGCTTTTACACATTGGGGGGTCTAAGAGAGGTTCTGAACCACCACTCCAATTGATCCCAAATTAGGGGGGCACGCAAGAAATAGTAAAGAACACCCTTGTGGCAAATTGGAAGCTTCTACATTTTTTCAAGTTGTTATCTTTATTAATTTTAAAGATATGCTTTAAGGTCTTCGGAAATGTGTGGCTGGTCCCCGACCCACTACTCCAATGGGACCCAAATTCACAAGACACTTAGGAAATAGGAAGGGACACCCTGATACTAAATTTGGAGGTTCTATCTTCATTGGTTTCGGAATTATGCTCGTTTGGCCTAAATTCGATCAAAAAGTTCTAGGTTCCGAACCCATGGTCCAATCCCGACCTTACGCAATTCCCGAAGTAGTTTCATTACTAGTAACCTACAGCACAAATTTGATGAAGATAGCGTCATTAGTCGTTGAGTTATCGTGATTTTTTATATTTGTTCGTTAGCCCTGAAACCGATTAAAAGGTCCAGAATCCGAACCCATGGGCCGATTTCGCCCATATGCAATCCCCGCCGTACTTTCAGTCCTAGTAACCTACAGTTAAAATTTCATCAAGATAGCTCCATTATTTTTTGAGTTATCGTGCCTACGGACGGACGGACGGACGGACGGACGGACATGGCTATATCGACTAAGGCGGTCACGCTGATCACAAATATATATACTTTTCCATATCTAGCTCGCTTCCTTTAGGTGGTTACAAACACCATACCAAAGTTAATATACCCCTTTACCTATTCTATAGGTGTAGGGTATAAAAAGTTATTTTAGTGTCCAATATCAAAGGCGAATTGAACACTTAAGACCTCAAGTCCAACAGTTTTCAATAGAAAAGTAAAACAAAAATTTAACACAAAATATGATATAGTTTTTTAAGTAAACTATAATATTAATAAGAACATAAGATGATAATATACTAATAAAAAACTTCAAGTAGTTGACAATAAATAAAAATAATCAAAAAAATTAAATAGCTTTTCCAGCTTTTAAAAAACTTAAATTAAAAAAATTAAACAGCCTTTCCAGCTTTTAAAAAACTAAATTAAAAAAATTAAACAGCCTTTCCAGCTTTTAAAAAACTAAATTAAAAAATTAAACAGCCTTTCCAGCCTTTAAAAAACTAAATTAATAAAAATTAAACAGCCATTTTCATGCTTTAACTATAAAAGAAAAGTCTTAAAACTCTAACAAATTATAAATATCATCAATATTTCAAAAAAATCTATTATAATAATATTTAATATTTTTGTATATTTAACTTTTTCAAAGTTCAGCCTTTGAAAGCGTACCAGGTTTCGATAAACGCATGGCACTTGGAAGTGTATCTTGTATGTTTTTTTTCTTTCTTAAATTTCGTTGAAAAATTGAAATAATTTTTTTTTCAGCATATTCTCCATAATCTTCTTAGTATGTTACACGACCTAAATCCATCGAGTTATAAAAAATTTCCCGAGCTTTAGGGTATTTAACAGCTGAAAAATTTAATGGTAAACTAGCCGCATTATAATTATAGAAATCTATTGGCAAACATTGTAAAATTTTTAAATTAACCTTTTCGTAGTTCATTGTTTTCAGATTTTTAATAAGTGATACGGGACTGCCAACACTGATCTTTTTTAAGTGACGGTCTATAACAGAGTGAACTGCATCTATTTCCTGAATTCTAGAGTGGCCAGGTTCTGAGTATTTTTGAACTATAGTTTTTATTTGTTTATTCTTTTCCAGAAATGTTAATAAAGCAAATGACGTGACTCTATTTTTATTTTGTGGGACACACGCATCTGACCATAAAATGAAATGTTTAATATATGGAATATCTAAAAGAATAGCGTTTAAAATTTTTACTAAGGCACTAGCCAAATCATTTCCACTACGACCACTCAAAGTTTCGTACCATATAGCACAGTAGGTTTTCTTATTAATACTACAATGACCAGTCAAATTATATGTGTTAAATTTTCGTTTGTAGTAAAAATTTGAAGCTTGTCCGGTCGGTAACGTAAACACCTTTTGCAAATCATAACACACAAGAACAGTATTTTTATTCTTTGAACAATATTCCTTATCAGCATGTTTTCTTAATTTCGCTTTCTCGTTGAAATTCATGTAAATTAAAAAGTTTAATTTCTGCATTAGTCGGATTTGTAGCATTTCTGTATTTTAAATGAACATCACATTGATCCTTTTTCGGTTTTAAAAACCCCAAATTAAATTCAGTATTGAAAATATTCCTGTACATGTGTAATTTTACATGATTTTCAGAATTTTCACTTTTATATAAATTGTACATTTTGCTTAAATTTAATGTTTGATCCAAGTATTGTTTTTCTGAATCTGCTCGGATATAGTGTGAATCAACACATGGGAATTTTTTAATGTGTTGTCGAATTTTTGAAATATCATCTTCAGGAACTTTCTTTTTTATGTGTTTTCCTTTCAACGAAGCAATAGGTTGTCCAATGTTTTTATTGAAATTATTACGGAAAAAATAATAAATTTATGTGCCGAGATATTTAAAATAGATAAAAAAGTAAACTGACAAACGTTTTGCTTATTAACACCTAACGGTAAATAATATTTGTAAGAAATTTTTTTTCTTGAATTAGATACTGTTCGTTTTGGAGACCGAATTTTTATATATTTTCCATAAAAATGTTGTTTTTCTGCATCATTCAAAGTCCAGAAATAATTGTTTATTTCTTCTCTTTGACTTTCATTAAAATACACATTGCAATTAAAATTACAATCTTTGTCACATTTGGATTTAAGAACTTTCTTGGCTGGAATGAATTTACCGCTTCGGGTGATGTATTGTTTTCCTTGCTCCCGTAATCGTTTTTGAACATTTCTCTTCCATTGTTGTGGTGTGGCAACTCTTTTCCTTGGTTTTTTACCAGTATCTAATACAGAGCGGGGTGTATTTAAAAACGATGGTCCTTCTTCCTCATTATTTTCAATTAAATTTTCTTTTCCTGTAAAAATTTCCTCATCTGATGGCACGAAATTGGGATCAGCAACAGAATCATCCCGCAAAATGCTTAAGCCACTTGAAGAGTCTATATCAATATTCTGCAGCGAAGAAGATACCGACGGAGCTACGGATGATTCCCTTTATAACAGAGATTATAAATTAATAACGTGTATGTGTTTTTTTTTAAAAACGAAAACATTTTAATTTTGAATTAACTTTTACTGAATAAAATAAAATAAAAGTTCATACAAAATTAAAAATGCTAAACAATTACGTATAAAAATCTAAATTCTAAAAACAAACAATCTAAGTACCTTTCAAAATTTTGCATAATTATTCTCGAATAGAAGATGACCTACATTCATACCCTTTCATTGTTCAAAAAAAACTAATTTCATTATAATATAAATTAGAATATATTGAAAATACATTGAAGAGAATACAATTCATACATACAACAAATATAAAATAAGAATACATACGAATACGATACAAAACGTACTACTGGGTAAAAAATTAATAAGTGTGCGTTCATCGTCTAACTCATGCTCAAATCAAACGATGTAAATATATAACTTATGTTATGTTAGTATTATATAATAATATTAGATTAGCATTAGAATATGAATACATACTATACTAGATATAAAAGTGTATGTCTGTGTTAATCGTTGGTTTGCCATATAATATACAACATTTAAGCACTTATTTTAATATTAGACACTTAAGCATAAAAATTAAAAAAAAAATTGTTAATGCTTAGTTGTTCAATTTCATACAAATTTTGCATTTTGGACACTTAAGCATTAAAGGTAAGATATTAATTTGAGTATTTGTATGATATTGAACAAAACGACAATTTCGCTATTTCAAAAACTATTAGAGATAGAACAAATCTGATCAAAGATTTGAAAAGAGCATGTAAAAATTAGTAGATATACGTCAAAAAACGAAAAAATTACCCGATGTATTGTATTGAACACTTAAGTACTCAGCCGGCGATAAGTTACATGGTGTGTGTATTAGAGCCAGTAGGGATTGGTTCCACCCTTCTCTACAAAATTGGTTTATATGTGATTACTGTCAGCATCATGAATCGGTTTTAAGACATATATTCGACAACCTTAGTAAGTCCATGCTGATATGAACGATAGGAATACCGGCTTATTAAATAAAGCTATTTTAGTAATCGATTCAAATCGCAATTCATTCAATGATATGGCTAAATTATTTGATTTATTATGCAACACAATGGCGGAGAAATCTACCGATTCTAATCACACATTAAATAATGAGTTTAACGACTTAAAAACTGAGCTATTAAATCAAAATTCTGCTCAATTTACTAAAAATGTTGAGAATGTTTCCAAGTCGTTAGAAGCTGGTTCCAGCAGTGCTTCATCAATTTTTGCAGTTCCTAAAAATTTTGAACGCATGGAAGCAGCTGTTATTAAGCATATTAATACGGTTCACCAGGACTATGCCAGCACTAATGTTGAAATGTTACATAATTTTTGTACCGAACTGCATAATTCGAGATCACAAGTTCAAAATTCCGAATATAGTAGAAAAATACAAACTTTTGATAAGGCAATTCAAGTTGATACACAACTTAATTCTCCTAAAAATTGCGTTAAAAGCGTGCAAACAGATTTTGCAATTTTACATAAATTTGGGACTAATGATGAATGGAATGGAAGAATCACCAAGCTAATAGATTTTAATAAATCATCAATCGTCAAAGATAGTAATTATTCGTCTACTTTTGTAAAGGGCGTTCCTTGCTCGTTTGATGAAAATAAATTAACTCAATTTATAAAAGCAGAATTCAACATTGGTTCGGTAGTGTGTACTAATTTAACACCTAACCGTATAAAGAAGAACAAAATGAAATATTTATGCTTTCTTATTTCTGGTTCTGTTTATTCTATGAGAATTTTACAACATCCTAGCAACGTCAATATCTGGAATAAAATTGGTGCAGCTATTGAATTAAGTAAGCCTCAGGTCAAAGGTAACCTAAACAAAAATATGAAAACAGTTTTACAAGACACGAATACAGGTTACGCACGAACACGAATACAATAAGAAATTCTAAATTAAATTACAAATCCTCTTTAAACACTAAATCTAATTTAACAAATTTACTTGATTTATATTTTACTATAGTTTTACTATCCTACTAATTTTTCTAAATCAATTGATATTTCAAATACTAAAATACTAAATAATCCTAACAAATCTGATATTATTGCACAAACTGATACTAATACTATTCCTATTTCGAATATTAATATAAAAAATAATTCTAAAAAGGTCATTTCTAGTAATTCAAATCATGAAAGTAATAATAGGTACGTTTTAGCTAGATTAAGGGACAGTAAAATTTATGATAATGTTAGACTTTACCTTCCATATCTTTACGATAAATCAAATAATGTTTGTATTAGTGGTAAAACAAACACATCGCTTAAGATATCCATTCAACAGGAAGGACTACCTACTGATATTAAGGACTTACGCATTAATTTTGTAAAATAATGAAACATATAATATTTCAGCTGAAAATGCTTTAACTGACTTGCAATCTTTTGCTTCACATATCTCATCTAATAGAATTAACCATCTTCAACGTGTGAGAGAAAATCATGATAAGTACTTTCGTCCCCTTCCAAGCGAGAAAAAGTCTAGTTAATATTAGTCTTGCGGAACCCACTCATTCTAATAATAAATCTTTTAAATTAACTATTTATTATCAAAATGTAAGAGGTCTACGCACAAAAACTAAAAAAGTTTTCTTAAATTCTACTGTTTTAGATTTTGATCTATTCGTTTTCAGAATTCTTCAATAAATAATCTTGAAATTTTCTCTTCTTACACTGTTTATAGGAAAGATAGATATGATTGTCGTTTATCTTATAATGTTCCTAAAGGCGGTGGTGTATTGATAGCTGTTAAAAATACTTTTTGTTCATCGCAATTGTTACTTTCTCAATGTGATCCTACCGATATTATTGAAGTAATTGCTGCTAAAATTGAACTACAACTAAAAAATTTAATTATTATAAATTGTTATATTCCTCCGGGATCTAGTATCGAAGTGTATACTAAATATATTTTAGAAATTGATTCACTAGTCAGTAAACTTAATGTTAATGATGATGTAATTCTCTATGGTGACTTTAATCTTCCTAACATTAAATGGGTTCCGCATGATGAGGAATCCTATTTCATTCCTACTTCTTTTAATTCTTTTAATTTTCAAAATGTATCTTCAATCTGTAATAATCATGGTAGACAGTTAGATCTTTTATTTACGACAAATTGGATGAATATTGCTATTATTAACTGTCCATTTGAACTAGTTGAAATTGATGAGCATCATCCTCCAATTTGTTCGTCTCTCTGTTTTCTCATATCTCCAATTATTGGTTCTGAACTTTCTTATCGTTTTAACTTTCATAAAGCCAATTTTGATGCTATTAATAACTATTTAAGTTGTTATGATTTCTCATTTTTAACCTCTTCTAATTTAAATGATGCAGTTAATCATTTATTTATTTAATGAATTTATAACAATGTCTGGTAATTTATATTCTAATTATGTACAAAACATGTCTTTTAATATTAAAAATAATCCGGAACTCTTTTGGAAATTTGTTAATTCCAAAAGAAAAAGTGATCCAATGTGTATGAATTATCAAAATTCTAGTAGTATAGATTCCAATGTTATTTCAGAATTTTTCCGTGATTTCTTCTCAAGTAGTTATTCTTTGCCCGCTTTCTCGTTAAATGAAGATAATTTTTGGCATTTATCAAAGTTTCCTAATACTACACTCGGTAATATTCATATTGACTCTAATTTGGTATTTAACTATTTGACAAAACTTGATAGTAACACTAGTACTGGGATTGACGGCATCCCTAACATATTTTTAAATAAATGCTCATCTTCATTATCTGGTCCTCTTTCTTCTTTATTTAATTCTTCTTTAGCTTCTGGTATCTTCCCTTCTATTTGGAAAACTGCCATAATTAGGCCAGTTCATAAAAAAAATCTTAAAAACGATGTTATTAACTATCGTCCAATTGCTAAACTTTCTTCTATACCTAAGCTTTTTGAACTAATTGTATTTGATTCTATTTATGATCATTATACTTGTTTTTTATCGCCTTTCCAACATGGCTTTGTAAAGCTTAAATCAACCGTTACTAATCTTGTTGAATCTACATCTACCTTTATTAATAATATGGAAGATGGCTTCCAAACACATGTAATATATACAGATTTTAGTTAAGTTTTTGACCTTCTTCCACATAATGTTATTATTTTTAAGCTAAATAAATTAGGATTTCCGACTTATTTTATAGATTGGGTTAATTCTTATCTCTCTGATAGTAGATATAGTGTTTCTTTTAGATCCTCGATATCTTCTGAGTTTGCAGCTCCCACAGGGGTGCCTTAAGGTAGCCATCTTGGACCTTTACTTTTCATTATTTCTATTAACGATGTTTCTTCTTTAATAATTAATAGTCACATTAAAATTTATGCCGATGACATGAAACTTTTCAAAAAAATTGTAAATTTGGAGGATGCATTAACCCTACAAGCTGATCTAAATCGTTTTTACAATTGGTGTTCCAACAATAATCTCCAGCTCAATGTTACCAAATGTGCTTCAATCAGTTTTACACGCCGCTTAAGTCCAATTTCTTATGTATATTCTTTTAATAATCAAATAATTTCAAAAGTCACTTCAATTAAAGATTTAGGGGTACTCTTTGATAGTAAACTTTTATTTCAACTTCATTATTCTGATATATTAAATAAAGCCAATTCTATGCTCGGTTTTATTAAACGTTGGGCAAGAGAATTTGAAGACCCTTATGTATTAAAATCTCTTTATATCCGCCTGGTTAGACCTAATTTAGAATATGCCAGTCAAGTTTGGTGTCCATTTTACGGTGTCCATATAAATAGAATTGAGTCGGTTCAGAAAAAATTTCTCAGGTATGCTTTACGTCTTCTTCCTTGGGAGGACCATTTTAGATTACCTCCTTACGAACATAGAATAAATTTAATACATCTCAATACACTTGAAAAGCGCCGTAAAGTTGCAGATATTGTATTTCTAATTGAATTAATTTAAGGCAATATTTCTTCTTCTAAACTACTCGCTAAACTTAATTTTTCTTCGCATTCTAGATTAAGATCTGCTAATTCACCGAACTAACTATGGTAAATATAAACCAATTAATATAATGATGTCTCTCTGTAATACATACAAATCCCATATTAACTTTTCCCAAACTAAACAATCATTAAAAAATAACTTGTATTTGTGTTCTTGAAATTTTTGGATTTACATTCTTTGACCTTTGTCTTCTTAATTGTTTATTCTAATGTTTAATTTTAGTTTATTAATTTAATATAAGTTATTGTAACTTGCTTGAATTAAGCTCGGAATAAATAAATAAATAAGATGTAAATAAGGTGTAAAAACATTTAAAGCTCCTCTATGTAACTCTCCAGTTATTGAACACTAACCGAAAAGAATAACATACAGTTAATCCGGCAGAGAAAAGAGACTAAATATATTAACATAAGAAAGAAAAACTGTTTTTAAAATTAAGTCCTTAGAATAAAATCCAGCTTAAAAAAGGCATACCACATTAAGCTAAATTTGCTACATTAAAATGAGATGATGTAAATGGTATATGAACAGCTAAACCCCTCTTCCCCCCCCCGCCCATAAAACGAATATCTTGAAAATTATTTATATTACGAATAATAGCCCCTGCACATAGAAATAATAAAGCCTTAAAAAAAGCGTGAGTTAATAGATATACAAAAAAGAAAGTTTATAAATCCTATAGAAATAATTCTTATTATTAAACCCAATTGACCAAAAGTTGGCAATAATTTTTTTTAAATCACTGTGTCTTCAAACATCAAAATAAAAAATATAATTTCATCTACAATAATTTAATATTCAAGCAGTAGAAAGTAATAAAGCCGTATCCCGAATTCGATTGGATAGAGCAGTTAATATGCCCACATTATAAGACTTTTCATTATGAAAATAAATTACTAAATAATAAGAAACAAGGCCTAGTCCATCTCATTCCAATAAAATTCTAATTAAATTAGGGCTAATAATTAACAATATTATTGATAATACAAATAATAATACTAATATAATAAACCAATGATCACGCGATATATACTCCTTTCTACAACAAATTACCAAAGAAGAAATTAAAAGAACAAAACTTATAAACATTAGTCTTATTCAACCAAAAAGAAAGGTTATAACAATTCTTTCTAAGAAACAACTTCTCATTCAATAAATAAACTATAATTATTTATTAAAAAATAAATACCTTTAAAAAAAAAAATTCTAAAAAAAAATAAAAAAACAAATCTAATTAAACAAATGAAAGCTCATATCATTGACACCACAAATCAATATTTTTATTAAACTATTTAGATATAATCAAAGTATACATGTATCTCATTAAAATTTTAAAATTAATAAATTAAAAGGAAGCCAGTGTAAAAATAATAATAAATATTCCCGGGTTAAGCCCCCAGAAACAGAATAAATACCTGAAATTTTACCTTGCTGACAATAAGCATATAAATATAATGTATACGCAGCAGTAAAAAATGATAATAAACTTAATATAATAATTCTTAATCAAGATCATCTAACAATGCTATTTAAAAGGCTTATTTCCCCCAAAAAAATTTAGAGTAGGAGGAGCAGCTATATTACCTGCTCTTAATAAAAATCTTCACAAAGCTATTCTGGGCATAAAAATTAAAAGACCCTTACTAATTAGTAAACTTCGACTACCTAACCGTTCATAAGAAATATTTGCTAAACAAAATAAACCTGATGAACAAAGACCGTGAGCAATTATTAAAGTATAAGACGCACAAAATCCCCAATAAGTTATAGTTTTAAGACCATTTAAAACAATAGCCATATGAGGTACAGAAGAATAAGCAATTAAGCCCTTAAGGTCAGTTTGTCGTAAACATATTAAACTAACTAAAACTCCTCCCACTAAACTAATTCTAATTCAAATAATATAATTAAACTACGTAGTAAACCATATCCCCTTAATTTAAGTATAAGCCCAGCCAAAATGATAGAACCAGAAACTAGAGCCTCTACATGTGCCTTAGGTAATCATAAATGAACTAAAAATATTACTAAAAAAGCAAACATTATAACTAAGTACAGTAAATCATAATTATATAAATTATTTATCATTATATAAAAATTTATTGTATTAAAGTCATTATAAATATAAAAAATCCCTATTATTATAGGCAAAAAGGCCAATAAAGTATAAAATAATAAATAAACACGTGTAAACGTTCAGGCTCATACCCTCAACCAAGAAATAAAAATATTGCGGGAATTAAACTACCTTCAAAAAATAAATAAAATAAAAATAAATATATTGTAGAAAAACTTAATACTAGAATATATTAAAACGTTAAAAATACATTTTTATAATTATTGTATTTTTCTACCGGTTCACTAGCCATTATTATTAAAGCACTAATTCAAATACTTAATAAAACTAACCCATAAGAAATTTTATCACACCCTAAGAAATAACTAATCCCTATAAAATAATTACCAAAATAATTTATTAAATTTCATAATCCTAGCTCTTTTTCTTTTTGAGTTATCGTGATGACCGACGGACGGACGGACGGGCGGACATACATAGCTAAATCGATTTATTTTTCGATTCTGATCCGATTTATACACTTGAGTCTATATCTACCGCCTCTCCTTCTCTGCGTCACAAACGTAATGGCAAATTTATTATACCATTGGACTATATAGTCATACGGGTATAAAGATAATATGAATAATATATTTTGAACCGAAAGTAATTAACCGGATGATGTATATGTTACGGTCATACGGGTATCCCAGAGATGACACAGTCTACTCTACAGTACCCCAAAATCATTAAATATATAAATAATAACCCAAATAATCTTAACACAATATATTCTAATCTAAGATGCATAGAAAATAAATGTATACGATTTAAAAAAAATACAACCGCCCCAGATAAAAATATAAAAACAAAAACTAAATAATAAATAGTTAACATAAGTATTAATAGTTTAAAAAAACATTGGTCTTGTAAACCAAAGATAAAATTATATTTTTTAAAACTTCAAGAGTAAAGAAATTCTTTTCGATTAATTCCCAAAGTTAATATTTTAAATAAACTACCCCTTGAATTATTGACTTCTTGAAATTTTTCAATTATTTACGAATTTATCGATTATTACATCAAGATTCATTTTTATACAAATGAATCATCCACTAGCAATAGGATTAATATTATTAATTCAAACATTTATTATCTGTCTAGAGACTGGTCTTATTTCAAAAACCTTCCGATTTTCATATAACTTATTTTTAGCGTTTCTAGTAGGAATATTAGTATTATTAATTATTTATGTAACATCATTAGCATCAAATGAAATATTTTCCTTATCAGTAAAAACACTAATTTGAGCATCTTTAATAATTAGTATTACCGCTCTACTAACTATAATTTTAGATATAAAATTTTTAAAACTTATTACAGAAAATATTGAAATAATAAGTATATCAGACTCTAATACATTAATTAAAAAAAATTCAATTATATTAAATAAAATTTATAACTACCCCACTAATTTAATAACTCTTGTATTAATTAACTATCTATTAATTTTACTAATTGCAATTGTAAGAACTGCAAAATGTATTTTATGGGCCTTTACGATAAATAAACTAATGAATAAACCTTTACCAAAATTTCATCATGCTGAAATATTAACACGGGCAGATAAATAAACTAATGCGTTGTTGGAAATTTTAAATAGCGGGTGTTCTAGTCAGACATTAGTATAGCTTTTAATAGAGTAGCCCATATTTGCCGAGATGTAAATTATGGATGATTATTTCGTACACTGCACGCAAATGGAGCGTTATTTTTCTTTATTAATATTTATCTTCATGTAGGGCGAGGAATTTATTATTTATTTATTTATTTATTAGTTTAACTCAAACTTTACAAAAATTTTAACAATTAGTATTATACAACATATAAAAAAAAATAGCTTATGAATTAAGTTACAATTTCATATTTCTTAAATTAAAATTTAAGTGAACAATAAAAACAACTAAATATATATAAAAAAAAAGAATTTATATTTCTATTTATACAATTTAAGTTTTTGTGTTTGTTTTGAAAGTGTGAAATCGATGTTGTTCTTGTGTTTATTACCCATTATCAACATCCTATGAATTGGTTCATAATTGCCATAATTTGTTCTATGAAAACTCAACGTAAATAAATTAGTATTACGTAAACGATTATTTGAATTAATTTTAATGTTATTAAGGATTTGAGGAGAAGAAATGTTACCTTTTATAACTTCAGTAATAAAAATAACATCAGCAACTTCTCGTCTTAATTTTAAAGTTTTCAAGTGAATTAAATTCAATCTATTTTCATAAGGAGGTAGAATCAGCGGGTTTGACCATTGAAAATTTCTCAAAGTAAATCTTAAAAAATTTCTTTACACCGCCTCTATCCTATTAATATGTACCTCGTAAAATGGTGACCAAACTTGGCTAGCATATTCTAAATTAGGTCTAACAAGACAAGAATATAAAGATTTAAGAACATAAGGATCATTAAATTCTTTAGACCAACGTTTATAAAACCAAGCATAGAATTAGCTTTATTTATAATATAACAGAAATTAAGTTTAAAGTTAAGCTTATCATCGAAGTAAACGCCTAGGTCTTTAATAGAATTCGTTTTAGGAATACTAATTCCGTTCAAGCAGTAATTAAAACAAATCGGATTAAGACGACGTGTGAAACACATAAGTGCACATTTATTTACATTTAGAAGAAGATAATTGTTTTTACACCAAATAAAAAAATTATCTAAATCATTTTGTAAGAGTAAAGCATCATTTAGTGACTCAATTTTCTTAAAAATTTTCATGTCATCCGCATATATTTGAAGCTCACTATTAACAATAACTGAAGAAACATCATTTACCGAGATTATAAAAAAAGAGGACCTAAGTGACTGCCTTGTGGAACCCCGGAATTGGCGTTAAAAGGTTTAGAAGTAATGTTTCTAAATAAAACACTGTAGGTCCTATCAGATAAATATGAGTCAACCCATTTCACAAAAATATCTGGGAAACCAAGTTTTCTTAGCTTTATTAGTATTATAGAATTTGGTAAAACATCAAAAGCTTTACTATAATCTGTAAAGATAACATCGGTTTGAAAACCTTCTTCCATATTTTTTGTAAAAGTTGAAACTGACTCAACAAGATTAGTAACTGTTGATTTTTTATCCATATATCCATGTTGATTATGAACTAAAAAAGATTTACAGTGACTATGAATAGAATCATACATTATTAATTCGAAAAGTTTTGGAAGTGAAGAAAGTTTCGCAATTGGTCGATAATTAATAATTTCATTTTTGGCATTTTTCTTATGAATAGGTCTAACATATGAGTGTTTCCAGATAGACGGGAAAACTCCTGAATTTAAAGAAGAGTTAAATAGTATTGAAAGGGGAATAGCTAAAGCACTTGAGCACTTTTTGAGTATAACTTCCGGAATACCATCAGGTCCAGGAAGAGTATTATTCCCAAGTTTATCTAAATACATTTTAATTACACCTTCATTAATATTTATATTAGACCAAGTAGTTTTCGGAAAAGTATCCAAATGAGAGAAATCATTATAATTTGGTGTAAAAATAGAATTACTATAAGAAGAACAAAAATATTCACGAAAGAAATTAGATATTATTTTAGAATCATTACTTGAAACACCATTATACTTCATATGGGAGGGAAACTCGTCACTTTTCCTCTAGGAATTAACAAATTTCCAGAAGCATTTTGGATTTGATATTAATTTTGAAGATGTACTAGAAATAAAATCATTATAGAGTAATTCACACAATAATTTAAATTCATCAAAAAGAATTTTAAATCTATTATAGTCATGCGAATTCTTCGATTTAAGATAACAACGCCAAGCTTTATTCTTTTTATTTCTGAGTTTTCTCAAATCCGAATTGAACCATGGCGGACTTAATAAAGGGTTTCGGTTCTTAGATTTTGGTACAAATTGCCGAAAGCCTTCAAAAATAACTTCATAAAACCTTTTTGTCATTATATTAACATCTGTATTATTAAATACAGAATAAAAATCAAAGGAACTAATGAATTCATTTAAAGCAGCAAAATTAGCTTTGTTAAAATTAAAACTATAAGACTTAGAATAATCAGAATTTATTGGTGAATTAACACAAAGAGTAAAACTTAATGGTGGATGAAACTTATCAATACCTAATAAAGGGAATGTATTTTCGCAGAAAATTAAATTGTTCCATTCAGAAGTAAACACTAAATCAAGTTGTTTACCCTGAAAGTTACAAATTTCTGAGACTTGTTGCAAATAATTAGTATTTAATTTATCAATAAATACATATTCACATTCGGTCCTAATATGTTTCGGAATCATAAAATGTTCCTCGTCATGCTTTACCCATTTAAGATTGGGTAGATTAAAATCACCACATAAAATCAAATCATCTTTAGGGCTAAAGTCATTGCAAATAAAATCTATCGTTTTACCTACAGATGTATAAATATCAGAATCAGACGAAGGAGGAATATAGCAGTTAACAAGGTATAAATTTTTAGAAGGAAGTTCAATTTTCACAATAATAACTTCAAGGTCTTCTAATCCAGGGACATTGACTTGATTTGCATTAAAGTTATTTTTTACCGCAATTAAAACTCCACCCCCTTTAGGAATTACACCATTTGGGTAATCGGATAGATCAGAATATCTATCCTTCCTAAAAACTGTATAAGAGTTATCAAAAAGTTCTAAGTCCAATATGGTTGGATTTAACCACGTTTCAGTTAATGCAAATACGTCAAAATTTAAAATAGATGAATTTAGAAAAACATCATTAGTCTTTGTTCTCAAGCCTCTAACATTTTGATAATAAAAAGACATATTATCTTTATTTAAGTTACGGTTGATAGATACCTTGAGAAGATTATTTCGAGGCACTGGGGAGACAAAACTTATTATAACTTTCACGAGCTGAGTTTAAATGTTTATAATAATTACTCTCACAGTGACTTCGATAAGATTTAAGATCATCTTTTACATCTTTTTCCGAAACATCTATAGAATTGTGAAATTTAATATATAACTTATATAGGTCTTCATATTTAGTTGGGAGTCCTTCATTATTAATTAAAACTTTAAGGTTAGTACGAGTTTTACCTTCTAGGACACGATTATACGAATCATTGTGAAGGTAAGCTAAAAATAACCTAACGTTATTATAAACTCGTTCCTCCCTAAATCTTGAAAGAGCATACGCGCCCTCTCCGAGTAGTGATTCATGAGTCATTCTAGTAATGGGTGGCATAAGAGGTTTAACAAACGACTTTTTTATTGTACCATCATTTACAGTATTAGAATGACTTTTTTCAAGTACATCTGTAGGTGAAACCGAACTAATGGCTACTTTTGCATAGCTGGTAATATTATTACCATTGTCAATTTTACTATTGTGGATACCACCATGTACAAAATTAGAGTACTTATTTTTATTTTTATCAATAGAAGAAGTTGAATAAGTTATTGAAGTTAAAGAACTATTATTATTCGAAGACGAATAAGTTAAAGTATTTAAAGAGCTAGTATTATTATTACTATTGTCTGTATTGCTATTATCAGTACTTATCATTATTTATACTAATAGTATCAACACTATCATTAACAACATTATTAATATTATTGTTAATCGGTAACATTAAATTAGTACTAAGAAATGTGGATTTGTTGAAAGAAGGTAGTAAACGGTGTTTTTCATAGTGTGGTGAGGTGCGGAAAGTAAAATTGTTATCAGATAGAATAGAAGTATTCAAATTAGTGTTGTTTTGTTGTGAAGTTGTAAATAATTCTGTATGAGTGTTTGTTTCATTGTGGCTATTAAAACTAACCTGTTTCTTATTAGGACTAATTTTAGTATTTTTATTTTTATTTAATTTATTATTTCTATTTACTATTTTATTTTTATTTTTATTTTGGTTTGTTATTACATTTTTAGAATTTAAATTTTTGTTTTTATTTTTTTCATTTTTTTTATTTTTATTTTTTAGATTTGAATTACTTTGTTCTACTTGTATATTTTTACTTACAATTTTCTTTCTTGAATCCTTAAAATCCGTCACTATCGTACCTGGTTTCCATGCTTTAGATTTTTTGATAGCCTTCACCGTTGATGATGGAACGCTGATTTTATACGTAAAATATTTTGGCTGAAATTTTAACCCTCGTGAAGTAATCGATTTACAGCAAATATCTTCACAATTGAATGTTTTCTTTATAAAATCAACCAAACGCTGTTCTGTAGTATTAGTGCTCAAATTTGAAATTCTCAAATTAAAATTCGGCTGAAGAACTACATCTGGTGCTTGATCATTTTTTTCAACGATGGGTATTAACGATGGAACCATAATGGGGTCTGATATCTGAGTATTGTTTTTTGCAAGTGTTTCATCTAAGCAGTCAGCTATCCTTAATTCTTCCAATAAAGATACACTATTAGCCGGTTCAGGAACCACGGTTAGATTGTCAGTTCTAAAGTTGTCCTGAATTATTTCAAGTTTAGTTTTCACTAAATCTAAATCGGCTAAGACGACATCCCTAAAACTCATTGATATATCATGAACTGCAATACTTTGTTTTAGAGATGAGTACTGCTCATTCAAACTATCTACCAAATTCTTAAACTCTTCTTGTTTGAAATTTTTTTGTGCAGATAGCGGCTCAACAATACCCTTAAGTGATAATATTTCACTTTTTAACTCCATTAATTGTACGTTTATATATTTTTTTATATCACCGGGAAAAATGCTAAAATTATTGTTTAATGACTCAAAATTTTTTTCCATTTCCTGGAAATTAGCAGCATTGTTCTTAATAACGTTAGTTAGTTTTGCTACCGTTCCTTGATGATCATTTTTAATTTCGTTGATTACATCAAAGATTTTACTATAAAATTGTTGAAAACTGTTATTTTGTATCAAACAATTCTCGCAAACAAAATATTTAGCAAGAAATGTGCTATACCAATTTCTGGGTGCATTTATACATGTGCCATGAAATTTTAAATGACAAGCACCTTTACAGGTAACAGTTTCAGTTTTTGCGTCATTGATTAAACAAATTTTAGCATTGCATTTGAATTCCATGTTTTGGTTTATTGTATATTGTTTTTTTTTATTGAATTTTGAAAAATTAATTGGGGCAGGTCAATAAATTTATTATTAGCAGATTTTGTAAAATTTTTTTTCTTTGTAAATATTATAAAGTCTTAAGTATGAGAAATTGTGAAATTTATTATTATTATTTTTTTTTTTTTTTTTTTTAAATTAAAACAAATTAAAAAATTGCAACCGTTAACAAAATTTGAAATTAATATAAAATAAAATATTTTTGTTGTTAAAACTTTTTTAACTAAGTAAAATAAAACACGTTATTGAACTTTGAAGACTGAAATAAGACCTGGATCTTAAGCTCCAAATAAGACCTACTTTGGAACTATAGTAGTACAATGAGTATTAGGAGAGTTTGCAGTAGACAATGCTACTCTTACACGATTCTTTATGTTTCACTTTATTTTACCTTTTATTGTAGCAGCTATAACAATAATTCACTTATTATTTTTACATTACACAGGATCTAATAATCCTCTAGGAATTAATTTAAATAGAGACAAAATGATTTCTCATTTAAGGATATTGTAGGATTTATTATTATAATTATAGGACTAACCTTATTAACACTAATTAATCCTTATCTTCTGGGAGACCCAGATAATTTTATCCCTGCTAATCCTCTAGTAACCCCATTTCGTATTCAGCCTGAATGATACTTTCTATTTGCATTTGCAATCTATTCCTAATAAATTAGGAGGAGTTATTGCACTTGTTTTATCAATTGCAATCTTATTTATTCCGCCATTTACACATATAACAAAATTCCGAGGTATCCAATTTTATCCTGTAAATCAAATTGTATTCTGATTTATAGTAACAATTGTAATTCTACTAACATGAATCGGGGCACGCCCAGTAGAAAACCCCTATGTACTTGTAGGACAATTATTAACTGTATTATATTTTATACACTTAATTATTAGCCCAATTGTTACTATTTGATGAGATAAATTACTAAATTAGCTGATGAGCTTGATATAAGCATATGTTTTGAAAGCATAAGATAGAAATTTAAATTTCTATCGGCTTTATTACTAATAATAATACACTAAATTAAAGTAAATAATACTTTTAAACCTAAAAAAAAATTTAAAGAAAAATGTAACAAACACTTTCAAGCTAAATATATTAATTTATCATAACGAAACCGAGGTCAAGTTCCCCGAGCTCAAATAAATATAAAAGAAATATATACTAATTTAAAATAAAATATAATACTAAAAATATCACCACCTAAAAAAATTATTGAAAATAATATTCTTTTAAATAAAATTCTAGCATATTCAGATAAAAAAATTAATGCAAAGCTTCCTCTTCTGTATTCTACATTAAACCAAGAAACTAATTCAGATTCCGCAAACTCAAAAGGTGTGCGATTAGCTTCGGCTAAACAAAAAGCAAATCATACTAAAGCTAGAAATAATAATAAAAATAAAAACCAAATATTTTTTTGGTAATAATAAAAATCCAATAAATTATACTCACCAATTTAATCCCCCTGATAAAGCATAATTAGAATTTGAAGTTCAACCAGCTACCATAACAGTATAAACCCCTAAACTAGTACAAGATAAAAAAATAATAACCCTAAATTAAATGAATATAATTTTACTAATAAAGGCATACATATTCAAACCAATAAAGACAAAACGTAGAAAAAATAGGAGAAAAATAATAACAACCATAATTAGATATAAGAGGATAAGTCTGTTCCTTTGTAAACAACTTAATAGCATCACAAAAAGGATTAGGGATTCCTATTAATCCTACTTTATTTTGACCTTTACGAATTTAAATATAACCTAAAACATTTCGTTCTAATAACGTCAAAAACGCGACTCCTACTAATACACACACAATCAAAATTAAACTTCCAACTAATCTTAATAATAACTCAATATAATAGAAGTACTATTTGTAATATAATTTACATATATAAATTCTAAATTTATTGCACTAAGTTGCCAAAATAGTTTAAATTAATAATATTCCACTGCCAATCCACTACTGGATGTAAGTGTGTACCTTCGAATTTTGATGATTTAACGGATGGTGGCAACTACATTAGCATACTCTTCCCGATTCGATGCTGTGTGGACTAAATTTCCTATCATTCTTATATTTGTCCAATTTCTAATATTTCGTAACCAGGACTTTTGTTTTCTTCCTACACCTCGTTTACCTTCAATTTTCCCTTGTATGATCAATTGCAGAAGTTCGTATTTCTGGCCTCAATAACATGACCAAAGTAGGCAGCTTTACGTGTTTTGATTGATAAGAGTAGTTCTCTTTGTTTTCTCAATTTATTTAGGACTTCTGAATTTGTGACTCTGTCTGTCCACGGTATTTTTAACATGCGCCTGTATGTCCACATTTCAAATGCTTCAATTCTGTTCATGTTTGCTACTTTTAGGGTCTATGATTCAACACCATACAGGAGAACTGACCATATATCACCTCATAAAACGTAACCTTAACTCGATGTTGATATTTCGATTGGTTAGTATCTTTCGGTATTTGAGAAGGGCACTTCTTGCCATCTCTATACGACATTTGATCTCCTTATCGCAGTCCCAGCTCTCGTATAACCAAGATCCGAGGTATCTGAAACTGGACACTCGTTCTATGGGGCTGTTGTCGATGATGATAGAGACGTTTGTATGCTGCACTTTGTTTTTAGATATGATCATGTATTTGGTTTTTTTGGTGTTCATGTTCAATCCAAACTCTTTGCATTGGTGGTTAACATTGTCCACTAGGTGTTGTAAGTCTTCGATACTATCTGCAATTATCGTGGTGTCGTCAGCGTAGCGGATGTTATTGATAAATGTTCCGTTTACTTTTATTCCTCTATTTTCTTCAGCTATTGACTCTTGGAATATTTTTTCTGAGTAGATATTGAATAGCAGTGGTGACAAAATGCATCCTTGACGAACTCCTCTGTCGATCCTAAGATCCGCTGTAGCTACGTCTCCAGATTTTACTGTTGCAGTTTGATTCCAACATAGATTTTTAATGCATTGTATATATTTATCGTCTATACCGATCTTTTCTAGAATCTCCAGTAGTTTGTTGTGCTGGACTCTTTCGAAAGCCTTTTCATAATCGATAAATCCAAGAAACACATCTTTTTGTACATCTTTGCAATTTTGGACCAGTACTTTGAGCCTTACGTGTGCCTAAAGCTGATTTAAAACCGAATTGCGATCTACCCATTGCTTCTTCGCATTTCCTGTACAGTCGACTATGAATAATTTTCAAAAAGACTTTCAGTGTATGGCTCATAAGACTACTAAGTCTGTGCTCATTACACTTTCGAGCATTATTTTTCTTCGGTAGGGCAATAAAAGTGGACTTAAACCATTCTTCTGAAAAAATTCCGGTGTTGTATATGCTGTTAAATATTTTTTTCAGTATTTAGATGTTTTCGTCGATAATGAGCTTTAATATCTCTGCTGGTATTTCGTCTGGACCCACAGCTTTTTTATTTTTAGATGATTCAATTGCTTTCCGTATTTCATCTTTCGTAATAGATGGTCCTGAAGATTGAACTGACAAATTACTTTCTACGATTTCTGCTCGACTAGCATCTGAAAATAGTTCTTGAATATATTCCTCCCAAGTTTTTCTCTTTTCTTCTGGCGTGGTCATGATCCGTCCCTCATCGTTTACTTGCGTAACCATTTGTTTTTTCCTGTAAACGCCTGCGGCTTCTTTCATTTTCTTGTGCATGTTAAACGAATCATTGTGTTGTTTCAATCTTTCTATTTCTGCACATTCTTCCTGCAGCCATTTGATCTTTGCCTGCCTGATTTTGGCACGAAATAATATATTCAATCTTCTATATTCGGTTAAGTTTTTATTTCTGTGTGGTTTTCTTTGTTCCATTAACATCAATATCTCTTCCGTCATCCAATTCTGTTTTGCTATGTATTTCTTAGCGCCTAATTTTTCTTTAGATACATTGTTTAAGATCATTTTTGTTTGATTCCATAAAAATTGTGTATCATCATCTGGCCCGATGCTACATAATTGGTCATTTATTTCTGTAGTGAACGCAGTTCTGGTACTTTAATTTTTTAATTTATCCAGATCTAATCTATTCTGCTGTGGTTGTCTGGGGCTCATTACTAGCTTGGACTTAATTTTAGCGAGTAAAAGATTATGATCTGTAGGTACATCTGCTCCAGGATAAGTGCACGTGTTTTTGACTGATGTGCTAAATCTTCTGTTTATTAATATGAAATCAATTTGATTACGTACAATGTGACCTCCTGTGTCTTGAAGGGATTTCCAGGTGTAGAGTCTGCGTGGAGGTAATTTAAAGTATGTGTTCATTATTTTATAATTTTCCTCCTGGCAATACTGAACTAATCGATCACCTCTACAATTTCTTACACCTAAACCGAAACTTCCGCAAACGTTGTCCGCTTTTTCGATACCAATTTTCGCATTGAAATCTCCCATTATTATGTTCATCTCATATTATATATTATGTTTTCACAAAAAAATTAACAAAACATAAAATATGATACATCTCATATCATATATTATGTTTTGTTAATTTCAATACTTTGGTAATTTCCGCATAGAAATCCTCTATTTCTTCATCAGGCTTATCTATAGTAGGCGCATATACTTGGATGATGTTTAATGTTAGTGGTTTTGCATTAACCTTCAATAACATCACCCTATCTGACTCTGGAATAAAATTGGTTACACAGCTCGATAAGTGCTGAGGTATTATTATACCTACACCATTTCTGTGAATATCGATTTGATTTCCTGAGTAATATATTTCTGCTCCGTTGACTACGCATTCGCCTGCTCCCTTCCACCATATTTCAGATATTCTTAAGATGTCGATGTTCAATCTTTTCATTTCGTTCACTGTGTTGGCGAACTTTAATGCTTCATACATGCTTCTAACATTCCAGGTTGCAATAGAAATGTCTTTCCTTATTTTATTTTTGGTTTTACCTCCGCGGATTCTTAGCACCCTCATATTGCCGGAGACTGAGGGCCGTGTTTCTGTTTCGTTGTTCATCATTGGTACTTTCTAGGGATATTACTTTAGTGGTTTCCCATTGCCTTCTAAAGGGTTTACAGTTTTCCTTCTGCTGATTAACTGCCGTCCCTCTGGGATCAGACGCAGACCAGGAAGCCGCCCATTCTGGGTCAGACGCTTTTGGATTTTGACACGTTTGTTTAGCGAGCCGCTTGCTATAAGATCCGACGCCCGCTTTCAGCCGCATTCTAGTGAACAGACGCTGAGTTCTGCTAAACCCAGAATTAATCTTAATCCAACATCGAAGTCGCAAACTATTTTATCGATAAGGACTCTCCAAAATAATTAAATCTGTTATCCCTAAGGTAACTTAAATTTTTAATCACTAATAGTGGATCTATAAATCATAAATTAATATTTCAAAATAATGAAAGTTTATTAAATCTCATTGTCACCCCAACAAAAAAATTTAACTTGTAAATTTAAAAAATAACCTAAAAAAATTTAAAAGTAAATTATAAAGATCTATAGGGTCTTCTTGTCTTTTAAATTTATTTTAGCTTTTAGACTAAAAAATAAATTTCTACTTAAATTTTTATGAGACAGCTTATATCTCGTATAATATTCATATAAGCCCTCAATTAAAAGACTAATGACTATGCTACCTTTGCACAGTCAGAATACTGCGGCCCTTAAATATTTATCAGTGGGCAGATTAGACTTTAAATTAAATTTTAAAAGACATGTTTTTGTTAAACAGGCGAGCATAAATTTTTGACGAATTCCTTATAAAAACCTATCAATTTAACTTAAATTTACAAAAAAATTATATTAATTTTATCATTATTAATTAAATTATTATATTAAATTTAAAATTTTAATAAAATAATTAAAATAAAATAAATAATATATTAAGATATATAATTAATAAAAAAATCTTTAATGATTGCTAATTTTAAGCATAAAAATACCTCTATATTAATTATATTTTTAATAATTAATTTAACAGCTCATCCCATTAAATATTAGGACTAATTAATAATAAATTTATTAAATAAACTATTATATAATTTGCCCCTAAATTAAATTTACTTCTTAAAAAACTAGATATCACGAAATACGAATAACATTTCATTTCTAATTAAATATTTATAATAAATTTATCACATTAACTATTATATTTAATTAAATCATTTCCTTTCGAGAAATATGAGTATTACTCTGTACCTATTACAGCTACATGTCTGAAATTTTGGCCAAAATTGTTTAGTGTAATGGCCAAAGTTTTTGCAAAATTTGGTTGGTCTACTGCAGAGGGTTCGAGTAGCTGCCATACAACTCCTTCTTTTATATGAGCATTACATTGCACCTAATGAAGCTGGGTGTCTGAAATTTTGCTAAAATAAGTTTAGTGTAATAGCCAAAGTTTCTGCAAAATTTGGTTGGTCTACAGCAGAGGGTTCGAGTAGCTGCCTTACAACGCCTTCTTTTATATGAGCATTACACTACACCTAATAAAGCTTTATGTTTGAAATTTTGCCAAAAGTAATTAATGTTTATAAATGATATAATGTTTATGTAACGGTCATACGGGTTTCCCAGAGTTGACACAGTCTACTCTACCACACTCTTCCTCGTTTTTCTTTTAAATTATATGGTTTTCAATTATTTCAAAATTCTTTCACAATACACAATAAACTATCACTAAAATTATTAGTTTTGTAAACAATACTAAAACAAAATAAAATAATTATTTTTAATAACAATAATATAAAAAAAAATATAAGTAAAAACAAATTTAACTATTATCCCAAATGTTTGCTTAAAAAAAAAAAAAAAAATTGGCCCACTCTAAAAATTGGTCCGAGTGATGTGAAACTTTGCTAAGTAACTTGCACTATTACTTTACCTGCCCAATTTTAATTTTAACCTCGAAGCTTCATTAGATTCACAGTTATTGAATTGAAAACTTTGTATGGCAGCTACCCGAAAATGGGGCCTTAACATTTTCGAACTTCATATAAGTGCTCGATTCATTATATAACTTACCGTGTGTAATTTTCATCCTCCTAGTATAGTTAGTTTTGTGGAAATTCATACTGGTGCAAAGAAGTTGTATGGCAGTCCCCCGTAAATGGGGCCGTAACATTTTGAAACTTCATATAAATGCTCGATTCATTATAAAACTAACCGTGTGTAATTTCATCTTCGTAGTATAATTAGTTTTGAACAAATTCATGTTGGTGCAAAAACGTTGTATGGCAGCCCCCGAAAATGGGGCCGTAACATTTTGAAACTTCATATAAGTGCTCGATTCATTATATAACTAACCGTGTGTAATTTTCATCCTCGTAGTATAATTAGTTTTGAAGAAATTTTAGTGCAAAGAATTTGTATGGCAGCCCCCCGTAAATTGGGCCGTAACATTTTGAAACTTCATATAAATGCTCGATTTATTATAAAACTAACCGTGTGTAATTTCATCTTCGTAGTATAATTAGTTTTGAAGAAATTCATATTGGTGCAAAAACGTTGTATGGCAGCTCCCCGAAGCCTTGGTTCGATTTTAACCAAAAACAATAGGGAACCTAGAAATTGTCTAAAAATTACTTTGTGTGAATTTCAAAACTCTAGCCCTTTTAGTTTTTGAGTTATCGTGCTGACACACGGACGGACGAACAGACATAGCTATATAGATTTACTTTTCAACGCTGATCCGATGCGTAACCTTGACACTTTATCTAGCTCGTCTAAATCGATGCGTTACAAACGGAGGAGCAATTTGAATATACCCGATGTCATATATGTATTCCCGAGTATAATAATAAGGTCTCTTCACGAACAAAAATAAAATTTTAATCAGTTAACTTATTATTTTTGATAGTACACACCTAGCTAGATCGATTTACTTTTCGATGCTGTTTTGATACAAATCCTTGACACTATAACTAGATCGTCTATATCAATGCGCTACAAACGGTGGAGCAATTTTAATATACCCGATGTCATACATGTATGCACGTGTATAAAAATATGATTTAACATAACCTTTTCAAGTTAAAATCCATTTATTCTGAAAAATTATAATTAAACCTATCTGACGGAAATTATTTAATTATCTACTCCTCTCATCTACTCTTTTACAAAAGCTGGTGTAGCTGAGTAGAAAAGAGTAGTTAAGAGTAGAAAAGAGTTTACTTCTCATAAAAGGAACACAAGCAATGACATTTGTTTGTTTTAAGAAACTTATCAGTCATGAACATTAGATAGACATAAATTTGTAGTAAAAATTTCAGATTTTATAATTGAAATGTAGTTTCTAGTTACCTATGCAGCAATTAAATTTCAAAATGGAATAAGGAGAGGAACAATTTATCAATAGTTAAAACTTATTCTTAGATTTATTGAATATAGATATTTTATAAATCTTAAAATGAGATTTAAAAAAATTCTTGACTATTATTTTGTACTTCTGGCAGCTTCAATATAATATTATAATACTACGTACTCAACTTATGAATTATAATATATTAAATTTTGTTGTACATAATAATTATCTATGTATTTATAGAGCTTTTTAATTAGGACAAGAAATATATACAACGTAGTTCAAATCGTACCAAAATGTTCAGAAAAAAGTACATTTTTCTATATGAAGGACAGCATTAACTCGAATTTTGGCTACTTGACTTCAATAAATATATGTATGTTTATAATCAAATTTTGAGAACATAATATATTAGAACAATACTTTTATGTATTTAAATCGCTTCTTTTTTGTGTAATAACTGTACTAAATTATGCTCTCTTTAAAGCGGCTTAAGCTAGAGGGATAAAACTCAAAAATACTTAACAACGTTTTTATACTTGCAAAAATTATATATTTTTTTTTAAGCTAATTTCAAGCCCAAGAAATTAAATAAAGTAAATTTTCAAATGTATTAAATCAATTTTTTTAAAACGATTTTTCTAGGATTATTCTGGTAAATTTTAAACTTTCTTTAATTCAAAGAAGTTCTAACTACTTTCCAAAATTGGACAGAATTTACTTCCAAAAATTTTTTTTGACCAAACGTAGGACTGACATTTGTTACCCTGTTAACAGACAGGATATCAAATGTCGGTTAACTGTGAGCCTGTTAACATACTCAACTCCATTTTCAAGGTGCTTCACGCATACAAAATTTGGAGTTAACCGGTCAAACCGTTTCTAATTTAGAGTAAAGTAACTAAAAATTTGTAAAAGCAGCTGTACTAAAATGGGTTAGCGGAACTCAATCAAAAATATTTTGAGACTTTCTCTTTTACAAAGCAGTACTGCGCAAAATTGGACGTAATTCGCTTGCAAAATTTTTTGAACAATCATCGGGCCGACATGGGTTAACAAATTCCAAGTCCGTTAATAGAGCTAAACTCATTCTCAAAACGGAACACGTATCAAAATTTGAAGAAAATTGGTCAAACTGTTTTTAATTTAGAGTAAAGTAACGAAAAACCCTATAAAAAGCTGTTAGGCCACAACGGGTTAACGGAACTCAACAAAAAAATTTTTGCGGCTTTCTTTTTAGCCAAAGCAGTATTTCGTAAAATCGGGCAAAATTTGGACCCAAATTTTTTTTTGACCAAATGGCGGGCAGACATGTATTAATAAATTCCAAATCTGTTAATAGTGTCAACTCAATTCTCAAGGAGCATCACGTATACAAAATTTGAAGTCGATTGGTCAAACCGTTTTAATTTTAGAACAAAAAAGTTTAAATACTTGCACCACAGCCCCAACTTGGCGGTCCGTTAGAGCAAAGTTTTGAGCCCACGATTTCTTTCCGTACCCAAAAATCCCTATATTCAAATAGTCATGAGAATCGGCTGAGCAGTTTAGGAGCCTATTCGCTACATGCAAACAAACAAACATACAAACAAACGAACTTTTGCTTTTATATATATGTAGATAGATAGATAGATAGATTAGTTAGTAGTTGATCAGAATTTGAACTTGAGACTTTTCGATTGAAAAGCCGCCACTTTACCTCTGAGCTATCGGTCAGATTATTACGATTTATAACATACCTATGAGATATAAAAAATATTACTACATAGAATAAAAGTTTTTCAATAAATCTAAGAATAAGTTTTAACTCTTGATAAATTTTTCCTGCACTTATTACATTTTTAAATTATATTAGCCACATAGGTGGAACTACATTTCAATAATATAATTCAATAATAAAATCTGAAATTTTGACTGCAAATGTATGTCTATCTAATGTTCTGAAAAATATGCAAAAACTGGTTCTGAATTCTTTAGTTTACTTTATACCTATTTGTCTAATTTATTTATTTAATTTTACCTAAGTTTTTTATTGACAAAAATATATTTCTATTAATGGTCATTAGTCATGACTCGTAAGTTTCTTAAATCAAACAAATGTTATAGGTTGCGTCCTTTTATGAGGAGTAAACTCTTTTCTACTCTCAACTCCTGCCACCTATATCCGCTCTTGTAAAAGAGTATATGAGATGAGTAAATAATTAAGTAATTTCCGGCAGATGGCTTTAATTAATATATATCAGCAATAAACCTTAATTTTTTCACTTTATTTTCAATATATATTTATATTAAATATAATTAACTTCTCAAATGACAGATAGTTTTAAAATGTCATATATATGTATGACAATTAATCTGACAATTACATACTCCTGAAACAAAAGTTAGCGTTCCATTTAAAAACTATTCCTATCTGCTCTTCATCTACACTTTTTGCTAAAAAGAACGCATACATTATATAAAATTTGTTCGATATGTCAGAGTAAAACTAAAAATAGTTTTTTATTATAAAAAAAACATTATTCCATGTATTATACTTTTCAATTATTAGGGCTTAACTTAAATCAAAACATACAAGGCACAATTTTCATAAAGGCAGTACGTCATTACGTATATCTACATATCAGTAAATCGATACGCGAGAACCGTATTTAATTTATTGAAAAATATTTATTTGAATGTTTTAATTTAGTACAAACAAATTTTTTAATTTCATATTATAATTTTGTTTTATTATTTTTAATATAATGTATTTTTAATTATTTTGAATATAAGATATTTTTTGATAAAACTTATTTTATAAAAGTATTATATTTTAAAACATGATCTTAGAAATATAATGTCAATTTGTAAATTTTAAAAATCCAAGGTACAGAACATAGCGTTACGCGTATTTTGGTTGTTCTCATGTAAATTCGTGCACCTACTTTTGGTTTTGATTATTATTTTTTTGAAGATTATTTTTTTTATTTTTGCAAATATATTATAGGTATTTTCAATTATTTTGAGTTTATATGCTTTAAAAAAAATTATTTAAAAAAAAATATTATTTCAAAATATTTTATTTCTAAAACCTATCGTAGCAACATAAGAAAAAACAATAATTACAATATTTTTATACGCTTTGTCAATTTGTAAATTTTAAAAATCCGAGGAACAGTATGTCGCCTATGCTTTCATGCAAGTTTATTTACATAACTACTTTTTGACAGAAATTGGGCCCTAAGTTAAAAAATTTTTGAATTACAAAATATTTTTTTTAGAAACATAATTTTTTTTTGTTTATACAAATATACTGAACCTATTTTAATTATTGGTGGTTATGAAAAATATTATATATTATATTTTCAATTATTTTGAATATATGGTATTTTTAAATAAACAAATATTTTCCAAAAATGTTATTTTAAATTTTCTATTTTTATTTTTCGCTTTGTCAATTTTCAAATCCGGGGTAATTTCGTATTAAAATTTTCGCTAGAAATTATACACCGTACGCGTTGATTTTGGGTAGGCCCTAGGGAACAAAATATTTAAATTAAAAATTATTTTTTTAAGAAAGATTATTTTTTCTTTAATTTTTTCTAAACACATTTTATCATAACATTTGTTTATACCTCAACGTAATGGCAACTACACAATATACTTGATTTTTATTTTACAAAAAACTTAACCAAGAGCAAGAACAATATACGATGTTACAAAATATTTTTTTTAGCTAAACAAAATCAAAATACAGTAGTTTTCGCTTATAAAGACGACGAATAAATAAATACATAACACAACAAATACTAAAAACTAAAACCATTAGAATTAACTCCGCCAATGCCGGTCCCAAGCCCGGATGAGAAAGGGGGAGGGGGAGGAGTACCAACCTCGTTAAAAAACCTAGGTTCAGCTGGCCCGGCTGATAGCACCTTGTGAGGGCTCCTGGCGAGGATACACGTGAAAACTGGTCAACGGCTTCGGAGGCGGATGAGATGAAAATCCAACGGCGAAAAAGGCGGATGAGCCACCCATATGGGTTGCGCAGGGTTTGTAGCCCGGCCGTAAAATTAATCTACACACGAAACGGAATCAAGCCTAGAAAATTTAACAGATTCTTCGGTAACGACTTTTGGCTTTCGTAAAAGGACAAGATTTGCAACATGGAATGTTCGAACGCTCACGGAACCATCAAAACTTGCGCAAGTATGCCGGGAAATGGACCGTTATTGTCTCGAAATATTAGGATTAAGTGAAATGAGATGGAAGGGACAGGGAAGCTTTCAAGCACAATCCCGACACTACCTCATGTATAGTGGAAATAACATCTCCCATGTAAACGGGGTGGGAATTTTAATAACACGAAGAATGAAAAGGGCGCTAATGGAATTTAAAACTAAATCCAACCGTATCACCACAGCACGTTTTCATTTCAAATTCCGAAACATCGTTGTTATTCAGTGCTACGCCCCCACTGAACCCGATGAAGATGAGAACAAAGAAAACTTTTATAGCCAGCTAGAAGCTGCGTTAAACGACACGAGGGAAGGCGAAATCAAAATTATCCTTGGCGATTTTAATGCCAAGGTAGGTAACAATTCCAATCTCCAAAGAGTCATAGGTTGTCATGAACTCGGGCCTATACGGAACAATAATGGAGAAAGATTGGTCGACCTGTGCGCAGCACATAATCTCTTCATTGGACGCACTAGATTTCCGCATCGCGACATTCATAAATATACATGGCTTTCTCCAGATGGATCGACGCGAAATCAAATTGATCATATCCTGATAAGTAGAACATATCACAATTCCCTACTACATATCAGAGCTTGTAAAGGCGCTGATATTTACAGCGACCATAACCTACTACTAGGACAAATTAGATTACGCCCAGCTGCGATTCGTCAACGTCATAATCGTAGAACAAAATATGATGTTTCAAAACTTCAAGATTCGGGTAAGATGGAGGAATATAAAGAATCAGTTAACAATATACTGTACAACATGGATGAACCGATCACCTGGAACAATATTGAAAGTGCTTGTAAAACAGCTGCCCAAAGAACCCTTGGCACTCAACAACACCAGAAAAAGCCTTGGATAGAAGAGGATACGTGGAAGCTAATAGAAAAACGTCGCAAGCTTAAACCACAGCTTGGTCAAGCTCGATTGCCAGCGGAGAAACAACGACTAAAAGGGGAATATAACAATATCGAACGTCAAATAAAATCTTCAGCGAGAAAAGATCGGGAGCGTTTTGTGAATACCATCGGCTCAGAGGCGGAAAGAGCTGCATACCGCGACAACCTACGCGGCATCTACTCTGCTATAAACAAAGTTTCGAGAACAAGAGTCGAAGCACCTCCACTTAAAGATTGCAACAGAAATATTCTCACAACAGAGGAAAAACAACTGAACCGTTGGAAGGAGTTTTTCGAGGACTCTACTGAACTGAGGGGGGAAAGCAGTTTGCCAGTTGAAATCACAAGACGACGCAATCCCAGACGTAATATCTCTACAGCCCCACCAAGCAGAGAGGAAATAGCAAATGCCATTGCAAAATTAAAGATCAACAAATCTCCGGGCCCTGATAATTTACCAGCAGAGCTGTTGAAAAGCGGTCCCGAGGTACTAACCACATCCCTGGTTCCAATTATCCGGGAAACATGGACACCTGGAAGAATCCCAAGAAGCTGGAAAGAAAGGATCATTGTACCAATTGCAAAAAATGGCGACCTTAGCAACTGCAGTAACTGACGAGGAATTACACTTTTAAATTCTGTCGAGAAATTACTAGCATTCATCATTTTAGACCGTATTTTTCCAACCGTCAACAACTTACTGCGTCGCGAGCAAGCGGGATTCAGACCTAAGAGATCTTGTGTTGATCACATAAATACCCCACGAATCATCATCGAACAGTCGGCTGAATGGCAATCTCCATTGTTCCTTCTCTTTGTCGATTTTGAACGTGCATTCGACACCGTTTCAAGAAATGCCAGTTGGGAAGCGCTAAGAGTCCTGGGAATCCCTGATAAGTAAACAGAACTAATAAAAGAACTTTATAGGGATATCGCTTGTACAGTACGATTTAAAGGGAAAACAAGCGCTGAATTTGCAATAAATAACGGAGTTCGTCAAGGTTGCGTACTCTCCCCCATACTGTTTCTGATAGTGTAATCAGAAAAACCGACGCCGAAACATCTGATGGAATACAGTGGCGTCCATTCGAAAAACTAGGGGAACTTGATTACGCTGATGATATTTGCCTCATGTCGCACAGTTTACAATCTATTAGCTTAAAATTAGAAAAACTTATTATTAATGCTAAAAATGTTGGGTTAAAAATAAACTTTAGCAAAACGAAGCTAATACGACTAGAAACAAGTATTCAGACACCACTAACAATTGATATTAACAACAAATCTATAGTAATCGACGAGGTTGATGAATTTTGCTACTTGGGAAGCATGATAACAAAAAGCGGTGGCGCGGAGGAGGACATATCGTCCCGGATAAATAAGGCCAGGCATGCTTATCATAAACTCAGTAACGTTTGGCGCTGTAGAAACGTTAGTAGAAAAACGAAACTAAAAATTTTCAACTCAAGCGTTAAACCAGTTCTACTATACGCTTGCGATAGAGATAACATATCCAGAAAACTACAGACTTTTGTTAATAGGTGTCTGAGGAGAATATGCAGGATATTTTGGCCTAATACAATTTCAAACCAGGAACTTCTAAAACTTACTGCCAGCAAACCAATAGCAACAGAAATCCAATGTAGAAAATGGCGATGGATAGGCCACACCTTGCGGAACCGGACGATGATATTGGCAAGCAGGCATTTCAATGGAATCCTCAGGGAAAACGAAGACGCGGAAGACCACGCAACACCTGGGTCAGAACGGTCTCAGCAGAGTCCCGGCAGCAGAGTTGGGCAGAAGTCAGGCGAATAGCGCAAGATCGAGATAGATGGAAGGAGTTTGTTTCCGCCCTATGCTCCGACAGAAGTGGCGTTTATTGAAAATACGTGTATTGTAGAGTTTATAGTTGTATCTGTAATTTTATTTTTACTTGTAATTGTAATTCTCTAATTATTATTCGTGTTTTGAAATAAATGTAAAGGAAGAAAAAAACAAAAAAAAAAAAAAACCATTAGAATTGATTGAATACAATATACTATTTATGTTCCTATATAAATATATAAATACACATACATAATATTATTTCCTTCCTTCAAAAACATGTCGGTATGAACAAACTATGCTATATCCGAAGTTGTAATGTACGGAAACAAATATAAAGAAATTATACACGCAATTTTTTGTTTTTTACTTTTCCGTCACTATAAGCGTTATATTGATAAAACCTATTTATAAGAAAATGTATTGCTTTCATTTCGAAAAGAACTTATATTTTTTTCACCAGAATTTTAATTCTATTTCACTTGTTAAAATAAAGAAAAATAAGAAAAAAAAAAATTAAAAAAATTTTACTCTTATTGTTAATTGGATATTTTAAACTAAACAGTAAAAAAAGGAAAATATAAGTCGGCGCCTATAATAGTTTAATTGAGCTGTGGGCCACAACCGAAAATGAATTACATATCAACACATTTTTTTTTTTTTTTTTTTTTTTTGTCTTGGGGTAAGGATGGTGGAAATCGTCGAAAGATACTGACCGCAACCACAGTTATGTGTGACTTTAACACACTAAAAACACCCGCCCTGTTTTAAAATATTAAAACTAGTCTTAGAGACTAACCATTAATTTTGCGCTAACTTTTTATGATCTCCTGGAATTACAGACCTCCGTTAAGGTGATCTGAATTTATCGCTAATTGGAGGGGCCTAGTTCTTTTAAGCCTTCTATTGACATTTGAAAATAGTAGAAGTTTTGACGCTTCTATGTTTATGTGACCTTCTAAGTGGGTCTTATGTTTTATGGCATATTTTTTTATTTCATCGCTAACAATAGGAATTCCTAGATCCCTATGTAAGTCGGAATTTCGTACGTACCAGGGAGCACTCACCATGTTACGTAGCACTTTGCTTTGAAATGTTTGAATTCTCTGAATATGTGTTCGTTTGGCACACCCTCAAAGTTGTACGCCGTACAACCAGATAGGCTTAATTATTTGGTTATATAATAAAATTTTGTACTCTATTGGCAATTTAGATTTTCGACCTAGGAGCCAATACATTTCTCTATATTTTTGTTCTAATTCTATTCTTTTCTTTTTGACATGTTCTTTCCATTTTAGCTTGACATCTAATGTCATTCCTAGGTATTTTGCCTTGTTTTCATGAGGAATATCTACCCCATTTAATTGTACGGCTGGGGGATTTTGAATAGGTTTATTTGTAAAATTTACTTGCACTGATTTCAGTTCATTTAGTTTGATTTTCCATCTTTTGGTCCAAAGATATAATTTATCACTTGCTTTTTGTAGTTTATTTGTAGACTCGCCGACATTTGATCCTACTGCCATTATTGCAGTATCGTCAGCAAAAGTCGCTACAGTTATTTCTTGAAATTGGGGCAAGTCACTAGTATACAGCAAGTATAATATTGGACCCAAGATACTTCCTTGAGGCACACCCGCTTTAATTTCTCTCAGTGTAGAGTACTCTTCATCCTGTTTAATTCTAAACAGTCTATCAGTTAAGTATGATGAGAGTATATCTACATATGTTTTAGGTAATAGTTTCCGCAACTTATAAATTAAGCCTTCGTGCCAAACTTTGTCAAATGCTTGTGCTACGTCTAGAAATATTGTAGAGCATATTTGTTTTTCTTCTAGAGCTTTCTCAATTATATCAGTAATTCTATGTACTTGGTCAACAGTAGAGTGTTTTTCTCTAAAACCAAATTGATAGTTTGGAATTAGTTTTCTATTTTCTATTATAGGTTTCAACCTTTTTAATAACAGTTTCTCAAAGAGTTTTGACATAATTGGTAACAGAGAGATAGGTCTATAAGACTTTGTTTCGTTTGGAGGCTTTCCTGGCTTAAGTATCATAATTATTTCTGCCACCTTTCAAACGTTAGGTACATAATTTAACCTTAACATAGCATTCATTATATATGTTAACATTGTTGTTTTAGAATGTCTGCAGTAATTAGATCGAAACCTGGTGCTTTTTTTGACTTCAGAGCTTTAATTTCTTCAACCATTTCTATATGAGTAATTAGTTCAATGGCATTTTCTTCTCTTCTGAGATCATTTTCAATGTAGAGGTCCGACTCTATTTCATTGGGCCGAAAAATTTCTTCCAGGTGATCTGCGAATGTTTCGGCTTTTTCTTTATTATTTTTTGCCCATTTACCATCCATTTTCCGAATTGGTGGGACTGGCACCACAGGTTTTTTCAAATTCTTTGTTGCTTTCCACAAAGAGTAATTTCTTTCTTTTTTAGCTGATAAATTCTCACCATATTTTTCATATGATTTGTTTTTTATTTCAAGAATTCTTCTTTTAAGATTCTGCGTTATTCTATTCAACACAGTTTTATCAGCTGGGTCACGTGTTTCATGCCATCTTCGTCTAGCTCTTCTCTTTAGTTTAATCGCATTTAATACATCTCTAGGATAATTAGGTCCTGCTGTCATGTATTTACATTCTTTTGTATTATTCCATGCAGCATTTTGGACAATTTTATTAAGATTTTCAATTGCTAAATCTATTTCATCTTTAGTTGTTATTTTAACCCTTAAATTTATATTATTTTCTATCTCTTGTTTAAAGTTGAACCAATTTGTTGATTTATTAACAAGTGTAGGCTTATTTTGTTTCTTAACAATTTTTTCATGCAGGTTTAGTACGACAGCCGAATGGTCTGAGTCTAAATCCTCATTATTTTCTAGGCTAATAAAATTTGGAGATATTTTTTTTGTTATGAAAAAATCCAGTAGATCAGGAGTTTTATTTGTATCAGTAGGCCAATAAGTTGGTTCGCCTGTAGAATGAAAATAGCAACCCAACTCTCTAATAGCTTTCCTTAGCTCTCTTCCTCTTGTTGAGGTAAGTCTTGAACCCCAATCGATATGTTTGGCATTGTAGTCACCTCCTAGGATGAACCTATCCCCAAGTCGGTTCAAGAGGTCTTTAAGGATCATATTCTTTAAATTATATTTAGGAGGGCAATATAAAGCCCCAATGTTTAAATCCTGTTTAAGGGACTTAACACGTATTACTGAAAGTTGAAATTCATCAGTTTCTATTTTAAACTCTTCGTGATGCAGTAAAGAGTTTTTCACCAAAATTGCACTACCTCCTCGCGGCTTATTACTAAGGTGTGTCGCATTATAACATGTGAAACCTATTATTTTTAGTTTTGACTGTCTTGTCATATGAGTTTCTGATAGGAGACACACATCAATGTTTTTAGTTTTGAGAAATAGCTCTAATGCTAGTTTTTTATTTAGTACGCCGTTTGCGTTCCATGTAGCAATACTAATTTTATTTTGGGCCATTATTTAGAAATTTTCTCGGAGTACCACTATAGCTTTTGCTAGAATTGTTTTCTAAATTGGTTATTCTTTTAGAGATATCGTTCATTGAATTTAACAAATTTTGCATCATCTGCATTAAAATGTTATTATCAGCTTTAGTGTTAGGTTTATGAATGCTATTTGTGCTTTGAGTTATATTCCTAACGTTAGTGCGTTTTATTATTTTTTCAGCTGATTTTTCTAATGCTACATTGTTCTGTTTTGTTGCACTAATAGGTTCTTTTGCTCTATTTTGTGATACTTCGGCATACGATAAACCGTCGATGACCCTGCTAGGATTTAAGCTTCTAGATTTAGGGTTAGGTGAATTCGACGCACCTTCTTTGGTATGTTTTGGATTACTTTTTTTTTTCTCTTTTGTAATTCTTTTGCAACTACGCACCCCCTATAGTTTGCAGGGTGTGCCTCAAGGCAGTTAGCACACTTCGGTGTAACCTTTTTGTCTTTGTCACAATTCGTTGATAGATGTGACCCTGCACATTTTACACATTTAGCTAGACGCTGGCAAAGTTTTTGTGTGTGACCATATCTTTGACATTTTTTACACTGAGGAATCAGATTTGTTTTTTTCAGAGCTTCAATTTTCACTCTCATGTGCTGAATAAACTCTATTTTATAAATCTTATCAATGTCCTCAGTATTTTCAAATGTTAACATAAAAAGAGGTAGTTTAACTATAGTTTCTTCCTCATTCTTTTTAATTTTTTTTCTTTTGTTAACAACTTCAATGATTTTAAAACCCTTACATTTAAGCTCTTGCTTTATATCTTCAGGATCGCATGAAGGATGCAAGTTCCTAGCCATAACTTTAATTGGCCTGGTCAACTTGTTTTCATAAGTATGCCATTCTAAATTAGCTTCATTTATAATCTTTGTTAGTTCTCTGTATTCCCCTTCTTTTTCAACATTAATCTTCAGTTGATGGTTATTCATCATATTTATTTTATAGTTAATTTGTACATCTTTCAGTATTTTATTAACTTTGGGGTATTCTACAACATTACTTAAGATAACCGGAGGAGGTTTGTTTTTTCTTTTAATTATGGGTTTATCAATTGAAATTTTTGGTTTAATCACCTTTAATTTTTCTACACTATTTTCTTTGTGTATTTCTGGTGAGTGCTCCGCTTTTCTTTTTTTCCCTGTACGTTTTACAATCCACTCGGTTTCCCGAGTTAGTTCTTCTTCATCTGTACAGTATTCTACTGCACTTTTAGTTAATTGCTTTTTCTTTAGCATTTTATTTTCTTCAGTTAGAGTGTGAATCTGACTCATTAAGTCGCTACACATCTTCTCTAGTTCACTTATTCTTAAATGAAACTGTTTCTCTACAGTAATACCCACGTCTTGGGGTTTATTCTGACCGTCATCGTTAGACATAATTTATCATATCAACACATGAATTACATATGAATTACATGCATAATATTAGAGTCATAAGCAACAAATTAGAATCGTGTGACCATTTTATGTTTATTTTTTACAGGTTTTCACCTGAAAGAACGCAAAATTCTAAAAAAAAAATATGATTGCAATATTTTTTTTCCCATTACGTGGATTGGCGTGGAATCTTCGTAAGATACAAACAGCCTGGTAGCAGAAGTGAATGCAGGTTTCTTACCGAGCTAAACCACCCCTTCCCTTATTAAAACTAGTCGAACTCACTAACCATTAATTTTTTGCTTTCTTTGGTTTGAGTATAGATTTTATATACTTTCACTAAGGAAATTTGTAATTTATACTATATTATCTAGGGTTTTTTTTTAAGCCTACCTGTTATAATCTGATTATTTATTAACTGAGCAGCTTTAATATGTATATGCCCTTCTAAACGAGCTTAACTTAATTCTATATCTTCTAATTACTTTTGGCAAAATTTCAAACATACAGCTGTATTAGGTGTAGTGTAATGCACATAAAAAAGGAGGAGTTGTATGGCAGCTACTCGAACCCCCTGCAGTAGACCAACCAAATTTTGCAGAAACTTTGGCCATTAAATTAAACTATTTTTAGCAAAATTTCAAACACCCAGCTTCAATAGGTATAGAGTAATACTCATATAAAGTAAGAAGTTGTATGGCAGCTACTCGAACCCTCTGCAGTAGACCAAACAAATTTTGCATTCCCCCCCTCCCTTCCTTCTCTGCGCCCCAAAACTTAATTGTAAATTTATTATTCCCTTTTGACTAATAGCCATACGGGTATAAAAATTCTTTCGAATTCAAAGACAAAAAAAAAGTATACATATATACTTATCATATTGGGGATACCTTGCCAACATGTAAAATAAATATTTCACGTCATGTAATATATAAAGAAAAAAATCTGTTTGTTTGTTTGTTTGCTGTCCTCAAATAATTCAAAAGCTAAATGAGATAATATTAATAATAATAAAAATAAAGCTTATAAAGAATTCGAATAATAAGATCCTCAAATTTAAATAACATAACATTTTCTTTTTCTACATTTTCTCTTAAGTCTTTGTTTTTTATCTACTTTGTAGTTGTTGTTCTTTAAAAATAGATTTTAGTGTAAAATTGCAGTTTTTTTTCTAATCAAAAAATTCAATTTCGTATATGTATATCTTGCTTAAATAAATAGTTTTTAAAAACATTTTTTCCAAAAAAGAAGCCTACATTTCTCTCATAAAATCATAAAAATACGAAGAAGAGCGTAGTAGAACTTTTAAGTAAGTACAAAACAAAATATAAGTTGAAAAGCAAATTTTTAAATCTTTTCTAAACCATCGACTATATTTTATTCAAACTTTAGCAATTCATGAAAAGTACTACTGACATAGTATAATGACATAATGGCAAATTTAGTATACCCTTTTGACCTATAGCCAAACGGGTATAATATTACTTATTTATAAACTGGCTATTACCCGTCGCACGTTGCCCCGCCACTCAATGGAGTTTTAATTTAAGTTGATGTTATTGAAAAAAGTAAACACAAAAATTACACATGCTGTACATGTTAATTTTAAAATGTAATAAAGAAATTTTTTTAAAACCCTTTTTTTAGAATTATTCTAGCAATTTTTCAACAAATTTATTAAATTTCACTTGAAACTTTTCATTATTATTAAATAATAAAAATTTTAATTCAGTTAACATTATTCGCCGGAAACCCACCGTCCTCAACTCTATCGACAAGGAGCACCAAATTGTCAAGAAGCACCACGTGTAGAAAAATTCGATATAATCGTTCAAACTGTCTTAAAAACCGTTTTTTAAAGCTTATGTTTCGCAATCGGTTAAAAGGACTCGACAAAACATTTTTGTAAACATTCCCTTAATTCAAAGAAGTTTTACCTTATTTCAAACATTCGACGTAATTTTCTTACAAATCCTTTTTTGAACAATCTTCAGTTCGGCATGGGTTAACTAATTCCAAGTCTGTTGATAGAGTGAACTCTATTCTCAAAGAGGAACACATATACCAAATTTGAAGTCAATCGGTTAAATCATTTGTAATTTATAGCAAAGCAACGAAAAAACCTTTAAAAAGCTGTTTGACCACAATGCGTTAACGAATCTCCACAAATATTTTTTTGAGACGTTCTTTTTAACGTAGCACTGTCAAAGTAGTACTGGCTGAAACTTGCTTTTTTTACAATTTGCACGCTCCCGGGCAACGCCGGGTAAATATGCAAGTCTTATATATAAAGAAGAAAATTTGTTTGTTGGTTTGTTTGTCCAGGATTCACGTAAAAACCCTTATTACGATTGTCACAAAATTTTAGAGGAATAATACTGGGAGCCCGGCGGCTATATCACATTTTTATAACTCAACAGGTTGCGGCTCCAGAGCCGTTTTAAGCTTCTTCGTTTTTTTGATGTAGAATCGAAACGGTTAGACCAATTGACTTGAATTTTTGCACGAATGTTCCTCATAGCTAACGGAATTAGCTGTATAAAGTTAGTTGGAATGAATTAGCTTATTACGGACCAGCGGGCTTCCAAAAAATTATATGGTTTCGATATATGTCCAATTTTACAAGGTGGTTTTGCAGTCCAAAAAAGAGACTGACACAAATTTTTGTTGAGTTCGGTTAACATGTTTTCCACGACGACGTCATGAAGTGTTTTATAAATTTTTTTTGCTTAAACGATTAAATGAATTTTATTGAATATTTTGTACCAGCATTTTAATTATAAAAACCCACAGGGTTAATTTGGTTTTGACCTGTTTTCGCGTTTTGAACAAAGATTCAATGAAATTTTCAGATTTTTGGTATGAACTCAAGCTAACCTTTATTCCAAAAGTGCACTGAATTAATAAAACTAAATGTTTTGCTCTCCTTAAATAGTCTCAAATAGTGTTTTGCTAAATGAGATAATATTATAAATAATAAAAATAAAGCTAATAAAAATTCAGAATAATAATATTTTTAAATTTAAATAACATAAAATTTTCCTTCTCTACATATTTTCGTAGGTCTTTCTTTCTTATCTACTTTGAAGTTGTTAATCTTTAAAAATATATTTCAGTGTAAAATTGCAGTTTTTTTTTCTAATAAAATCTAAAAATTAAAAAATGAAATATCTTATATATTATGCTTAAATACATAGTATTTTAAAACCCTTTTTCCAAAAAAGAGCCTACATTTCTCTCATAAAATCATAAAAAAACGAGGAAGAGCGTAGTAGAACTTTCAGGTAAGTACAAAACAAAATATAAGTTAAAAAGCAGATTTTTAAATCATTTCTAAACCATCGACTATATTTTATTCAAACTTATTTATATAGTCTTATATATTTTCGTATTATAAGACTATATTTTATAATGACATAATGCCAAATTTAGTATACCCGTTTGACCGCTCAATGGAGTTTTAATTTAAGTTGATGTTATTGAAAAAAGTTAACACAAAAATTACACATGGTGTACATGTTAATTTTAAAATGTAATAAAGCAATTTATTTAACACGTTTTCTTTACAATTATTCTAGCAGTTTTTCAACAAATTTATTAAATTTCACTTGAAAGTTTTCATAATTATTAAATATTAATAAAAACTTGAATTCAGTTTACATTATTCGCCGGAAACCCACCATACTCAACTCTATCGTCAAGGAGCGCCAAATTCTCAAGAAGCACCTCGTATAGAAAAATTAGAGATAATCGTTCAAACTGTTTTGCAAACAGTTTCTTAAAGTTTTTGTTTCGCAATCGATTAAAAGAACTCGACAAAACATTTTTTAAACATGCCCCTAATTCAAAGAAGTTTTACCTACTTTCATAAATTGGATGTAATTTACTTCCAAAAATTTTTTTTTGATCAATCGTAGGAATGACAAGTACATGTATGCATGCAAAATTTAAAGTCAATTGGTCAAATGCTGTGCGGAAATGGGTTAGCGAAACTCAACATACCTTTTTTTGTAATTTTGACCAAACAATATTTCTCAAAATTGGACGTAATATCCTTCAAAAAGGCTCAAATCACATCCAGGAGCTACGAAATATAATGTAGCATTGACCTTCTCACATAGAGTTATTAGATTAAGTGACAAACAACTTCATAATGACAATCTTACGATGACTAAAGAAAAATTAGAAAAAACTGCTACCCTAAAAACATAATATATAAAATTATAAGAAAAGCCAAATTTAATAAATCAAAATCGGAAAACAAAAAATATTAAAAATAACCGTTAAATGACGTATATACCAAATATTATAGAAAACATTGCAAGACACTAATCGAAAATAAATAAAGATACAGGGATCGGTTTTATGCCACTTAGAAAAATAAATAAAACAGTCTTTACGCCCTCATTGTCTTAAAATCAAAAATAACATTGAAAGAAACGATAATTACTTTAAAACTGTCGCCGTAAATGTCGCTATAAAAAATTACCGTTATTTTAATTTTGACCACCCTGTAATTTTAAATATTGAAAATAGTTGGTGAAAAAGAAAAAAACATTGAAGCCCTATTTCTGAAACAAATGCACAGAAATAGAACAACAAATTTTAAAACAACAAAATATTCGCAGTCTTAGAAAAAATTTTGACCCACTTAGAAAAATTTTAAATGACCTTCCTATTTTAATTGTGCTTACGGAAATTTGGTTTTATAGTTATGAAGAAAAAAATTATAACATAGATGGCTTTAGTTTTTACTGTAATTGCAACGATACAGTACAGGTGGGGTAACGGTTAATATAAAACAAGTAAAGAAACAGTCAGTCGGTGCAACCGACTTAGAAATACCCTACACCTATTTGGTTCAAATTTAAGGACATATCCATAAGTCATTTTAACACCATAGAAGCTGTTATTAATTTGATCGTAAGACATAGCTAACCAAATTAACTATATAATACTAAAAACATTTTCTAATTACCCTATCTATTAAAAAATACTACAAATTCTTACTAATTTATCTATTTAAAAATATTAAAAAACAAACAAACTTGAAATAAATGAAAATATATTTATTCCAATTCAATTACAAAATGAAAAAATTCTAATTATTAAATTTTGTGATAAAAAGATAATCAAGGCATAATATATTTAATAATCCAAATTTTTAAAAATTGCAATTATTTTAAATGGTTAGTTTATATACCTAATAGAAAAGCTTATAAACGCAAAATATGCAATAAATGTATTTCTAAAATACAATTAAAAATTTACACCTTTTCATATAATTCATTTAAATATAAAAATAAATTTTACATAAATGCAGCAAGTACCTTTGAACATAGCTGAACCACTACAATTAAGTCTAGATTTCGGAGACATATAGGACATAGGAAATATATTCTTTGGCTTCGAAATTAAACTCGACCACAACCAATTCCCATGGTACTTTCATTACTAGTGACCTACTGTTAAATTTCATCAAAATACCGGCATTATTTTTTGAGTTATGGTGTTTTTAAGATATATGTTTGTTAGTCCTTGAACTTTTCAAGGGTTCCAGGACCCGAAATTATGGTACGATTTCGCCCATATGCAGTCCCGTCATACTTTCAATACTAGTTAACCCTTGTACACAATTGGAACGCTCTATCTTAATTTTAAGTTATTAGTTTTATTAATTTCGATGATAAGCTTTTACACATTGGGGGGTCTAAGAGAGGTTCTGAACCACCACTCCAATTGATCCCAAATTAGGGGGGCAAGCAAGAAATAGTAAAGAACACCCTTGTAGCAAATTGGAAGCTTCTACATTTGTTTCAAGTTACTATCTTTATTAATTTCGAAAATATGCTTTAAGGGCCTAAGAACTGAGTGGCTGGTCCCCGATCCACTACTCCAATGGAGCCCAAATTTCAAAGACACTTACGAAATAGGAAGGGACACCCTGATACCAAATTTGGAGGTTCTATCTTCATTGGTTTCGGAATTATGCTCATTTGGCCTAAATTCGATCAAAAAGTTCTAAGTTCCGAACCCATTGTCCAATCCTCACCGTACGTAATCACCGCCGTAGTTTCGCTGCCAATAACCTACAGCACAAATTTCATGAAGATAGCCTCATTAGTTGTTGAGTTATCGTGATTTTTTATATATGTTCCTTAGCCCTGACATCGATTAAAAGGTCCGGAATCCGAACCGTTGGGCTGATTTCGCCCTTATATAGTCCGCGCTGTACTTATAGTACTAGTTAACCCTTGTACACAATTTGAACGGTCTATCCTAATTTTAAGTAACTATTTTTAGTAATTTCGATTATAAGCCTTTAAAACTTGGGAGGTCTGAGAGGGGTACAGAATTACCACTCCAATTGATCCCAAATTAGGGGAACACGCAAGAGATAGTAAAGAACACCCTTGTGGCAAATTGGAAGCTTCTACATTTTTTCAAGTTGTTATCTTTATTAATTTTAAAGATATGCTTTAAGGTCTTCGGAAATGTGTGGCTGGTCCCCGACCTACTATTCCAATGGGACCCAAATTCACAAGACACTTAGGAAATAGGAAGGGACACCCTGATACTAAATTTGGAGGTTCTATCTTCATTGGTTTCGGAATTATGCTCGTTTGGCCTAAATTCGATCAAAAAGTTCTAGGTTCCGAACCCATGGTCCAATCCCGACCTTACGCAATTTCCGAAGTAGTTTCATTACTAGTAACCTATAGCACAAATTTGATGAAGATAGCGTCATTAGTTGTTGAGTTATCGTGATTTTTTATATTTGTTCGTTAGCCCTGAAACCGATTAAAAGGTCCAGAATCCGAACCCATGGGCCTATTTCGCCCATATGCAGTCCTCGCCGTACTTTCAGTCCTAGTAACCTACAGTTAAAATTTCATCAAGATAGCTCCATTATTTTTTGAGTTATCGTGCCTACGGACGGACGGACGGACGGACGGACATGGCTATGTCGACTAAGGCGGTCACGCTGATCATAAATATATATACTTTTCCATATCTAGCTCGCTTCCTTTAGGTGGTTACAAACACCATACCAAAGTTAATATACCCCTTTACCTATTCTATAGGTGTAGGGTATAAAAAGACGAATACATTGTACTTCAATTTCCTTAAGTACTGCTGAGATAATTAAAATAAATTGCACAATATAGATTTAACAATGTAACTGTCGATTATTCAATATTTCTTAACGATTTTGGTGAAATATTTAGAAGTGTAAAAACGAAAAATATTGTTGTAATTGGAAATATGAACATTAATACTAATGATGTCGTCACATTGTTTAAATTCTCTTATAGAATCTCGTTTTTTTTTACTACAGTAGTACATGTATCGATCACATTTTTTTAAGGTTATATAATAAGAAATTCAAAATGCATCCAGTTACCCAAAATAATAACTTCGGTATAAGCGATTACAATATGATCTCTTTACAATTTCAGAAAGAAACATTCGCCAACAACAACGATAGTACTAATAGATTATTTATAAGCAAAATTAATTTCCAAAAGTTATCAGAAGTTCTGCTTTCAGAAAATTGGGAAAGACTATTTCAAAAAACAAATACAGCTTATAATATATTTTCAAACATTTTTGTAAACCATAATGAAGTAAGCATAACTTGAAGTTCATTTCAAGTTTCTATTGTTTCCAAAAATAAAAAATTAAAACCGTGGAGGATTAAAATGTAAACGGGAATCAGGTAATATCTACTTGAATAGCCATTTAAAAGAACTTTGTAAAAATGTCATTTTTGAAATCAAAAATATAAAAATAATTATTATTCCACTGAACTGAATAAATTCACTGGTAATTCTAAAACATAATGGGAGTTGATCAAAAATATTTTGAATGCAAAGATTTCAGTTTTAATTAACTATCTATAAGCAATCTTTCATTAATAAAAACTGCTCCTTACATAATAGACGTGTTGAGTTACATTTTTAATCTATCAATTTAAAGTGGTATTTTCCCTGATTCATTGAATTGTGCTGAAATAATTTCCTTATTTTAAAAAGGTACCAAACTAAATCTAAGTAATTACAGGCCAATTTCAATTCTGTCCTCTTTAGGGAAATTATTTGAAAAATTTATGAAAACAAGAATTATAAAATTTCTATCTGACACAAAGTTCTTCGATCAAAAGCAATTTGGGTTTTTATCCTGTAAATCTACTGAAGATGCAATGTTAAAGTTGTATTCTGAGTTATATTCAAGTTTAAATAAATAAAAATGCACTTCAGCGTTATTTATTGATATTACCAAAGCTTTTGATATGATTGATCATAATATTCTTATTAACAAATTAGAAGCAGCAGGTTTTAGAGGCTTTTTTCTTGATTTTCTAAAATCTTATTTGAGTAACAGGACACAAAAAGTTAAACTAAATAATATCTTGAGCCAATTTAAAATCATTAATGTCGGAGTACCACAAGGGTCAGTTTTAAGTCCGCTATTGTTATATCCGTGCATACATATATGGCATCGGGTATATTAAAATTGCTCCTCCGTTTGTAACGCATCGATCCAGACGAGCTAAATATAGTGTCAAGGGTACGTATTGGATCAGCAACGAAAAATAAATCGATCTAGCTATGTGTGTCTGTCCGCCCGTCCGTCCGTGTGTCAGCACGATAACTCAAAAACTAAAAGGGCTAGAGTTTTGAAATTTACACAAAGTCATTTTTAGACAATTTCTAGGTTCCCTATTGTTTTTGGTTGAAATCGGACCAAGGGTTCAGAGAACTGCCATACAACTTTTTTGCACCAATATGAATTTCTTCAAAACTAATTATACTACGAGGATGAAAATTACACACGCTTAGTTATATAATGAATCAAGCACTTATATGAAGTTTCAAAATGTTACGGCCTCATTTTTGGGGGGCTACCATACAAAGTTTGCAATTCAAGAACTGTCTAATGAAGCTACAAGGTTAAAATTGAAATTGGGCAAGTAAAGTAATAGGGCAAGCTACTTGGCACAGTTGCACATCAGTCGGACTAACTTTTATTGTTGGTCAATTGTTTTTTTTTGTTTTTTAAGCAAAAATTATGGGATAATGAATTAAAATTTATTTTTTTTTTTTTTAAGTAGAAATGAATTAAAAATTTTTTTTGGTTAAAATTAAGGGATAATGAGTTAAATTTTTTTTAACTATTTAAATTTTTTATATTTTATTTGTAATATATGTAATAGCATAAGGGAAATAAATAACGGTTATTATTTTATTTTATTTTATACCTCCTTGTGGGTATACACGGGTATCTAAAAGTTGACAGGGGCAACTATAATCTTCCTCGTTTTAAAATTTATATTAGTTCTCTCTTTTCACAACCTTTCAAATGTATAAGATAACAAGCTTTGCAGATGATTGTTTTCTTTCTTACAGTGAAAGTAGTATCGATTTACTAAAGCAAGCTATGGCATTTGACGTGGATTTACTTAAAAACTGGTTTTTATTTCGTAAGCTTATAATGAATGAAAATGGTAGTTTTCAGCTTAAAAAATTCTTCTATAAGTGATCTAGACGTCAAGTTTCATTCGGCAAATCGTGGTCGTTTTAAATGCCCTAATCATATCATACACCATTTGAGTCAAGTAGTAAATAATTTGTGTTTGGAAGGTTTTTTTAAAATTGAATCCGTTCACAATTATAAGTATTTGGGCATAACAATTGGTAAAAATTTAAATTTGAAAACTCACTTGGTCAATTTATATAAATATTTGTTGTTATGTATTAGAAAATTTTATATATTGAGATCTTGCTGTTCTAAAAAGCTACTATTAAATATCAATAATTATGCTCTGGTACACTCTAAATTGAGTATGCTATAACGAGTTGGGGTGGTACTTATTTCTCTACAATAGAGCCATTGCTCAAATCTCAAAAATGTATCCTTCGTGTTATGAATCTCAAAGGTAGGAATTTTAGTTGCTGGCCTCTTTTCAAAAAATTAAACAAAGTTCCTTTAAGACACCTCTTCGCTTATAGCTCTCTTCTTAAATTTTTCAAATATGAAAGTCGGTCTCAAGTGAGAGTCTCAAACTCTTATAACTTAAGGTTTGAGAACTTAAATAACAGAAATTGAGTCAAAATACCTTTGTGCAATAAGACTCATTATAAAAAATTGTACTATAGGATAGTGTTTAATTATTTTAACTATGTTAAGGAAAATGTGAGGAATAGTAATTCTATCAAAACATTTCGCAAACTTTGTAAAATGTGGTTATTGAATTTAAATTACTTTGAAATCGAAATTTTAAATTAATTCAGTCTATAGCTCATGTTAAGGTTAAATTATGTACCTAACGTTTGGAAGGTGGCAGAAATAATTATGATACTTAAGCCAGGAAAGCCTCCAAACGAAACAAAGTCTTATAGACCTATCTCTCTGTTACCAATTATGTCAAAACTCTTTGAGAAACTGTTATTAAAAAGGTTGAAACCTATAATAAAAAATAGAAAACTAATTCCAAACTATCAATTTGGTTTTAGAGAAAAACACTCTACTGTTGACCAAGTACATAGAATTACTGATATAATTGAGAAAGCTCTAGAAGAAAAACAAATATGCTCTACAATATTTCTAGACGTAGCACAAGCATTTGATAAAGTTTGGCACGAAGGCTTAATTTATAAGTTGCGGAAACTATTACCTAAAAAATATGTAGATATACTCTCATCATACTTAACTGATAGACTGTTTAGAATTAAACAGGATGAAGAGTACTCTACACTGAGAGAAATTAAAGCGGGTGTGCCTCAAGGAAGTATCTTGGGTCCAATATTATACTTGCTGTATACTAGTGACTTGCCCCAATTTCAAGAAATAACTGTAGCGACTTTTGCTGACGATACTGCAATAATGGCAGTAGGATCAAATGTCGGCGAGGCTACAAATAAACTACAAAAAGCAAGTGATAAATTATATCTTTGGACCAAAAGATGGAAAATCAAACTAAATGAACTGAAATCAGTGCAAGTAAATTTTACAAATAAACCTATTCAAAATCCCCCAGCCGTACAATTAAATGGGGTAGATATTCCTCATGAAAACAAGGCAAAATACCTAGGAATGACATTAGATGTCAAGCTAAAATGGAAAGAACATACTGAGGCAATTGAAAAAGACGAAATGGAGGTGGATAGACCGTACGCTAAAAAAGAAAAGAATAGAATTAGAACAAAAATATAGAGAAATGTATTGGCTCCTAGGTCGAAAATCTAAATTGCCAATAGAGTACAAAATTTTATTATATAACCAAATAATTAAGCCTATCTGGTTGTACGGCGTACAACTTTGGGGGTGTGCCAAACGAACACATATTCAGAGAATTCAAACATTTCAAAGCAAAGTGCTACGTAACATGGTGAGTGCTCCCTGGTACGTACGAAATTCCGACTTACATAGGGATCTAGGAATTCCTATTGTTAGCGATGAAATAAAAAAATATGCCATAAAACATAAGACCCACTTAGAAGGTCACATAAACATAGAAGCGTCAAAACTTCTACTATTTTCAAATGTCAATAAAAGGCTTAAAAGAACTAGGCCCCTCCAATTAGCGATAAATTCAGATCACCTTAACGGAGGTCTGTAATTCCAGTAGATCATAAAAAGTTAGCGCAAAATTAATGGTTAGTCTCTAAGACTAGTTTTAATATTTTAAAACAGGGCGGGTGTTTTTAGTGTGTTAAAGTCACACATAACTGTGGTTGCGCTCAGTATCTTTCGACGATTTCCACCATCCTTACCCCAAGACAAAAAAAAAAAAAAAAAAAAAGTCTATAGCTCATAGCTTTTATTTTTTGATCCAAAATGCACTGGATTAATCAAAGAATCGTTTCATTGGTACTTGATATTCGACCAGATGTGGATGCTGAAAAAGTTCTTCTATTCTATACTTCCTTATTTCACCTAAAAACTTGTTGTGAATTCATGCAACTATTAACTAATGCCGATGATATTCAACTTAGTTTAAAAAAACCTATTGACATTCCACCTCAATTTAACTTTTCGAACAACTTTAATTCAGTGTCTATAAGCTTTTCTATTAGGTATATAAACTAACCATTTAAAATAATTGCAATTTTGAAAATTTTGGGTTATTAAACATATTATGCTTTGATTAGCTTTTTATCACAAAATTTAATAATTAAAATTTTTTCACTTTTGTAATTGAATTGGAATTAATATATATTTTCATTTATTTGAATTTTTTTGATATTTAATATTTTAAATTAGATAAATTAGTAAGAATTTGTAATATTTTTGATTATTTATAGTAATTAGAAAATGTTTTTAATGTCATAAAGTTAATTTAGTTAGCTATGTCTTACGATCTTTAACAGCTTTTATGTTTTAAAATGACTTATGGATATCTCATTAAATTTGAACCAAATAGGTGTAGGGTGTTTCTAAGTTGGTTGCACCGACTGACTGCTCCCTACTTGTTTATAAGTTATTTGAGTAAGTATATGCTATTATACCCTACACCTATAGAATAATTAAAAGGGTATATTAACTTTGGAATGTTGTTTGTAACCACCTACAGGAAGCGAGCTAGATATGGAAAAGTATAAAAAGTAGGCACGATAACTCAAAAAATAAAAGAGCTATCTTGATGAAATTTTAACTGGAGGTTACTAAAACTGAAAGTACAGCGGGGATAACATATGGGGGAAATCGGCCCATGGGTTCGGATTCTGGACCTTTTAATTGATCCAAGGGCTAACGAACATATATAAAAAATCACGATAACTCAACAACTAATGGCGCTATCTTCTATCTATCAACTTTTTGCTGTAGGTTACTAGTAATGAAACTACAGCGGGAATTACGTACGGTCGTGATTGGACCATGGGTTCGGAACCTAGAACTTTTTGATCGAATTTAGGCCAAACTAGCATAATTCCAAAACGAATGAAGATAGAACCTCCAAATTTGGTATCGGGGTGTCGCTTTCGATTTCCCTGGTGTCCTTGAAATTTGAGCACCAATGGAGTAGAGGCTCGGGGACCAGCCACTCAGTTCCGATGACCTTAAAGCATATTTTCGAAATTAATAGAGATAGTAACTTGAAACAAATGTAGAAGCTTCAAATTTGGCACATGGGTGTTCTTTACTATTTCCTACGCGCCCCCCTAATTTTGGATCAATTGGAGGTGTAGTTCAGTACCTCTCTTAGTCCTCTAAAGGTTGAAGGGCTTGACATCTAAATTAATAAAATTAGTAGCTTAAAATTAATATAGAATGTTCCAATTGTGTACAAGGGTTAATTAGTATTGAAAGTATTGCTGGGACTGCTGCAATATGGGCGAAATCGTACAATGGTTTCGGGTTCTGGAACCTTTGAAAAGTTCAAAAGCTAACAAACGGATATTTTAAAAACACCAAAACTCAGAAACTAATTACGCTATTTTGATGAAATTTAGAAAGAATAATATATTCGAAATTAATAAAGATAAAAAAATCAAATTTGATATACTATTTCCTATTTCTGTTCCTATTTACCACTTTTATATTTTTAAAAGGCACATATTATGTATTATATTTTATAAATTAAAAACTAAATATTTTTTTAATTTTTATTATATCATATCCATATTTTATTAAATTATAGCCATAGGAAATATTTTTTATTTTTTTTTTTTTTTGTTGTCTTTTCAGTTTGCGAAGGAACATAGGGTTTCCATTTGACATCTGCATCTCACCCGGTTTCCTGCTGCTGTTTTTGCATTCTCCCAGGTGAGGTTGCAATGATTCAGCTCACTTTTTATGGTGCGCCTCCAGGTGTTATTTGGATGCCCGCGTCTTCTGCGTCCTTAGGGATTCCACTCCAAGGCCATACGGCTTAAGTTGTTCTGATTTTTTTTTAGCGTACGGCCTATCCACCTCCATTTCGTCTTTTTCAATTGCCTCAGTATGAGTTCCTCTCCTGTAAGTCACCATAGATCTTCGTTGCTTATTCTGCTAGGCCAGAATATCCTGCAGATTATGCGCAGACAGCGGTTAATGAACACTTGTATCTTGTGGACGATTTGTTGGATATCATCCATGTTTCGCTTCCATACATTAGTACGGTCTTTGCATTGAAGATCCTTATTTTTGTTTCTTGGAGATTTGGGTTTTCCTCCATACTGGTTACAACCGTCCGAATGATGCCCTTGCCTTACTAAGTCTGTTGTTCACATCTGTCTTTTGGTTAACATATTCGACTGGTTGCGTTTTCAGCATGATGAGTTGATTGATCTACACAGCTCTTGTGGGGGCGGAATCTGGTTCAATTTGTTCTTGGATTCTGCCTTGTTGCTATGAATTTATACACTGTGTTGAGGGGAGTGATACCACGCCAGTTGTTGCAATCTTTGAGGTCGCCTTTCTTCGGTAGCTTGACTATTGTGCCGTTTTTCCAAGATGGAGGTAGCTCTTCGTTTTCCCATGCCTTTATGATGTGAGGTTTTAGAAGTTCAACTGAGGTATTTTGGCAGGCTTGTAGAATTTCTGCCGGAATACCATCAGACCCAGCCGCTTTGTTTCTTTTCAACTTGGTGATGACTTCTTTGATCTCAGTCATAGTTGGTATGGAAGTGCTAATGCGCAGATTGTTTGAATTGTTTTCCGCTAGTGATATATCTTCTGTTTCGTTTATTTCACTGTTGCTAATTTCTTGGAAATGTTCTCTCCATCTTTTCGTTTGTTCTCGGCCGTTAGTAATTTCTGCGCCATATTTATCTTTAATGAGAAATCATGCTGTGCTTGTTTTGTTGGTGAGCTTGTTCACAATTTGATGGAGTTTCCTTGCATCATTTTCTCCAGCAGCTGTTTCTGCATCTGTGGCTAGCTTCTCAAGGAATTTTCTCTTGTCTCTTTCGAAGCTCGTTTTACTTTCTTTGCTAGCGCTTTGTATTGCTCCTTGGTGACAACTTTGCTTTCTAGCTTTTTCTTAGCCTCTTGCCTCTGTGATATGAGTTCCCATGTGCTTTCTGATATCCATGGCGTTTGTTCTCTATTCTTTGTACCTAGTTTGTTTTTCGCAATCTCATAGACGGCTTTGCTAACTTGATTCCAGTCTTGCTCGTTGTTTAGGGATCTTTCCCGAATTGTGGTTACCATACTGCTTTTGGTGTGTGGGTGTTGGCGATTTCGGAGATTTAACTGTTGTTTCCTGTCATGGCTCTTTTTGATGTACTTCAATTTCAATCTGATGTTATTTATGATTAGCTCAAGTTCACTATCTATGTCGGCTCCCTTTTATTTCACATATCTAGCATTGAACTTCTCCATCTACTGCTAATACATATGTGGTCTCTTTGGTTATGTATTTTACCATTCGGTGAGGTCCACGTATACTTGTAAATGGAGGAAGATGGTGCCGCCAATGGTCAGTTGAAATGTTTGACAGGTCTCAATAAGCCTTTGCCCGTTTTTGTTCTTTGTTCCGCATCCATGTTTTCCCATAATTTTCTCTAATCCAGTATTTAGATTTCCCACTTTCGCAATTAAGTCGCCCATTAGCATCTGAGACGAGCCGTAATAATCCTATCTGATACGGCCTTCCAGCTATGTAGGGAGTTACGCAGCTTTCTAGATATTATTATTCCCACACCGTTTGTTCCACCTATTTCTTTACCGCTATACAACAGAGTATTTCCATTAGCCGTGATAATTTCGCCATTCCCGTTCCATCTAATTTCGCTCAAACTCATAATTTGAACTCTATAATCTGCCATTTGTTTTTCTATTTGGGCAAGCCTTGATGTTTCTCGCATTGTTCGGACATTCCATTGTGCAATTCTAGTCATTGTTCGATCGCCGAAGGTTGTTGCCGTGTTATCTTATCTATTGTATCCGATTTGTCTAATTTCAGTTTCTTTAATCCGTTTAATCTTTCTCCATACTACAGAAGATTAACCTACTGTAGAAGTTGCCTATTTTGTTCTTATCTCTGACATTGAAGATTCCACGCATATGCAAATGTTGATTTTGACATGTGCATATGTTTATATAGATAATGTTATTATTTATTTAATATTAATCTATAGGTTATTTCAGCAACACGATTATTGGTAATATTTTTATTTTTTTTATTTATTATTAATTATTATTTTCTATTTAGACTATTAGTTATTTAATTATAATTTATAAGTTATTTTTTATTATACTAATTATACTAATTATTGAGTTTACCCAGCCATGGATCAAACCCGGGACCTTTCGCATGAAAGGCGGCGCTTCAACCACTGCGCCATCGGCTGGATCGACTGGACTTTGAGTTTAATTATATAGAACATTAAAAAATACGTAAATTGAGAGAATAAATTTAAAAATTATTGAAAATTGAAATAATTAACTAAGGGTACTAAATCATTCTACAGTAAATGCACTACAGCTAAAAATTCTGAAAAGGAGTAATTGCTGCATGTGTGTAAAATTTTATTGAATTGGATAAAAGTTTTAAATATGTAATTTTGTAATTGCATTTCACGAATCCATTTATCTGAATTTAATTTGTTGTTTAATATTTTAAATAGCTTAATTAGTAAGAATTTTTAATATTTTTGACTTGACGTAAAATAATTAGAAAATGTTTTATATATAAAGTAATTCGAAAATCACTAGGGTGAATTTGGCTACTGTATTGTTCAAATTTATATTAGTGTAAAGTTAATTAAACATAATTGTATTTGATTGAATTTGAATAAATTTGAATAATAAATATTTGTTAAGTAATTTAATTAGCGTACATTGGAAAATTTTTAATTTTAAATAAAAAATAATTTAGTTTTATAATTAATTTTATTTTTTTTTTTAATTTATATTATGTGTGTTACCTATAAAATTTTTAAATTTATGTTACATAGTTTGTCATTTACAATTATGAACATAATTAATATGTTTTAATAAAGACCTATAAATACTACAGAAACGTTTTAAACATTAAAATAATACTCGTTTTATCATATCTAATTATTAATATTTTAGTCAAATTATAAATTTTAGCGCAAAATAATTTTCCAAAGTTTTAGCTAAACTAATTTTTTAATTTTTAGCACATTTTTACAAAATCTTTTGAAGGATTAAATTTTTTTTAAGGAAAATATATAGGGTTGCCATGCGGTTCTGATATTTACCATTATACAATTCTTGCAAAAATTTTGGTCCCACATATCTTTCAACGGTAGTCTTAAATTTTAGAAGAAGTTATATCTTCAGAAAGTAATAGGAGTCCGTTACTAAAATTTTTTTGAAATGCCTCTGTTTAGAAGCTGCATAGGTTTGAAAAATGATATTTAGCTAAAGGAATATACAAAATTTAAATCTCTAATATTGCATTTCAAGACAAGTTCAAGGTTAATCTTGAAGGATGACGAAGCTATAAGCTCCGCAAATTCAAAAAAACCCCCATATTTACGAGTATATTAGTATAACAAGAGTTTGAGTTTAATAAAGTAGGGATTATATTTTTAATCCAAAAACAATAAAAAAGAGCTGCTTTTATGTGCTTTACAAAAATAAATCGCTTAAATATATACAGAGTTACCATATGATCCTTTAATTATTATCCGTTATGCGAAACTCAATTTTTGCAAATTTTTTGGCTCCATTTTTCTTCTGAACGGTTCAAGCTAGAGATTTGAAAAATTATGAATTAGATCTTCAGAGATCGGTAGGAGTCGGTTAAAAAATTTTTTTGTCACGCTCCCCGTTTTGGAGCTGTAAGGGTTCGAAAATTGAAATTTTGTTATTTTTATGCACCTGTAACTTGTTTTAACCATTTTTGCTTAGATAATAAAATTCTAAGTAAAATTCCAAATTTTGGTGGAATACACAATTTAATTCCTAGAACGTAAAAAAGTGGAAGAGCTAAGGAGCGGGTGAGGGGGTTGGTAGATTCTCGAGAATCATCGTAAGTTTGCTTAATAAAAATTTGGGAACCTTCCCCATTAAAGAGCTATTAGAACATAAAAATTAAAACTGTCATGATTTTCTAAATCTGTTATATATTCACCAGTGTATATTCTCCAAAATTAAACGTTAACATTGAAGCTCCACTTATTAGGAGGTTTTCTTGAGATTATATTTAAAGTAGTTAATATTTTGAATTCTCAGATAGTAAACCAAAAATCGGATTGTATCAAAATAGTTAAGGCAATACTACGAGTATATAAAGTATACTAAAATGTAGTACTATGATTCTAATATACAAAAGTGGCTCTCTTATGGATGCATCTAATTATCGGCCTACAACACTTACCAGCTGTATGAGTAAAATATTCGAAAAAATAATTAATAAAAGAATATGTGACTTTATTAAATATTCATTCGGATTTGACATGAACTTAATCGTGTTTCAACCTTCGTCGTGATAACACCGGTTTCGGTGAAATTTAAAAAAAAATTTTTTTTTTCAAAATTCTATTGCTAACTTTTGTTTCTTACTTTTAAACTTAAATTAAGTTCTAAAAATTTTCTTTAATTTTCTAACTTATCTAAATTTAAATTTATTTGTGGTGGTTCTAATAATTAGTCTTTTTTTTTTTGTGTGAATTTGTTTGGACCACATTTTCATTTCGCATTTTCAATGGCGGCATTTCATGGATAAGTATTATTTTTTAAATTTATTTGATTTATTAATTTTTAACTAGAACAATTTTACGTACACTAAATTTTTTTTTTTTTTTTACTTTTATTATTATAATTTTTTTTTGTTTTTTTTTTAAATTTTAAATTTTTCTTTCTTTTATTAATTAATTAATAATTAATTTTTTTTAGTTTCTTTTTTATATAAAATTATTCAAATATTTATAAATTTTCACGTCACGCGCCGTTTTGTTTTGTTTACATTAAACTAAATTAAAATAATTATTTTTTTTTTTGGAAGTAATACTTCTTTTAATCTTCCCCTAGTGGTAAACAAAACAATATATCCATCTCTCTCCTTCCCGTTGATAGATGTTAATGTTTCTAATAACTCTAATAACTCTCTTCACTCTCAATATACCATCATAAAAACACCGTATCTTAATTAAAAAATTTTGATGGTATATGTCCAATAAGTTTTCAAACTTCTATTTTGTTTTTGTATTTTATTTTTAAATATTACCACAATTACAAATGTTTAATTTTTAATTAGATGTAATTGTGTATTTGTTTTATTTTGTTTGAGTTTTTGGTTGTACCTACAATAAGGGCACATATAGTTTCTATATAGATTCTATATCGTGCAAGTTAAAAACTGTGGGACGTAGTTATAAACCATTTTCTTACTCGAAATAAGACTTCAATTTTAAATTTTTTAGTAAATTTTATTTTCTTTTTTTCAAAAGGTGTTGTCGATAGGTTGATAAAATCGTACATAAATAAGCATTTTTTGTTTTTTTTCTGTTTTTCTAATTTCTAGCAAAATTATCAACTTTAACCTCAATTTTTTTAATATTCGCGGTTTGCAAACGAACTTCCATGCCGCTGAAGGTCATCTTAATTTAATTAAACCGGCAATCCTTGCTCTATGTGAAACGCAAGTTAGTAGTCACAATGTTAACTTCGATATTAACGGCTACTTACTCATTTCACACTTCGTTCCCAAAAGAGGCATCGCCCTCTACATAAAAAAAGACATTGCTTTTAACACTCTTGACAAATATAAATCTTCAAGCCCAACTTTCAATTACGTTTGGGTCAAAATCCATGTTGAAAAGCATGTTATACATTTCTGTTTTCTATACAGATCACCCAATTCAAGTGAACAAGAAACTGTTATGGAAATTGAAAACCTTTCAAACCAGGTCAATGAAATTTTCGATTGTTTTCCTGAGACCGAAATTGTTCTGGCGGGGGATTTTATTGTTCATAACAAAGACTGGCTTCACTTTTCCAGTACCTCTTCTCCGAGTCAAAACTCGATTGGGAAACAAGTTGAATTATTTTCTACTCTATTTCACCTTTCTCAACTTGTTAAAAATCCTACTAGAATCCCTGACCGTGCTGATCAAGAAGGTCACCTCTTGGATCTGTTTCTAACCACACACCCTGAAAAGTATGTGGTTTCAGTTGGTTGCTCCCTGGGGGGCTCTGATCACTGTTTGGACAATACAAGCTTCCGGGCAGGCTCGGTGTCCAATCAAAGGTCCCTTCCCAAAAAATTGGTATGGCGTTATAACCATGCTAATTGGGAAGATCTGAACAATTTTTACAAAACCTTTGATTGGTCACTGTGCTGCCGTGGTAGGAATGTTGACTTTGCTGCAAATGCGATTAGTGAAACTATTCTACTTGGAATGAGATTATTTATACCTCACTCCATGAAATCTATTAAACGGAAACCCAAAACTAGGTTTAATCGCATTTGTAAAGAAGCCATTCTAAAAAAAAAAGGAGACCTTCAAAAAGTACCGGGACAGTGGTTAAGAGGCTCACAGGACCAACTTTATAGTGGTCCGGAACAGATGTAAGAGAGTTATCAACAAGCAAAAATTCTTGTTCAACCAAAAGTTGAAACAAAAACTTATACGCAGGCCCAAGAATAGCAAGTCCTTTTGGACTTTTGCAAAAAATGTAAAAGAGGAAAATGGCGGGTCTTCCTTTCCTCCACTTGTTGATATAAACAACCACATCGTATCAGATTCAAAAGAAAAAGCGAATTTGTTTGGCAAACAGTTCACTTCTAACTCATCACTGCCTCAGTCAACTCAAAGACCTCCATCTATTCCAGAAGTTGGCTGCTCCTTTGGTAGAATATACTTTAGGACGCGAACAGTGATGAAAATCTTGAAGAATCTTGATACAAGAAAATCAGCCGGTCCTTAAAAACACATATAGCTCCATTTCAAAACCTCTGCGCAACCTTTTCCATCTTTCCTTCACTTCGGGTTTTCATCCTACCCAATGGAAGGTTGTACATGTTTTCTTAATTGCTAAAAAAGGCGATAAAAGCGATGCCTCTAACTACCGACCTATTGCTATTACTTCGGTCCTCTCCAAAGTAATGAAAAAAGTTATAAATTATAAGCTTTTGAAATATCTAGATCGTAAAGGTTTGCTTCATGATCGATAATACGGGTTCAGAGTCCGTCGTTCAACTGGTGATCTCATGACCTACCTGTGCGAAAAGCTTAATATCAGTCTTCACCATTCTGGTGAGTCTGATGTTGGGGCTTTGGATATTTCTAAAGCTTTCGATCGAGTTTGGCATGATGCTTTATTGGCAAAATGCAAGGCTTTAGATCTAGGTAAGGTTTTTGTTAAATGGATTGGAGATTTCCTTTCGAATCGCACGATTCGTGTTCTTATCGATGGATATTTATTCTCGATAAAGTGCAAAACAGAGCTATTCGTCTCATAAATGATCCCAGTGTTACCTCAACGCTCACTCCACTCAGCCATCGTCGCACTGTTAGGTCACTGACCTTGTTTTATAGATATCTTGTAGGGACTAACACCTGTTCTAAACAAATCAAACAACTTATGCCCCCATTCAAGATTTTCCAAAGGGAAACAAGGAGGGCAACAGATGCTCATCCCCACAGTTGAACTACCTAGATGGTGTAACACGGCTTATGGAAATTCGTTTGTCATGCGCTCATTTCGTTTATGGAACCATATTCCATCAAATGTGTTCCCCAAAGTTGATAATGTATATATGTACGATTTAAACAAATTTAAGAAGAACATTAACATCTCTCTTCTAAATATCCCATCCAATTTTCCCCATCCCCCATAATCCAAATATTCCAAATAACTTCCACCATAATCCTAAATCCTTCCATATCCTCATCCCTGTAACCAAACTGTACATTTGTATTACAGGTTCCCTCCTAAAGTTTGGTTCAAAAATGGTGTGGTTTTTGGTGTGTTAAAATCATACACTACCTAAAGAAACACCGCATAGTTTTAATCGGTGGCTTTCGAGCTTTCTTTTCCCTCGTAAAAAAAAAAAAAAAAAAAAAAAAAAACTAATTTGGCTTTAAAAAATCGCATGGCCTTGATATAGCAATCAATGATTCAATAAGAGCTATTATTGGAAATCTTGATAAAGGGAACTACGTCTACCCAGTTTTCTTGATTTGAGCAAGGCATTTGGCGCAGTTGTAATATATTAATCAAATATTGTTGAGCAGAACCGATGAAATTGGAATAAGAGGTCTGTCCCATGAGCTCCTAAAAGCTTATTTGGAAAAGAGATATTAAAACCAAAGTTAATGGCATTTGTAGCAATGAACGTGCCATAACTATAGGAGTGCCACAAGGGTCAGTTCTGGGTTATATTTATTGTATGTACATAATATGTAATATGAAAATAACAAAGTTGACTGTAAAATATTTGCTGATGAACATTGAAAAAACAAAGTATATGATTTTCAAACGACTAAATAAGGCTGATATCAACCCTAAAATTTGTATTGATAGCAGAGAAATTATAAGAGAACAGAATTATAAATATCTGGGTATAATAATAGATGATAAATTATGCTAGAATGATCATGTTAATTACATTTTAAAAACGATTAAGCCATTTTTAGGTTCTATTAGAAGAAGCGGCATTATATTAGATGATAAATTAGCTAAGCTATTATTCCATGCGCACAATATGACACATATAAGATACAATGTGGTGACATGGTCGTGTTGTTCAAATATATTAAAAAAGAAAGTAAGCACTTTAATAAACAAAGCCAACAAGATACTCTACAGGTTAAATTAGTGTACTCCGACTGATGAGTTATACAAAAGTATGGGATTCCTTAAGTTAGATGAATTAATAATTTAAAAAAAAGCTAAAACTAAAACTAGAACACTAAAAGAAAACGTTTTTACAAAAGAGAAGGAATATTCACAACTACAATACAAGAAATATGGATAAGTTATGTCATGAAAAAACTCGAACTAAATTAGCTAAAAACAGTAATTTTTGTTCTTCAATAAGAATTTAAAATTGCCTCCTTGAGAAATAAAAGAAATGTAGTAATATAAGTAACTTCACGTTGAAAATGAAATCTTTATTTAAATATGATCAGGCTTTATTAAAAAGATTGTTAATAGTACTTATAAGTAAAATTATAAATTAGGATATAATAATAATAGTAATATACATAATTTTTGTATTTATTCTCTATATAAATTGGCGAGACCTTGCCAACATGTAAAAGAATATTGTACATCAAAATTATTTTAAAAATACTTCACGCAATAAATAATGATGGCAATACTCATACCTTCAAATTTATTATTATGCATCGCATACATGATGGACCTGTTTTGTTGTTATGCATCCCCTGCATCCCTTGCGAGGTTAAATAGCTTACGTTACACGTTACACGAAATTTTTATTTTTTCTTTTTCCTTAACGCATAATTTTAGAAAAAGATTAATATAATAATACAATAAATACAAACCGATTTTTTAAGAAATACTGGCAAACAGATAAGAGAACCAAAACGTTTATTTTGAATTATGAATGTAGTCCCACGGGCTGGTAATTTCTTTTTTTGTGTACTACAAAAGTACAATTTTATATAAATTTAGTTACATTTGGTACGGTTTTAGTCTTACACAATAAATCATATCATATAATTGATTTGTCAATTTATAACACGTCAAAATTTGGAACTGCTCCGCATATCTACTCAAACTTGACATTAAAAATGATTTTTAGTTTTTTTATTAACTGAAATAAAGTCAACAAATGCTTTGCTTGTTAAAATGTTTTAAAATACATACAAATAGAGCTGTTCCAAATTTTGACGTTTTATAAAATGACAAATCAATTAGAATATGATTTCGTTGTGTAAGACTAAAATCGAACCCAATAGGAATAAATTTAAATAAAATTGTACTTTTGTTTTATACAGAAAAAAATATTAGCATATAGCGCTACAAGAAAAGTGCAACGCACGATAAAATTTTCTACTGAGCGAATTGTATTGTTTAGCGAATTTCAATTGACGTTTAAGTGTTTATATTTTAATGTAAAAAGTGTTTGTTTACAAGATTTTGTGATAATTTTTGAAAGTAAATCATTTCTTATAAAATTAAAAATATAATATCCAAACTTTGAATATTGAAAGTAAAGCATTTTTTATAAAATTAAAAATATATTAAAAATAGCATACGCATTTGATTAATTTTATAAATTTGAATTTTAATATTATTTTAAATAAAAAATTAATAAGGATAGAAATAAAATTATAGAAATGATTTTGAATATCATACAAATTTTCCATTTTGTCCATAATTTAAATAATTTAAATAAAATAAAAATATACCAGAAGTCACTTAAAATCAAATGTCATTTAACTTTGCTGCAAATTGTTCAGTACAACAATTTAGCACTAGATACTAAACCGCTGCCATTCAGTGTAGTGCTACTTCATCCTGAACGCGACTATTGCTTAAATTTTTTCAAAGATTTTTTACATCAAAAAAAAAGTGTACACAACAAATATAATATTATCGGAGTAGGTTACATGAAAAACAAAATTTAAACAAGACATTTCATCAGTGGTGCGGTGTTTTTCGTTGTTTATATCAAATATTACAAAATATTACAAAACGATGCAACATAAATTGAAATATTTTTAATTTGATATACATGTTAATTTTTAGCACATTTTCAAAAAATTTTTGTAAAACTGTGCCTATAGAGCTTCACTCTGTCCGCCCGTCCGTCCTAGATATTACAAAAGATAATTTCGTAGAAGAATTTTTTTCTGTAGTCCCACCCGTTATGAAGCTACAGCCCCCCAAAGTTATTAATAGGTATAGAGTAATACTCATATAAAATAAGAAGTTGTATGGCAGCTACGGGGACTCACTGCAGCAGACCAACCAAAATTTGCAGAAACTTTGGCAGTAACACTAAACTACTTTTGGCAAAATTTCAGACACGCAGCTGTAATAGGTACAGAGTAATACTCATATAAAAAACGAGGAAGAGTGTGGTAGAGTAGACTGTGTCAACTCTGGGATACCCGTATGACCGTAACATACACATTATACCATCCGGTTAATTACTTTTGGCAAAACTTCAAGCATTCAGCTTTATAAGGTGTAGAGTAATGCTCTTATATAAGAAGGAGTTGTACGGCAGCTACTCGAACCCTTTGCAGTAGACCAACAAAATTTTGCAGTAACTTTGGCCATTACACTAAACTATTTTTGGGAAAATTTCCGACACGCAGCTGTTATAGGTACAGAGAAATACTCATATAAAAAAAAAAGTTGTATGGCAGCTACCCGAACCCATAGACCAAAATGGCTGGATTTAAATAGCGATGACGGCTATTGCAAAAAAATTAATTTGCGAAAATTTCAAGATTCTGGCTCCTTTAGTTTTTGAGTTATCGTCCGGACGAACGGACATACATAGCTAAATCGATTTATTTTACGATTCTGATCCGATATATACACTTGAGTCTATATCTAACCCCCCTCCTTCTCTGCGTCGCAAAAGTAATGGCAAATTTATTATACCCTTTGACTATATAGTCATACGGGTATAAAAATGTAATGGCAAATTTATTATACCCTTTGACTATATAGTCATACGAGTATAAAGAAGTTGTATGGCAGCTACCCGAACCCATGGACCAAAATGGCTGGATTTAAATAGCGATGACGGCTATTGCAAAAAAAACGAATTTGGGAAAATTTCAAAAGCATAGCTCCTTTAGTTTTTGAGTTATCGTGCGGACGGACGGACGGACATACATAGCTAAATCGATTTATATTTCGATTCTGATCCGATCCATACACTTGAGTCTATATCTAACCCTCTTCCTTCTCTGCGTCAAAAACGTAATGGCAAATTTATTATACCCTTTGACAATATAGTCATACGGGTATAAAAATGCAGAGAAGGAAAATGTTATATTATTTATATTTAAGGACATTATTATTCGGATTCTTTATTAGCTTTATTTGTATTATAAAAATATATTATCTCATTTCAAACACCATTTGAGACTTTATAAGGAGAGCAAAAAAATAAGTCTTATTAATTAAGTGAGGTTTTTTAATAAAGGTTAAATTGCGTTAATACCAAAAATTTGAAAATTTCATTGAATCTTTGTGCAAACCGCGTAAACAGGTCAAAACCAAATTAACTCTGTGGGTTTTTATACCCTACACCTATAGAATAGGTAAAGGGGTATATTAACTTTGGTATGGTGTTTGTAACCACCTAAAGGAAGCGAGCTAGATATGGAAAAGTATATATATTTGTGATCAGCGTGACCGCCTGAGTCGATATAGCCATGTCCGTCCGTCCGTCCGTAGGCACGATAACTCAAAAAATATCTTGATGAAATTTAAACTGTAGGTTACTAGGACTGAAAGTACGGCGGGGATTGCATATGGGCGAAATCGGCCCATGGGTTCGAAATCTGGACCTTTTAATCGGTTTCAGGGCTAACGAATAAATATAAAAAATCACGATAACTCAACAACTAATGACGCTATCTTCATCAAATTTGTGCTGTAGGTTACTAGTAATGAAACTACTTCGGGAATTGCGTAAGGTCGGGATTGGACCATGGGTTCGGAACCTAGAACTTTTTGATCGAATTTTGGCCAAACGAGCATAATTCCGAAACCAATGAAGATAGAACCTCCAAATTTAGTATCAGGGTGTCCCTTCCTATTTCCTAAGTGTCTTGTGAATTTGGGTCCCATTGGAGTAGCGGGTCGGGAACCAGCCACACATTTCCGAAGACCTTAAAGCATATCTTTAAAATTAATAAAGATAACAACTTGAAAAAATGTAGAACCTTCCAATTTGCCACAAGGGTGTTCTTTACTATCTTTTGTGTGTTCCCCTAATTTTGGGATCAATTGGAGTGGTGGTTCTGTACCCCTCTCAGACCTCCCAAGTTTTAAAGGCTTATAATCGAAATTATTAAAAATAATTACTTAAAATTAGGATAGACCGTTCAAATTGTTTACAAGGGTTAACTAGTACTATAAGTACAGCGCGGACTTAATAAGGGCGAAATCAGCCCAACGGTTCGAATTCCGGACTTTTTAATCGATGTCAGCGCTAACGAACATATATAAAAAATCACGATAACTCAACAACTAATGAGGCTATCTTCATGAAATTTGTGCTGTAGGTTATTGGTAATGAAACTATGGTGGTGATTACGAACGGTGAGGATTGGACAATGGGTTCGGAACTTAGAACTTTTTGATCGAATTTAGGCCAAACTAGCATAATTCCGAAACCAATGAAGATAGAACCTCCAAATTTGGTATCAGGGTGTCCCTTCCTATTTCCTATCAGGGTATCCCTTCCTAAGTGTCTTTGAAATTTGGGCCCCATTCGAGTAGTTGGTCGGGGACCAGCCACTCGGTTCTTACGACCTTAAAGCATATTTTCGAAATTAATAAATATAGTAACTTGAAACAAATGTAGAAGCTTCAAATTTGGCCCAGGGAGTTCTTTACTATTTCTTGCGTGCCCCGCTAATTTGGGATCATTTGGAGTGGTGGTTCAGAACCTCTCTTGGACCCCCCAATATGTAAAAACTTATCATCGAAATTAATAAAACTAGTATCATAAAATTAAGATAGAACGTTCCAATTGTGTAAATGGGCGAAATCGTACCATAATTTCGGGTTCTGGAACCCTTGAAAAGTTCAAGATGAACAAACATATATCTTAAAAACACCATAACTCAAAAAATAATGCCGGTATTTTGATGAAATTTAACACTAGGTTACTAGTAATGAAAGTACCATGGGAATTGGTTGTGGTCGAGTTTAATTTCGAAGCCAAAGAATATATTGCCTATGTCCTATGTGTCTCCGAAATCTAGACTTAATTGTAGTGGTTCAGCTATGTTCAAAGGTACTTGCTGCATTTATGTAAAATGTATTTTTATATTTAAATGAATTATATGAAAAGGTTTAAATTTGTAATTGTATTTTAGAAATACATTTATTGCTTTTTTTGCGTTTATAAGCTTTTTTATTAGGTATATAAACTAACCATTTAAAATAATAGCAATTTTTAAAAATTTGGATTATTAAATATATTATGCTTTGATTATCTTTTTATCACAAAATTTAATAATTAGAATTTTTTCATTTTGTAGTTGAATTGGAATAAATATATTTTCATTTATTTCAAGTTTGTTTGTTTTTTAATATTTTTAAATAGATAAATTAGTAAGAATTTGTAGTATTTTTTAATAGATAGTGTAATTAGAAAATGTTTTTAGTATTATAAAGTTAATTTGGTTAGCTATGTCTTACGATCAAATTAATAACAGCTTTTATGGTGTTAAAATGACTTATGGATATGTCCTTAAATTTGAACCAAAAAGGTGTAGGGTATTTCTAAGTCGGTTGCACCGACTGACTGTTGCTTTACTTGTTATAATTAAAATGCTGGTAGAAAATTTTCAATAAAATTCTTTTAATCGTTTAAGCATATAAAATTTATAGAAAACTTAATAGCGTCGTTGTTGAAAACGGGTTAATCGAACTTAACTAAAACTTTTTGCAACCTCTCTTTTGGACTGCAAAATCAACCTGTAAATTTGGACACAAATCGGAAACGCAAATTTTTTGGAAGCCCGCCAGGCCGAAATATGTTAATTTATTCCAACCAAATTTATACAACTAATTCCGGTTGCCAAGAGGAACATTTGTGCAAAATTTCAAGTCAATCGGTTAAACCGTTTTGACTCGACATCAAAAACATTGAAAAAGCTACATTGCGCCCTCGTGGCAAAACTGGTTAACCGAACTCAACCAAAATTTGTCTCAGCCTCTCTTTTTGACTGTGAAACCACCCTGTAAATTTATTCCAGCCAAATTTATACAACTAATTCCGGTTGCTAAGAGGAATATGTGTGCAAAATTTCAAGTCAATCAATCAAACCGTTTTGACTCGAGCTCATAAAAAATTAAAAAGCTTACAACGGCTCTCGAGCTTTTTTTTTGTTTTACAGATATAAAAGGGTTAAATAAGAAAGGAAATAAGAAAGAATCCTAGTGTATCAAATTTCAAGTTTTTTTTTTTTTTTTTTTTTTTTAATTTTAATAAAATTATGCATAAGAAATTATTTAATTAAAACAACAATATAATAAATTATATAATTACAATTAATTTAGTTGAAACATAATTATTTTGAATATTCTAATTTTACTTATTTCCAATATTTAATTTCTAAAGTTTTTTATATATTTTTTAAGTTTTCATTAAATATTTCCAAAGATTGACTTCTCCTAATGTTTAGTGGTAATAAATTAAAAATTTTAATAGCACTACATTTTAAACTTTTTTGTTTCTTTATGGTTCTAGCTTTAGGTATTTCAATATTTTTTTTATTTCTAGTATTATATTTATGTACATTTTGTCTATTTATTAAATTTAAATTTGTTTTAAAATTACTATTTATTACTTTATAAATATACTAGTATCGCCCTTTGCTCGAAATTTGAGCTTTTTGTGCTTTTAAATTTACATAAAAAATCCGTTTTGTGTAATTTATATTAGACTAATATTACACGAAACTAATTTTTTTTCCTATACATAATAAAATGTATGGCAACAATGTTGTCAACAATTCTTGCGTTTGAAATTTGCTTAGAAAACAAATTTATAATTTTTTCCATTATAAAAACGTTTTTAAGTATTTTTGAATTTTATTCCTGTAGCTTAACGCGAAAGAGAGTATAATATTGTACACTTATTACACAAAAAAAGCGATTTACAATCTAAATATAAATAGTGTTCTAATATATAATGTTCTGAAAATTTGATGATTTTTCTAATCAAATACATATGTATAAATATTTATTAAAGTCAAGTAGCAAAAACTCGAGTTAATGCTGTCCTACATATAGAAAACTGTACTTTTTTTTAAACATTTTAGTACGATTTGAACTATGTTGCATGTATTCTGTATCCTAATTAAAAAGCTTATTCATAGAGCATAATATGTATAAAAAAATTTAACGTACCTATTATAATTCATAAGTTAAGTACCTACTTAGTATTATATTATATTGAAGCTGCCAAAAAACAAAATAATAGTTAAGGTGACAGAAGCCGAAATTTTTTGTTAAATCACAATTTTAAGATTTAAATCACATCTACAAAGATATTAAAAAAAAAAAACTAATCAATTAAAAAATTGATAAATTTTTCCTCCCCTTAGGGAAATAAGCACTACATTTCAATAATAAAATCTGAAATTTTTACTACAAATGTATTAACATTATACAAAAAATGGTTCTGAATTCTTTACTTTACTTTATATTATACCTTTTTGTCTAGGAGTAAACTACTCTTTTTACAGCTACACCACACCGCCTCTTGAAAAAGAGTAGATGAAAGGAGTAGATAATTAAATATTTATTTTGTTTAAATCAAAGCATACGACGTACAATTTTTATACGGCAGTACGTCAATATGTCTATCTATATATCCGTAAATTGATACTCGCAAGTTACGTATGTGTCTGATAATCCACCTGTTAAAAATACAACAACGTCAGCAATACCTGCTATTATCCAAATAAATTCCATTCCCACAAAAATAACAGATGCTAAATTTGCATTTCCTGTTATTGCCAAATAATAGAATTCATTATTTGCAATAACTTGAAAGATATATCCGATTTCAATCTAATTATATTTAATTAATTAACCAATAATTTAAATATAAAGTTAATATCATATTTCGTCTGGAATAATAAAATTACTTCTTATTAAATTGATTATGAAATAATTAAAATACAGTTTCTCACACTAAATATTATTGCTCGAATTATACCAAAAAGTTAAATTTGTTTTTGTAATTAAATTATTATAAAATTATTAAGTGATCATATTACAAAAGTAATATTCAAAATAAGTTGTATAATCAAAATAATGCGTTTTTATAATAATTTTAATAATAAGTTTCTCACGTCCAAAATAGCTGAACTAACATAATTTATAATATAAATAGGACGATAATTAGAATAAGAAATCAATTGTTAATTGTTAATTGTTAATCAAGACCTAAAATGGTCAAGTCATAAAAATTATAATAACTAAAAATAATATTGTTGTGTTAATATTGTAATTGTCTCGTAAACCTAAAAATAAAAGTTCGTAAGAAAAATAATAAACAAAGTAGTTTTATTTTTTTGAGTGAAACATAGTTCAACTACAAAAGTGGCGCAGTCGGTAGGATAACTCAAATTAAGAACAATCTAAATATTTTTCGTGAAACAAGACTTTCTCTTCGCATTCCTTAAGTGAGTCTGCTTAAGGCACGAAAAATATACAAAGAGTTATCTAGTGATACGAATCGTATAATAAAATCGGTCAATAACAAAATAAAATTATAAAATTTTTGTTAACTCCGGTAATGAACAAAATAAATTAAATAAATTTAATAACTATAAACTATAACTACAAGTGGAAACATAGAGAAAAATTAACTCGCAAACACAAGCTTTAGTTAAAATAAAATAATAAAAGTGTTTTTCATAAACGGTAACATAGAATTTTACAAATTAATTCGAAGAAAAAAGTTAAAGGAAAAACCACAAAAACACAAAGGACCCTTATGAACAAATTCGACGAAAATAGAAATTTAGAAGAACAAGACAATATGGAACAACAATATCAAGATCAACTAGTAACACAACAACGTCAACTAGAAGAACAACAACAACAAATACAAGAGCTCTTGGAGACAATTAGAAATCTTCAGGCAGCACAAAACATAATTCCAGTTCCAGCTCCAGCCCCAGCCCCAATACAAATAAATCCAACTTCAATGGAGGTAATACACCGTAACATAAAATTCATGTCTACATTCACCGGTAAAGGAGATGTCAGCATTAACTCTTTCATCAGCTGTGTAGAGTATCAACTATCAACAGTAAACAGCATCGAACATAGGCAAGCCATAACTAGGGCAATATTTTTCGAAAAAATCCAAGGAGAAGCAAAAAACTGCATCATAAACCTTCCAGATCCATCAAATTGGGAAGAAATCAAGACAATCCTGAAACTAAGAAATAAACCAGAAGTGGAACCCTGTGAAATCTACAAAATGATATCAAACTTAAAAGCAAATTCGGTAAGTGAATTATCTATTATTGTACAAAATATTAAATATAAGTCTGACAAAATACAAATGTATTACAAAGATCAAGATTATGTAGATTTAAGTAACGTTGATAGCCTGTTAGTTAATACTATAAAAGAAATGACACAGGGAATTTTGTTAGAAAAAATTTATAATGTAAAAGAGTTAGGAACTATCATTGCTATAATGAGGCATCGTAGGTACGAAGACTCATGTATAAGAAAAGAATACAATAAAATGAGTCACAACCAAAAAGCTTTTAACCAAAGTAAAAATTATCGATATAACTCTACGGCCTATAATAATGAACTTTCTAAGAAGTTTTTAAATAACAATAACAAGGCAAATAATTACTTAGATAATAATAAAATAGGGCAAAATAGATATTCAAGTAATAATAATAATAATAACTCTGGGCAATTCCGCCATGGTCACCAATGGTCAGGAAACTTTAGGAAGAATCCGGGCAAAAATCGCCAACAACAGGATTACCCTAGACAAGGACCGGGTGAGCCGATGGAAATTGAGAACATCCAACGAAGGTCGGATAATCGCAGGAAAAATCCGGGCCAAGATCGCCAGCAACAGGGCTATCCCGAAGAAGAACCGACTAATGCCAAAGAGGACCAAAATATACAAGTTAGGAAAAATAATTTAAATATAAATAAAACTAATGACCGTAAAACTTCCGATAGCCATCTAGATTTTTTTACAAACTAGCCTCGGAGTTACCCATTATTAAAATCACAATTGAAAATAGAAAATTTTTAGCCTTGATCGATTCAGGATCAAGTTTTAGTATAATCGACGATAGAATAAAAGGATTTAAAAAAGTTAAAATAGAACCCGTATATTATTCAACTATCGATAAAAAGGATAGTATTAATTTCGAAGTTCATACAAGAACGCCAATAGAATTTAAAATGCCAACAAATGCATTAACTGGGTGGAAAGTAAAAAATTTACCGAATAGAAAATATCATATGATAATAGGTTCCGATTTATTAAACAATTTAGGAGGAATAATAGATTTTGAAAAACAAATTATAAACATTAATGAACAAGAGATAAAATTTGAAAACTCTCCATATAATTTTAAAGAAGTTGGTATGTTAGAAGCCATAGATCCAAAAATAAATCTGTTAAAATTAGAACGACCAAAAGACTCTTACCAAAAGTCAGGAAACCCTAAATATGACTCGGGCCAATATCGTCAGCAACAGAATCATATTAGGCAAAGACAGAAAGAGTTTACAAAGACAGAATATCAATTAGATATGACAAGGGGAGAAGGGAAACAGGAAACAAAATCAAAAAAATATATTAGTGAAGAAAAATATGAATCAGAATTAGATTCATCATCCAATGAAATAAAGGTAATAAAAAGTATTTCGATAAACATTTACTTAAAACAAAAAAAGATATTAAATTTCTTCCAAAAACAAAAAATTCAAAACGGAAAATAGCACCTATTAGTTCAGTTTGGTCAGAAGCTGAGACAATAGAAAAATTGAAAAAATACGCTCATATAAAACCACGCGAAAAAAAAATCTAACACCTTAAAGGAAAAGAAAACCGCGTAGCTGACTTTTTAAGCAGAATTGAAAATACAAACGAAAAAATTAACGAAGAAGAAAATTAGAAGGAATCTATAGAATCGATAAATATACTAAATATCGAGGATGATGTTACGATGGCAACAGTACACTCCGCGGAAGAGGAACTGCTAGACCATATTAATATTAAAGAAGGAATAGTCAACATATATAAAACACAAATCATTCTTACAAATAATAAAATGTTAGAAATAGAAAATATCTTAGGTCGAAGAATAATTTACATAGCAGAATATGATTTTGATAATTTAAACGATATTTTAAGAAGATACATTAAAAAGGAATAACAGGTATATAAGTTACATTACGCTCCATTATTTAAATATTATCTTTTTATCTTTTTACCACCTTCTAAGAAAAGTAAATAAATAATCTTAAAATATAATTTCACCTCCTCAGTAGCTGAAATTATCAAATTAATAAATATATTTTCCCACACTTTTATCGACCTCCTACAATCATTCATAATAACACATGTCTAAATATTAAAACATGTAAAATTCATTTAATACCTATTAACCCAAATATTTTACAAACCACTTATGAAATAAACCAAAACATTAATTTTTGGTTGTTAAAAATAAAAACTCAATTACATAATAAAAATACATTTCTTTTTATTATTGGAGTAAATTCCAATACAAATTATTAATACATTTCTTTTTATGTAAAAATGCATAATATGCATTTATAATAATACAAATATTCAATATAAATACTATAATGTAAAAATGCACAATATGCATTTTCTTTCTCGTAAACATTAATGTAAACATTAATGTAAACATTTAATACAAATACTAAAAATAGAATAAGAATACATTGTACTAAAATTAGAATAAGAACGTTTGTAATATGTTGTAATACCAGAAGTAAAATGGTAAAGTAAGACCAACGTAAAGAAATCAAATAGTATATAAATGTAAGAATTATCAAGTATAATTCAATTCAGTTTTGGTCTTAAGACATTTAAGAACATAAAATATATTTTTATAAAAACTTAAGAATTCCTAGTAAATCATTACTAGTAAATAATTATATAAAATAAATAAAATACAAGTAAAACAAAGTGTCCTTGTTTTATTTCAAAATATTTAAATTTTACATAATAAAATTGGCGACGAGGATGGGATCCGTTTAGTGAAAAACAATTGATATTGCAAAAGAAACCAAACGCTTAAAGTTCAATTGAGTCTGATTGAACGATATCAATTTCACTTGTGTATTAACACTTAAAAACGGATTTACAAACAATTCCGATAAGGAAAAATCAATAAATATATACATACATTTATATATATAAAACGCACCGAGCGTATAATTAAACAATATAAAAAATCTAAATTTTTAAAAAACGCGCTAAGCGTATAATACAAATTAATAATTAATAAATAATAATTTTAAAAACACTTTCTAAATGACAGTGATAATAAAAGCAAAAAACCAAAATTTAATAACAAGAACTGTATACGAAAAAACAGTTAGAAGTAAACTTTTTAAAAAATTAATAATAATTCAAAAACATAATCGGAATATATTTTATAAAAAATATTTCACAAAAAATAGTGTTATTAACGTAGTACAAGCCAGTGAAACATTTAAAACCTGGTCGGTAAAACAAAACATCAAACCTAAAATTAAAGTTAAATCTATACAAACAATTTTTAACTTTTATAAAAAAAATAATAACAAAAAACGTATTAAATATCAACAAGCTGTAAAGGAGGCGAAGAAAATAGGCCGGAACGAGATAATAAAGTGCAAGAAACTAGCAGCAATAACCAAGCAACCAAAGCAAGTAGACAAAACATCAGTAGCAGTAGACGAACTCCTATATCAATATATTGTAAGTTATTTAAGTTTTCTATAAGTTTTGTAAATTAAGTTGTATTTAATATTCAGTTAAGTAAAATTTTTTTATGCAAATCCATTTATTTCAATTTCATTAACCAATTAAAATTAAAAAAAAAAAAAAAAATGGCCAATGCACAACAAGTAAATACCCTAACAATAGAACCTTTAAAATATCTCGAACGCTTACCAGAATTTAACGGGGATAGTAGAGATTTACAAAATTTCACTAATTTAATAGACAGAGTACATCCTATTTTGGGTACATATGACGTCTTATCTCAAACAATTTTCTCGGACATTATTAAAAGTAAACTAGGAGGTAGAGCTAGGGAAATAATAGAAATAAACTGCCAAGCAACTTCTTGGGCAGATATTAAAACCATTTTGCAAAATAACTTTGGTGAAAAGAAAACTCCAGATGAATTATATGACGAACTTAGGGCTATAACCTACAAGAATGGAAGTATAGAATTTTTTAACGAAATAAAAAATAAATTAAGGGCATTGAATAACAAAACAGTAATAGTGTTAGGTCCGGGAGTCGCTGCAAACGAGTGTGCTCGCAATAATATAAGAACTGCACTGAATCTATTTAAAAGTAAAATACCAGAACCAATGAAAACAATTCTGGCATGTAGGAACCCAACTACATTAGAGACCGCTATGGAAATTTTATTCCAATCTGGACATGCATTTACGACAAATACATTTCCAAATACAAGACCAAACCGCGCTCAGAATGGTGGTAATAGACCACAAACATACAATAATTACAATAATTATAAAAATAATAACGCTAGTAATAATAGATTCCAAAATAACAATAACCGTCAAACTTACGGACAAAATAACAATAACCGTCAAAATTACGGACAAAATAACAATAATCGTCAAACGAATTATCAAAACAATGCTAACCAAAATTATAAGAGATCAAGTAATTTTAGGCCTCAAAACAATAATAACAACTATAATAATAATTATAATAGTCATTATAATAACAACGATAACTATAACCAAAATACCTTTAGAAATTATAATAACACAAATTATAATAATGCTAACAATACCAATAATAATAATAATAATAATAATCACATGGGCCAAGAGCCAATGGATATTAACAAAACGCAAGTCAATGAAAATTTTCAATTGACAGCCTCAGGGGAAACCTACCCTATATAGTGGTACAGTCAAAAACGACACCCCTTAAATTCATAATAGATACAGGTGCAACCAATTCTATTATAAATCCAGGACTTTGTCATCCTAAATGGCAAATATCAATTAAACCAATTATGGTTAAAACTTTAAAGCACCAAATCCCCATAGATACTAAAGCTCGCGTTCCATTATTTTTCGAATTAGGAAATACCGATGAAAGAATCGAATTCTTAATATGTAATTTCCATGACAAATATGACGGTCTGATAGGAAATGATGTATTAAGAAAATATAATGCAGAAATTGATTTTTCAAATAATAAATTAAAAATTAATGGTAAAGAAATACCTATATTATTCAACTTATCAAATTCAAATGAACCAATCAAAAATGAAACAAAAACAGCCAACGTTTCATTAAATCTTGGAGATAAATTACAACAAAAACGCGAAAATATAATAAATCTCAGTAGTAAACCAAAATTTATCAAGGAAAATAAAAAGGGAAAAGTTAAAATTAATACAAATAATAAGTATGAAAAACAAATTCCAGAGGATATAATCCACTCGAATTTTAACATCGAGAAAATGGAATTACCATTATCTCAACAAATTAGAGTTACCCATTTAAACCCGGAAGAGGAAGAAAAACTATTGACTATAGTTAAAAGATTTTCTCGTATCTTTTATCAAAAAAATACGAACCTCACTTTTACCAATGCTATAAAGCACGAAATTCGAACTACCGAACATGCGCCAATAGCGGTAAAAACCTATAGATATCCGTACATTCATAAGAATGAAGTACAAAGTCAAATCCAAGAAATGTTGGAAGACAACATCATTAGGCCAAGTGCATCACCTTATTCTGCACCAGTATGGGTGGTACCGAAAAAATCGGATGCAAGTGGTAAAGCTAAATGGAGACTTGTCATAGATTACCGCAAATTGAATGAGGTAACAATAGATGATAGGTATCCTATACCAAATATTGATGAAATATTGGCAAAACTCGGAAGATGTCAATATTTCACAACTTTAGACCTTGCTAAGGGGTTTCATCAAATCGAGATAGCAGAAAAGGACACTCATAAAACTGCTTTCAGTGTTGAAGGAGGACATTACGAATTTCTTCGTATGCCGTTTGGCTTAAAAACAGCCCCGGCTACCTTTCAACGATTGATGAACAATGTCTTGTCAGATTATATCAATAAAATTTGCTTGGTATATCTGGACGACATAATAATATTCTCAACCTCATTGCAAGAACATCTGGAATCCATAACCAAGATTTTCCAAAGACTTAAGGATACGAATCTTAAAGTACAATTGGATAAATCGGAATTCCTGAAACGTGAAACCGAATTTCTCGGTCATATAATTACAAGTGAAGGCATAAAAGCCAATCCACAAAAAATAATATGTGTTCAAAATTTTCCTTTACCAAAATCGGCAAAGGAAATAAAACAATTTTTAGGGCTCACAGGGTATTACCGGAAATTTATTAGAGATTATTCAAAAATCGCCAAGCCCATGACAAAATATTTAAAAAAGGACATTAAATTGAATGTAAATGATCCTGAATATAGAGAAAGTTTTGAAACATTAAAAACATTATTAATTAACGACCCGATACTAATTTATCCTGATTTCAACAAGCAATTTACTCTGCAAACTGACGCAAGTAATTATGCTCTAGGTGCTGTTCTTTCACAGGACAATCATCCTATTTGTTATGGAAGCCGTACTCTTAACGGTCATGAACAAAATTACAGCACTATTGAAAAAGAGTTACTCGCTATAGTATGGGCAACTCAATACTTTCGTCCTTATTTATTTGGAAGGAAATTTTTAATTGAAACTGATCATAGACCTTTGACTTGGTTGTTCTCAGTCAAAGAACCAAACTCTAAACTAACAAGGTGGAGACTTAAACTTTCGGAATACGACTATGTCATAAAATATAAAAAAGGTGTACAAAATGGAAATGCAGATGCATTATCCAGAGTCATTATAAACCACGTTGAGGAACCTGAGGTAGAAGATTCTATAATTAAGGATACAAAATGTCCAATAAATTTTTATAAAAACCAAATCATTATTAAAAGAGTTAATTCCGGTTCCCTTAAAATCAAAACAGAAAAATTATTCAATAAGATTAGAAAAACTATCCTTACCAAGTTTCTGGACACCGAAACAATTAAAACTATAATATATAATCATTTTAGTGCTGAAAGAACTAATGCAATCTTAATAGAAGACGAATTATTCTTCACTAAACTTTATGAAACTATTAAAAATAATGCTGATCTCAACAATAAAAAACTAAAAATTATAAGATGCAAAAAGTTACTTGAAGATATCACGGACGAAAATATTTTAGCTGACATGATTGAAAAAGAACATATAAAAAATAACCATAGGGGAATAAATGAAAATTTCGCACAACTAAAAGACAAAATTTACAACCCAGAATTAAAAGATAGAATCACAAAGTACATAAATAACTGCGAAATCTGTAATATGGAAAAATACGAACGTAAACCTATTAGGGAAAAATTTAAAATTACCGAAACACCAAGTGGACCTAGAGAAATCATTCACGGTGATGTTTTCTATAGCTTAGATAAGACCTTATTCTTAACTTTAATCGACAAATTCTCGAAACATGCTCAAGCAATTAGAATTAAGGGAAGAACTTGGACAGAGTTCAGACGGGCAATCTTACAATACTTAGGTTCAGTAGGAAGTTTTAAACAATTAACAGTTGACAATGAATTAGGACTGAAAGCTATACCTTTACAACAATTCTTAAAGGATAACAACATCCAACTTCATTTTACATCTAATAATAATCATACTTCTAACTCTGACGTCGAACGACTTCACAACACAATAAACGAACATTTAAGATTACTACGCCACGATCCTAATAAGAACTTTGAAACTGTAGAAGAGAAAATATTAAAAATTATAAATTTTTACAACAACACTATTCACTCCACCACAAATAGAAAACCCATTGACTTTTGTAATGGTACAATCGGACAATCAGAATATAAAGACATTAAAGACAGAATAATTAAAATAAAAGAAAACATTATAGGTAAACTTAACAAAAATAGAGAAGAAGTCGAAATTAAAACAGGCCCCCAATACCTAAAAGAAATTAGAGGAGGCAAAAATCATTCTAAGTTTAGAAAAATAATCGCTAACAGACTGGACAATGACCATATAATCACTAATACCGGATATAAATATTATAGATCACATTTAAAAAGATCTAAAAAATTCCAAAATAATACTTCAAATACAATCCAAAACTAAGATTATTAAATAATCAATACTTACAGAAAATGCTCCTCATATTAATAACGCTACTATTACCAACAATGGTTTTATCACGGGAAATCGAGGTTCAAAATCTAAATGATAACAAACAGATATCGATAAATAACCCTATCTCAGAATCTAACAAACAGATATCGATAAATAACCAACTCTCAGAACAAATTAAAAATGTTTCTAACTATGTAGTACAACAACAAAAAACAATCGCAGAAATTTTATCTAAGTATAAAAATTATTCACCAGGAACGACTAACGCAAAAGACGAACTGGACATACTAAAACACATTTTTCAAATTAATTACGATATTACTCTCCTAAGAAATCATATAGACGACATTGAACAAATTATTTTATCTAGCAAACTTAATATTTTGTCTAGAAACATCTTGACACCTGACGAAATAGATATTCTATCAGACATCGAATCCTTCAAAGATATAAAAATTTCAGTCGCGTTTTTCCAAAACCAAATATTAATTATCATTTACCTTCCAATCTACACCTCTATGACTTATTTCGAAATAACCATTGAGCCAATTCCTAATAAGGATAATAAAGAATTAACATTACCAAATAATAAATATATAATGGATTTGTATAAACAGATTTTTTATAATAATGTAAAAGATAATCAAAAAAAGAATTTAATTGAAGTAGTAGATGAATGTGTAAATAAAATCACAAGTTCCACTCATGCAACTTGTGAAATGAAATTAAATACAAAAGAAATAATAAAAGAAATAAAACCAGGTCTAATTATTGTAAAGAACCTGAATGATACTAGTATTAGCCATGACTGTAATGATGAAAATTTAATGTTATATAAAAATAGTTTAATTAAATTTCAAGATTGTTCTATAACTATTAAAAGATTTACTTTTACAAATGATAATTTTAAAATTAAACAGCATTATATTTATCCATTCTCAAACATAAATATAACAAATAGTGAGAATGAAATTGAATTAGATTCTAAAGAATTAATTTTAAGCGACATAAATAATAATAGGAAAATAATAGAAGAAATTCATACCAAACATAGATATACAAACTATTTTAACTACTGTATTTTTATAATCATAGCATTATCGCTTATACTAATTATTATTTATCTTCTTAGAAAAAAATCTAATAATGGAAATATTATAATAACTTCGTCGGAGCCTCAGTCTAAGGGGGATGGAGTTACATTACGCTCCATTATTTAAATATTATCTTTTTATCTTTTTACCACCTTCTAAGAAAAGTAAATAAATAATCTTAAAATATAATTTCACCTCCTCAGTAGCTGAAATTATCAAATTAATAAATATATTTTCCCACACTTTTATCGACCTCCTACAATCATTCATAATAACACATGTCTAAATATTAAAACATGTAAAATTCATTTAATACCTATTAACCCAAATATTTTACAAACCACTTATGAAATAAACCAAAACATTAATTTTTGGTTGTTAAAAATAAAAACTCAATTACATAATAAAAATACATTTCTTTTTATTATTGGAGTAAATTCCAATACAAATTATTAATACATTTCTTTTTATGTAAAAATGCATAATATGCATTTATAATAATACAAATATTCAATATAAATACTATAATGTAAAAATGCACAATATGCATTTTCTTTCTCGTAAACATTAATGTAAACATTAATGTAAACATTTAATACAAATACTAAAAATAGAATAAGAATACATTGTACTAAAATTAGAATAAGAACGTTTGTAATATGTTGTAATACCAGAAGTAAAATGGTAAAGTAAGACCAACGTAAAGAAATCAAATAGTATATAAATGTAAGAATTATCAAGTATAATTCAATTCAGTTTTGGTCTTAAGACATTTAAGAACATAAAATATATTTTTATAAAAACTTAAGAATTCCTAGTAAATCATTACTAGTAAATAATTATATAAAATAAATAAAATACAAGTAAAACAAAGTGTCCTTGTTTTATTTCAAAATATTTAAATTTTACATAATAAAATTTATATACTCAGAGTTATCAGATCATAAATATAATATTGTACAAAATAAAATTATTGAGCTATTTTCAAACGATAAAAGTATTAAATTTATTAAATGTTCCTGTAGAGCACAGGAAATAAGAACTGAAGTAGAGATAGTTAAGCAAATTTCATTATATCATATTAAAGAAAGTTACCACTCGGGTATCCAAGAAACATATAATCAATTAAAATATAAAATATATTATCCAAAACTATTGGAGATTATTCAATTTGTCATAAATCAATGTGAAATCTGCCAACAAGTCAAATATGATAGGAGACCTATTAAACCTAAATATAGCTTAACTGAAACACCTAGTGATATAAATCAAATTATTCACGTTGAAACTTATGTGATAATGAAGTGCTCATATTTAACAATAATTGATAAATTCTCTAAATTTGGATCTGCATATTATTTATCGGATAGGAATCAATTAACTATAGTAGAAACTTTAGAAGAACATTTTGCAAGGATGGGTAAACCTAACAAAATTATAGCGGATAACGAATTTAATGCATTGCAAATAAAAAACTACTTACAGGAAGAAAATATAACGTTATATTTGACTAAACCAAATAGTCATACTGGAAACGGGGATGTTGAACGTTTTCACAATTCTCTGGCTGAGAAATTTAGAATTTTAAAACAGACCGAAAATGGCTTATCATGTAGGCAAATAATTCAAAGAGCTGTTAGGAATTATAATGAAAGATTCCATCCAAACATAAAAGATATACCAATAAATGTACAGAATAGGATTTCAAATTACAAAAAAATTAAAGGAACTATTATGAAAAATAAATTAGAAAAATAGAAAAACTGAATAAAAAACGTGAAGATTATAACGAAAATAGGTCGACAGGTTTTGTTAAAAACTATAAAGCAATCAGGCACAAAGAGCAACCTTAATATAAAAAATTAAAATTAGATAGAGTACATGTAACGAATATTAAAAGACCATTAAAATTTTCAGATACTGATCATACTGACGATACTGGCAATAACAGTCCAAAAAGTAACCGAAGAAGTAAATAAAGAAGAATTAGTAACGCAAACAGATACTATAATACATATTATTCATCCAAACGAAATCTTGGAATTATTACAAAACATTTCAAATAAAACAGACTTATTACAACCAGAACAGAAGGAGGTATTACAAACAAAAGTATCAGAAATTGTGAGTAAATTAAAAACAATTATACCTAAGAGGAGATTAAAACGCGGATTAGTAAATGCTGTCGGATATATGTCTAATTGGTTATTTGGAACAATGGACGAACAAGACCGACAAGATATAGTAAAACATTTGCAATTAATAGACGAAAACAATCATTTATTAATAGAAAATCATAATAGTCAAATTAAAGTTAATGATCAATTTAGTAGAACCATAAATCAAATAAAAACTATTATAGAAAATGATAGGAAAATAATTACAAATCATATTAACATTATAGAAGACTCTCTTAGCCAACAAAATTTATATTTAGATTTACTTTTAAAACTTCAATATATAAAAGAAAAAATCAATACAATACAAGACAATTTAACTTCTATTAGACATGGTATTATACATCCAAATATATTAACAGAAGAAGAAATAGAAGAGTATCAGATAGATTTTTAATAATTACAGTATCTTAAATTAGGCTTATCACAATTCAAAGAAAATTTATTATTAATGGCAATTAAAATACCAAGAAAAATTAAATCAATACAATTAGAAATAATAGTTCCTATCCCAAATAAAGAAAGTAAAGAAATAGACTTTATAAATGAAATCATATTTACATTTAATAATAAAACTTATAAATATGAAAAATTAAAAACTTTAAATGAATTAAATTTAAGTAAGCATTGTATATTTAAAAACAATTGTCAATTATTAAAAAATACATTAACAGAAATTGTAAAAATAGACAAAGAAACAATTTTAATTAAAAACGCTAATAAATTAAAAATAAATCAAACATGTGACAATAGAAATTTAGTTATATCAAACAATGTTCTGATTCACTTTAACAATTGTACACTTAGGATAATGGATCATTATTTTTCAAATGTAAAACAAGTATTTCAAGAAAGGTTCTATTATCCATTAAACCAAACATATAATTTTAAAAATAAGATGACATTTGATGAAATTGTATTTGAAAATGAAAAAAATATGAACGTTATACACAAGTTAAAAGTTCATAAACATATATCTTATATACTTGATATAATAATTTTTGTAATTGGAATAATTGGAGCAATTATATTATTGAAAAAATATGGTCATTTTAAAATTAATAATAGAATTCAGGATAATTCTAATCTAAAGGAGGGAGAAGTTACGTATTCGTCTGATAATCCACCTGTTAAAAATACAACAACGTCAGCAATACCTGCTATTATCCAAATAAATTCCATTCCCACAAAAATAACAGACGCTAAATTTGCATTTCCTGTTATTGCCAAATAATAGAATTCATTATTTGCAATAACTTGAAAGATATATCAGATTTCAATCTAATTATATTTAATTTATTAACCAATAATTTAAATATAAAGTTAATATCATATTTCGTCTGGAATAATAAAATTACTTCTTATTAAATTGATTATGAAATAATTAAAATACAGTTTCTCACACTAAATATTATTGCTCGAATTACACCAAAAAGTTAAATTTGTTTTTGTAATTAAATTATTATAAAATTATTAAGTGATCATATTACAAAAGTAATGTTTAAAATAAGTTGTATAATCAAAATAATGCGTTTTTATAATAATTTTAATAATAAGTTTCTCACGTCCAAAATAGCTGAACTAACATAATTTATAATATAAATAGGACGATAATTAGAATAAGAAATCAATTGTTAATTGTTAATCAAGACCTAAAATGGTCAAGTCATAAAAATTATAATAACTAAAAATAATATTGTTGTGTTAATATTGTAATTGTCTCGTAAACCTAAAAATAAAAGTTCGTAAGAAAAATAATAAACAAAGTTAAAACGGTAGTTTTATTTTTTTGAGTAAAACATATAGTTCAACTACAAAAGTCGCGTACACACAAAAATATTTAATTAAATGTTTTAATTTAGTACAAAAAATTTTATTAATTTCATATAATAGGTATATTTTGAATTTTTTTCAATATAAGATATTTTTTAAAACATAATCTTAGAAATATAAGAAAAACCAAAACCATTTGTCAATTTGTAAATTTTAAAAATCCGATTACAGTACATCGCGTGACGCGTAACCTATTCATGTACCTATTTATTTGTAAATTTTTAGCCAGAAATTATACGTCAACTTTTATTTAATTTGAAGATTATATTTTAGTTTTTTTTGCGAACATATTACAGGTATTTTCAGTTATTTTGAATGAATGTTTTTTTTAAAAAAAAATATTATTTTAAAATATTTTATTTTGAAAACTTAATCGTAGCAACATCAGAAAAAACAATTACAATATTTTTATACGCTTTGTCAAATTTTAAAATTTTAAATTTCGAAGTACAGTACATAACATACCTTCTTATTTCAAAATTTTTTGACAGAAACTGCACGCCGTACGCATTTATTCTGGTTGATCCCTAAAGAACACATAATTTTTCTTAAGAAATGTAATTGTTTTATGTGTAGGTATTTTTAAAAACAATATTATTTTAAAATATTTTATTTTTAGAACAATAACAACATAGGAAAAAACAATAACATTTTTATATGCTTTGTCAATTTTAAAAATTCGAGGTACAAAAAAAAACAAAAACAAAAAAAAAATTTTAAAAAAGTTTCAATCTCCTTGTTCATTGAACATTTGAACTAAACAAAAAAAAGAAAGACATAAGTCGGCGCATATAATAGTTTGATTGAGTTGCGAGTTACAACCAAAAATTAATTACTTTTACCCAGAAAGTCGGCGCATAATATTAGAGTCATAAGCCTTAACTTTTAACAGCGTGACCGTTAAATTCAAATTTACGTTAAATTAAAGACGGGTTTTCACCATTGTCCTATGAAAACAGAAAAAACCTTTCTTTTGGTTGTTGTTTCATTAAAATTGGTCTTATAGTTTACCCGGAAAAAGGATGTTTATATTTGTATGGGAAAAAATAAGCCGATTAAATATTATGATTTACATTTTTCAAAATAGATTAATTGGTTAATATCTAATTCTTATATATCTAAAATAGCAAATTGATTAATATGGAAATTTGGTCTTATAGTTTACCCGGAAAAAGGATGTTTATATTTGTATGGGAAAAAATAAGCCGATTAAATATTATGATTTACATTTTTCAAAATAGATTAATTGGTTAATATCTAATTCTTATATATCTAAAATACCAATTTGATTAATATGGAAATTTGAGCACTGGCTCCAACTACATATATTATACCTTATTCTTGATAGTATATGACTATTATAGATAGGCTTGGCTGCATGCTTGGAAATACCGCCACATCTTTTTATAGCTAATATAATTGGCATAAGCTTTTTCTTCACGTTTTTGATATGATTGTCCCATTTCAAGTTATCATCAATTATTATTCCCAGGTATTTAACCTTATCTACTCTTTCAATAATAGTTTCCCTTATTTTAAGAGTAATATTTTCGCTATTTTTTCTTTGTGTTTTAAATAACAAATAGTTGCTTTTTTTAGCGTTTATGTAGAGTTCATTGTAATCTAGCCAATTACATATCTCATTTAGATCCTTACTTGGAATATTTTTAAGTTCTTGTACTGTTCTAGCTTTAGCAATAATATTAGTGTCATCTGCATAAACGTTACGTTTTGAAATAAAATAATTTTTCGGCATATTCATCTATCTATATATATAAAAGCGAAAGTTTGTTTGTTTGTATGTAGCGAATAGACAACTAAACTGCCCAGTTGATTTTCATGAAAATTTGTATATAGAGGTTTTTGGGTACGGAAAGAAATCGTGGCCCAAAACTTTTGGTCTAACGGACCGCCAAGTTGGGGCTGTGGTGCAAGTAATTAAACTTCTTTGTTCTAAAATGAAAACGGGTTGACCTAATGACTTCAAATTTTGTATACTTACTTTGAGAATTGAGTTGACACTATTAACAGTTTTGGAATTTGTTAACCCATGTCGGGCCGACGGGTGGTCAAAAAAAATTTTGGGTCCAAATTTTTTTCCGATTTTACGAAATTCTGCTTTGGCTTAAAAGAAAGTCCCAAAAAAAATTTTGTTGAGTTCCATTAACCCATTGCAGCCCAACAGCTTTTTATAGGTTTTTTCAATAGTTTACTCCAAATTCGAAACGGTTTGACTAATTGACTTCAAATTTTGTATACGTGATGCTCTTTGAGAATTGAGTTAACACTGTCGGGCGGATGGTTGTTCCAAAAAAATTTGGAAGCCAATATTTTTAAAATTTGCTAAGTATTGCTTTGGCTAAAAAGAAAGCTTAAAAAAAAATTTTGTTCAGTTCCATTAACCCATTGCGCCCCAACAGGTTTTTATTAATTTTTTGGTTACTTTACTCTAGATGATAAATATAATTTTGTATATGTGTTCCGTTTTGAGAATGAAATTAACTCTTTTAAAAGACGTGCAATTGGTTAACCCAAGCCGGCCCGACGATTGACAAAAAAAAGATTTGGAAGCAAATTATGTACAATTTTGCGCAATACTGCTTTGACCAAAGAGAAAGTGTATTTCCGTTAATCCATTTTGCATTACTTAACTCTAAATTAGCAACGATTTGACCGGTTGACCTCAAATTTTATGTGTGTGAAGCAACTTGAAAATGAAGTCGAGCTGTTAACAGTCAGTCCTACGATTGGTCAACAAAAATTTTTTGGAAGTAAATAACGTAAGATTTTGGAAAGTAGTTTGTACTGCTTTGAATTACAGAAAGTAACAAAAATTACAAGAATAATCCTAGAAAAATCGTTTTAAAAAGATTGCTTTCATACATGTGTGTAATTTTTGTGTTAACTTTTTTCAGAACCATCAACTTCAATTAAACCTCCATTGAGAGGCGCATCAACGCGTACCGGGTATTAGCTAGTTATATATAAAAGATACAACAAAGGTCCTAGCAGTGAGCCTTGTGGTGTACCTGTTTTTATAATAAGTTCATCGCTAAGCAGTTCGTTCACTTTAACACACTGAGTCATATTTGTTAAGTAACTGTTTAATAAAAGATTACAAGTACCTCTTATACCCTATATATCTAAAAAACTAATCAGTCTACGATGATTTATCGCATCAAAAAGCTTTCGTAAGATCAATAAATATTGCACCGACGAAATATCCTTTATCAAGTGCGTCATGAATATATTCTAACGTAGCTGTTATTGCGGATTCTGTACCGCTGTTCTCTAGGAAACCATATTGATTTGGTTCAAAACCAATCGTTTTTGAAATAAAATTTCTTATCCTTATATTAATTACTTTTTCATATACTTTGGATATTGAGTTCAGGATGGAAATTGGTCTATAGTTACCACATTCATCTTTAGATCCACTTTTATGAATTGGCACTATGTACGCTTTTTTTAATGAATCAGGGAATACTCCTTCTTCAAGGCATTTATTTATCAATATTGCCAATGTTTTTTTTTATAATATTAACTAATTCCTGTAAATCCTTTACCGTTATATTATCTAATCCTGGGGCTGCATTTCGGTTTAACTTCATAATAATTTGAAAAATCTCTGTTTCAGATACAGGTCTAGGAAATAATGTTTTATTATTTCTTATGTGTTCTATAGTTACTATATTATTTTTTTTTATTCCTTTTATAATGGATTCTCCTACTTCATTAAAAAATTGATTTAACTTTTTTGCCGTTTCGTTTTCATCCTTTGTCCTTTCTTCACTTTTTTTTACAATGCTTGTTATATGTTCTGAAATATCCTTATTAGTATCCCTTATAGTATTATTTAACACTTTCCATAATTTCCTTGAGTCACTTCCAGCATTTTCAATGCTTTTATTGATATAGTTTTTCTTAGCCTCTTTTATTTTTTTATCGACCTTTTTCTTGCATAGAGTATATTTTTATCTCCGTTATTTGGATCTTTTTATGGCTATCGTAATTTTCTAATTTTTAATTCTTTATATATTGACGGTGTTATCCATTCATTATTTCTAGTGCTAACCGAAATTGAATTTGTGCATAAAACTTCTTCTATTATTTCTTGTATTATTTTTGTTAACGTGTCTATTTCTAAAACACTAGTGTTTTCTATTTTATTATTTACAATTTGAGACATCAGGTTATAATCAGTTTTACTTAAAGTGTTCTTCTTCATTGGCTTCAAAAAGCTCTTGTTTAGAAGTTGTAGATTTTTAGTACTATGAGAAACATTTTCCATTTTTTCATTTTGCTGTTACAGTGATTCTCCTTTAACCCAGTTATGGTATTTAGAAGCTAATTCCACGTTATTGGCACTATCGCTAACGCCTACATTTTCGTTACTATTCTAAATTTCATCTTTATTATTACAGAATTCATCTCAACTATTATCATAAATATTATTAATATTGCTATTAGTTTCTTTATTATTGCTATTATTTTTATCAATTTTGCTATTATTATTATTATGACCGGCACTATTACTATTGTTATTATCATTATTCTCAACATTATTTTTATTATTATCATTGTTAGTATTGCGTTTATTAATTTTCTTGTCATTTACGAATATTCTTGTTTTTTTTGACCAAAATTTAGACATGTAAGAAAGTATGTTAACACGGTTTTTTTTGTTTATTTTAGATAAAAGATTATAATTTTTATTACTGTAGCTACTCGAACTTTCAGCATCCTTTTTATTTTTATCTTTAATATCTATCATACTAGCAGAATTCCTTTTATTATTATATACATTTTGTTTTGTACTATTACTAATTTCATTACCATTATTAATCTTAACACAAATACTATCATTATTTTTAATAAAACCATTACTAATATTATTAGAACTATTACTATCATTATTGTTATTATTGTTTTAAACTTAGAATTATTATTATCATTATTGGTATTGGGATTGATATAAGCATAGTTGATTCAGCAAGAAACACTTTTGTTATCTATATTTAAGTTGTTATCTTTCACTTCTAACTCCTTTAATTGCTAGTATCCAATTATTCGCTTTAACATATTTAATTTGTTCTGGTACACTGGGCATAATTTACTTAAGGTTTTGTTTACATCTAAACCCAAACTGAATTTTTCATTAGATTTTACACAATTTATAAACTTATTAATTTCTTCTGTTTGGCATTCACTGGTTTTGTGTTTTCCGTGACACTTCAAACAAGTTTCAGTGTTTGTGCAGTCAGCTGAATTATGGTTGAATGTTTTACATCTAAAACACCTTGGTACGTTTATCGCATCAAACACTTTCTTTCCCATCCTATACTTACCTTCTCACTAGCGATTATTTTTATAAATGATTCCTTATCAAGTTCCAATATTACGTTAAACATTTCCTTCCATATTTGTTTACATTAAATACTTTAACCACTTTCATTTCGTTCCTTTCGAAAAAGGCATTTTGTTTTTTGAGCTTCTCTACTATATCTTCCTTACTCAATTTATCTTTATGTTTTGAGTTTGATTTCTATTTTGGGTTTGATAGTCACTAGTATTTTTATGTCATAATCTTCCTTCATTGTTTCTTCTAATACCTTTTGGATATTATCCCGATCTTCAGTTGTCGCCGTTTCAATTAATATCATTCTATTACTTTTGTTTTCGATATCTTTAATTTTCAAATTTTTTGGATCTACCTTAGTATTTAGATCACTTTTCGTTTTTTCACTTATTGGTTTGTTTTACGGTTTGATTATCCAAGGTAATTATTTTTTCATTGTTAAATTACCACAAGTTTTATTATTTTTTACAATATCAGAAAATGACAGCGTTTGACCCACATTCAAATTTTTGTTTTTTTCATTTTTATCATTTAATTTTGTGCAAATCTCATCATTTTTTTCATTGCATTAATAAATGATTCATTAACCTTTTCACTTTCTGTTTTAAAAACGTTGGTAATTTTTCCATTTCTTGAATTTCTTTTTGTTGACTAATTTTTTATTTCTTCTAACCGTAATCTGTAATTTGTCTCCATCTGCATTGCCTTTTCAAAATCCTCTTTATATTCTTTCAAATCATTACTATTTTTTGCAACCGCTCGTTCCATATTTTGTACAATTAAGTCCACATTTTGGATGTACTGTACACAATCGTCACATATGAACTTTATATTCTTATTCGCAAACAGTATATTTATTGTAGACTGATCTACCTCAGAACATTTTAGCGCTTCATGAAAAAATTTTTTGCCTACTCCTGCACATTCAATACCATTTTCACCTTTTATTTTTAACTTGCAAGTTTGGAACGAAGCCATTTCGCTTAACCAAAATAATAAAAAACGAGGAAGAGTGTAGTAGAGTAGACTGTGTCAACTCTGGGATACCCGTATGACCATAACATATACCTTATACCATCCGTTTAATTACTTTTGGCAAAATTTCAAACATACAGCTTTATTAGGTGTAAAGTAATGCTCATATAAAAGAAGAAGTTGTATGGCAGCTATTCGAACCCTTTGCAGTAGACCAACCAAATTTTGCAGTAACTTTGGTCATTACACTAAGCTATTTCTGGCAAAATTTCAGACACCCAGCTTCATTAGGTGTAGTGTAATGCTTATATAAAAGAAGGAGTTGTATGGCAGCTACTCGAACCCTCTGCAATACACCAACCAAATTTTGCAGTAACTTTGGTCATTACACTAAGCTATTTCTGGCAAAATTTCAGACACCCAGCTTCATTAGGTGTAGTGTAATGCTTATATAAAAGAAGGAGTTGTATAGCAGCTACTCGAACCCTCTGCAATACACCAACCAAATTTTGCAGTAACTTTTGCCATTACACTAAGCTATTTATGGCAAAATTTCAGACACCCAGCTTCATTAGGTGTAGTGTAATGCTTATATAAAAGAAAGAGTTGTATGGCAGCTACTCGAACTCACTGCAGCAGACCAATCAAATTTTGCAGAAACTTTGGCCATAAAACAAAACTATTTTTTGCAAAATTTCAGACACGTAGCTTCCATAGGTATAGAGTAATGCTCATATAAAATTAGAGGTTGTATGGCAGGTACTCGAACCCGTGGACCAAAATGGCTGGATTTAAATAGCGATTCCGGTTTTTGCATAAAAACGAATTTGTGAAAACTTCATAAGCCTAGCTCCTTTACTTTTTGAGTTATCGTGATGACGGACGGACATACATAGCTAAATCGATTTATTTTTTGATTCTGATCCGATCCATGCACTCGTTATACCCCGCTCCTTCTCTGCGTCACAAACGTAATGGCAAATTTGTTATACCCTTGGACTATATAGTCGTACGGGTATAACGAGGAAGTAGAACTTTCAGGTAAGTTTAAAACAAAATATAAGTTGAAAGTCAAATTTTTAAACCTTTTCTAAATCATCGACTATATTTTATTCAAACTTTGGCAATTCAAGAAAAGTACTATTGACATAGTATAATGACATAATAGCAGATTTAGTATACCCTTTTGATTTGTAGTCCAACGGGTATAATATTACTTATATGTAAACTAGCTATTACCCGGTGCACGTTGCCGCGCCACTCAATGGAGTTTTAATTTAAGATGATGTTATTGAAAAAAGTTAACACAAAAATTACCCATGTGTTACATGTTAATTTTAAAATGTAATAAAGAAATTTTTTCAAAACGCTTTTTTTAGAATTATTCTAGCAATTTTTCAACAAATTATAAAAAACCATTAAAAATCGCTAATTTGAAAAAAAAACTCCTATATATGAACTCTATATTCTTCATTTGTATAATATTTTGTGCTAGTTCTAACATTTTCAAATACTTAACTTGGCAAATATTAAAAATGTTCTACAGTTATAGTGTTTTGAAGCGTTTTGTTTAAACATTACAATTATAGAAATTTTTTTATTTTTTGTAATAAAAATGCTCACAATGTCAATGTCAATTTATTATTAACACAAATTAAAAAGTATAGGATTTTAGTGAAACACAGTATATATGATTCATAACATGATTACTATACGAAACTTACCACGAAACATAATATAGCCATCCGGCTACTGAAAAAAGCCAAGGATGAAGATCGTGAAAATAGGGCCACTCTCTTCCATATAAGTACATTAAACGTTGTGCATGAAAAGGCGCCCAACATACAAAAAATGTTATAACAACAGCAGCTGTAAAACAAAAATAAAATTATATTATATATTGAGAAAATTTTTTTATTTTTACTAATGGTGTATAACCACAATGTTAACAAAAACACAAAATTTTTTTCTATTTATTAATTAAAAAGTAATCTTATTTAATTTGAATATATTATACAGGGAAAAAAGCTGTGGTGCAACAAGTCTAAATGTAAAAACTAAATTTTTATACCCGTGCATTCAAATAAGGCCAAGGGTATAATAAAATTGGTCCTCCGTTTGAAACGAATTGATCTAAACATGCTAGATATACCTAGTGTCCTAAGTATATTTCGATCAGCATAAAAAAATAAATCGATTCCGCAGAGTGTTCGTCTGTCCTGTCAGCACGATTAATCAAAAACTAAAAGACTAGAGTTTTGAAATTCACACAAAGCCAATTTAAGACAATTTCAAGGTTACTTATTGTTTCAGGATAAAACCGGACCAATACTTCGGAAAGCTCCTATACAAATTTTTTTAATCAATATGAATTTCTTCAAAACTCATTATACTAGAAAGATGAAAATTACACAACGTTAGTTATATAATAGGACAATCACCTATATGAAGTTTTAAAATGTTACGGCTTCATTTTTGTGGAGCTGTTATAAAACTTTTTCAATCAATACAAATTTTTTGAGAACTTAGAAAATCAAAACTATACACTGAAAGTTATATTATAGAGCAAACACTATTACAAAATTTCAAAATGTTAAGATTTCGTTTTCGGGGGGCTGCCATACAAGTTACAGAATCTTGCTTAAATATCTTCAGATTTATGTAAACCACAAAGTAATATGAAAAGGTTCATTGCAAGTTTCGAAATTTTTCGGAGCAAAGTTGAGTGTAGCTGCCAAAAACACTACTGGAACAAGAGTGCATCCTTTTGCAACTCTACCAAGACTAGATGGTAGAAAATTAAAATCCGTATGTAATGTAATATAGCCAGTAATTTTTCAAAGTTTTGAACAATACAAAAAAATAAAATAATAATAAATTAAAAATTTTCACTGTTATATTGGTAAAATTGTAATAAAATATGTTTTATTTTTTAGTTTTCTTATCACTAATTTATTTAAAATTATAATAAACTAGTATCGCCTTGTGCTCGAAATTCGAGCTATTTTTGCTTTTAAGTTAACATATAAAATTCGTTTTGTGTAAATTATATTAGACTAATATTACCGACAAATTATTTCTCTTTTTCCTATACGTAATAAAAATTATGCCAACAATGTTGTCAACAATTCTTGCGCTTGAAATTTGCTTAAAAAAAAATTTATAATTTTTCTCAATTATAAAAACGTTGTTAAGTACCTATTATTGAGTTTTATTCCTATAGCTTAAGCCGATTTAAAGTAAGCCTCTCTTTGATTGATCCAGTTAAATTAAATTTAAATCTAAATACATATAAATATTATTCTAATAATATGTAATGTTCTGAAAATTTGATTATACATATTTCTAAACATATACATATATTTATTGAAGTCAAGAACCCAAAATTCGAGTTAATGCTGTGCTTCATATAGCAAACTGTACTTTTTTTCTACACATTTTAGTACTATTTGAACTATGTTATAGTACGTATTCTGTATCCTAATAAAAAAGCTCTATGAAAACATAATATGTACAACAAAATTTAACATTTCATAATTCACAAGTTTAGTACTGAGTATTATATTGAAGCTGCCAGAAGTACAAAATAAAAGTCAAGTTGACCGAAGTCTTTTTTTAAATCTCAATCTTAAGATTTATAGCATAAAAAAACAGTTTTTTAATAAATCAAAGAATAAATGTTTCCTACCCTTATTCCATTTTTAAATTTAATAGCTGGTAATTGGTAAATTTTTAGTATAAATGTATGCCTATCTAGAGTTCTGAAAGGCATGTGAAAAATGATTCTGAATTCCTTAGTTTACTTTATACCTTTTCGTCTATTTTATTTATTTAGTTTCTCCTAAATTTTTTATTGAAAAAAATATATTTCTATATATGGTCATGAGCCATGACTCATAAGTTTCTTAAAACAAATAAATATTATTGCTTTCATTCCTTTATGATGAGTAAACTCTTTTCTACTCTCAACTATTGTCAGCTACTCCAGCTCTTGTAAAAGAGTATATGACAGAGTAGATAAATAATTTCTGGCAGATGGCTTTAATTAAAATTCACTTGAATAGGTTATGTTAAATCAAATTTTTTATTTTATAACCAATAAGCAATTACCTCCTTCCATTTTAAAAAATATTCTTTATATTTATATCAGCAATAAACCTTAATTTTTATACCCTACACCTATAGAATAGGTAAAGGGGTATATTAACTTTGGTATGGTGTTTGTAACCACCTAAAGGAAGCGAGCTAGATATGGAAAAGTATATATATTTGTGATCAGCGTGACCGCCTTAGTCGATATAGCCATGTCCGTCCGTCCGTCCGTCCGTAGGCACGATAACTCAAAAAATAATGGAGCTATCTTGATGAAATTTTAACTGTAGGTTACTAGGACTGAAAGTACGGCGGGGATTGCATATGGGCAAAATCGGCCCATGGGTTCGGATTCTGGACCTTTTAATCGGTTTTAGAGCTAACGAACAAATATAAAAAATCACGATAACTCAACAACTAATGACGCTATCTTCATCAAATTTGTGCTGTAGGTTACTAGTAATGAAACTACTTCGGGAATTGCATAAGGTCGGGAGTGGACCATGGGTTCGGAACCTAGAACTTTTTGATCGAATTTAGGCCAAATGAGCATAATTCCGAAACCAATGAAGATAGAACCTCCAAATTTAGTATCAGGGTGTCCCTTCCTATTTCCTAAGTGTCTTGTGAATTTGGGTCCCATTGGAGTAGTGGGTCGGGGACCAGCCACACATTTCCAAAGACCTTAAAGCATATCTTTAAAATTAATACAGATAACAACTTGAAAAAATGTAGAAGCTTCCAATTTGCCACAAGGGTGTTCTTTACTATCTCTTGCGTTTTCCCCTAATTTGGGATCAATTGGAGTGGTGGTTCTGTACCCCTCTCAGACCTCCCAAGTTTTAAAGGCTTATAATCGAAATTACTAAAAATAGTTACTTAAAATTAGGATAGACCGTTCAAATTGTGTACAAGGGTTAACTAGTACTATAAGTAAAGCGCGGACTATATAAGGGCGAAATCAGCCCAACGGTTTGGATTCCGGACCTTTTAATCGATGTCAGGGCTAACGAACATATATAAAAAATCACGATAACTCAACAACTAATGAGGCTATCTTCATGAAATTTGTGCTGTAGGTTATTGGCAGTGAAACTACGGCGGTGATTACGTACGGTGAGGGTTGGACAATGGGTTCGGAACTTAGAACTTTTTGATCGAATTTAGGCCAAACGAGCATAATTACGAAACCAATGAAGATAGAACCTCCAAATTTGGTATCAGGGTGTCCCTTCCTATTTCGTAAGTGTCTTTGAAATTTGGGCCCCATTGGAGTAGTGGATCGGGGACCAGCCACTCAGTTCTTAGGCCCTTAAAGCATATTTTCGAAATTAATAAAGATAGTAACTTGAAACAAATGTAGAAGCTTCCAATTTGCTACAAGGGTGTTCTTTACTATTTCTTGCGTGCCCCCCTAATTTGGGATCAATTGGAGTGGTGGTTCAGAACCTCTCTTAGACCCCCCAATGTGTAAAAGCTTATCATCGAAATTAATAAAACTAGTAACTTAAAATTAAGATAGAGCGTTCCAATTGTGTACAAGGGTTAACTAGTGTTGAAAGTATGACGGGACTGCATATGGGCGAAATCGTACCATAATTTCGGGTCCTGGAACCCTTGAAAAGTTCAAGGACTAACAAACATATATCTTACAAACACCATAACTCAAAAAATAATGCCGGTATTTTGATGAAATTTAACAGTAGGTTACTAGTAATGAAAGTACCATGGGAATTGGTTGTGGTCGAGTTTAATTTCGAAGCCAAAGAATATATTTCCTATGTCCTATGTGTCTCCGAAATCTAGACTTAATTGTAGTGGTTCAGCTATGTTCAAAGGTACTTGTTGCATTTATGTAAAATTTATTTTTATATTTAAATGAATTATATGAAAAGGTGTAAATTTTTAATTGTATTTTAGAAATACATTTATTGCATATTTTGCGTTTATAAGCTTTTCTATTAGGTATATAAACTAACCATTTAAAATAATTGCAATTTTTAAAAATTTGGATTATTAAATATATTATGCTTTGATTATCTTTTTATCACAAAATTTAATAATTAGAATTTTTTCATTTTGTAATTGAATTGGAATAAATATATTTTCATTTATTTCAAGTTTGTTTGTTTTTTAATATTTTTAAATAGATAAATTAGTAAGAATTTGTAGTATTTTTTAATAGATAGGGTAATTAGAAAATGTTTTTAGTATTATACAGTTAATTTGGTTAGCTATGTCTTACGATCAAATTAATAACAGCTTCTATGGTGTTAAAATGACTTATGGATATGTCCTTAAATTTGAACCAAATAGGTGTAGGGTATTTCTAAGTCGGTTGCACCGACTGACTGTGTCTTTACTTGTTTCACTTTATTTTTATTATTTAAATATATTAAATATAATTAACTTCCCAAATGACAGGTAGTTTTTAGATTTCAAATATATATATGACAATTAATCTAACAATTATGTACTTCTGAAACATTTACAAACTGCGCCTACCTAATCTTCATGTACGATATGTCGATATCATGTATGCATGTATGTCGATATATAAAATTCGTTCGTTTTGTCAAAGTAAAACTAAATATATTTTTTTTATTATAAAAAACTTTATTCGATGTTGAAAATGTAAAATAAACTTTTCAATTATTAGAATTAAATCAAAACATACGACGTACAATTTTTATACGGCAGTACGTCATACTCGCGTACAGTATTTGATTTATCGAAAAATATTTATTTGAATGTTTTAATTTAGTACCTACAAAAAATATTGTTAATTTCATAATTTAGGTATTTTGAATATAAGATATTTTTTAATAAAAATTATTTTAAAAAAATATTATTTTTTAAAACATAATAGTAGAAATATAAGAAAAACCAAAAATAATATTTTTATACATTTTGTCAATATTTGTAAATTTTAAAAATCCGAGATACAGTACAGTTACGCGTATTTTGGCTGCTCTCATGTAAATTTATGTACCTATTTATTTCTAAATTTTTTGATAGAAATTATACGCCGTACGCTTTTATTTAGATTTTATTTAGCTTTTATTTAGGACCTAAGGAACAAATAATTTTTTTTAAGAAAGATAATTTTTTTAGTTTTGCAAACATATTGTAGGTATTTTCAATTTATTTGAATAAAATTATTTAAAAAAAATGTTTTTTTAAAACATTTTTTATTTAATCGTAGCAACATAAGAAAAAACAATTACAATATTTTTATACGCTTTGTCAATTTTTAAATTTTAAAATTCCCAGGTACAGTACGTCGCGTATGCTTTCATGTAAATCTTTTTACATAACTCTTATTTCAAAATTTTTTGATAGCAACTGAATGCCGTACATGCGATTTTGGTTGATCCATAAGAAACAAATCATTTTTCTTAAGAAATATTATTTTTTTTTTAAGTATCTGCAAACATATTATAGGTATTTTTTAATAAACAAATATTTTACAAAAATATTATTTTAAATTTTCTATTTTTCGCTTTGTCAATTTTTAAATCCGAGGTACCAGTAAATCGCGTATTCCGATTGCTCACATGTAAATTCATGTAATTTTCTAGAAATTTCCAGAAATTATTTTTTTAAGAAAAATTATTTGTTTTGTTTTTTTAAATTGTTTGCAAATGCATATATTTTTTAATATTATTACTCTCAAACGTAATGGCAACTACAGAATATATTTCAGAAGTCGGTTTTTTATTTTACAAAAAGCTTAACAAAAAGCAACAACAATTTACGATTTACAAAAAAATTTTTTTTAGCAAACAGAAACAAAATACAATTTTTTTCGGTTATAAACACCATGATGGGACGGCAAATATTCGTCTTAAAAAATGAATGCCGCTTTAAAAGAATGCTGTGAAAATTGAAAAATTATTATAAGACTTGAACATTGTAGAATGTTCTGGTTCTAGAATGAACACTTCGAACTCATTTGCTAGAATTTTATTTGATGTGTAAGCCTCAAGCCTATGTATAGTGCTTTTTCTTCTATTGAAATTTTTTTTTGTATTTTTGATGCGTTATTATGATTTTTTTTATATTCAAACCTAAATAAAAACGAGGAAGATTATAGTTGCCCTTGTCAACTTTTAGATACCCGTGCATACCCACTATGGTGTATAAAATAAACCGTAATTTACTTCCTATATACATTATTATACTATACATTTAACTCATTACCCCATAATTTTGACGTAAAAAAAAAAAAAAAAATTAACAAAAAAAAAAAAAAAATCACAAAACAAAAAACAAAATTTTCATTCATTGTCCCATAACTTTAGCTTAAAAAAAAAAAAAAAAAAATTAACAAAAAAAAAATAATCACAAAAAAAATAAACAAAATTTTCATTCATTGTCCCATAACTTAGCCTAAAAAAAAAAAAAAAAAAATTAAAAAAAAAATAAAACAAAAAAAAAAAAAATTGGCCCACCCTAAAAGTCCGAAGGTCCGAGTGATGTCCAACTTTGCCAAGTAACTTGCCCTATTAATTTATCTGCCCAATTTTAATTTTAACCTTGTAGCTTCATTAGATTCAAAGTTATTGAATCGAAAACTTTGTATGGCAGCCCCCCGAAAATGGGGCCCTAAAATTTTGAAACTTCATATAAGTGCTCGATTCATTATATAACTAACCGTGTGTAATTTTCAGCCTCGTAGTATAATTAGTTTTGAAAAAATTCATATTGGTGCAAAGAAGTTGTATGGCAGCCCCCCGAAAATGGGGCCCTAACATTTTGAAACTTCATATAAGTGCTCGATTCATTATATAACTAACCGTGTGTAATTTTCATCCGCGTAGTATAAATAGTTTTGAAGAAATTCATATTGGTGCAAGGAAGTTGTATGGCAGTCCCCCGAAAATGGGGCCCTAACATTTTGAAACTTCATATAAGTGCCGGAGTCATTATAAAACTAACCGTGTGTAATTTTCATCCTCGTAGTATAAATAGTTTTGAAGAAATTCATATTGGTGCAAAAAAGTTGTATGGCAGCTCCCCGAAAATGGGGCCCTAACACTTTGAAACTTCATATAAGTGCTCGATTCATTATATAACTAACCGTGTGTAATTTTCAGCCTCGTAGTATAATTAGTTTTGAAGAAATTCATATTGGTGCAAAGAAGTTGTATGGCAGCCCCCCGAAAATGGGGCCCTAACATTTTGAAACTTCATATAAGTGCCGGAGTCATTATAAAACTAACCTTGTGTAATTTTCATTCTCGTAGTATAATTGCTTTTGAAGAAATTCATATTGGTGCAAAAAAGTTGTATGGCAGCTCCCCGAAGACTTGGTCCGATTTTAACCAAAAACAATAGGGAACCTAGAAATTGTCTAAAAATCACTTTGTGTGAATTTCAAGACTCTAGCCCTTTTAGTTTTTGAGTTATCGTGCTGACACACGGACGGACGGACGGACGGACAGACACACATAGCTAGATCGACTAATTTTTCGATTATGAGCCGATACGTACCCTTGACACTATATCTAGCTCGTCTAGATCGATGCGTTACAAACGGAGGAGCAAATCTAATATACCCGATGTCATATATGTATGCACGGGTATAAACACTTAATTAATAGCAAAGCAACATAATTATATATTATAAGTTTAAATAAAAGAAATATGAATGTAACAAAGAACTTACATTTTTACGTAAAATTAATTCTTTGGCAAAAATTGTAAAGTATATTATAATTAAAATTTAACCGAGTTCGTTATAAATGAAAACTACTGTATAAACAAAATGTATTGCTTTCATTTCGAACAGAACCCATTTTTTTCGTTCACTTTTTAAAATAAAGTTTTAAGGTTTTATTGTGTTTTTATTTACATTTGTTTTTCTCTGAATATTTAAAACCTGTAAGAAAATAGGAGTTATATTAGTTAGTACTCTTGCTTTCATAAACAAAAATCTAAAAAAACAGAAAATCTGAAATAAAAACCCTAAAAACATTAAAATAAAAGAAAAATTTTTTTTTTTTTATTTTTATTTTGGTTTTATTTTATTTATTTTTACCACTTATTGATTTTCAGCAAGCGATAACAATTTTGTATCAATAAGGAATAAATTCTCCTCATTGTCTTTATATGTTCATGGGTTTTAATGCCTATTTCTGATTATTTATTGCATATTTCCTCATATTTTAGAGGAATAAAAATTGCACCGACATTATCGTTTTTAGTCATATATCTAAAAATTGTTGTGATATTTTTTTGGTTAATTATTTATTTAAACTGTAACTATTGCAGAAAATTTCACTGTATTTTTACTAAATATACCTTCAAATTCTTACGAGTAATATCAAATCTATTACAAAACAAGATTTTGAAAATAGTGTAAGTAATATAATATAATATAAGCCAAAAGGATTTGGAATTAACAACAATTTTACAAAATAAATTTGTTTTAATTAAAGAAAGACAGTTATGATTTATTAACTTTGCTTTATCTTTAACTTTGATTTATTAACTTTGCTTTGATTTATCAAATTTTCAAAATGTCTTGACTACAATGTTGCAAATTCTGATTTTAGTTCTTTTCTATTTGAGATAACTTAAGATCAAATTTTTACTAGTATTCTTTTACATTTTCTCTATAAAATTTAAAAAACGTGTAATTTAAAGTTAGAATTAAAAAATTTATAGATATAAAACTATTTGGTTACAATGTTGTTAAAATTTTCTATTTTATATTGTGTTTTTAAAAAAAAAAAATAACTTTCAAATTCAATACAATGTATTTCATTTAAAACGAGGAAGAGTGTAGTAGAGTAGACTGTGTCAACTCTGGGATACCCGTATGACCGTTATATAAACATTATATCATTATTATTATAAACATTAATTACTTTTGGCAAAATTTCGAACATACCAGCTTTATTAGGTGTAGTGTAATGCTCATATAAAAGAAGGAGTTGTATGGCAGCTACTCGAACCCTCTGCAGTAGACCAACAAAATTTTGCAGTAACTTTGGCCATTACACCAAACTGTCTTTGGCAAAATTTCGGACACCTAACTTCAATAGGTACAGAGTAATGCTCATATAAAACAGGAAGTTGTATGGCAGCTACTCGAACTCACTGCAACAGACCAACCAAATTTTGCAGAAACATTGGCCATAAAACTAAACTACTTTTCCCAAAATTTCAGACACGTAGCTGTAATAGGTACAGAGAAATACTCATATAAAAAAAAAGTTGTATGGCAGCCACCCGAACCCATGGACCAAAATGGCTGGATTTAAATAGCGATGACGGCTATTGCAAAAAAACGAATTTGCGAAAATTTCAAGATTCTAGCTCCTTTAGTTTTTGAGTTATCGTGCGGACGGACGGACGGACGGACGGACAGACGCACGGACGGACGGACGGACATACATAGCTAAATCGATTTTTTTTTCGATTCTGATCCGATCCATACACTTGAGTCTATATTTACCCCCCCTCCTTCTCTGCGTCACAAACGTAACGGCAAATTTATTATACCCTTTGACTATATAGTCATACGGGTATAAATATAGGTAGGATTAATATTTTAATAATATTACACTCCAAGTTATCAAGAAGAAACATAGCTAAACAAATAATTTATTAATCCAGTCTCTGAAAATCGGAAACGATTTTTAATCGAAAGTGATAATGTAAAGTACATTAAACCGTACAACATATACGGTCGGAAAATTAGGACAAAGTATAATATGTGTTTGTATTTGTTTGTATATATATATTTATTTAAAACAATAAAGAATATTATATAAAATAATTAAACAAAATGTAGCTTTTTTATACATGTATATAAAATAAAATATATTGTTATCAAATCCAAGCTATTTGTTTTTCTTTCACTCCGCGAGGGAACACAGGGCTTCCATTTGACATCTCCATCTCACCCGGCTTCCTGCTGCTGTTTTTGAATTCTCCCAAGTGGGGTTTCACTATTTGGACGCCCGCGTTTTCTGCTTCCTTGGGGGTTCCACTCCAAGGCCATACGGCTTATGTTGTTCTGATTTTTTCTTAGCGTGTGGCCTATCCACCTCCATTTCTTCTTTCTTAATTGCCTCAGTATGGGTTCCAAGCCATTTTACTTATACTTTTTTTATAATCTTCTCAACAAGGTAGGTATCTGGGTATTTTACAGGTGTAAGCTCAGATTGATAAAAGCCTCCAGAAACTGGAGCTTCAGTGTAGTCTGATAATTGATATGTAACAAGATAAGTATTATTGATCATTTCAATTTTGAATATTTCAGATGACCAATTCGGCTGATAAACTTTTTCGAAATGACCTTTATATTTATACTTATTCTTACAAAATTTCCAACCTTATATTTATATTTTTGGATAACTTTAGGTTCAGTATACACATTACTTAGTATATTTTTTTCGTTTTTATTTGTGATTTTTCAGGAGAAAGTTTTATTGTACTATGTTTTATAGAATTATATTCTTTTAATAGTGTTTTTATACTAGGTAACCAATTATAATTCCCGTTTAAACTAAATATTTCCACATCGAATTTTTTAATGTGCGTTTGAATCGTTCAACAATTGATGCTTTTAATTCACTAAATGTATGATAATGATTGATTGATTTTTCTTTCATATAATTTTGAAATTGTGAATTAAAAAATTCCTAACTCTGATCAGAGTGAAAGTTTTTTGTTATAACTTTAACTCTACTAATAATCAATTTTAAGGCATTTAAAACATTTTCAGAATTTTTTGTTTTCACAGGTTCAGCTTAGGCATGAACCTTTTGTTTTTATTTAAGTGCATACTTTCGTAAATTAAATAAATTAATAAAAGATTTTAAATTTTTTTATAGGTTTATTCTGTTTCAATAATGATCTATTTCTCCATCTACCTATTAATGTTTTGTATATAAAAAATGTTTTTATACATTCTATATTGTTTCCTTTGTTTAGATTCAACTCTTTGTTGCTGACATTCTCGAAATACTCGAATTATTTTTAAAAATGTTATAGATTTTATACTGTTTCCTTTTTTTAGATTCAAATCGAAATACTTGCTTGTTACTATCATAATCGAAATACTTGTTTGTTACTAACATTCTAAAATGTACCTACTCAACATGTTAAATAATGTATATACATAATGGGATAGATGAGGGAGAGTTAAGAGCGAGATGTAAGAAACTTTGAAATTACTTTCATACATTGTTTGGTTTATTTGCTAAAGCAAAGCAAGCAATGCATCAGAGCCTACAATGGGCTTTCGCCCTTATTTCAGATTTCTAATGAAAATAATTAGGACTTACTAAACAAATGTTCCTGTGAAGCATAGTCTTCTTAATTTTTATTTAAAAAATGTTTTACTATTTATTTAAAATTTCCAGAAAATCATCTGTGATTGTTAAAGCTGAAATAAATTAATTCATAAACTAATACATAAATTTTATTTCATAAAAAAAATTTTTGCCTGCTTATGATAATTTTGGATATTTTATTTTCTAAAATAAAACACATCCAACAAAACATTAATATTTTATTTTTTTATAATTGAGCAATATCCTGTATCCTGTTTTTGATACGGCAGCCATTCTTTTGGGCATTGATGAAATTAAATTATCAATAATAGTTGGTGATACGTTGTGCCATTTATCTTTTATTACGTTATATAATACACTTTTAGTGATACAGTCTCTTCGACTTAGGCTCTGATTTACTATTTTCCATAAGTTTTCTATGAGGTTAAGATCCGTGGAGGCGTCTCTAAAACCTCAATTTTATTTTTTTTAAATCAGTTTTGCACCATTTATCTTGTATGTTTTGGGTCATTATCTTTCTGATATCGCCATTTCAATGGCACTTCTTCTTCAGCATGTGGGAGCATTACATTATATAAAATATCGACGTACACAAAGCGACCTATTATTGGTTCTACGCGATGAATTGGTCCAATAGCGAACCCAGGAAAACAACCCTAGACCATAATATTTCCACAACCGAAATTTACTGTAGGCACGCAATATTAGAGTTTAATCTTTGCCTTCTTGATAGTCGTACACGTCTTATAACATCCGGTTTCATTTCAAATTTCGTTTATTCCGAAAAGAGAACAGTGTTATAAATATTCCAATTCAGATGTTCATTAGGAAATTTTTATCTAGCTCTTCGATTTTTTCCTGAAATATAAAATTTTCTCGCTGGATGATAACTCAAAATAAATTCTAAAGCCCTTCTTTTAATCGAGCTGTCACTAATGTTGAAATCAAAATGTTTTCCGATATGACGCGAAGACATTGAATGATCTTTTAAAATGGTTTATTTAATCATTTTATCTTCACTAATAGTTTTTTTTATGTCTACCTCCTTGCTTAAAATCAACATTTTTGGTTTCTTTATATTTATACCCATGTATACATATATGAACATCGGGTATATTAAAATTACTCCTCCGTTTGTAACGCATCGAAATAGACGAGCTAGATATAGTGTCAAGGGTACGTATCGAATCAGCATCGAAAAGTGAATCGATCTAGCTATGTGTGTCCGTCCGTACGTCAGCACGATAACTCAAAAACTATAAGAGCTAGAGTTCCAAAACTTTCACAAAGTAATTTTTAGACAATTTGTAGGTTCCCTATTGTTTTTGGTTAAAATCGGACAAAGGCTTCGGGTAGCTGCCATACAAATTTTTTGAAATTATATGAATATTTTCAAAATTAATAACTAAATAGAAACCAAATATAAAAACAGACAAAATGTAATCAAATTATTAATCGCTTCATGGTGTAGTGGTTAGGACATGCGACTTGTAGTCAAAAAGTCTCGATTTGAAACCAGGCTGGGGCAAAATTTTTTTTTTTAAATTCATCTTTTGTTATCTATTTTCTTTTTAATAAAATATATGTATTTATTTTATATATGAAAAATTTTATTATACCCGTTTGTAACGCAGAGAAGTAGGGGGGGGTAGATATAGACTCAAGTGTATGGATCGGATCAGAATCGAAAAATAAATCGATTTAGCTATGTATGTCCGTCCGTCTGTCCGTCCGTCCGTCCGTCCGCACGATAACTCAAAAACTAAAGGAGCTAGGATCTTGAAATTTTCGCAAATTCGTTTTTTTGCAATAGCCGTCATCGCTATTTAAATCCAGCCATCTTGGTCCATGGGTTCGGGTGGCTGCCATACAACTTCTTTTTTTATATGAGTATTTCTCTGTACCTATTACAGCTACGTGTCTGAAATTTTGTCAAAAGTAGTTTAGTTTTATGGCCAAAGTTTCTGCAAAAATTTGGTTGGTCTGTTGCAGTGAGTTCGAGTAGCTGCCATACAACTCCTTCTTTTATATGAGCATTACTCTATACCTATTAAAGCTGGGTCTCTGAAATTTGGCCAAAAATGGTTTAGTGCAATGGCCAAAGTTACTGCAAAATTTGGTTGGTCTACTGCAAAGGGTTCGAGTAGCTGTCATACAACTTCTTATTTTATATGAGCATTACTCGGCTGTCCCAAGCAAAAACACAGTAATTGATTCAAGTATACTTTCGAGAAATTAAGCAAAACACTAAATTTTGAAGCCTCACAACATCTTTTAAAAATTTGTGGTCTATGTAATTTTTTCTTATAAATTGAATGAGTATGCTTCTTTTTAATACCATTTCGAATCGATTACTCTTAATTTTGGGTAATTCCGAAAAGCTTTTTTGTTTTAAATGGGTATTATTGAAAATTTATGCGAAGAAAACCAGGTAAAAACACAGTATTTGAATTTACTGTGTTTCTAAAGTAAAGCAAGTATTAATTTAATAATTAAATCTCAAAACAAAAACACAGTAGGTATTGCCTTTTACACTAAACAAAAAAATTTCATTTGAAAATACAAATTAAAACTAGACAAAAATAATTCATCTGAAAATAAAAACTTAACAAAAATAATTCAGTCTTATCTACTAAGAATTTATAAAAAATAATTAATTATAAAAAATGTAATTTAGATTAATTTGTACAAAATATTATGTAATTTGTTATTCTTCCACGTTATTGGTGTCAAAAGTAACTAAGTCTTTTGATGTTTCAGACTCATTTAGATTATTCCAAAATGAGCGCCTATTAACTGGCATTAATTGAACAAGCTCTTTGATTATTGTTTCCTTTTTTTTCTGCACACCACGGTGTTCGATTAAGCATGGAACGTTGTTTATATTTTCTTTTTTCTTTAGAAAGTCCAGTAACTTGAAATTTTCATCGAAATCGTCTTTATATTCAATTGTTCGGCATCCTTTTGTAAATTTTACTTCCACCAAATCGCACAATTTAAAATTTGTCATGGAATCTTCAATATTTTTCTTTTTCATTAAAGACCGTTTACCTGACTTCCATTGATGAAACTGTTCCAATTTTAAAATTCGTAAATTTTTACGTGAACTTTCTATTACCTCGCATAGCTCTTGGAAATCATAAATATTTCGCTTCCTGCCTATTTATACCCGTATGACTATATAGTCAAAGGGTATAATAAATTTGCCATTACGTTTGTGACGCAGAGAAGGAGGGGGGGTAGATATAGACTCAAGTGTATGGATCGGATCAGAATCGAAAAAAAAATCGATTTAGCTATGTATGTCCGTCCGTCCGTCTGTCCGTCCATCCGCACGATAACTCAAAAACTAAAGGAGCTAGGATCTTGAAATTTTCGCAAATTCGTTTTTTTGCAATAGCAGTCATCGCTATTTAAATCCAGCCATTTTGGTCCATGGGTTCGGGTAGCTGCCATACAACTTCCTTTTTTATATGAGTATTTCTCTGTACCTATTACAGCTACGTGTCTGAAATTTTGGCAAAAGTAAATTAGTTTTATGGCCAAAGTATCTGAAAAATTTGGTTGGTCTACTGCAAAGGGTTCGAGTAGCTGCCATACAACTTCTTATTTTATATGAGCATTACTCTATACCTATTGAAGTTGGGTGTCTGAAATTTTGCCAAAAATAGTTTAGTGTAATGGCCAAAGTTACTGCAAAATTTGGTTGCTCTACTGCCAAGAGTTCGAGTAGCTGCCATACAACTCCTTCTTTTATAAGAGCATTACACTACACCTAATAAATCTGATATTTTTGAAATTTTGCCAAAAGTAATTAATGTTTATAATAATAATGATATAATTTTTATATAACGGTCATACGGGTATCCCAGAGTTGACACAGTCTACTCTACTACACTCTTCCTCGTTTTTTTTTCAATGTTCCCATGTACTCCATCAGCACTCATATGGGTTTGACCTTTAGTAAGGAATTTAAAGCGAACTTCATCTGGACCGTTTGGTTGGTTTACAATATTAACCAGCGCAGAGAAAATCACCAAGTTTTTGTTTTGCGCTGTACAATTTATTACATTAAAAATAGAGTACAAAAAACAAGTAAATATTGAAAAAAGGGAATTAAAAAAAAACAATTTAATTTTGTTAGTTACTGTGTTTTTGCTTGGGACAGTCGCTTTCTGACTACACAAAACCGAACTATTTTTCACTTTTAAAACACAGTAAGTACAAACACCAAATTAGAACACAGTAACTCATTCCAATTACTGTGTTTTAATTTGGGATTTGTTTGTTACTGTGTTTTGAACTAGGAATCGTGATGTAAACAATGCACTTACTGTGTTTTGGAAGCATCATTTTTACTCACTGAGGGTTCAGATCGTAAAAGTGACAATGTACAATGTTAGGAAACAACATAGTAAGTCCATTTTTGCTCTTAACTCGAATTTGATCATATTGTTAGTTACTGTGCTTTTGCTTGGTACAGCCGTACTCTATACCTATTGAAGTTGGGTGTCTGAAATTTTTCCAAAAATAGTTTAGTGTAATGGCCAAAGTTACTGCAAAATTTGGTTGGTCTACTGCAGAGGGTTCGACTACCTGCCATACAAATCCTTCTTTTATATGAGCATTATATTTCACCTAATAAAGCTGGTATGTTTGAAATTTTGCCAAAAGTAATTAATGTTTATAATAATAATGATATAATGTTTATATAACGGTCATACGGGTATCCCAGAGTTGACACAGTCTACTCTACTACACTCTTCCTCGTTTTATAGTAAATTTGACAGCAAACTCTCATTTATATTAAAAATTATTCATTTTTATACCCGTATGACTATATAGTCAAAGGGTATAATAAATTTGCCATTACGTTTGTAACGCAGAGAAGGAGGGGGGTAGATATAGACTCAAGTGTATGGAACGGATCAGAATCGAAAAATAAATCAATTTAGCTATGTATGACCGTCCGTCCGTCCGTCTGCCCGTCCGTCCGTCCGCACGATAACTCAAAAACTAAAGGAGCTAGGATCTTGAAATTTTCGCAAATTCGTTTTTTTTACAATAGCCGTCATCGCTATTTAAATCCAGCCATTTTGGTCCATAGGTTCGGGTAGCTGCCATACAACTTCTTTTTTTATATGAGCATTACTCTGTACCTATTAGAGCTGCGTTTCTGAAATTTTGCCAAAAGTACTATAGTTTTATGGCCAAAGTTTTAGTTGGTCTACTACAGTGGGTTCGAGTAGCTGCTATACAACTTCTTATTTTATATGAGCATTACTCTCCACCTAATAAAGCTGGGTGTCTGAAATTTTGGCAAAAGTAGTTTAGTGTAATGGCCAAAGTTGCTGCAAAATATGGTTGGTCTACTGTAGAGGGTTCGAGTAGCTGCCATACAACTCCTTCTTTTATATGAGCATTACACTACACCTAATGAAGCTGGGTGTCTGAAATTTTGCCAAAAATACTTTAGTGTAATGGCCAAATTTACAGCAAAATTTGGGTGGTCTACTGCAGAGGGTTCGAGTAGCTGCCATATAACTCCTTTTTTTATATTAGTATTCCACTACACTTAATAAAGCTGCATTTTTGAAAATTTGCCAATTTTTCGAATGATATAATCATAATGTATATGTTACGGTCATACGGGTATCCCAGAGTTGACACAGTCTACTCTACTACACTCTTCCTCGTTTTAAATATTTTTATAAAAAAATTCAAAACAGTTATTAAAAACAAACAATTGATACCATAGCACCTACAATTAATTTAAAAAAAATAAAATTAATATAAATAAAAACAGGTTGTGTAGGAAAATTATTAATTGGTTCATGGTGTTAGGACATACGACTCGGTTAGAAACCAGGCTGGGGCAAATTTTTTTTTTTTTTTTAAATTCATCTTTTTTTTTAATTCATCTTTTTTATACCCTACACCTATAGAATAGGTAAAGGGGTATATTAACTTTGGTATGGTGTTTTTAACCACCTAAAGGAAGTGAGCTAGATATGGAAAAGTATATATATTTGTGATCAGCGTGACCTCCTGAGTCGATATAGCCATGTCCGTCCGTCCGTCCGTCCGCCCGTAGGAACGATAACTCAAAACATAATGGGGTTAGCTTGATGAAATTTTAACTGTAGGTTACTAGGACTGAAAGTACGGCGGGGATTGCAAATGGGCGAAATCGGCCCATGGGTTCAAATTCTGGACCTTTTAATCGGTCTAACGAACATATATAAAAAATCACGATAACTCAACAACTAATGACGCTATCTTCATAAAATTTGTGTTGTAGGGTACTGGTAATGAAATTACGGCGGTGATTGCGTACGGTGGGTAATGTACAATGGGTTCGGAACAAAGAACTTTTTGATAGAATTTAGGCCAAACGAGCATAATTCCGAAACCAATGAAGATACAACCTCCAAATTTGGTATCAGGGTATCTCTATCTTTTTCCTTAGTGTCCCTGAAATTTGGACCCCATTGGAGTAGTGGGTCGGGGACCAGCCATACGGTTCCGAAGACCTTAACGCATATATTCGAAATTTATAAAGATAGTAACTTAAAGCAAATTTAGAAGTTTCAAATTTGGTACATGGGTGCTCTTTACTATTTCCTGTACATTCCACTAATTTTGGATCAATCCTGCGCGTTCCACTAATTTTGGAATGGTTGTTCAGTACCCCTCCTAGACCCCCCAAAGTTTAAAAAACTTATCAATAAAATAGTAAATTAAAATTAAGATATAACGTTGCAATTGTGTAAAAGGCTTAGCTAGTATTGGAAGTATGACGGGCACTGCATATGGGCGAAATCAGATCATGGTTTCGGGTTCTGGAACCTTTGAAAGTTCAAAGGCTAACGAACATATATCTTAAAAACACCATAACTCAAAAAAAAATGCTATTTTGATGAAATTTAAACTCTAGGTTATTAATAATGAAAATACCATGGGAATTGGTTCTGGTCGAGTTCGGACAATGAGTTCGGATTCTACAAGCTTTTGATAGATCTGAGGTCAAACGAGTTTAATTTCGAAACCAAATAATATATTTCCTATTTCCTATGTGTCCCCGAAATTTAGACTTAATTGTAGCGGTGGTTCAGGTGGCTCCTAAGATATCCCAAAATTAAAAGGCTTATCTTCGAGATTCATGAAGATACAAACTTTAAATTTGATACACGAGGGCTCTTTCCTATTTCCGTTTTTATTTAACACTTTTATTCTTTAAAAAGCTAAGAATCTTACCATAATACATATTAAATTCCTTTTTTTTAATTTTTATTATATCATATATTTTATTGAATTATTACCATAGGTGATATATAATTAAGACATTGTGTACAATACTTAAGCTATATTTAAAGGTACTTGCTGCATTTGTGTAAAATTTATTGTTATATTTAAATGAATTATATGAAAAGTTCTAAATTTGTAATTATATTTTAGAAATACATTTATTGCACATTTTGCGTTTATAAGCTTTTCGATAGGTACATAAACTAACAATTTAAAATAATTGCAATTTGGAAAAATTTTAATTATTTAAATATATTAAATTTTTATCACAAAAATTGATAAAAGTTTTCAAGTTTTCAAGTTTTTTTTTTTTTAATATTTTTAAATCGATAAATTAGTAAGAATTTGTAATATTTTTTTATAGATAGTCTAATTAGAAAATGTTTTTAGTATTATAAAGTTAATTTGGTTAGCTATGTTTTAAGACCAAACTAATAACATCTTTTATTGTTTTAAAATGACGTATGGACTTTCCATTAAATTTGAACCAATTAGTGTAGGGTATTTCTAAGTCGGTTGCACCGAATGACTGTTTCTTTACTTGTTTTTATTAATTTTTTTTTAATTAAATATAAAAAAACAAATATTTTGAATTTTCTGTCAAACAGTTCAATTGCAATATATGAAATTCTTATTTATTTAATACACAATAGTGCACGCACTTGTGTCTAAAAGTTGACAAGGGCGACTATAATCTTCCTCGTTATACCCTACACCTATAGAATAGGTAAAGGGGTATATTAACTTTGGTATGGTGTTCATAACCACCTAAAGGAAGCGAGCTAGATATAGAAAAGTATATATATTTGTGATCAGCGTGACCGCCTGAGTCGATATAGCCATGTCCGTCCGTTCGTAGGCACGATAACTCAAAAAATAATGGAGCTTGATCTTCATGAAATTTTAACTGTAGGTTACTAGGACTGAAAGTACGGCGGGGATTGCATATGGGCGAAATCGGCCCATGGGTTCCTTTTAATCGATCGAAGGGCTAACGAACATATATAAAAAATCACGATAACTCAACAACTAATGACGCTTTCTTCATCAAATTTGTGCTGTAGGTTACTAGTAATGAAACTACTTCGGGAATTGTGTAAGGTCGGGATTGGACCATGGGTTCGGAACCTCGAACTTTTTGATCGAATTTAGACCAAACGAGCATAATTCCGAAACCAATGAAGATAGAACCTCCAAATTTAGTATTAGGGTGTCCCTTACTATTTCCTAAGTGTCTTGTGAATTTGGGTCCCATTGGAGTAGTGGGTCGGGGACCAGCCACACATTTCCGAAGACCTTAAAGCATATCTTTGAAATTAATAAAGATAACAACTTGAAAAAATGTAGAAGCTTCCAATTTGCCACAAGGGTGTTCTTTACTATCTCTTGCGTGTTCCCTTAATTTGGGATCAATTGGAGTGGTGGTTCAGTACCCCTCTCAGACCTCCCAAGTTTTAAAAGCTTATAATCGAATCGAATTATAAACGTGCTACTTAAAATTAAGATAGACCGTTTAAATTGTGTACAAGGGTTAACTAGTACTATAAGTAAAGCGCGGGCTGTATAAGGGCGAAATCAGCCAACGGGTTCGGATTCTGGACCTTTTAATCGGTTTCAGGACTAACGAACATATATTAAAAATCACGATAACTCAACAACTAATGACGCTATCTTCATCAAATTTTGTGCTGTAGGTTACTAGTAATGAAACTACTTCGGGGTTTGCGTAAGTTCGGGATTGGATTATGGGTTCGGATCCTAGAACTTTTTGATCGAATTTAGGCCAAACTAGCATAATTCCGAAACCAATGGAAATAGAACCTCCAAATTTAATACCAAGGTGTCGCTTTCGATTTCCTTAGTCTCCTTGAAATTTGAGCCCAATTGGATAAGTGGGTGGGGACCAGCCACTCAGTTGCGAAGACCGAAAGCATATTTTCGAAATTAATAAAGATAGTAACTTGAAACAAATGTAGAAGCTTCAAATTTGGCACATGGGTGGTCTTTACTATTTCCTGCGCGTTCTCCTAATTTTGGATCAATCAGAGTGGTGGTTCAGTACCTCTCTTAGACCCCCCAATGTGTAAAAGCTTATCATCGAAATTAATAAAACTAGTAACTTAAAATTAAGATAGAACGTTCCAATTGTGTACAAGGGTTAACTAGTATTGAAAGTATGACGGGGACTGCATATGGGCGAAATCGTACCATAGTTTCGGGTTGTGGAACCCTTGAAAAGTTCAAGGGCTAACAAACATATATCTTAAAAACACCATAACTCAAAAAGTAATGTAGATTTATTTGATGAAATTTAAACTCTAGGTTACTAGTAATGAAAGTACCATGGGAATTGGTTCTGGTCGGGTATAATTTCGAAGCCAAAGAATATATTTCCTATTTCCTATGTGTCCCCGAAATTGTGACTTAGTAGTAGTGGTTCAGCTATGTTCAAAGGTTGCTGCATTTATGTAAAATTTATTTTTATATTTAGATGAATTATATGAAAAGGTCTAAATTTGTAATTGTATTTTAGAAATAAATTTATTGCATATTTTGCGTTTATACGCTTTTCTAATAGGTACATAAACAAGCCATTTAAAATAATTGCAATTTTGAAAAATTTTAATTATTAAATATATTAGTTTTTTCACAAAATTTAATAACTCAAATTTTTTCATTTTGTAATTGAATTGGAATAAATATATGTTCATATAAGTTTTTTTGTTTTTTAATATTTTTAAATAGATAAATTAGTAAGAATTTGTAATATTTTTTAATAGATAGTGTAATTAGAAACTGTTTTTGGTATTATAAAGTTAATTTGGTTAGCTATGTCTTACGATCAAATTAATAACAGCTCTTATGGTGTTAAAACGACTTATTGATATGTCCTAAATTTGAACCAAATAGGTGTAGGGTATTTCTAAGTTGGTTGCACCGACTGACTGTTTCTTTACTTGTTTTTATTTAATTTTGATATATACCTATTTATAAAATATTTCTCACTTAATTTATGGCGAGATAATCCTGTTTCAAAATCAAACAATTCATTTTATTTCAATTCACCACTGTATTTATTTCGGTCCATATTATAAGATGTGGTTATTATTTTTTTAATTTTATGCTTTGTTACTACTTATTATCTGCATAAACACTAAATTGTGAATATTAATTTTAATTATTATACTATTGTTTTAAGACATAAATTCATTTCTTAAAGTCTTATCAGTTAACTTAATCTTTAGAAATAGCGTTATTTTTAATATTTTTACAGAGGGGGTGCTTTAGTTTTGAACTCAATATTTTTAAATATGAACGTATTTTTTGTTTTTCTTTTATTTTGTTTAAGAACTTTTACGAATAGTTGATGTAAATTTTGGTTTAAAATAAATTAGTTCTAAAAAAAACTTAAAAATAAAATATATTTTTTTAGCTTTTGACCAATATAACAGTGAAAATTTTTAATTTATTATTATTATTTGATTTCTTTGTATAGAAGGTGCTATAGTTATGAGCGATACGTATGTCGCAGGTAGAGTTTTGAAACAAAATAATAAATTGTAAATCAATTATAATTTGACTATTGAAAGATACGGATTAAAAATTATATAATTACAAATTAATATTTATTTTATTTGGATTTTTTTGGTTGGTTTCTGGAAGATTAAGAATCTTAACTGGCGCCCGAGCGGGGAACACTTAATAGTGTTATAATACGTCAAAAGTGCAATCTTGCTTGGCAACAAAGTTTTATTAAAAGTAAAAATTACAAAATTTTGTTTCCTTGTTAACATTATAACTATAATATCGTTAAGAACTTAGTTAAAAACTTTAAAAAGAAAAATAAAAAAAAACAATAAAAAAAAAAATAAGATAAGGAATATAGTGAGCAACTAGACTATAACCTCCAAATTTGGTATCAGGGTGTTCCTTCCTATTGCGTAAGTATCTTTGAAATTTGGGCCCCATTGGACTAGTGGGTCGGGGACCTGGCACTCAGTTCCGAGGACCTTAAAGCATATTTTCAAAATTAATAAAAATAGTAACTTGAAACAAATGTAGAAGCTTCAAATTTGGCCCAGGGTGTTCTTTACTATTTCTTCCGTGCCCCCCTAATTTGGGATCATTTGGAGTGGTGGTTCAGGACCTCTCTTAGACCCCTAAATGTGTAAAAGCTTATTATCGAAATTAATAAAACTAGTAACTTAAAATTAAGATAGAACGTTCCAATTGTATACAAGGGTTAACTAGTATTGAAAGTATGACGGGACTGCATATGGGCGATAACTCAAAAATGAATAGAGCTATCTTGATGAAATTTTAATTGGAGGTTACTAGGACTGAAAGTACGGCGGGGATTGCACATGGGCGAAATCGGCCCATTGGTTCGGATTCTGGACCTTTTAATCGATCGAAGGGCTAACGATCATATATAAAAAATCACTATAACTCAACAACTAATGACACTTTCTTCATCAAATTTGTGCTGTAGGTTACTAGTAATGAAACTACTTCGGGGATTGCGTAAGTTCGGAATTGAACCAAGGGTTCGGAACCTAGAACTTTTTGATCGAATTTAGGCCAAACGAGCATAATTCCGAAACCAAAGAAGATAGAACCTCCAAATTTTGTATAAGGGTGTCCCTTCCTATTTTCCTAATGTCTTTGAAAATTGGGCCCCATTGGAGTAGTGGGTCGGGGACCAGCCACACATTTCCGAAGACCTTAAAGCATATCTATAAAATTAATAAAAATAACAACTTAAAAAAATGTAGAAGCTTCAAATTTGGCGTAAGGGTGTTCTTTACTATCCCTTGCATGCCCCCCTAATTTGGGATCAATTGAAGTGGTGGTTCAGTATCCCTATTAGACACTCTTAAGTATTAAGAGCTTATAATCGAAATTATTAAAAATAGTAACTTAAAATTAAGATAGAACGTTCAAATGTGTACAAGGGTTAACTAGTGCTTAAAATTAAGCGTGGACTGCATAAGGGCGAAATCAACCCAAGGGTTCGGATTCTGGACCTTTTAATCGGTTTCAGGGCTAACAAACATATATAAATAATCACGATAACTCAACAACTCAACAACTAATGACGCTTTCTTCATGAAATTTGTGCTGTAGGTTATTGGTAATGAAACTACGGCGGCGATTGCGTACGGTGAGGATTGGACAATGGGTTCGGAACTTAGAACTTTTTGATCGAATTTAAGCCAAACTAGCATAATTCCGAAACCAATGAAGATAGAACCTCCAAATTTGGTTTCAGGGTGTCGCTTTCGATTTCCTTAGTGTCCTTGAAATTTGAGCCCAATTGGAGTACTGGGTGTGGACCAGCCACTCAGTTCCAAGGACCTTCAAGCATATTTTCGAAATTAATAAATATAGTAACTTGAAACAAATGTAGAAGCTTCAAATTTGGCACATGGCTGTTCTTTACTATTTCCTGCGTGTCCCTCTATTTTTGTACCTTTCTTAGACCCCCCAATGTGTAAAAGTTTATCATCGAAATTAATAAAACTAGTAACTTAAAATTAAGATAGAACGTTCCAATTGTGTACAAGGGTTAACTAGTATTTAAAGTATGACGGGGACTGCATATGGGCGAAATCGTACCATGGTTTCGGGTTCTGCAACCTTTGAAAAGTTCAAGGGCTAACAAACGTATATCTTAAAAACACCATAACTCAAAAAATAATGCCGCTTTTTTGATGAAATTTAAACTTTAGGTTACTAGTAATGAAAGTACCATTGGAATTGGTTCTGGTCGAGTTTGGTCAATGAGTTCGGATTCTAGAAGCTTTTGATCGATTTGAGGCCGAACGAGTACTATTTCGAAGCCAAAGAATAGAAATCATATCATATGTGTTCCCGAAATTTAGACTTAATTGTAGTGGTTCAGCTTTCTTCAAAGGAACTTGCTGCATTTATGTAAAATTTATTTTTATATTTAAATGAATTTTATGAAAAGATGTAAATTAGTAATTGTATTTTAGAAATACATTTATTGCATATTTTGCGTATAAGCTTTTCTATTAGGTATATTAACTAGCCATTTAAAATAATTGCAATTTTGAAAAATTTGGGTTATTATATATATTATGCTTTAATCAGATTTTTATCAAAAAATTTAATAACTAGAATTTTTTCATTTTGTAAATGAAGTGGAATAAATACATTTTCATTTTCACAATACCCTTAAGGGATAATATTTCAGTTTTTAACTCCATTAATTGTACGTTTAAATATTTTTAAAAATATCACTGGGGAAAATGATAAAATTATTGTTTAATGACTCAGAATTTTTTTCCATTTCCTGGAAATTAGGAGCATTGTTCTTAATAACGGTAGTTAGTTTTGCTACAGTTCCTTGATGATCATTTTTAATTTCGTTGATTACATCAAAGATTTTACTATAAAATTGTTGAAAACTGTTATTTTGTATCAAACAATTCTCGCAAACAAAATATTTAGCAAGAAATGTGCTATACCAATTTCTGGGTGCATTTATACATGTGCCATGAAATTTTAAATGACAAGCACCTTTACAGGTAACAGTTTTTTTTTTTTTATTGAATTTTAAAAAATTAATTGGGGCAGGTCAATAAATTAATTATCAGCAGATTTTGTAAATTTTTTTTTTCTTTGTAAATATAAAATCTTAAATATGAGAAATTGTGAAATTTATTATTTTTTTTTTTTTTTAAATTAAAACAAATTCAAAAATTGCAACCGTTAACAAAAATTGAAATTAATATAAAATAAAATATTTTTGTTGTTAAAACTTTTTTAATTAAGTATAATAAAACGCGTTATTGAACTTTGAAGACTGAATGAAGACTGAAATTTTGTTATGAATGTATAGGTATGTACATTTACAATATTGAATTTTTTATTCTTATCTTTCTAAAATTATGTGTTAAAGAAGAAGAAAAAATAAAAACTTCACAATTGTATGTGTAATGCAACCTATTCAACTTCGCAAGTACGCGTATAAGGAATGCATTACAACAAAACAGGTCCATCGTGAATGGGATGCATAATAATAAATTTAAAGGTATGAGTATTGCCATCATTATTTATTGTATTGAATATATTTATTTTGATGTGCAATATTTTTTTACATGATGACAAGGTCTCGCCAACACTGGTGTATTATATATATGATAGTGGGTATGCACGGATATCTAAAAGTTGACAAGAGCAACTATAATCTTCCTCGTTGTTATAATTTTCTGTATGTATCAATTGAAAATTTTGTACCTCGTTCGCAGTTATGTTATTCATATAAGCTTGTATTATGTAGTTTACGTCCATACGCTTAGAATGAGAATTTTGAGGAATTTGTCGATTTGTAAAATTGTTATTATTATATTGATAAGATCTTCTGTTTTGATTAGTATAATTTCTACTTTTAGAATCGTATCTATTAATAAAGTTAGAAGTATTTTGAGATCTGTGATTATATTATTATTGTGATTTTTATTGTTATTGTACAAATTATTATTGTTAGTATTATTATAATTTTTATTAGTATATGTGATATTTATTCTATAATTGTTATTTCTAGGGTTATTACTGTAATTGTGTGTATAATTATAATTTTTAAATTTTTGGACATTTTGGTTTCCGTTATTACGAGGATTATTTTTGTACGGAGTATAATAAGCATAACCAGCCTCAAAGAGAATATTCATAGCTATTTCGAGAATGTCGGGGTTTCTACTATAAAGTGTAGAACTCATTGGTTCTGAGATTTTATCCATGAAAACCCTTAAAGCGGTATTGAAATTATTTTGCGCGGTATATGTAAATTTTTTATTTTATTATTTAATCTCCATAAGGAATTTTTTTTAAAAATATATGGTTTTTAATAATTGTACGTTATGTATTCTATAAGTATTATAAGTTTTATTTGTTTTTTTTTATATATAATATATTATTTGTTTATTTGTTTTTCCTTTTTTAGTTTTTAGTATATAATACAAATTTCTTGTGTTTGTAATTTGTACAATTTTTTTTAAAATTAGATATTAGATTGTTTTATTTAAGACATTTAAAAAAAACATCTATAAATCTCACTTGTAACTAGCTTATATCTAATGAAATATAAAATAAATTAAGAATTATTAGTTTAATTATAATTTTTTTTTTTTCAATTATTATTTTTTTTCAATTCAGCTTTCAATCTTTTATTGAATACTCTTAAATTAAGGGCATATTTTACATTGTTAAGAAGACTATTAAAATTTTTTATACCATTAAACATGGCATCTATTTTACCTCTTTCGGTTCTGGCTGTTGCTAGCCGGTAATGTTCTGCACTTCTTGTGTTGTAATTATGAATTGATTGCTTATGATTAGATTATTTCATAATTTGTAAATCAACTGACAGTTTTCTAAAAATAAGGTTGCTAATAGAATACAGTTCAGAATTCGGATAATCATATGTTAATCTATATAAAATTGTTATAACTTTATTTATAAGGATGCTTATTGAATTAATAATGTATTTGCAACCCTGGCTCCAAACTACAATTAAATATCTAATTTAAGACTGAATGTGAGAGTAAAAGACTAATTTTGCTACATGCTCCCTGGACATCTTCCAATGGTACCTATTAGTGACATTATTGATTTTTATACCCGTATGACTATATAGTCAAAGGGTATAATAAATTTGCCATTACGTTTGTGACGCAGAGATGAGAGGGGGATAGATATAGACTCAAGTGTATGGATCGGATCAGAATCGAAAAATAAATCGATTTAGCTATATGTATGTCCGTCCGTCCGTCTGTCCGTCCGTCCGTCCGTCCGCATAATAACTCAAAAACTAAAAGAGCTAGGATCTTGAAATTTTCGCAAATTCGTTTTATTGCAATATCCATCATCGCTATTTAAATCCAGCCATTTTGGTCCATGGGTTCGGGTAGCTGCCATACAACTTATTTTTTTTATATGAGTATTACTCTGTACTTATTACAGCTGCGTGTCTGAAATTTTGCCAAAAGTAGTTTAATTTTATGGCCGAAGTTTCTGCAAAATTTGGTTGGTCTACTGCAAAGGGTTCGAGTAGCTGCCATACAACTTCTTATTTTATATGAGCATTACTCTCCACTTGAAGAAGCTGGGTGTCTAAAATTTTGCCAAAAATAGTTTAGTGTAATGGCCAAAGTTTTTGCAAAATATGGTTGGTCTATTGGGGAGGGTTTGTGTAGCTGCCATACAACGCCTTCCTTTATATGAGCATTACTCTACACCTAATGAAGCTGGGTGTCTGAAATTATTCTAAAAATAGTTTAGTGTAATGGCCAAAGTTACAGCAAAATTTGGTTGGTCTACTGTAGACTGTTCGAGTAGCTGCCATACAACTCCTTCTTTTATGTGAGCATTATATGACACCTAATAAAGCTGTATGTTTGAAATTTTGCCAACAGTAATTAACTGGATGATATAATGTTTACGGTCATACGGGTATCCCACAGTTGACACAGTTTCCTCTACTACACTCTTCCTCGTTTTAATTTCATTTTTCAATGTGTATTTTCCAAGATAGGTCTTCATCAATAACTAATCCTAAGTATTTCATCGATTTTACTCTTTGTATTTGTTGTTGATTAATAGTAATTGATAGGTTAATGTTTTCTTTATTTTTTTGCTTAAATACGATGAAGTCGCTTTTAGAAACATTAATCGTTAGTCTCTCATGGTCTAGTCACTCACCAAGTTTATTTAAATCACAATTAAAATTTTCTTCTAGTTGATTACTGTTTTTGCCTTTATATAAAACTATGGTATCATCCGCAAACATTGAATAATATCCACTTAGCCCAATTTTGTTAAAACTGTTCATATAAGCTAAATAAAGAATAGAGCCAAGAACTGTGCCTTGAGGAACTCCACTTCCAGATTTGCTTCTTCACTAATAAATTAATTTATTCTAAATTTGATTTTACGAAATTTTAGGTAGGAAGTTAATAGATTGGCTTCAACTCCTCGAATACCCATTTTATAAAGACTATTTAGTAGTATATCATGATTTACCGTATCAAAAGCTTTTTTTAAGTCTAAAAGAATAGCGACTGCATAATTATTTTTATCCAATGCTGTTTTGATGAAACTCACAACTTCGAGTGCTGCTGATTCAGTGCTGCTTCCATTTAAAAAATCAAATTGCTTGTCATAAATAAGTTTTGAATTAGTAAAAACCATAATTAAACGACGTTTTATAACTTTTTCAATAATGTTTGATAGACAGTTTGTTAAAGATATCGGTCTATAATTGTGCAGTCTGTTTTTTTTCCTGGTTTGAAAATTGGAATGATAGTACATTCTTTAGGCATATCAGGAAAAACACCAGTAGATAAAACTTAATTTATTATATTAACAAGTTTGTTTGATATTATTTGCTCGACTGATTTAATATGTTTTATTGAAATACTATCAGGCCCAGGAGATGAATTAGTTTTAAAAGAGTTTATGATGTGTTTTAATTCATTATTGCCTGTTGGAACCAAATAAATTGAGTTCTGATTTATGCAATGCGGTGTATTTATTTTATTAACTGTTTGGTTGGTGAAGTTTTTATCTAATGTGTTTCCCATACCAGCGAAATGTTTATTAAGAATGTTTGCTGCTTCTAACTCTGATGTAGAGATTTCACTATTATTTTTAGCTAAGTGAATTGTTGAACTTTTATTTGAGATATTTAGATTTATATGCTTATTGATTATCTTCCACATCTGTTGAGGGTTGGTACTTTCATTCATTTGGTTGTTAAAGTAATCTTCTTTTACTTTTTTTATTAATTTCTGAGCATAATTTTTGATTCTTCTATACCGATCTTGTAATTCAGAGTTCCGAAATTTAGAATACAGAATATTTCTCTTTTTGATTAATCTAAGTATAAACGATGTAATCCTGTGGTTTTGGTTTCTAATTCGAACTGTTCTAAATAAAAATGCTATAGGTTTACTTTCTTTTAAACACTCCACAAGCTTATCGTATGAGTTACACATTTAAACGTTTTGCGTAACTAGATTCTGAAATACATTCCAGTTTGTTTTTCCTATAGTTATTCTGTCATTGGTTCAAGTTTAATGTCGTATTTTCCGATATTAATATTCAAAGCATTGTGGTCACTAATGGGATTATCATATGATTTAATCAATGGTTTAAAGGTTTTAGAGATGGCAAAAACATCATCGTGGTTTGTGTCACCTACAATGATGCAGTTCTATTAAATATTTTAAGAACGATTTCCAGTGAATTTATATAATAATTTTTTTCATTGTCAGGACAATTATACATTGTAAAAATTAAAAATTTCCATGATAGACAGAGAAAGAGTTGTAAAACAAATTCCGTTTTTTATATAAATTACGGTTATTTAAATTGGATTTGTATCTCGAAAAGAATGAATGGCTGAAAATTGAGAAATCTGTATAAATGGGATTTCAGATGAGTTAATCAATTTTTCATTTAGAATAACAATATCTGGAGAGTGCATTTTCATCAATAAATTTAGAACGTTTAATTTATTTCTCATACTTCTAATATTAACATACAGAATATTTATTGATTTAACTTTATTTATTTTATTTAAGGTATCCATCATTTAGAAATAGGGTTCAAATAATTATTCTAATTTTTTCTTACTTTTTGAAGGTAATCTCTATATTTATTATTTTTGTGTATTCTGTATGACTTTAAATCTTTGTTAACATTTTCTTTGTGAATTCCTACTCTATCGTGGTATTCGTAATATATTTTACAAAGTTTTTTATAATATGTTGGTAAGCCATCATGATTTATTAATACTTTAAGATTCGTTTGTGTTATAACATGATAGCATATAATATCACTTTGGTCGTAAAAATATGATAAGAAAAGTCTAACATTATTGTAAATTCTGTAGTCTCTTAACCGCGAGAGAACATAAATGCTGTCAACTTCTAATACTGCTTTACGAGTTTGTTTTACAATTTGTGGATCGAATGTCACAATTTTGTTTGCAGATTCGTGTTTTATTATAGGTTTCAGTGTTGTGACTTTCACACAATTTATATAACTGCAACTAACAACATTGGTGTTCTGAATATTATTCGTATTGTTATCATTATATATATTGTATTATTATTTTTATTATTATTATTGTTAATATTATTATTATTGTTGTTACTGTTGTTATTATTATTATTATTATCACTGTTATTTTTATTTACTGATTTTTGGTTTTTACTACATATTTTTGATAGATATTTATTTAAAATACTGTTGATTTTTGTAGCTGGATTTGCTGAAGATACATCAACTTTTACCACTTTTTTGTTACTATAATTTAATGATGTTAAAATTTTTTAATTTGTTTATGTTGAAGTTTCATTTATTGAATTTGATGTTATTTTTGTTTCCGTATTCCCTAAATGGTCCTCTGAAATTTCATGTGACATAGTTTTTTTATTTGTTTCATTAATATGAAGCTGTAATTGCTAATAACTGATTTTATCATGCTAAGTTTTCTTAGATAAACCAGACAAAATTTGACTAAGGTATTATGGCTCTCGTCAAGGTTAAGCTTAAGCCTGGCATTTGCTACGATGACGCTATCACATTAATACATTTACCTACTTTCTTTTTATTACACTCACTATTTTGATATTTTGGAGGCAATTAGAGCATGTTTCCTCATTTTTGCGCTCGGCAGCTTTATGGTTGAACCCTTTGCATTTAAAGCATTGAAACACTCTCAAAGCACCAAATACCTTACAACGCTCCCAACCAATTGAAACTTTTTCTTTCTGAATAACTTTCGGAAATAATTCCTTATCAATTTCGATAATCATAAGATCCGTAGGAATTTCAACTTTGTATTTCTTTTCTAAATTTTTTTCAAAAGCAGGCTTTGTTTTGTCTTTTTTTTGATTATTATTAGCTTCCACAATAATAACACCATTTAACCGATTTCAATGTTTTTAAATTTAAATTTTTTTGGATTCACCTTCTTACTTAATTCCATTCGAGTTATGTTACATTTTTGTTTACTCTTAATGGTTTAATAACCAAAGGTACTTTTTTTTCATTTCAGGTACAATATTTTTGCTTACACACGGATTTTGTTTTACAATGTCAGAGAACAGCTAATTTTGACCTATATTTTGTTTTATTTCATTTTCACTAAAGTTTGTAATTTAATCACATAGTTCTTTCCTTTTTAATAAAATATTGTTCATAGCTGTATTCAGTTTTTCAGTTTTGAATAAATCACAAATTTGACATGTCCGTATAGCCATGTCCGTCCGTCCTTCCGTAGGCACGATAACTCAAAAAATAATAAAGCTATCTTGATGAAATTTTAACTGTAGGTTACCAGGACTAAAAGTACGGCGGGGATTGCATATGGACGAAATCGGCCCAAGGGTTCGGACTCTGGATCTTTTAATCGGCCAAACTGGCATAATTCCGAAACCAATGAAGATAGAACCTCCAAATTTGGTGTCAGAGTGTCTCTTTCTATTTCCTAAGTGTCCTCGAAATTAGGGACCAATTGGAGTAGTGGGTTGAGGAACAACCACACAGTTCCGAAGACCTTAAAGCATATTTTCAAAATTAATAAAGTAACTTTAAACAAATTTAGAAGTTTCAAATTTGGCACATGGGTGCTCTTTACTATTTTCTGTGCGGTTCCTTTAATCAATCAGAGTGGTGGTTCAGTACCCCTCTTAGATTCCCCAAGGTTTAAAAGCTTATCATCGAAATTAATAACAAGTAGAGCAACAGTCAGTCGGTGCAACCGACTTAGAAATACCCTACACCTATTTGGTTCAAATTTAAGGACATATCCATAAGTCATTTTAACACCATAGAAGCTGTTATTAATTTGATCGTAAGACATATCTAACCAAATCAACTTTATAATACTAAAAACATTTTCTAATTACACTATCTATTAAAAAATACTACAAATTCTTACTAATTTATCTATTTAAAAATATTAAAAAACAAACAAACTTGAAATAAATGAAAATATATATATACCAATTCAATTACAAAATGAAAAAATTCTAATTATTAAATTTTGTGATAAAAAGATAATCGAAGCATAATATATTTAATAATCCAAATTTTTAAAAATTGAAATTATTTTAAATGGTTAGTATATATACCTAAGAATTTTTTCATTTTCATAGAAAAGCTTATAAACGCAAAATATGCAATAAATTTATTTCTAAAATACAATTACAAATTTAGACCTTTTCATATAATTCATTTAAATATAAAAATAAATTTTAAATAAATGCAGGAAGTACCTTTGAACATAGCTGAACCACTACAATTAAGTCTAGATTTCGGAGACACATAGGACATAGGAAATATATTCTTTGGCTTCGAAATTAAACTCGACCACACCAATTCCCATGGTACTTTCATTACTAGTAACCTAGTGTTAAATTTCATCAAAATACCGGCATTATTTTTTGAGTTATGGTGTTTTTAAGATATATGTTTGTTAGTCCTTGAACTTTTCAAGGGTTCCAGGACCCGAAATTATGGTACGATTTCGCCCATATGCAGTCCCGTCATACTTTCAATACTAGTTAACCCTTGTACACAATTGGAACGTACTATCTTAATTTTAAGTTACTATTTTTATACCCTACACCTATAGAATAGGTAAAGGGGTATATTAACTTTGGTATGGTGTTTGTAACCACCTAAAGGAAGCGAGCTAGATATGGAAAAGTATATATATTTGTGATCAGCGTGACCTCCTGAGTCAATATAGCAATGTCCGTCCATCCGTCCATTCGTAGGCACGATAACTCAAAAAATATTGAAGCTATCTTGATAAAATTTTAACTGTAGGTTACCAGGACTGAAAGTACGTAAAAAGTATATATAAAAAATCACGATAAATCAACAACTAATGACGCTATCTTCATCAAATTTGTGCTGTAGGTTACAATTAATGAAACTACGGTGGGGACCGGGTACGGTCGGGATTTGACAATGGTTTCGGAACCTAAAACTTTTTGATCGGATTTAGGCCAAACGAGCATAATTCTGTAACTAATGAAGATAGACTCCCCAAATTTAGTATCAGGGTGTCCCTTCCTATTTCCTTAGTGTTCTTGAAATTTGGGCCCCATTGGAGTAGTGGGTTGGAGACGAGTCACACATTTCCGAAGACCTTAAAGCATATCTTTAAAATTAATAAATATAATTACTTCAAACAATGTAGAAGCTTTAAATTTGGCACATGGGTGTTTTTTACTATTTCCTACGCATCCCCCTAATTTTGGATCAATCGGAGTGGTGGTGGTTCAGTACTCCTCTTAGACCCCCCAAGTAAAAAGCTTATAATCGAAATTAATAAAAATAGTAACTTAAAATTAAGATAGAGCGTTCCAATTGTGTCCAAGGGTTAACTAGTTTTGAAAGTATGACGGGGACTGCATATGGGCGAAATAGTTACCATGGAAATAGTACAACAGCAGAATTCAAAAAATAATGCCGCTATTTCTCTAGGTTACTAGTAATGAAAGTACCATGGGAATTGGTTCTGGTCGAGTTCGGACAATGAGTTCGGATTCTAGAAGCTTTCCATCGATTTGAGGCCAAACGAGTATAATTTCGAAGCCAAAGAATGTATTTCCTATTTCCTATGTATCCCCAAAATTTTGACTTAATTGTAGTATTGGTGCCTTCTAAGAAATCCCAAAATTAAAAAGCTTATATTCGAAATTCATGAAGATAGAAACTTTAAATTTGATACACGAAGGCTCCTTCCTATTTCATTTTTTATCTAACACTTTTATAATTTTAAATCGCTAAGAATTTTACCACAATTCAAACAAAATTTTTAAATTAAAAACAAAATATTTTTTCAATAAACGATTAAATTCCTTTTTTTTATTTTTTTTTAAATCGTATTTTTTATACCCGTATGACTATATAGTCAAAGGGTATAATAAATTTGCCATTACGTTTGTGACGCAGAGAAGAAGGGGGGGGTAGATATAGACTCAAGTGTATGGATCGGATCAGAATCGAAAAAAAATCGATTTAGCTATGTATGTCCGTCCGCACGATAACTCAAAAATAAAGGAGCTAGGATCTTGAAATTTTCGCAAATTCGTTTTTTTGCAATAGCCGTCATCGCTATTTAAATCCAGCCATTTTGGTCCATGGGTTCGAGTGGCTGCCATAAAACTTCTTTTTTATATGTGTATGTCTCTGTACCTATTACAGCTACGCGTCTGAAATTTTGGGAAAAGTAGTTTTGTTTTATGGCCAAAGTTTCTGCAAAATTTGGTTGGTCTGTTGCAGTGAGTTCGAGTAGCTGCCATACAACTTCTTATTTTATATGACTCTATACCTATTGAAGTTGTGTGTCTAAAATTTTTCCAAAAATAGTTTAGTGGAATAGCCAAAGTTAGTGCAAAATTTGGTTGGTCTACTGCAAAGGGTTCGAGTAGCTGCCATACAACTTCTTATTTTATATGAGCATTACTCTTTAACTATTGAAGTTGGGTGTCTCAAATTTGGCCAAAAATAGTTTAGTGTAATGGCCAAAGTTACAGCAAAATTTGGTTGGTCTATTGCAGAGGGTTCGAGTAGCTGCCATACAACTCCTTCTTTTGTATGAGTATTCCACTAAACTTAATACAGCTGTATGTTTGAAATTTTGCTAAAAGTAATTAACTGGGTGATATACTATATATGTTACGGAGATACGGGTATCCCAGAGTTGACACAGTCTACTCTACTACACTCTTCCTCGTTTTATATTTTATTCAGTATAAGTATTCAATTTTTAATATAATCAAATACAATTTTAATTCACTAATAATTTAATTAATTTGAAAAAACAAAGCCCATATTTTTTCACGTGTTGTCAATAGAAAATAAAACTTACAAATAGTTTTCAACGCATGTTTTCAGTAGCATTAAGCTACTTTAAAAAATAGGTTGCAAAACAGTTTGAACGATTATCTCGAATTTTTCTATACGTGGTGCTTCTTGACAATTTGAAACCTGTAGTTGAAAATAAAACCAGTGACAAAGCGGGAATCCAGGCTAATGTAACTAGAAATATTACTGGTTCGAATTTAATAAAAATTATGTCTAACGATGACGGTCAGAATAAAACCCTAGACGTGGGTATTACAGTAGAGAAACAGTTTCATTTAAGAATAAGTGAACTGGAGAAGATGTGTAGCGACTTAATGAGTCAGATTCACACTCTAACCGAAGAAAATATAATGCTAAAGAAAAAGCAATTAACTAAAAGTGCAGTAGAATACTGTACAGATGAAGAAGAACTAACTCGGGAAACCGAGTGGATTGTTAAACGTACAGGGAAAAAAAGAAAAGCGGAGCACTCACCGGAAATACACAAAGAAAATAGTGTAGAAAAATTAAAGGTGATTAAACCAAAAATTTCAATTGATAAACCCATCATTACAAGAAAAAACAAACCTCCTCCGGTTATCTTAAGTAATGTTGTAGAATACCCCAAAGTTAATAAAATACTGAAAGATGTACAAATTAACTATAAAATAAATATGATGAATAACCATCAACTGAAGATTAATGTTGAAAAAGAAGGGGAATACAGACAACTAACAAAGATTATAAATGAAGCTAATTTAGAATGGCATACTTATGAAAACAAGTTGACCAGGCCAATTAAAGTTATGGCTAGGAACTTGCATCCCTCATGCGATCCTGAAGATATAAAGCAAGAGCTTAAATGTAAGGGTTTTAAAATCATTGAAGTTGTAAACAAAAGAAAAAAAATTAAAAAGAATGAGGAAGAAACTATAGTTAAACTACCTCTTTTTATGTTAACATTTGAAAATACTGAGGACATCGATAAGATTTATAAAATAGAGTTTATTCAGCATATGAGAGTGAAAATTGAAGCTCTGAAAAAAACAAATCTGATTCCTCAGTGTAAAAAATGTCAAAGATATGGTCACACACAAAAATTTTGCCAGCGTCTAGCTAAATGTGTAAAATGTGCAGGGTCACATCTATCAACGAATTGTGACAAAGACAAAAAGGTTACGCCGAAGTGTGCTAACTGCCTTGAGGCACATCCTGCAAACTATAGGGGGTGCGTAGTTGCAAAAGAATTACAAAAGAGAAAAAAAAAAAGTAATCCAAAACATACCAAAGAAGGTGCGTCGAATTCACCTAACCCTAAACCTAGAAACTTAAATCCTAGCAGGGTCATCGACGGTTTATCGTATGCCCAAGTATCACAAAATAGAGCAAAAGAACCTATTAGTGCAACAAAACAGAACAATGTAGCATTAGAAAAATCAGCTGAAAAAATAATAAAACGCACTAACGTTAGGAATATAACTACTAGTACAAATAGCATTCATAAACCTAACACTAAAGCTGATAATAACATTTTAATGCAGATAATGCAAAATTTGTTAAATTCAATGAATGATATCTCTAAAATAATAACTAATTTAGAAAACAATTCTAGCAAAAGCTATAGTGGTACTCCGAGAAAATTTCTAAATAATGGCCCAAAATAAAATTAGTATTGCTACATGGAACGCAAACGGCGTACTAAATAAAAAACTAGCATTAGAGCTATTTCTTAAAACCAAAAACATTGATGTGTGTCTCCTATCAGAAACTCATATGCGACACACCCTAGTAATAAACCGCGAGGAGGTAGTGCAATTTTGGTGAAAAACTCTTTACTACATCACGAAGAGTGTAAAATAGAAACTGATGAATTTCAACTTTCAGTAATACGTGTTAAATCCCTTAAACAGGATTTAAACATTGGGGCTTTATATTGCCCTCCTAATTACAATTTAAAGAATATGATCCTTAAAGACCTCTTGAACCGGCTTGGGGATAGGTTCATCCTTGGAGGTGACTACAATGCCAAACATATCGATTGGGGTTCAAGACTTACCTCAACAAGAGGAAGAGAGCTAAGGAAAGCTATTAGAGAGTTGGGTTGCTATTTTCATTCTACAGGCGAACCAACTTATTGGCCTACTGATACAAAAAAAACTCCTGATCTACTGGATTTCTTCATAACAAAAAAAATATCTCCAAATTTTATTAGCCTAGAAAATAATGAGGATTTAGACTCAGACCATTCGGCTGTCGTACTAAACCTGCATGAAAAAATTGTTAAGAAACAAAATAAGCCTACACTTGTTAATAAATCAACAAGTTGGTTCAACTTTAAACAAGAGATAGAAAATAATATAAATTTAAGGGTTAAAATTACAACTAAAGATGAAATAGATTTAGCAATTGAAAATCTTAATAAAATTGTCCAAAATGCTGCATGGAATAATACAAAAGAATGTAAATACATGACAGCAGGACCTAATTATCCTAGAGATATATTAAATGCGATTAAAGTAAAGAGAAGAGCTAGACGAAGATGGCATGAAACACGTGACCCAGCTGATAAAACTATGTTGAATAGAATAACGCAGAATCTTAAAAGAAGAATTCTTGAAATAAAAAACAAATCATATGAAAAATATGTTGAGAATTTATCAGCTAAAAAAGAAAGAAATTACTCTTTGTGGAAAGCAAAAAAGAGTTTGAAAAAACCTGTAGTGCCAGTCCCACTAATTCGGAAAATGGATGGTAAATGGGCAAAAAATAATAAAGAAAAAGCCGAAACATTCGCAGATCACCTGGAAGAAATTTTTCGGCCCAATGAAATAGAGTCAGACCTCTACATTGAAAATGATTTCAGAAGAGAAGAAAATGACATTGAACTAATTACTCATATAGAAATGGTTGAAGAAATTAAAGCTCTGAAGTCAAAAAAAGCACCAGGTTTCGATCTAATTACTGCAGACATTCTAAAACAACTCCCGAAAAAAGGGATAACAATGTTAACATATATAATGAATGCTATGTTAAGGTTAAATTATGTACCTAACGTTTGGAAGGTGGCAGAAATAATTATGATACTTAAGCCAGGAAAGCCTCCAAACGAAACAAAGTCTTATAGACCTATCTCTCTGTTACCAATTATGTCAAAACTCTTTGAGAAACTGTTATTAAAAAGGTTGAAACCTATAATAGAAAATAGAAAACTAATTCCAAACTATCAATTTGGTTTTAGAGAAAAACACTCTACTGTTGACCAAGTACATAGAATTACTGATATAATTGAGAAAGCTCTAGAAGAAAAACAAATATGCTCTACAATATTTCTAGACGTAGCACAAGCATTTGACAAAGTTTGGCACGAAGGCTTAATTTATAAGTTGCGGCAACTATTACCTAAAAAATATGTAGATATACTCTCATCATACTTAACTGATAGACTGTTTAGAATTAAACAGGATGAAGAGTACTCTACACTGAGAAAAATTAAAGCGGGTGTGCCTCAAGGAAGTATCTTGGGTCCAATATTATACTTGCTGTATACTAGTGACTTGCCCCAATTTCAAGAAATAACTGTAGCGACTTTTGTGGACGATACTGCAATAACGGCAGTAGGATCAAATGTCGGCGAGGTTACAAAGAAACTACAAAAAGCAAGTGATAAATTATATTTTTGGACCAAAAGATGGAAAATTAAACTAAATGAACTGAAATCAGTGCAAGTAAATTTTACAAATAAACCTATTCAAAGTCCCCCAGCCGTACAATTAAATGGGGTAGATATTCCTCATGAAAACAAGGCAAAATACCTAGGAATGACATTAGATGTCAAGCTAAAATGGAAAGAACATACTGAGGCAATTGAAAAAGACGAAATGGAGGTGGATAGACCGTACGCTAAAAAAGAAAAGAATAGAATTAGAACAAAAATATAGAGAAATGTATTGGCTCCTAGGTCGAAAATCTAAATTGCCAATAGAGTACAAAATTCTGTTATATAACCAAATAATTAAGCGTATCTGGTTGTACGGCGTACAACTTTGGGGGTGTGCCAAACGAACACATATTCAGAGAATTCAAACATTTCAAAGCAAAGTGCTACGTAACATGGTGAGTGCTCCCTGGTACGTACGAAATTCCGACTTACATAGGGATCTAGGAATTCCTATTGTTAGCGATGAAATAAAAAAATATGCCATAAAACATAAGACCCACTTAGAAGGTCACATAAACATAGAAGCGTCAAAACTTCTACTATTTTCAAATGTCAATAGAAGGCTTAAAAGAACTAGGCCCCTCCAACTAGCGATAAATTCAGATCACCTTAACGGAGGTCTGTAATTCCAGTAGATCATAAAAAGTTAGCGCAAAATTAATGGTTAGTCTCTAAGATTAGTTTTAAAATTTTATAATAATATTGGCGGGTGTTTTTAGTGTGTTAAAGTCACACATAACTGTGGTTCCGCTCAGTATCTTTCGACGATTTCCACCATCCTTACCCCAAGACAAAAAAAAAAAAAAAATGTGTAATTTTTGTGTTAACTTTTTGCAGTAACATCAGCTTAAATTAAACCTATATTGAGAGGCGCAGCAACGCGAATCGGGTATTAGTTAGTTATATATACTATTTTATCTAGAACGATTTTCGCTTTCAATTATTTTATTAAAATATCTTTATAGAGGTTTGGCTAACCATATAATAGCAAACGGTGATATTTACCTGTAGTTTACCCTGCTGAGTTCAATTAAAGGTAGTATTGAATGTGTACCCCTAGGGATGACGAAGTAATAAACATTAGCCGCATACATTTAATAAGGTTAGGAATCTAACATATTACTTACGATAAAATTATTACATGGCGACCAACACCACAACACAACACCAACTGCAGCAACATCAGGCAGGAAGAACTAGAATAACTAATGCAAATACAGTCGAAGGAAGAATTTCACCGTGGATTCGAAAACCTAGCGAAGCTGATAGAGACAGTGCAAGCTGAAAAAAAGCAAAAAGAAGAAGAGATAAAAAGACAGAAAGCAGAGATAGAAGCAAATAAAAAAGAAACCATAACTACAGATGAATGCAAAGGGAGGAACAACATACCAAAAAGAAGAAGAATTGGAAGGCAAACAGAGTTAATGAAGCAATTGAATAAATATAATAGGACGCTACCATACATCAAACCAAAAATAAACAGAATCAACGTACTATCCATAGTAAACGAGCTAAAAAAACAACAAAAATAAAATGGGAATTTTCTCTGGTGAGTCAAGCTTCACTGTCATCCAACCAGCCAACCAAGAAAAAGAGTAAAAGGAATTTTGGAGTACTATAATCAAACCAATTCTACAACTGAGCAACAACTTGGGATAAGTCTAAAACTAAGAGACATAATTGCACAGATAAGAACAAATTTAAAACCTAAAATCAAAACTGAGAAAGTAGAAACAATGGCAAATTTTGAACTGGCTACCGCAATAAAAGTCGTAAATTTTATAGGATTAGTTGAATTTTATGCGGAGATATTAGAAGATGCTACCGAAAAAGCTAAATTAGTAGAGTTTATACCAGCGACTAAGCTTGCGGATAAGATGAAGAATAGACTAAATAAAGAAGGAGAGTTTACAACGCTCGAAAATCTTAAGACAGTATTATTACAAAATTTCAAATCGAAGAAGGATGCAGCCAAAGTACATACAGAACTACCAAACTCAGTACGAGACAATAATTTAAACGAATATGTTACAAAAATAAAATTTTTAGTAGCGTTATTGAATGAGAGCTGTTATTATTATATTAAATGACAAACTGGGTTTGTCAACATTTAAAAGTAGATTAAACGAAAAATACAAATCAACAGTAGTGGCAGCAAAGCCAAAAAGTTTGAAAGAAGCCATTCAGTTAGCAGCTGAAATGGGAAATGAATCAAGAACGAGTAATGTTATGTCGTTCAGAGGAAATAATTACAGTGGTAGAAACAATTATAATACGCGTTATTTTAGAAATTATTATAATAATAGTAACAATCGTCATAATTACAATAATAACTACAACAATAATAATAGTAATAATAATAGAGAGGTGCTGAAAACAGAAGACAATAATCAACATAAATAGCGACAAAACCTTCACATTAACAAATTTAATCAAATTAAGAACTAAAGAAAATTGTTTACTGACTCTATTAGTAGACACCGAAGCAGATATTTCAATATGTAAGGATAACAAAATCAAGAAACAACAACTCAATGATGAAATATGGCAGATAAATGGTATACCAAGTAAACGTTTATAGATGTATTATCAATAGATAGCTTAGATAAAAAAGCTAAAAACTCAATTTTAAACATCTGGGAAAAATTACAGAACACCAAATGCCCAGTTGGAAGACATTGAAAAACAAGTCGATAAATTAATGGAAGAAGATATAGTGGAACACTCTACAAGTCCATGCAACTCACTATTTTTGATAGTTCCTAAAAAGAGCCAAGATGGCGAAAAAAAGTGGAGACTAGATGTAAAATTTTAGGTAATTAAATAAAAAAATAGTAGATGACAAATTTCCATTAACAAGATTAAACGACGTTTTGGACAAATTGGCAAATCTAAAATTATTTCTACAATGGATATGACAAGTTCATTTCATCAAATACCATTGCATCATAAATCCAGACAAATAACAACATTTTCAACAAACAAAGGGCATTTTCAATCATTTTTAAATTTATTCTCTTAATTTACTTATTTTTTAATATTCTATAGAATTACACCCAAAGTTATTCGAACGAAATATTAATTTGTAATAATATAAATATAAAAGCTTATATAATTTCATGGTTTTTAATGTTAGTTAAAACCATTAATGCTTTCATTAGCTTGTTATCATAAAATTTAATAATCAAAATATGCAATAAATGTATTTCTAAAATACAATGATAAATTTTGAACAGTTTCATATAATTAATTTTAATACAAAAACGAGGAAGACTGTAGTAGAGTAGACTGTGTCAATTCTGGGATACCCGTATGACCGTAATATATACATTATATCATCCGGTTAATTACTTTTGGCAAAATTTCAAACATACAGCTTTATTAGATGTAGTGTAATGCTCATATAAAAGAAAGAGTTGTATGGCAGCTACTCGAACCCTCTGCAGTAGACCAACCAAATTTTGTAGAAACTTTGGCCATAAAACAAAACTACTTTTGGTAAAATTTCAGACACGCAGCTGTAATAGGTATAGAGTAATACTCAGATAAAAAAATAAGTTGTATGGCAGCTACCCGAACCCATGGACCAAAATGGCTGGATTTAAATAGCGATGACGGCTATTGCAAAAAAACGAATTTTCGAAAATTTCAAGATTCTAGCTTCTTTAGTTTTTGTGTTATTGTGCGGACGGAAGGACAGACGGACAAACGGACAGACGGACAGACGGACAGACGGACAGACGGACAGACGGACAGACGGACAGACGGACAGACGGACAGACGGACAGACGGACAGACGGACAGACGGACAGACGGACAGACGGACGGACGGACGGACGGACAGACGGACAGATGGACAGACGGACAGACGGACAAACTCCTTCTTTACCACAATTGCAGTGGTATGAGGGGAAAGCTTAAGAAATTATATATTGATGCTAAGTCATGTGAATTTAATATTATTGCTGTCACTGAAACATGGTTTAACGATTCCTTTGTAAATGAAGAAATTTTGGACAGTACTTGGTCGATTTATAGAAAAGATCGAGACTATCTTGCTACAAATTGTTCCCGTGGTGGTGGTGTACTACTTGCAGTAAACAATACCTTATCTAGTGTGACATTAATCACTAGGACTTACCACTCTTTTGATCACCAATTTATTAAAGTTAATTTAGGTAATAATTTTTTATACCTTGGTATTGTTTACTATCCTCCTAATTCTGACAATTCCTCATATTCGGAATTTTTCGAGATATACCAGCATGTTATATCAAATTTGAATGAGGATGATTCAATTATAATTTTAGGGGACTTCAACCGTCCTTCTTTATCTTTTATTGTTGACGAATCTAATAATTTGTTACTACCAATCAACTTTCAGGACGAAATAGATTTCGATCTCATTAATATATCAGCTTTCCGAATAATTATTACAAGTGGTTAGATCTTGCATTCACGAATGCATATGATAAAGTGGTGGTAAAGCTCGCTGATGATTCAGAAAACCTTTTTACAAACACTCCGTATCATAACGCAATTATCTTCGAATTTTCCACTGCTATACCTTGCTTTATCTTGCTTTAGAATTTAAACAAAAATCTAATTTGGCTTATGATAGATATCTCAGTAACGTAGGCAACAAATTAATTACAGATCCTAAAAAGTTTTTTGACTTCGTTAACACAAAACGTAAAACTTACGGATATCCAAGCTTAATGTCAAAAGACAATACGTTTTCTAATTGTCCTAAAACGATCTGCAATTTCTTTGCTAAATCTTTTCAAAAAGTTTGTCGTCCACACGAGTCTCCAATTAATTTCGATTTCTCTAACTTAATTAATAATTCAAATCCTATTATTACGGATTTATACCTTTCCGAAATTGAAATATTTGAAGCAATTACAAAATTTGATATCAAAAAAGGTATAGGACCTGATTCCACATACTTTTTTATTCAACTGTGTCAGTTATCTCACTTATCCGCTTCATTTTATCTTTAATAAATCTCTTTCCTCAGGTATTTTTCCCCTTTCCACAGGTATTTTTCTACAAAAAGGGTGATAAATCATACGTCGAAAATTACCGTGGTATAGCTATTCTATCAACTATTCCAAAGTTGTTTGAAAAAATTATTGTAGACAAAATTACACCCATCATAAATATCAAACTAAACGAACATCAACATGGATTCAGGAAAGGTCGTTCCACAACAACAAACCTTTTAGTTTACACTTCTGAAATCCTTAATGAAATGGAAAATGGGCACCAAGTTGATGCTATTTACACGGACTTCAGCAAAGCATTCGATCGGGTTGATCACAAAATTCTACTAAACAAATTTGCAGCCTTAGGTATTTCCGGCTCTTTTCTTTATTGGATATACTCCTATATTACAAATAGGACACGAAATATCAAATTTCAAGGATTTTTCTCGGAATCAATCAATGTTACATCAGGAGTACCGCAAGGTAGTCACTTGGGTCCACTCTTGTTTAATATATTCATTTCCGATCTTTTTAGTAAACTTTCCGGTGTCACATGTTGCATTTGCTGATGATCTAAAGATTTATCATGTAATTAAAAAGAGTTTCGATGTTGCACTACTTCAGACAAATCTCTGCAAGAATGGTGCTTCTCTAATAAGTTAGAACTAAACATTGAAAAATGCAAGATTATAAGTTTTACACGTAAGAGATCTACCTTTACTTTCGGTTATAAAATAAATAATGTAAGCCTTCAAAGAATTAAAAATATTACCGACTTAGGGATTCTGTTGGTTGATAAACTGAACCTCCATCTTCATTATGAGTATATGAGTTCCAGGGCAAACAAAATTTTCGGGTTCATAAAAAGAAGAGCTAAAGAATTCAGCAACATCGCTGTAACTAAAGCTCTTTATTGCTCCTTAGTACGATCTATTCTTAAATATGGTAGCATTGTGTGGGATCCCACATTTCAAATACATTCTGATAGAATAGAATCCGTGCAAAAGCAATTTCTTTTATTTGCTTTGAGAAATCAATATAATCCTAGAGATTATTCAATTCTGCCTAGCTATCTCGTAAGACTTAAATCATTAAATATCTTAACTTTATCCTCACGCAGGCAAATTTTTTCTTTTTGCTTTACTTTTGACGTCTTAAGAAAAAACATTGACGTTCAGTTTTTAGCAGATAATTTTAAAATAAATAATGGGGGCAGAAATACGAGAAGCGCTAAATATTTAGTTGAAAATACTCATAGAACTGAATATGGAAAAAATGAACCAATAAACAGATGTTGCATTACATTCAATAAACACAGTCATATTTTTTCAATACAAATTTCTAGATACAGTTTTAAACGTAAATTAAAATTAAAATTTCTTAATGACCTACGACAATATTTTAACCTTCAATATATTATACTCATATTACACTTCAAGTTCACATAATTTTATAATTCTATAATTTAGTTATTTTTGTTTTTTTTTTTTACTTTATAAATTGCATTTTAACTGTGTTTTCGCTATGTATGCATTTTTTACAATCTCCAAAAAAAAAAAATAAAAAAAATAAATAAACTTTTGATTTTTATGTATTTAAATTTATGTTTTGTAATCAAATTTCATGTTAATTTTAAGTTTTAGCTATAAGAATTTTTTTTGTATAAACCTTGTTTTGGTTCAAAATAAAATAAAAAAAATAAAATAATAATAACGATAATAATAATAGTAATAATTATAATAATAATAATAACGAACTGATGAATTTATTTTACAAATATTATGAAATAGAAGGAATGTCTTCTAAAGAAGTAAAAGAAGACTTAAGTGCCTTTCGGTCCCACTTGTCGAGTAGAAGGCGTGGAAATATTCAAAAACTAAGAGAAACTGAAGAAAAGTTTTTTCGTTCCTTAAAACTCAGATAATATTTACTTCAGCAAGAAAAATGCTGAAAATCATAATAAAACTGTTAAGATGTTCTTTTACAATTGCAGTGGTTTAAGAAGTAAATGAAAAATTATTTACATCGACGCCAAATCCTGCAATTTTAATATCTTAGTTCTTACAGAAACTTGGTTAAACGACTCCTTTAAAAATGAAGAAATTCTTGACAATCAGTGGACAATTTACAGAAATAATCGTAACTACATATCAACTGGTCTTCTAGAGGTGGTGATGTACTAATTGCTGCTAGCAGCGGCATGCCTACTGAATTAGTATCTTGCAGCACTTCTGTATCTTTCGAACATATATTTTTAAAAATAATTACTGGTAAGAATAATATCTACCTAGGGGTTGTTTATTTTCCTCCAACTCTGAAGAATCCTCCTATTGTGACTTTTTGGACATATGTAAATCTATAATTACATCTATGAATGAGGATGATAGCATTTTCGTTTTGGGGGATTTTAATCGTCCTCTTTTATCTTTTGTCATTGACGAAGATGATAATCAACTACTACTAGTTAATGTTTCATTTACATTGCTTTAGCTAATATTAATTGGGACGAGCTGTTAATGCAGCAAGATTTAGATATAGTAGTTTTAGATTTTCATACAATCTTATCATCTATAATTGATAATTACACACCAAAGATTGTAAAATAAGACAAATTACAAGAACCATGGATAGATAGGGAGCTGAGATCTCTATGTAATCGTAGAAATAAATTATATAAATTCATTAAATCTTCAGATGACCCAAGTTCTGAAACTATTAAAGAGCATAAAAAATTATAGGATGAATTTAAAAGAAAATCCACCGCATCGTACGACAGTTACGTGCAGAATATTGGTAACTCCATTTTGAGTAATCGTAGCAAATTCTTTGAATTCGTTAATATAAAACGTAAATCTTCAGGTTACCCAAACTCAATGTATTTGGATGGTAAAATCTCATCGTGCCCTGATGATATTTGCAATTTTTTTGCTCACAAACTCCAAAATGTTTACCGTCAGTCACAACCAGGAGAAGCAAACGTGACTTTCCAATCCCTAAATAATATTATCTCCTTTACTCAAAGTCTAAACTTATCATTTGAAGATGTCTTTTCAGAAATTAGTAATTTAGCTATTGAAAAAGGATCTGGGCCCGAACTTCTTCCTCCAATTTTCTTATACAACTGTATTTATAAATTAACTGGCCCAATCACACTAATTTTTAACAGATCTTTCCTATCAGGTACATTTCCACAATTTTGAAAAACCTCATACTTGATTCCCATCCATAAAAAAGATGATAAAGCACTAATAGATAATAATAAAGGTATAGCAATTCAGTCGACTATACCTAAATTATTTGAAAAACTTGTAACCGATAAAATTACACCTACACTAGACCCATTTCTTAACCCAGAACAACACGGTTTTAGAAAGGGAAGTTCAACCACTACTAATCTGATGGTTTTCACATCAGATATATTATCTTCGATGAAAAAAAGCTATCAGATTGATGCAATATATACAGATTTTAGTAGGGCATTTGACCGTATAAATCATGATATATTAGTAGATAAACTGTAAAAATATAATTAAGTGTAGATAAAATAAAATTAAGTGTCATTGGTCCCATCTTAAAATGAATAAAGTCGTACGTCACCGAAAGAGTACAATTTTTTAAATTTCAAGGTACTAAATCTAACCAGGCATTGCTCACCTTACTTATGCTGATGATCTTAAAATGTACCATGTAATCAAAAATGATACTGATTGCTGTTTCCTTCAATCTAAATTAGAGTGCTTAGATAAATGGTGCTCTGACAACATGCTAGATCTCAACGTCAGTAAGTGTTACGCTATGAGCTTTTCCCGTAAGAGATCCTCAGATAAGCATAATTATTTCTTACAAAACTGCAACCTAGTGCGCATAGATCATATCACAGATTTGGGAATTTTGGACAACAAATTGAATTGTAATCTGAATTGAATTATAACTATGAATCAATGTTATCAAAGGCCAACAAGCTAGGTTTTATCAAAAGAAGAGCAAGAGAGTTCAACAATATTTGAGTAACAATAACTTTATTTTATTCACTCGTGCGTTCACTATTAGAATACGGCAATATTATCTGGAGGAAGAGTATTATCCTGAAGTGGAAGAAGTAGTATTATCATGAAAACAAGAGGAAGAGTGTAGTAGAGTAGACTGTGTCAACTCTGGGATACCCGTACGACCGTAATATAAACATTATATCCTCCGGTTAATTACTTTTGAAAAAATTTCAAAAATACAGCTTCATTAGGTGTAGTGTAATGCTCATATAAAAGAAAAATTTGTATGGCAGCTACTCGAACCCTCTGCAGTAGACCAACCAAATTTTGCAGTAACTTTGGCCATTACACTAAACAAAATTTTGGCAAAATTCCAGACACCCAGCTTGAATAGGTATGGAGTAATCTAATATATAAAGAAGAAAATTTGTTTGTTTATTTGTTTGTTTGTTTGTTTGTTTGTCCAGGATTCACGTGAAAACCACTGGTCCGATTGTCACAAAAAAATTTAAAGGAATAATTCTGGGAGCCCGGGGGGTGACATAGGCTATGTCGCATTTTTATAAGTCAACAGATTGCGGCTCCAGAGCCGTTTTAAGCTTTTTCGTTTTTTTGATGTCGAGTCGAAACGGTTTGACCGATTAACTTGAAATTTTGCACGAATGTTCTTCTTATTAAACGGAATTAATGGTATAAAGTTGGTTGGAATAAACTAACCCCTTTCGGCCCGGCGGGCTTCCAAAAAATTTTTTGTTTCCGATTTGTGTCCAATTTTACAGGGTGGTTTTGCAGTCGAAAAGAAAGGCTGGCACAAATTTTAGTTGGGTTCGGTTAACCCGTTTGGACACGAGGGCCCAATGAAGCTTTTTCGATATTTTTGATGTCGAGTTAAAGTGGTTTGACCGATTGACTTGAAATTTTGCACAAATGTTCCTCTTAGCAACCGCAATTAGTTGTATAAATTTGGTTGGAATAATTTAACCCATTTCGACGTGGCGGGCTTCCAAAAAATTTTGTATTTCCGATTTGTGTCCAATTTTACAAGGTGGTTTCGCAGTCGACAATAGAGTCTGACACAAATTTTTGTTGAGTTCGGTTAACCCGTTTGGGCATGAGGGCGCAAAGAAGCTTTTTCAATAGAAGCTTTTTCAATGTTTTTGATTTCGAGTCAAAACCGTTTGACAAATTGACTTGAAATTTTGCACAAATGTTCCTATTAGCAACCGCAATTAGTTGTATAAATTTGGTTGGAATAATTATACCCATTTCGGCCTGGCGGACTTTCAAAAAATTTTGTGTTTTCAATTTGTGTCCAATTTTACAGGTTGATTTTGCAGTCTAAGGAGAGGCTGCAAAAAGTTTTAGTTAATTCGATTAACCCGTTTTCCACGACGACGCCATGAAGTTTTCTATAAATTTTATTTTCTTATACGATTAAAAGTATTTTATTGAAAATTTTGTACCAACATTTTAATTAAAACCCACGTGGTTAATTTGGCTTTGACCTGTTTGTGCGTTTTGAACAAAGATTCAATGAAATTTTCATTTTTCTTCAAATGAAATCTAAAAATCAAAAAATTCAATTTCTTACATATAATGCTTAAAAACATAGTATTTTAAAACAGTTTTTCCAAAAAATAACCCTACATTTCTCTCATCAAATCGAAAAATAAAAAAACGAGGAAGAGCGTACCGTAAAGTTCTGAATACAATACCCGGGTACTCTAATACCCGGGTACACTAATTAGTTTTCTATACCCGGGTACACTATTCGGAACAACAAAAAATTATATATGATAGGGAATGTATTATGGAAAATAAAGTTAAAGCAATTAGTATAATTCACAAAACAAAATAACTATATTACTTATTCAAAATAAAAAATATATATATACATAGCTTATTAATAATAAAAAAAATCTGCAAATATACATTAATTAATTAATAATAGAAAAACTAGATACATTTATTAAGATATAGTTTGATTAAATTTTTTAAATAATTTTTTAAACTATTACTTATTCTTCTTCTTTAGTTCTTTTGTCACTTCATCCATTAAATGGCAACCATAAGAATCCATTACTAAAAGTAACTTTTCAATACCAAAAAAACTGTTCTCTTTATGGAAACACATTTTCATCCAACGAAACATTAAATCTGTGGTCATCGAACCACCCAAACTAACACAAAGATCGATGTCTTTTGGCAAATTAACTTTTGGAATTTTTTTTAATCCTTTTAGTATAATAAGAGTGCGTACCAACTTTCCCGCAGCGGAGATACATAGAACAACAGTGAAACGAATAACTACCTACCTAATTTGTTTTGGTAAAATTAATGACTTTATTTATAAAATAATGAGATTTATTTGATACAAAATTGTAATAAGGTAAGGTAGTATAGATAAAATAGATAAGGTAGGTAAATGAGTTATTTATCTAGGATTTATAATTTTTATTATTACTTTAATAAAAAAATTTTAATAAAAATTTATAATTTTTATTAAAACAGTCAAAACATAATTCCAATATAAAGTTCGAAATTTATTTGCGAAAAAACAAATCCAATTAGTGTACCCGGGGTACTGTAATTGGAAAAATGTTCCAATTAGTGTACCCGGGGTACTGTAATTGGAAAAATGTTCCAATTAGTGTACCCGGGGTACTTTATTCGGGGGGGTACTGTATTCATAACTTTACGGTATTACAACTTTCAGGTGAGTACTAAACAAAATATAAGTTGAAAAGCAAATTTTTAAATCTTTTCTAAACCATCGACTATATTTTATTCAAACGTTGGCAATTCAAAATAACTACTATTGACATAGTATAATGACATAATGTCAAACTTAGTATCCCCATTTGACCAATAGTCATATAAATTCAGTTAACATTATTCGCCGGGAACCTAACATCCACAACTCTATCGTCAAGGAGCACCAAATTCTCAAGAAGCACCATGTATAGAAAAATTAGAGATAATCGTTCAAACTGTTTTTTAAAGTTTTTGTTTCGCAATCGGTTAAAAGAACTCGACAAAACATTTTTTTAAGCATTCCCCTAATTCAAAAAAGTTGTACCTACTTTCAGAAATTGGACGTAATTTACTTACAAATTTTTTTTTGAACAATCGGCGGGTCGACAGGGGTTAACAACTTCCAAGTCTGTTAGTAAATTGAACTTCATTTTCAAAGAAGAACAAATATACAAAATTTGAAGTTAATCGGTTAAATAATTTCTAATATATATAACAAAGCAACGAAAAAACCTATAAAAAGCTGTTGGGCCACGATGGGTTAACGGAACTCCACAAATATTTTTTTGTGGCTTCATTTATAAGCAAAGTAGTATTTCAAAAAATTGGCTGAAGCTTGCGTTTTTACAATTTGCTAGCTTCCGGGCAACGCCGGGTAAATCTGCTAGTCTAATATATAAAGAAGAAAATTTGTTTGTTTGTTTGTTTGTCCAGGATTCACGTGAAAACCACTGGTCCGATTGTCACAAAATTTTAAAGGAATAATTCTGGGAGCCCGGGGGGTGACATAGGCTATGTCGCATTTTTATAAGTCAACAGGTTGCGGCTCCAGAGCCGTTTTAAGCTTTTTCGTTTTTTTGATGTCGAGTCGAAACGGTTTGACCGATTAACTTAAAATTTTGCACGAATGTTCTTCTTATTAAACGGAATTAATGGTATAAAGTTGGTTGGAATAAATTAACCCCTTTTGGCCCGGCGGGCTTCCAAAAAATTTTGTGTTTTCGATTTGTGTCCAATTTTACAGGGTGGTTTTGCAGTCAAAAAGAGAGGCTGGCACAAATTTTTGTTGGGTTCGGTTAACCCGTTTGGGCACGAGGGAGCAATGAAGCTTTTTCAATGTTTTTGATGTCGAGCCGAAACAGTTTGACCGATTGACTTGAAATTTTGCACAAATCTTCCTCTTAGCAAACGGAATTAGTTGTATAAAGATGGTTCGAAAATATTAACCCATTTCGTCCCGGCGGGCTTCCAAAAAATTATTTGTTTCCGATTTGTGTCCAATTTTACAGGGTGGTTTTGCAGTTGAAAAGAAAGGCTGGCACAAATTTTTGTTGGGTTCGGTTAATCTGTTTGGGCATGAGGGCCCAATGAAGCTTTTTCAATGTTTTTGATGTCGAGTCAAAGTGGTTTGACCGATTGACTTGAAATTTTGCACAAATGTTCCTCTTAGCCACCGCAATTAATTGTATAAATTTGGTTGGAATAATTTAACCCATTTCGACGTGGCGGGCTTCCAAAAAATTTTGTATTTCCGATTTGTGTCCAATTTTACAAGGTGGTTTCGCAGTCGACAATAGAGTCTGGCACAAATTTTGGTTGAGTTCGGTTAACCCGTTTGATCATGAGGGCGCAAAGAAATTTTTTCAATGTTTTTGATTTCGAGTCAAGACCGTTTGACAAATTGACTTGAAATTTTGCACAAATGTTCCTCTTAGCAACCGCAATTAGTTGAATAAATTTGATTGGAATAATTATACCCATAACTTCCAAGTCTGTTAGTAAATTGAACTTCATTTTCAAAGAAGAACAAATATACAAAATTTGAAGTTAATCGGTTGAATCATTTGTAATATATATAACAAAGCAACGAAAAAACCTATAAAAAGCTGTTGGGCCACGATGGGTTAACGGAACTCCACAAATATTTTTTTGTGGCTTCATTTATAAGCAAAGTAGTATTTCAACAAATTGGCTGAAGCTTGCGTTTTTACAATTTGCAAGCTTCCGGGCAACGCCGGGTAAATCTGCTAGTGCTCATATAAAATAAGAAGTTGTATGGCAGCTATTCGAACCAACTACAGTAGACCAACCAAATTTTGCAAAAAATTTTGCCATAAAACTAACTTTTGGCAAAATTTCAGATACCCAGCTTTAACAAGTACAGAGTAATGTTCATATAAAAAAAGAAGTTATATGGAACGTACTCGAACCCCTAGACCAAAATGGCTGGATTTAAATAGCAATGAGCGCTATTGTATAAAAACGAATTTGTGAAAATTTCAAAGTCTTAGCTCCTTTATTTTTTGAGTTATCGTGCGGACTAACATACATAGCTAAATTCATTTATTTTTGATTCTGATCCGTTCCATACACTTGAGTCTATATCTACCCCAATCCTTCTCTGCGTCCCAAAAGTAATGGCAAATTATACCCTTTTGATTAATAGTTATACGGGTATAACCAAAAACTTAAAATTTAATAAGGATCTCATAAGTCATTTTAAAACCATGAAAACTTTTATTAGTTTGATCGGCATAGGTACAGAAATTAACTTTATAATACTAAAAACACTTTCTAATTATTTTATCAATTCAAAAATATTAAAAATTCTTACTAATTTAACTACTTATATAAAAAGATTCAAAAACAAAAAAACTTAAAAGAAATATATTAATAAAATTGCCATTGCAAAATTACGTATTTAAAACTTTTTATCCAATTCAATAAAATTTTACACATGCAGCAATTACTTCTTTTCAGGATTTTTTGTTGAAGTGCACTTACTATTGAATGATTTAGTACCCTTGATTAATTATTAAAATTTTTTATTTATATATTACCTATGGCATATTATTAAAAAATTAGAAAAAAAAAATTTTATCGTTTATTAAAAAATATATTTTGTTTTTTAATTTGTAAAATATGATATACTAATATGTTTTATGGTAAAATTCTTAGCCTTCTAAAAATATAAAATTTTTAAATAAGAATTAAAGCTTCTATATTTATTTCAAGTTACTATCTTTATTAATTTCGAATAAATTCTTTAAGGTCTTGGGAATAATTCGAGTGGTACAAAAACCACTGTTCCAATTCATCCAAAATTTAACGGATATAAAGACAATAAGAAAAACCACTTGTGCCCGAACGTTTAAGGTTCTACCTTCTAAGTTATGCTGGTTTGGCCTGCATTCGATCAAAAGCTTCTAGAGTTCAAACCCATTGTCTGATTTCGCCCATATGCAGTACCTGTCGTACTTCCAATACTAGTTAACCCTTGTACACTATTGGAACGTTCTATCTCAATTTTAAGTGTGAATGGTTTCCAACCAGCTTCTGCAATTAGTCCCAAATTTCAAGAACACTAAGGAAATAGTATGAGGCATGGTGATACTAAATTTGGAGGTTCTATCTTCATTGATTTAAGAACTATGCTCGTTTGATCTAAAATCGATCAAAAAGTTCTAGCATCCGAACACTTCGTTCGATCTCGACCATACGCAAACCCCACTGTATTTTTGTTACTAGTTACCTACAGTACAGTTATTTATTGTTGAGTTATCATAATATTTTATATATATTCGTTAGCCCTTAGAACGACTAAAATATCCATAATCCGAACCCATTGGTTGATTTCGTCCATATGCAATCCCCGCCGTACTTTAAGTACCAGTAACCTAGAATTAAAATTTCATCAAGCTCCATTGGTTTTTGAGTTATCGTGCCTACGGACGGACGGACGGAGGGACATAGCTATATCGACGCTGATGGAGGTCACGCTGATCACAAATTTATACAATTTTCCATATCTAGCTCGCTTCCTTTAGGTGGTTACTAACATCATACCAAAGTTAATATACCCGTTTCCTATTTCATACAAAAAAGTTATTTATCTGTTTTCCAAATGAAAATTACAAATTTAATAGGAAATCGTTTAAAAAACTTAAATAAAAAGTTAGATTTGACGGAATCTAATCTTAATTCGGAAAAAAAACTTTTATCATAAATATATATAGAGAACATAATCAATTGTGTTACTTAGTTGACCTGTACAGATACAATTAAACATGGAATAAACATACAATATGATAAACCACCCGTTAACATTATACCTTATAGATAAGTTGATAAAATGTTAACGCAAGGAATACGAGTCCATTAACAGTCGTTCCTAAAAAACCAGATGCTAAAGAAAATAAAATATGGCATGTCGTGGTTGACATTTTGAATTTACACGAATGCCTTTTGGGTTGCGAAATGCTTTTCAGAGGCTTATGAATAAAGTTCTCACTGGCCTCCAAGGCATCCGTTGTTTCGTGGACCTAGATGATATAATTTTTTATGGTAAAAATCTCGTTGACCATAATCAGAAGTTAATTCAATTTCTAGAAGCACTAAAGAAATATAATGTAAAATTACAACCTAATAAATGCAAATTTTTACATAAAGAAGTGTTATATCTTGGTCATGTTATAACAGAAAAGGGTATTAAAAAAAAATGCAATTTTAAATATAGATCCGCCACAAAATCATAAAGCTATAAAATCTTTTCTAGGATTAATAAGATATTATAATAAATTCATACCAAAGTTCTCAGCTATAGCACTACCATTGAATAAATTGTTAAAAAAAGATGCTAAATTTATTCGAGATGAATTTTGCGATGAATCTTTTAAAAGCTTAAAAAAGCTACAACCGAATACTCAATATTATAATATCCTGATTTCACGAAAGAATTTTATCTTACAACTGATGCAAGCGACACAGATTTAGGTGCCGTTTTATCGCAACAAACATAAGAACAATGCAAAGTAATGGGTCTACCAATCGCTTATGTTAGTAGAACATTAAATAAAGCCGAACGTAATTACTCCACTTATGAAAAAGAAGCTTTAATAGTCGTTTGGGCAACGTTTTATTTTCGACCATATATTTATGGCAGAAAATTTACGGTTTTTACCGATCACAAACCCCTGGTTGGGATCTTTAACATTAATAATCCAACTTTTAGAATTATGCGCTGGTGTATTAAATTAAAATAATTCGTTTATATTGTTATCCACAAATCGGGTCATTTGAATACGAAAGCAGACGCCTTAATAAAAGAAATCACTTTCAAAAGGATGTATCTCGCGACAAAAATCCTAATATTTCTCAAAACAACAATTTCGACCAAGATGTTATTCATAAAAATATTACAAATCAAAATATACAATCAGGTGGTGATATAAGAAAACAAAATGAATACTCTTACCGATCCTACAGAAATCAAAACAATTTTAGGAGAATATCATAATAGTCCAGTTGGTGGACACCAAGGTTTAAATCGTACACTGCATAGAATTAAACAAAAGTTTTACTTAAAAATTTGAAACAAACCCGAAACAAATATATATCTTCTTGCGAAATATGTCAAAAAAATAAGCTAAGCTTAAAAACTAAAATACCTATGAAAATAACATATACTCTAATAAACCTTTCGAAAAAATTGCTTTGAATATAGTAGGATCATTATCTACTTCTGAATTGGGTAAAATGTATATATTAACGTTTCAAGATTTGCTCACCAAATTTATGTTAGCTATCCCTATTTCTAATCAGAAAGATGTCACGGTAGCCGAAGTTTTTTTACAAAAGATCATTTGCATTTTGGGTACTCCAAAAATTGATCTAACTGATCAAGGTACTAATTTTATGAGTGAAGTGTTTACAAGGACTTGGTTATTATTAAAAATCGAAAAGATAAACGCAACCACTTATCATTCGGAATCCAATGGTTCCCTTGAAAGAGCCCATCGTTCTTTGGAAAACTATTTGCGTTGTTATTCAAATAAAAATCCTGATAATTGAGATACGTGGTTAGACTTTGCTATTTTTGCACATAATACAACTCCTAGTACTTCAACAAAATTTACACCGTATGAAATATTATTTGGTATAAAACCTGAATTACCTTCAACTTTCTCTAAAACTACTGAACCTTTATATCATGTTGACGATTGTGTTCTCAATTTAAAATCACGACTTCAAAATATTTATAACGAAGCCAGAAATAATCTAATTAAATCCAAAGAAATAAACAAAATAATCTATGATAAGAATACTAGATTACTAGATATTAATGTGGGAGATAAAATTGTTTTATAGTAAGAAAAAAAACATTAATCTCATGGAAAACAAAACTAGTTCATAATAATCTGTTAAAGATGTTTATTGAGTAAATATAAATTGATATTTTTTTTTCTTTCATATAATAAAACGTTAATTTATTTTTGATAATGAATAAAATAATTTTTTACAATCCTATAAGTAAAAAAAAAAAAATTAAAAACAGCTATGTTTAAACTACAAAAATTATTTTTTATATATTTTTTTTTTTATTAAATTTTTATTGAATTTCAGATAATTTTACAATCTATATATATAAAAGCGAAAGTTTGTTTGTTTGTTTGTATGTAGCGAATAGACTCCTAAACTGCCCAGCCGATTTTCATGAAAATTTGTATACTTATAGAGGTTTTTGGGTACGGAAAGAAATAGTGGCCCAAAAATTTTGCTCTAACGAACCGCCAAGTTGGGGCTGTGGTGCAAGTATTTAAACTTCTTTGTTCTAAAATGAAAACGGTTTGACCGATTGACTTCAAATTTTGTACATGTGATGCTTTTTGAGAATTGAGTTGACACTATTAACAATTTTGGAATTTGTTAACCCATATCGGGCCGACGGGTGGTCAAAAAAAATTTTGAGTCCAATTTTTGTCCGATTTTACGAAATTCTGCTTTGGCTTAAAAGAAAGCCCCAAAAATTTTTTTGTTGAGTTCCATTAACCCATTGCGGCCAAACAGCTTTTATAGGTTTTTTTAATACTTTACTCTAAATTCGAAACGGTTTGACCAATTGACTTCAAATTTTGTATACGTGATGCTCTTTGAGAATTAAGTAGACGCTATTGACAGTTTTGGAATTTGTTAACCCTTGTCGGGCCGATGGTTGGTCAAAAAAAATTTGGAAGCTAAAAAGAAAGCTTCAAAAAATTTTTTGTTGAGTTCCATTAACCCATTGCGGCCCAACAGGTTTTTATAAATTTTTTGGTTACTTTACTCTAAATGATAAATATAATTTTGTATATATGTGTTCCATTTTAAGAATGAAATTAACTCTTTTAACAGACTTGAAATTGGTTAACCCATGCCGGCCCGACGATTGCCAAAAAAAGATTTGGAAGCAAATTACGTTAATTTTGCACAATACTGTTTTGACCAAAGAGAAAGTGTAGTTCCCTTAAACCATTCGGGGCACAGTGGCTTTAGATTTTTGCGTTACTTAACTCTAAATTAGAAACGATTTGACTGGTTGGCCTCAAATTTTATATGCGTGAAGCAACTGGAAAATGAAGAATTTAGAGCAGTTTGTACTGCTTTGAATTACAGAAAGTTACAAAAATTACTAGAATAATCCTAGAAAAATCGTTTTAAAAAGATTGCTTTCATACATTTTAAAATTTACATGTGTAAACCGTGTGTAATTTTTGTGTTAACTTTTTGCAGTACCATCAACTTCAATTAAACCTCCATTAAAAGGCGCAGCAACGCGCACCGTGTATTAGCTAGTAATATATAAAATTATGTATAAGAAATTAAGTAACTCTAAAACGACAGCTTATAACTAACATTTAATAACTTATGATTTTTCTAAGTTATTACAATTTTTCTAATTTCTAGATTTTTTTTTTTTAAATTTTCAAATTTTAAAGATTAATTTCTAAAAATTTTTACAAATTTCCCAAGTTTACTTTTAAATATGTTTAAATTTTGACTGTTTTTTAATTTCTGCCGGTAGCGAGTTGAAAAGTTTTATTGCGCTGCATTTTAGACTTTTTTGCTTCACGTTGTTTTGGCTTTAGGAACTTCGATATTTTTCCTGCTTCTGGTTAGATAATTATGAATATTCTCCCTATTTTGAAGTTTTAGTTTTGACTTAATATTATTGTATTGTTATATTTTTCAAAGTAAATTAGTTGATTAATATCCAGTGTATCAATTATTTTATATAAATTATTAGTTCTGGTTCTTATATTCAAATTAAATAAAGTTTTGAGAGCTCTATTCATTACTGCACTCATTTGATTTTTATGAAAATATGAACAATGACTCCAGATTCTTCTTCTCTTCTTCATTCTCACTTCATACAGTTTAGACGTTATCGTTCTTCAAAAATTATTTATAAGAAATTTAAATAAAAAGTGCTTTTTATTAACTTGACCTATAAGCATAATTTTTTAAGCATAATTTTTTAATTTTTATATTAGTGACCTACTTTTCAATATACTTATTATTACATTTCATAATTACTTTTTCAAGTCAGAAATTAACAATTTTAAAGTAATTAATAATAAAACAAAAAAAAAATAAATAAAAAAAAAAATACAAAATTAAAAAATCATAAACAACAATATAATTATATTTAAAGTGAATCATTAAAGTGAACTTATTTTTTGCAATTTTATATAATTTATATTGCTTATTATTACAATGGAATTTAAATGCAGTGCAAACAATTGTTTAGTTACTGAAATGAAAGCAGATTCAGTAACTTGTAACGGGTTCTGTAACCGTAAATTTCATGGGGTTTGTTTAAACGCTCCTAGAAATTGGTATAACAACTTCTTGACGCAGCATTTTGTTTGTGAAGATTGTTTAGATCAACAAACTTATCTGAGAAAATTTTCTCATGAAATATCGTCAAACATTAATGCCGTTAGAGAAAATTTTCAAGGTACAGTTGTGAAATTATTGGAAGTTGTAAAGAACAATACAGCCAGCTTTACGGAAATGGAAAGAAATTTCGAACTACTAAATAACACTCTTAATAATTTCAAAAATGATCAAAAAAGAAGTGTTTGTGAGCTAATTAAAGTAGAAACAAATAATTTAAAAACGGAAATTTCAACGTTTAAGAACATTATTGAAAAATCATTAGCACAAGATCCAATTAATAATAAGCTTTTGTATGCGATGGACAATTTAAAGCAACTTTTCATCTCTAATTCAGAAAATATAAATAAAACTGATATTTCAATGAGCTTTAGAGATGTAGTATTGGCCGATTTAGATATCCTTAAGGCCAAAATAGAGTCAATTCAGGTATCCACTTCACATTATATTTAATATATCACTTTCGTCAGGCACCTTCCCATCTGCTTGGAAATCATCTTTTTTGACCCCTATTCATAAAAAAGGAGACAAAGCTTCTGTCGAAAACTATCGAGGAATAGCCATCCTTTCGACTATCCCAAAATTGTTTGAGAAAATTGTGGTTGGAAAAATCACACCTATTATTAATATGAAACTAAATGAACAACAGCATGGTTTCAGAAAAGGTCGCTCTACTACTACAAATCTTGTAGTTTACATTTCTGAAATCTTAAATGAAATGGAGAAGTGTTATCAAGTTGACGCAATTTATACTGACTTTAGCAAAGCTTTCGATCGTGTTGATCATAATATTTTGCTGAAGAAACTTGAAACTTTGGGCATATCTGGTTCTTTCTTGGCATGGCTTGGCTCTTATCTTACTGGAAGAACTCAGAACATAAAATTCCAAGGCCATTTGTCAAACCCAATTCATGTTACTTCTGGTGTGCCTCAAGGTAGCCATTTAGGTCCACTTCTATTCAATGTATTCATTTCAAATCTTTCTGAAAAATTATTAGGTGTATCTCATTTTGCATTTGCTGACGATTTTAAAATTTTTCATGTTATTAAGAATAACTCTGATGTTCAATTACTTCAAGAAAACATGCATTCTTTACATGAATGGTGCACATCCAATAGATTAGAACTAAATATTGAGAAATGTAAGGTCATAACCTTTACACGTAAAAGAAATACAATACTTTTCAATTATTCAATAGACACTTTAGCTCTCGAAAGGGTGAATAGCATGACCGATATTGGGATTCTTTTGGATGATAAATTAAATTTTAATCTTCATTACGAGCACATGATTGCAAAGGCAAATAAAATGTTAGGTTTCATTTAAAGAAGGGCCAAAGAGTTTAATGACGTAGCAGTAACAAAAGCACTTTATTGTTCTTTGGTTCGATCTACTTTAGAATATGATCACATTGTTTGGGATCCGACATTTCAAACACACTCTAAAAGAATTGAATCTGTTCAAAAACAGTTTCTTTTATTTGCTCTAAGAAACCAATGTGACCCTTCAGAGTACTCCACTCTTCCAAGCTACATTACAAGACTAAATACCTTGAAAATGTTAACTCTTGCATCACGCAGGGAAATTCTTTCATCCTGCTTCACTTTCGACACCTTAAATAAAAATATTGATATTCAGTTTCTAACGTATAAAGTCAGAATAAATAACGAAGTTAAACAAACAAGAAACACTAAATTTTGATTGAAAATACTCACAGAACTCAATACGCAAATAATGAACCTATAAACAGATGTTGCACTACATTTAATAAACATAGTTATCTTTTTTCAACAGATATATCTAGAAACACTTTTAAATATAAACTTAAGCAAAAATTTTTAAATTAACCTATTTTGTAAACTTAATAATAATTGCAAGTTCAAGTACATATTAACATATTATATGATATTATATCATAAGTAGGGCAAATAAAAATATGCATTAGCATGTTTTTTCCTTTATGTCTTATCGATAAATGAACAAGATAGTAGTTCGTTTCAACAAAAATTATGAATTTTAAGCTAGTTTTGTTAGGGCATATTTTTGCATATTTCACTTGTTAGAGCATATTTTGCATATTTTAACTTTTAAGAGCATTTTTTTGGTATATTTTGACAATTTTCGTTCGAAAGATCATAATTTTTTTATTTTTCTTACATTTAAAATATTTTTCATAAAAAAACATAAAAATTAATTTCACTATTTAGATATTTATTTATTTAAAATATCATTCTTTTAAAATAAACATGTAGGTATTAGGTATTTAAAGAAATCTCTATGTATGCATGTAAATATACATATTTATTTTATTATTCCTTTCAACTTGATTCAGAAACTTGATTAAAAACTATATCTGCAGCTTTGACTGGTGAAGCGATACACAATGCTACAATGAATTACACTATAAAGGAAACTATTACATTTAAATTCGCACCAATTAACTCAGTTAATGTAGAAAGGAGCTTTTAAATGTACAAAAGCGTCCTGCGATCGAACCGGAATAAGTTCTTATTTGAAAATTTAGGTGAAATGGTTGTGATATATTGCAACTAAAATTTCAGTTAAACTTAGTTTTTAATTTTACTAGATGTAAGATTTTCGTTATTTGGATTAATTTTTATTTTAATTTATGTTTATTTATTTTTTTTAATTTTAACTTATTCTACTCTCTAATTTATCTTGTTTTAATTTTTTAATTTCATGAATTAATTTTTTTTTACTTCATTAAATTTAACTCTAAAATAAAAAATTATAATAAAAATAATATATAAAAAAGTGAAAAACTATCTGCTTTTAATTCTTAAATTTAAACAACTTTTGAAGATGGTGTCACTAGCCCACCCTATTAATATTCATTTTATTTCAAGCTTTCTAAGAAATGGATCTTTTTTTATGTATTTGATATCCTTTTCATAGAGCATATTTTAAATGCTTAAAATAGATTTTTTAGAGCATATTTTAAGCGCTTAAAACGGTTTTCTTAGAGCATATTTTTATTTGCCCTAATCATAAGTAATTAAGTTCATACAGTGCTTTTGCTTTTTTGTTTTTGTTCGGTAAGCATTTTTTTTTTTTTTGTTTAAATTTTTAATATTTTGTACAGTAAAAAAAACTTTGTATTGTAATTTGACCTAAGTATTCTAATTTTTGTTAATTGTTCTTACACTTTTTTTTTTTTTTATAAATTCTGTTTAAAATTTTAAATTATAAATAATAGAATAAGATATTTTCTTTTTTTTTTGTTTGCAAAAACCTTGTTTTGGTTAATGAAATAAATAAATAAATTCTTGATAATATATGGCCATTATATATAAGTTCAGCAGCATAGTTCGGAATACTCCCCATTCTTCTGACAGACATTGTTATAGGAATAATTTTTTTTTAATGCTTTTTATATGTTTATCCCATTTTAAGTTTTCATCAATTATCATTCCCAAGTACTTAACATTATAAACTTGTTCTATTATAGTATCCTTCACCTTAAGCGTAATATTATCATTTGTTTTTTTTTGCATTTTGAATATAATATAATTAGTTTTATATCTTTAAGTCATCATTTAATATATTTTGAAAATCTTCTAATGTTTTCGTTTTTGCTATAAGGTTAGTGTCATCCGCATAAATGTTGTATTTTAACTTAATATTGTTTTTAGGTAAGTCCATTATATACAGGAGATATAATAACGGCCCCAGTAATGAACCTTGTGGTACGCCTGTTTTTATTACTAGTTCATCACTTAGTACTTCATTAACTTTACCACATTGGGTTCTATTTGTAAAATAACTTTTTAGTAAGAGATTACTGTTACCTCTAATTCCTAAATTGTCTAGCAATCGGATATGTCTGAAATAACTTACCATATCAAATGCTTTTGTTAAGTCAATAAAAACTGCACCAACATAGTAGCCGTCATCCAAAGCATCGTAAATATGTTCCAAGGTTGCTGCGATAGCTGATTCTGTACCACTTTCTTCTAAGAAACCATATTGATTAGCATCAAAGCCTATTGTTTTAGTAATGAAACTTCTTATTCTTGAATTAATAACTTTTTCATATATTTTTGAAATTGAGTTTAGAATCGAAATTGGTCTATAGTTCACAATCTCCTTTTGACCCACTTTTGTGAATAGGAACTAAATATGCTTTATTTAACGAATCAAAAGAATTACTAAATACTGTATTAAAGAATCAAATAATAAATTACATTAATGTAAAGCAAAATACAAAATATCTTAAATTACAAAAAAAAAAAAAAATGCATTACTTGTAACATTTAACTAAATATTATCACAATTTCTGAGAATTTTTTTTTCTTTCCAATATCCTCTTGACTCCAATACTATTAACTAAATACCCAATAACAATATTAAATAACAATATTTTTATACCCGTATGACTATATAGTCCAAGGGTATAATAAATTTGCCATTACGTTTGTGACGCAGAGAAGGAGGGGGGTAGATATAGACTCAAGTGTATGGATCGGATCAGAATCGAAAAATAAATCGATTTAGCTATGTATGTCCGTCCGTCTGTCCGTCCGTCATCACGATAACTCAAAAAGTAAAGGAGCTAGGATTATGAAATTTTCACAAAATCCTTTTTATGCAAAAAACGGAATCGAGTTTTAAATTCAGCCATTTTGGTCCACGGGTTCGAGTACCTGCCATACAACTTCTAATTTTATATGAGCATTACTCTATACCTATGGAAGCTGCGTGTCTGAAATTTTGCCAAAAGTAGTTTAGTATAATGGCCAAAGTTACTACAAAATTTGGTTGGTCTACTGCAGAGGGTTCGAGTAGCTGCCATACAACTCCTTCTTTTATATGAGCTTTACACTACACCTGATGATGCTGGGTGTCTGAAATTTTGCAAAAAATAGTTTAGTGTAATGGCCAAAGTTACTGCAAAATTTAGTTGGTCTACTGCTGAGGGTTCGAGTAGCTGCCATACAACTCCTTCTTTTATATGAGGATTACACTACACCAAATGAAGCTGGGTGTCTGAAATTTTGCCAAAAATAGTTTAGTGTAATGGCCAAAGTTACTGCAAAATTTGGTTGGTCTACTGCAAAGGGTTCGAGTAGCTGCCATACAACTCCTTCTTTTATATGAGCATTACTCTACACCTAATAAAGCTGAATGTTTGAAATTTTGCCAAAAGTAATTAACCGGATGATATAATGTATATGTTACGGTCATACGGGTATCCCAGAGTTGACACAGTCTACTCTACTACACTCTTCCTCGTTATTTATAGAACATTATTTTTAATTTCATAACTATAAATAAAGTAGGTTAAAGTATAATGTAACATATGGTTTACATATGGTTATACAAAATTAAAATAAAGATAAAGAATAATAAAGATTATTTTTAAAACAGAGAAAGTAGAACTTTATCATATTTATTAAAAGTCATATCATATTTCAAATTTTGTAACTACATGCTGGTTTGTATTGCCAGCATGGTACTTGACATATTGGTCTATTTTTATAGAATTGTATTGTAACAACTTAAAATAATATTGCATTGTAATAAAAAAACTAAATTGTTTTTGTATTATTGTATTGAAATAAATATTGTTTTAGGATGAAAGAAAGAAAATTTATGAAAGTTTTGTTTTAGTAAAATAAAGCATTCATTATACCCGTATGACTATATAGTCCAAGGGTATATTAAATTTGCCCTTACGTTTGTGACGCAGAGAAGGGGGGGGGGGGGGGGGGGGGGTAGATATAGACTCAAGTGTATGGATCGGATCAGAATCGAAAAATAAATCGATTTAGCTATGTATGTCCGTCTGTCCGTCCGTCTGTCCGTCCGTCATCACGATAACTCAAAAAGTAAAAGAGCTAGGATTATGAAATTTTCACAAATTCGTTTTTATGCAAAAAACGGAATCGAGTTTTAAATTCAGCCATTTTGGTCCACGGGTTCGAGTACCTGTCATACAACTTCTAATTTTATATGAGCATTACTCTATACCTATGGAAGCTGCGTGTCTGAAATTTTGCCAAAAGTAGTTTAGTATAATGGCCAAAGTTACTGCAAAATTTAGTTGGTCTAATGCAGAGGGTTCGAGTAGCTGCCATACAACTCCTTCTTTTATATGAGCTTTACACTACACCTGATGAAGCTGGGTGTCTGAAATTTTGCCAAAAATAGTTTAGTGTAATGGCCAAAGTTACTGCAAAATTTAGTTGGTCTACTGCTGAGGGTTCGAGTAGCTGCCATACAACTCCTTCTTTTATATGAGGATTACACTACACCAAATGAAGCTGGGTGTCTGAAATTTTGCCAAAAATAGTTTAGTGTAATGTCCAAAGTTACTGCAAAATTTGGTTGGTCTACTGCAAAGGGTTCGAGTAGCTGCCATACAACTCCTTCTTTTATATGAGCATTACTCTACACCTAATAAAGCTGCATGTTTGTAATTTTTCCAAAAGTAATTAACCGGATGATATAATGTATATGTTACGGTCATACGGGTATCCCAGAGTTGACACAGTCTACTCTACTACACTCTTCCTCGTTTTTGTTTTAAATTAAGTAGTTGTAAGATGTATCAAAATAAATTTAAATAAACAAAATTAATTAATGTAATTGAAAGAAATGAAATTTAATAGTCGTGTTAAAATAAATGTACTTTAGTGATGAGATTCAATAAATATAATTCTATTATAAAATACGTCTCCGTCTTTTCGTTACATATAACATTTGTAAAACTTTACATAACTATAAAAGTGTATAACTGTATACAGTATACAATGCAATTCAAAACTGGACAAAATTTGCTCCAAAATTTTTTTGATCAACCGTCGGGCCGTCATGGGTTTACAAATACCATATTTGTTGAAAGTGTCAACTGTATTTTCAAGGTGCATCACGTATACTTTGAAGTCAAATGTCCAAGCCGTTTTCATTTAAGAACAAAGAAGTTTAAATACTTTCACTACCAGCCCACTTTGGCGGTGCGTTAGAGTAAAATTCTTAGCCCATGATTTCTTTCCGTACCCAAAAACATTTATTAAAATTTTTAATAATCGGCTGAGCAGTTGGGAAGTCTATTCGCTATACAAACCAACGAACAAACAAACAAACAAATAAACAAACTTTAATTTTAATATATTATTTAGCTAATTATAAAATTATTTAATATAAAATTTAGCTAATTACCTATTCTGGTTTGCAATTGAACTGTTTGACAGAAAATTCAAAAATATTTGTTTCTTTTATTTATAATTACAAAAAAAATAAATAAGAAAAACATGTATCTAAATAAAATATAATCTGACCAAGATTCGAACCGACACTTTTTGATTGAGAGTCCTAACCACTAAGCCATATAATTATTGTTTATCTTAATTTTTTTTGGAAATTTTTATGTATAGTTACTATGGTAACAATTGTATTGGTGAAAAAAAAACTTTTTTGAAATTTGTAATAAAAAAAATAATAAAAAAATAAATTTTTATTAAAGTAAATTGGATTTTTCTGTAAAATTTTATATAAAATAAGAATTTTTCATATAAAAAATAATTGTGTTTAATTACAAAAAGATTAAATAAAAAAAAAGATGAATAAAAACAAGTAAAGAAACAATTAGTCGACTTAGAAATACCCCATTTTAAAACCATAAAAACTTTTATTAGTTTGATCGTAAGACATAGCTAACCAAATTAACTTTATAATACTAAAAACATTTTCTAATTATTTTATCTATTAAAAATATTATAAATTCTTACTAATTTATCTATGTAAAAATATTAAAAAAACAAATCTTGTTAAATATATTTATTAATATTTGAAAAAAATGTTCAATACATTTATTTCAATTCAAAAACAAAATTGAAAACGTTTTATTATTAAATTTTGTGATAAAAAGCTAATCAAAACATTAAAATTATTTCTAAAATACAATGACAAATTTAGAAATTTTCAAATATTTCATTTAAAAAAAAAATAAATTTTACATACATGCAGCAAGTACCTTTGAAAACAACTTACGACACAATATCTTAATTATATATTACCTATGGTAATAATTCAATATAATATATGATATAATAAAAATTAATGAGAAGAAATTTAATGGTTTATGAAAATAATATTTTGTTTTTAATTTATCTATATATATAAAAGGGAATGTTTGTTTGTTTGTTTGTTTGTTTGTATGTAGCGAATAGACTCCTAAACTGCCCAGCCGATTTTCATGAAAATTTGTATATAGGGGTTTTTGGGTACGGAAAGAAATCGTGGCCCAAAAATTTTGCTCTAACGGACCGCCAAGTTGGGGCTGTGGTGCAAGTATTTAAACTTCTTTGTTCTAAAATGAAAACGGTTTGACCGATTGATTTCAAATTTTGTATACGTGATGCTCTTTGAGAATTGAGTAGACACTATTAATAGTTTTGGAATTTGTTAATCCATGTCGGGCCGACGGGTGGTCAAAAAAAATTTTGGGTAAAAACTTTGTCCGATTTTACGAAATTCTGCTTTGGTTTAAAAGAAAGCCCCAAAAAAATTTTTGTTGAGTTCCATTAACCCATTGCGGCCCAACAGCTTTCTATAGGTTTTTCCAATACTTTACTGTAACTTCGACACGGTTTGACCGATTGACTTCAAATTTTGTATACGTGATACTCTTTGAGAATTAACTTGACACTATTAGCAGTTTTGGAATTTGTTAACCCATGTCGGGCCGACGGGTGGTCAAAAAAAATTTTGGGTCCAAATTTTGTCCGATTTTACGAAATTCTGCTTTGGCTTAAAAGAAAGCCCCAAAAAAAATTTTGTTTAGTTCCATTAACCCATTGCGACCCAACAGCTTATTATAGGTTTTTTCAATACTTTTCTCTAAATTCGAAACGGTTTGACCAATTAATTTCAAATTTTGTATACGTGATGCTCCTTGAGAATTGAGTTGACACTATTAACAGTTTTGAAATTTGTTAACCCATGTCGGGCCGGCGGGTGGTCAAAAAAACTTTTGGGTCCAAATTTTGTCCGATTTTACGAATTTCTGCTTTGGCTAAAAAGAAACCCCAAAAAAAATTTTGTTGAGTTCCATTAACCCATTGCGGCCCAACAGCTTTTTATAGGTTTTTCCAATACTTTACTGTAACTTCGACACGGTTTGACCGATTGACTTCAAATTTTGTATACGTGATACTCTTTGAGAATTAACTTGACACTATTAGCAGTTTTGGAATTTGTTAACCCATGTCGGGCCGACGGGTGGTCAAAAAAAATTTTGGGTCCAAATTTTGTCCGATTTTACGAAATTCTGCTTTGGCTTAAAAGAAAGCCCCAAAAAAAATTTTGGTAAGTTCCATTAACCCATTGCGGCCCAACAGCTTTTTATAGGTTTTTCAATACTTTACTCTAAGTTCGAAACTGTTTGACCAATTGACTTCAAATTTTGTATACGTGATGGTCTTTGAGAATTGAGTAGACACTATTAACAGTTTTGGAATTTGTTAACCCATGTCGGGCCGACGGTTGGTCAAAAAAAATTTTGGGTCCAAATTTTGTCCGATTTTACGAAATTCTGCTTTGGCTTTCAAGAAAGCCCCAAAATAAATTTTGATAAGTTCCATTAACCCATTGCGGCCCAACAGCTTTTTATAAAGTTTTTGGTTATTTTACTCTAAATTAGAAACGATTTGACTGGTTGACCTCAAATTTTATATGTGTGAAGCAACTTGAAAATGGAGTTAAGCCTGTTAACAGTCGGTCCTACGATTAGTCAAAAAAATATTTTTGGAAGTAAATTACGTCAAATTTTGGAAAGTAGTTTGTACTGCTTTGAATTACAGAAAGTTTCAAAAATTACTAGAATAATCCTGGAAAAATCTTTTTAAAAAAATTGCTTTCATACATTTTAAAATTTACATGTGTAAACCGTGTGTAATTTTTGTGTTAACTTTTTGCAGTATTATTCAATCACTAAGAGGCGCAGCAACGCGCACCGGGTATTAGCTAGTAAAATATAATACATAATATGTTTTATGGTAAAATTCATAGCCTTACACCTATGAAATAGGAAAAGGGTATATTAACTTTGGAATGGTGTTTGTAACCACCCAAAGTAAGCGAGCTAGATATGGAAAAGTATATATATTTGTGATCAGCGTGACTTTCTGAGTTTATATAGCCATGCCTTTCCGTCGGTCCCCAAGTGAGATCCCCAAAGGTTTAAGCTTATCATTGAAATTCATAAATATAGTAACTTAAAATTAAGATAGAACGTTCTAATTGTGTACAAGGGTTAAGTAGTATTAAAAGTATGGCGGAGACTTTATAAGGACGAAATTGAACCATGGTTTCAGGTTCTGGAACCTTTAAAAATTTCAAGGGCTAACGAACACATATCTAAAATACACTATAACTCAAAAACTAATGACGCTATTTTGATGAAATTTAAACTTTAGGTTATTAGTAATTAAAGTACCGCGGGTATTGGTTCTGGACGAGATCGGACAATAAGTTCGGATTCTAGAAGCTTTTGATCTAATTGAGACCAAACGAGTATAATTTCGAAAACAAAGAAGATTTGAATGAATTTTAATAGCGATTGGCATACAATCCCACTACTCCATAGACCTTAAAGCATGTATTCGAAAATAATAAAGTTAGTAACTAGAAATAAATATAGAATCATTAAACTTGGTGTAACGCTGTTTTTTTTTATTTGCCTTGTGTCGCCGAAATTTTGACTTAATTGTATTGGTGGTTCAGGTGCTGCCTAAGAAATCCCAAAATTATTAAGCTTTACTTCGAAGTTAATAAAGATAGAAACTTCAATTTTGATACACTATTTCCTATTTCCGTTCTTATTTAACACTTTTATATTTTTAAAAGGCTACGGAATTTACTATAAAACATATTATGCATTATAATTCATAAATTAACAACGAATTATATTTTTAATAAATGATTATTTTTTTTTAATATGGATATATTTTTAAAATGACTTATGAACTTCTCATTAAATTTGAACCAAATAGGTGTAGGGTATTTCTAAGTTGGTTGAATCGACTTACTGTTTCTTTACTTGTTAAAATATAAAAGTGTTAAATTAGAATAAATAGGAAAGAACCCTCGTGTATCAAATTTAAAGTTGCTATTATCATTAAATCGAGGATGAGCGTTTTAATTTTGGTAGGTCTCGGAGACGTACCTGTACCAGCACTCCAATTGAAAGAAACTCCACGTAAGAAAAAGTAAAGAACACCCTTGTGCCAAATTTGATAATTCTACATTTGTTTGAAGTTACTATCTTTATTATTTTCGAAGATATGCTTTCAGGTCTTCAGAACTGTATGGATGGTTCCCGACCCACTACTCTAATTGGTTCCAAATTTCGCGGACATTAGGGCATTAGAAATAAAGACCCCAACACCAAATTTTACCTTTATTGGTTTCGGAATTATGCTCGTTGGGCCTAAATTCGGTCAAAAAGTACTAGAGAAGTACATGAAGTACGAAGTACATGAAAAAAAAACGCGCCAATTTCTTTACCTCAAAGGTGGTGCGGAAAAAAGAAAATAACTTCTTATTAGTAGGTATTAAAATAAATAAAATCAGAGAAAAATTATATAATAAATAATAAAAAAAAATGATATCAATATGTTAAAAATCAAAACAAAACATTGCCCGTTACAATTGAAACCTCATAAGAAATTGAAAATAAAATATTTGGTCACCTTCAAATATTCATAAAGGTTATTTGTTATTGAGATCTATAAAGTTAGATTTTAAAATAATTATTTTAGAATCTTTATATGCATACATATCTATATATATGAACCTTTATCTATATATCTGTGGCCAAATGATATAATAGCTTAAGTTGAATAATTCAATTTCGAGATATGACAAGTTGAAACTTTAATTTGATGCCTGAAAAAATCTAATCAGTATTTCGTCCCGATATTCAAGTCGAAAACAACAACAATGTTTTCCAACATTTTTTTTTAATTTTAATTAAAAAAATTTTAATAACAATAGAGAAAATAACTATTTTTTAACATAAGCTTTTATTAAAATTTTGTTTTACTGTGATTAAAGAATCTTATGTCACATAAGCTAATTTATTAAAATAAGTTTACCTAAAAGTTGACCTTAAGTTGACATAAGATATTTTATCGTATTGCAAAGACTCTCCTCTCCTTATTCTAAGCTATCAGCATTATGAATTTAAAATGAAATTAAGCAAGCTTTCCCAATAGTTTTTATAACATTTTTATTCAATTCAAATTCATAATATATTGTAATTTTTTTTAAGATAATAAATTTCATAAAAAAATTAAATCTTTCTTTGAGAAACAAGAATTTATTAATATTATATTGTAACTATGTAAGAATGTATTTATAACTAATATAGAAAAAATAGAAAAATAATATTTTTAAATAATTAAAGAAAAAAATGTATTTGTAGCACATTATGTATAAGGAAAAATTAAATTATTCATCGTTTTCCTCTGTCAAATCTGGATGAAAATCTAAAATATCTTCTGTTTTGAGATTTTCGTAAAAGCTATGGTAGCATTGATCAATTAGTGGTATCATGTCTAATAAATCCTTTTTCTTTTTTATACTTATTGGTACATCACAATTATAAGATTTTTGTAAATCTGTTTCTGAAATTGAATTAATGCCACGACGATGCAAATTTAATACTTGAAATGCCTCATTTTCGTTGAAAGAAGTTTTGAATAATATTGTACCAAACTGTTTTGTGTACCGCAGCCATTTAATATCTTTCCAATAAAATGCTTTTCCATTATTATCGACTTTACGCCACATAAATTTTTGCTTCAAAAGCAAAGAAAAATTCATAAAATGGTTTTGTGTCATTTCAAATACTATGAATTTGTTTTTCACTCCTGCAGATCGCACAAATTGGTACCAATCCCGGGGATGGTGAATTTTCATAGAAGTCTTCTTTTTCTTCCTTTCAATTATAGAATGGTCCACATCACATTCCATATGCGTGTGGCCTGGCACCAAAAATTTGTGATCTATTGTATCAACAGAATGTTCTTCCTGCATAAATAGTTGAAACATTGTTGCCACAAAAGCATTTTTGTTTTGCCCTGCACAGCAATCACTATAAAAAATAATGTGATTTGTCACTGAGGACAAAGTTTTCAAATGTTGATAAAGGCATGACGCTATTTCATTACCACCGCGACGTGCAATAGCTTCATGCCACATGTAACAAATAGGCTGCCCAGTGCTGAAATTATGTACAGTCAAATTAAATGTCCATAGTGGTCTTTTATAAAAAGATACTGATGACTGTAAGAAAGGTGTTGGTAGGCATTGTTCAAGATCGAAAGCAAAAGTTTTTATTGTGGGATCTTGGATGGATTTTTCTTTATCTTTCGATTTACTCAAATATGCTGCATCAGCAGCTTTTAAATGCTCCTCGTGTTGAGTTTTGAGATCTTCTTTTTCCTGTTCTGTTGCAATATCAATTTTCATTTTCAAAACATCACATTTATGGCAGGTGTCAGCTTTTGGCTTTTTAAATGATAAATTTAATGAATGAAATATTTCAGCAAATTTAGTTATGGAAACATGTGTTGAATATAACTTATCGCAGTGCAATTTATGCATTTCCGATATGGACAAATCACTGACTAAATACCTTTTTGACGTATCACGCCGTGTGTAATGTGATTCGTACGCCGGGAATGATTTAATAAAATCAATTATTTCACTTTGTACATCTGGGGAAACTTTTTTGTGGTTAGTATGGCGACCACGTCCGTCTGCAGAAGTTGTGGGTCCTGAAGACTCCAATTTTTTCTTAACAGTAGTTTTAATGAATTGCTCTGTTTCACAAAACGTGTACCTAAAACATTTTTGGCAAACTGATATTTTTTCGCCTCTGATATCTAAATAATAGTAATTAGTTTTATCTCGATTTCGTGGTTTTGACGTACTTTTTTCTTGTCTTGCAAATTTCTTATCCTGTACATCAATCAATCCAGACACATAACTCTGTCTTAATTGCTGGGAACCCAATGCCCAATAGTTTTGGAAAATTTCACTTTGAGCTTCAAACGAAATTTTTAAATTACATTTTTTCCGACAATCTTCTAGTTTTTTGACCTTTCTATGTCCCACTAATTTACCAGATTTTGTTACATATTGTTTTCCAGCATTTCGTTTGATTTTTCGACCTTTCTGATTCTCTTTAATACGACTGATGTCACTATTTTCATCAAATTCCAGCTGTTGATTTTCTCGAATACTATCATCAATTTCCATTAAAAATTGACTTTCCAAAAATTTTCCCGCCGATTTAGTTTCTTGACTCAGAAGACTAGATGATATTGATTCATTATCGCTTGGAACGTAATTTGGGTCTTTTAACTCTTCGTCAGCGTTTTCAATTAAGTCTAATAAAGTTTGCTGTTCTTCAATTGGAGGATTTTCTTTGAAAAAATATAATTATCCAATTAGTGAAACTAGTAGGAATAAATTTCCAAAATTCATTTTGCAACTTACCAGTATTTTCGCGAATTTGGTAATTTTCTTTATTATTTCCAGAATTTCTTTTGGCATTTAATTCAATTGCCATCGACAATATTTTATTAGCCCTATTCATTTTCAGTTAGTAATTTTGAACAAATTTAAGCAGGCAATATTATAAATTCTGTTTCTATTCGAAATATTACAGTAACGCCAAATAAAATAATGAAAAATAAAATTATAAAAGCAAGAATTAATAAATAAAAATTATAGAATTTTAGTTGATTTCTTTCTGATTAGTATTTAGGTACTTACTCTTTTAATTAAAACTTTAATTAATTTATTGTTATGTTTTTTGCCACAACTTTAATATTTCAAATCTAAATCACTTTTAATTTAAATAAATCGTTTTTACTTTTTAAAAGGAAACGTTAAATATGTTTTAAGATGTTTGCAAAACTATTTTATACAATTTTTTATCTTAAGTACTTAAACGTGACTTCATTTGTCTTCAATAAAATAACTAATGTTGACATAAGAATGCATTTTTGAAAAAAATTAAACGATATAATATCTTAAATAACATAAGCCTACTTGATGAAGAAATCGAACTTTCGTTATAATATCTTAAATAACATAAGTTTACTTGATTTAGAAATTAATAATTCTTTATAATAGCTTAAGTCAACATAATTTTAAACAATATATGATAAACACAACGATAAAAATATCTTATGTGAACTTAAGCTTTTTTAAAAAAACGATTAATTATTTTAAGAGTTTTATTTTAACCTAAATCATAAAACTTAAGCTATTTAATTTAAAATTAATATTTGTCATTGTATAACTTAAGAACAATTTCTAACATAAGCTATTATACAAAATGCAAATATCGATAATAACGACGTAAGCTATTAGATTTTTGTTTCAAAAAACCGTTAGTTTTTAACGTATTTTTACTGGAAAAATTTTAGAAGAAAGAAAAACAAATTGGGAATTCAGTTATGACATTATCTCATTTTACGCTTATGTTGACATAAGCTATTATATCATTTGGCCACAGATATATAAAAGCGAAAGTTTGTTTATTTGTTTGTTTGTTTGTTTGTTTGTAATTGTATGTAACGAGTTGGCTCCTAAACTGCCCAGCCGATTTTCATGAAAATTTGTATATAGAGGTTTTTGGGTACGGAAAGAAATCGTGACCCAAAAATATTGCTCTGACGGACCGCCAAGTTGGGGCTGTGGTGCAAGTATTTAAACTTCTTTGTTCTAAAATGAAAACGGTTTGACCGATTGACTTCAAATTTTGTGTACGTCATGCTCTTTGGGAATTGAGTTGACACTATTAACAGTTTTGGAATTTGTTAACCCATGTCGGGCCGACGGGTGGTCAAAAATAATTTTGGGTCCAAATTTTGTCCGATTTTCCGAAATTCTGCTTTGGCTTAAGAGAAAGCCCTAAAAAAAATTTTGTTGAGTTCCATTAACCCATTGCGGCCCGACAGCTTTTTATAGGTTTTTTCAATACTTTACTCTAAATTCGAAACGGTTTGACCAATTGACTTCAAATTTTGTATACGTGATGCTCCTTGAGAATTGAGTTGACACTATTAACAGTTTTGGAATTTGTTAACCCATGTCGGGCCGACGGGTGGTCAAAAAAAATTTTGGGTCCAAATTTGGTCCGATTTTATGAAATTCTGCTTTGGCTAAAAAGAACGCCCCAAAAAAAATTTTATTGAGTTCCATTAACCCATTGCGGCCCAACAGCTTTTTATAGGTTTTTTCAATACTTAACTCTAAAATTAGAAACGGTTTAACCGATTTTCTTCAAATTTTGTATACGTGCTCCCCTGTGAGAACTGAGTTTACACTATTAACAGTTTTGGAATTTGTTAACCCATGTCGGGCCGACGGGTGGTCAAAAAAAATTTTGGGTTCAAATTTTGTCCGATTTTTCGAAATTCTGCTTTGGCTTAAAAGAAAGCCCTAAAAAAATTTTGTTGAGTTCCATTAACCCATTGCGGCCCAACATCTTTTTACAGGTTTTTTCAATACTTTACTCTAAATTAGAAACGATTTCACCGGTTGACCTCAATTTGTTTATGTGTGAAGCAATTTGAAAATGGAGTTGAGTCTGTTAATAGTCGGTCCTACGTTTGGTCAAAAAAAAATTTTTGGAAGTAAATTACGTCAAATTTTGGAAAGTAGTTTGTACTGCGTTGAATTACAGAAAGTTTCAAAAATTACTCGAATAATCCTAGAAAATCGTTTTAAAAAGATTGCTTTCATACATTTTAAAATTTACATGTGTTAACCGTGTGTAATTTTTGTGTTTACTTTTTGCAGTAACATCAACTTCAATTAAACCTCCATTGAGAGGCGCAGCAACGCGCACCGGGTATTAGCTAGTATATATATATATATAATAATTTTTTAGAAAAAAACAAATCAATTCGAAAAAATGAACTATGAAATTATGAATGAAAAAATCATTGTTTATACTAGTATGACTATTTGTCAAAAGGGTATACTAAATTTGCCATTACGTTTGTGACGCAGAGAAGTAGGGGGGGTAGATATAGACTCAAGTGTAGATATAGACTCAATTGAAATTCAGCCAGTTTGCACAACGGGCTCTGGTAGCTGCCATATAACATAAATGAGTATTACTCTGTACTTATTAAAGCTGGGTATCTGAAATTTTGCCAAAAATAGTTTAGTGTAATGGCCAAAGTTATTGGAAAATTTGGTTGGTCTACTGCAGAGGGTTCGAGTAAGTGCCATACAACTCTTTCTTTTATATGAGCATTACACTACACCTAATAAAACTGTATGTTTGAAATTTTGCCAAAAGTAATTAATCGGATGATATAATGTTTATATTACGGTCATACGGGTATCACAGGGGTTAACACAGTCTACTCTACTACACTCTCCTCGTTCCTCTTATTCGATTTTTTTCTTTTCTTTAGTATCATATTCTTGAATCATGTTACATGTACTATGTAGAGTGAAAAATGGTCTAAAAATTTAATTGGGATAAATTGAGAGAATAAAAATAAAGGGGATAAAATAGAAATAGTTACATACATTTAAAATGTGCCAACCGTTTTCAGAGAATTTGAAAAAATATGCGAAAAAAATTTCATACAAATTTTTAACATGAAAATGTTTATCTATATATAATTCTTAATCAATGGTAATATATAATTAAGAAATTGTGTACTATACTGAAGTTGTGTTCAAAGGTATTTCCTCCAGGTATGTAAAATTTATTTTTAGACCCGTATGACTATTAGTCAAAACGCCCTTAGAACGATTAAAAAGTTCGGAATCCGAACCCATGGCCTGATTTGCAATCATATGCCCATATGCAATCCCCGCCGTATTTTAAGTCCTAGTAACCTGCAGTTGAAATTTCATGAAGATAGCGCTATTAGTTTTTGAGTTATCGTGCCTACGAAAGGACGGCCGGTCATGGGTACATCGATTCAGGAGGTCAGGGATAAGTATCAACATCATAAAAAATTATAGTTCAACAAAACATAGTACTACCAAGTTTCCAGCTGAAAAAACTGCAAGGAAATCGAAAAATTCAAATTTTTTTTTAAAAATATACAAAATTTACAGCTGCAGCATTATATTTCAACGTACTTTAAAGGTTTTTCTCAAATTTGAAAGGTTTTCTTTAAAGTGAAGAAATTGTCTCTTAGGTTTAACCATTTTTGCTTAGATAATAAAATTATAGGTTAAATTCCAAATTTTGGTGGAGTTCATAATTGATTTCCTAGAACCGAAAAAAATGGAAGGGTGAGGAAAGGAGGAGGGTGGGCAGATCAATCATAAGTTTGCTAAACAAAAATTTGGGAACCTTCGCCATTGAAGAGCTACTAGGTCTTGAAAATTAAAACTTTTTATATAACAGTAACTTATTCACCAGTGTGAGTTTTTACAAATTGGGGTTATATTGGGGTTATATTCTAAGTATTTCACTATTAGTCATATAATTAATAAATTAATGAAATAATTAAATTATAATATTATCATTTATTTTAATATATATTAATGTTTTTAAAATTTTTTATTTGGAAAAATGTTAATAAAACAAAAAAAATTTTAATTTTCAAAACAAGTACTTTATTATTGGTTGTCAGAAAAAGAACTAAAAAATTTTCTTAAACTAATTTTACTTAACTTAGTATAAAATTTTAGTTACGTAATACAATTTTGATTTTACGTAATATTTTACATTTCACATTTTAAGTGTGTTATAAAAAGAAAAGAAAAATGCTGATTTTACATTATCAGCGTTTTTCGATAATTTCTCAATAAATTTAAATTAATTTAATTTTAAAAGTTTTAACAAAAAAAAATGTTTGATCAGCTAATTAGTTATTTAAAAAAATATTTATTTGTTTAATAAAAAAAATGTTTGGTCGATTATGAAATAAAGCACTTGGGTTCAAGTGAGTTTAAAATAAAGAAAACGTAAAATGTAAAATTAAAAGAAAAATTTAAATTCGATTTAATTTAGAGAAAATGGCATTTTCCGTTCTTGTAGGATAATTCCATTTTCTTGTACAATATTGTTTGTTACAGTAGGTATAAAATTATCAGCAGAGGGTGGTGTGGATGTAACTCCTCATTAGAATCTGACTCCCGGCAGATACCGTTTAGTTTAAAATTTAAATTTGGTACGACAAACTTCGAGTTTCGAAATTTCAAGCGAATTATAGTTAAAACGAGTGTTATTATTATTATAAAAATTAATGAATCTGCGGTTATACTGGTGTACCATTTCCACGTGTGATCATGTTTAATTTCTTCAATATGTCTGGTATTCTTTATATTGCTTGCGTGCAATGTTTCCACATCAAATTCATTTACTATTTTCTTTATCTTTATTTCACGTTCGACATGTGGTAAAATTTTATTTACATAGTATTCAAATTGAGTATCATCTACCTTAAAATCATTTATAGAAATTTTACAGAAATTGGGTATTGAGATAATAAATACAATTTTGTTTTCATAAAGTGCAACATTGTTTTTTATAAACGGTAATTTTTCTAAAGTTATATTAAAATTGTCAATTTCTTCTTTTGTCAAAATATTTTTTGACAAAATTTCTAATTTACTGGATAGTATTATTTCCTTAATATTAGATATTTGTTTTGATAATAGTTTTATGTTTTTTTCTATTTCTAATTCTATTCTAAGTAATTTAATATCTTCATTAATTTTTATACCCGTATGACTATATAGTCATTATACCCGTATGACTATATAGTCAAAGGGTATAATAAATTTGCCATTACGTTTGTGACGCAGAGAAGGAGGGGGGTAGATATAGACTCAAGTGTATGGATCGGATCAGAATCGAAAAATAAATCGATTTAGCTATGTATGTCCGTCCGTCCGTCCGTCCGTCTGTCCGTCCGTCCGCACGATAACTCAAAAACTAAAGGAGCTAGAATCTTGAAATTTTCGCAAATTCGTTTTTTTGCAATAGCCGTCATCGCTATTTAAATCCAGCCATTTTGGTTCATGGGTTCGGGTAGCTGCCATACAACTTCTTTTTTTATATGAGCATTACTCTGTACCTATTATAGCTGCGTGTCTGAAATTTTGCCAAAAGCAGTTTAGTTTTATGGCAAAAGTTTCTGCAAAATTTGGTTGATCTAGTGGAGTGGGTTCGAGTAGCTGCCATACAACTTCTTACTTTATAAGAGCATTACTCTCCACCTAATAAAGCTGGGTGTCTGAAATTTTGCCAAAAATGGTTTAGTGTAATGGCCAAAGTTTTTGCAAAATTTGGTTGGTCTACTGCAAAGGGTTCGAGTAGCTGCCATACAACTTCTTATTTTATATGAGCATTACTCTAAACCTATTAAAGCTGGGTGTCTTAAATTTTGCCAAAAATAGTTTAGTTTAATGGCCAAAGTTACTGCAAAATTTGGTTGGTCTACTGCAAAGGGTTCGAGTAGCTGCCATACAACTCCTTCTTTTATATGAGCATTATATTTCACCTAATAAAGCTGGTATGTTTGAAATTTTGCCAAAAGTAATTAATGTTTGTAATAATAATGATATAATGTTTATATAACGGTCATACGGGTATCCCAGAGTTGACACAGTCTACTCTACTACACTCTTCCTCGTTTCTATATTGTTTTGTAAGTTATTAATTTCAGTTGATATTTTGTTTTGAGAGGAATTAATGTGGTTAGTTATATTTTGGATGTGATCACTTATCCGATTTGATTTATAGAAACTTGTTGATTCGCGTTATTTATTAATGCATTATTATTTTTATACCCGTATGACTATATAGCCAAAGGGTATAATAAATTTGCCATTACGTTTGTAACGCAGAGAAGGAGGGGGGGTAGATATAGACTCAAGTGTATGGATCGGATCAGAATCGAAAAATAAATCGATTTAGCGATGTATGTCCGTCCGTCTGTCCGTCCGTCCGTCCGTCCGTCCGTCCGTCCGCACGATAACTCAAAAACTAAAGGAGCTAGGATCTTGAAATTTTCGCAAATTCGTTTTTTTTCAATAGCCGTCATCGCTATTTAAATCCAGCCGTTTTGGTCGATGGGTTCGGGTAGCTGCCATACAACTCCTTTTTTTATATGAGTATTACTCTGTACCTATTACAGCTGCGTGTCTGAAATTTTGCCAAAAGTAGTTTAGTTTTATGGCCAAAGAGTCTATAAAATTTGGTTGATCTAGTGGAGTGGGTTCGAGTAGCTGCCATACAACTTCTTAGTTTATATGAGCATTACTCTCCACCTAACTAAGCTGGGTGTCTGAAATTTTGCTAAAAATAGTTTAGTGTAATAGCCAAAGTTTCTGCAAAATTTGGTTGGTCTACTGTAGAGGGTTCGAGTAGCTGCCATACAACTCCTTATTTTATATGAGCATTACACTACACCTAATGAATCTGGGTGTCTGAAATTTTGCCAAAAATAGTTTAGTGTAATGGCAAAAGTTACAGGAAAATTTGGTTGGTCTACTGCAGAGGGTTCGAGTAGCTGCCATACAACTCCTTCTTTTATATGAGTATTCCACTACACTTAATTAAGTTGTATGTTTGAAATTTTGACAAAAGTAATTAATCGGATGATATAATGTATATGATACGGTCATACGGGTATCCCAGAGTTGACACAGTCTAGTCTACTACACTCTTCCTCGTTTTCAATAATTTTTAAATGTTGTTGAATTTCATCCCTGTCGTTATTATCCATGGTGCCCGTTAAAAAGCGAAGACTGTTACCTACGAAGTTAATTAAACCCCTGTTTTGTATATGATGTGGGATAATGCTACTAAAATCATCTTGCAAATGTTTCAAGTCATGCAAAAGGTTAGTGAAAGTTGTGTTTTTATTTTGTAATTGCTCTACATTTTGTGCTATTTTATATATAGTCTCTTCATACAACTTCAAGTTAATGATATGCATTATTTTTGTATAGTTATAGATGATATTTATTTTAGAATCCTGTACGAGAATATACCCATTCCCATTTTGTATCTCATGAATATCAATATGAGAGCATGCAATTATGTTGATAATACAGAGTAAAAACATGCTGACACAAATGACTCCTAAAGTAATAATAAGGTAAATTATTTCAATTTTGCTATTCGTAATTTGCAATTGTTAGTATTATTATTTGTTAGTAAAACAAGTGATGAAAAAAACCAAGGGTTTTTAAAAAAGTACATTTTCAAAATTATATTGTGTTAAAAACTCAGTTTAATTTTGGAAATATATACTATGGGGGAATAAGTCACTGCTTACTTGTAAAAATAGTAATTTTTTAATTTCTAAGTCCTAATAGCTCTTCAATAGGGAAGGTTACCAAATTTCTCAAGGATCTAGTCTCACTCACCACCCCCTTCCTCCCTCCATTTTTATAGGTTCTAGAAATTAAACCAAAATTTGGAATTTTACTTAGAATTTTACTATCTAAGCAAAAATGGATAAAACTGAGAGACACTTTCTTCAATTTAAAGAACCGCTTTTGAATTTAAGAAAAACACCTAACATATGTTAAAATATAATGTTGGACCTTTAAATTTTGTGTATTAATAGAAAAAAATTTGGACAGGTATTCAAGTTACAGGTGCTTAAAAAAAGCCAAATTTAAATTTTGGACCCCTTACAGCTCTTAAAAGGGGGGCGCAACAAAAAAATTTTCTTAACCGACTCCTACTAATTTTTGAGGATCTAACATCTCCCAAAATTTCAAGTTTCTAGCTTGAGTCGTTTAGAAGTTATGTGGGGCCGAAAATTTTGCAAAAACTGAGTATTGGATAACGGTAAATTTTAGTACCGATGGCAACCCAATGAATAAGTTTTTTAACAGTTTGTAAACTTTATAAAAGCAGCTATCTTTCGACGTTTCCAGATTGAAAAAATACCTCATAGAACTTTTGTTATAACGTTTTAAATAAATGGTTTCTTCCAAATTTGAGGGGCTGTAGCTTCGTAACGGGTGGGGCTATAGAAAAAAGTTCTTCCATGAAATTATTTTTTTTGCAATACCTACTCGTAGTAAAAATTTCTTCTCTCTATTTCAAACGGTGTAAAAGTTTGTGTAAACATACGGACAGACGGACAGACAGACGGACGGACGGACAAAGTTAAAATTAAGAAAAACCTTTGACACTGGTTGAAACTTCCGTTTTGTAGCTTTCAATTTTGTATATAAATAAAAAAAAATATTGACAGGTGTTCAAGCTATAGGTGTTTAAAAGCTAAATTTATAGTAAAATTTAAGGTTTTGGACCCCTTACAACTCCTAAACAGGGGGCGTAACAAAAAAAAATTCTTAACTAACTCCTACTTATTTCTAAGGATCTAGCTTTTCCTAAAATTTCAAGTTTCTAGATGGAGCCGTTCAGAAGTTATGAAGAGCCAAAAATTTTGCAAAACTTAGTATTAGATAACGGTAAATTTTAATACCGAATGGTAACCCTATACATTTGACTTTTAAAAATTCGTAAAGTTTATAAAAGCAGCTGTCTTTTACCGTTTTCAGGTTGAAAATATACCTTATAGAACTCCTTAAATAACTATTTAAATATAGGGCTTTTTCCGACTTTGAGGGGCTGTAGCTCCGTAACGGGAGGGGTAGTAGAAAAAAGTTTTAACATTAAATTATTTTTATTGCAATACCTACCCGTTGCTGATATTTTTTTGTCAATCCTACGTGAAAAAGGGACGGACGGACGGACAGAGTGAAACTATATAGGTACATTTTTACAAAATTTTTTGAAAATGTACTAAAAAATTAAAATGTAATTCTGATTATTTACTTATTATGGATAAAGTAATCAAAAGTCTTATCTTAAAATAGATGAGGTGTCATATTGACTTAGTTAATTTTTATTTTGACTTTAGTTTTCATATTTGAATTTTTTCTTAAATTGGCTAATGTATCTAGGTAATTTTTATACCCTACACCTATAGAATAGGTAAAGGGGTATATTAACTTTGGTATGGTGTTTGTAACCACCTAAAGGAAGCGAGCTAGATATGGAAAAGTATATATATTTGTGATCAGCGTGACCGCCTTAGTCGATATAGCCATGTCCGTCCGTCCGTCCGTCCGTCCGTAGGCACGATAACTCAAAAAATAATGGAGCTATCTTGATGAAATTTTAACTGTAGGTTACTAGGACTGAAAGTACGGCGGGGATTGCATATGGGCGAAATCGGCCCATGGGTTCGGATTCTGGACCTTTTAATCGGTTTCAGGGCTAACGAACAAATATAAAAAATCACGATAACTCAACAACTAATGAGGCTATCTTCATCAAATTTGTGCTGTAGGTTACTGGTAATGAAACTACTTCGGGGATTGCGTAAGGTCGGGATTGGACCATGGGTTCGGAACCTAGAACTTTTTGATCGAATTTAGGCCAAACGAGCATAATTCCGAAACCAATGAAGATAGAACCTCCAAATTTAGTATCAGGGTGTCCCTTCCTATTTCCTAAGTGCCTTGTGAATTTGGGTCCCATTGGAGTAGTGGGTCGGGGACCAGCCACACATTTCCGAAGACCTTAAAGCATATCTTTAAAATTAATAAAGATAACAACTTGAAAAAATGTAGAAGCTTCCAATTTGCCACAAGGGTGTTCTTTACTATCTCTTGCGTGTTCCCCTAATTTGGGATCAATTGGAGTGGTGGTTCTGTACCCCTCTCAGACCTCCCAAGTTTTAAAGGCTTATAATCGAAATTACTAAAAATAGTTACTTAAAATTAGGATAGACCGTTCAAATTGTGTACAAGGGTTAACTAGTACTATAAGTACAGCGCGGACTATATAAGGGCGAAATCAGCCCAACGGTTCGGATTCCGGACCTTTTAATCGATGTCAGGGCTAAAGAACATATATAAAAAATCACGATAACTCAACAACTAATGAGGTTATCTTCATGAAATTTGTGCTGTAGGTTATTGGCAGCGAAACTACGGCGGTGATTACGTACGGTGAGTATTGGACAATGGGTTCGGAACTTAGAACTTTTTGATCGAATTTAGGCCAAACGAGCATAATTCCGAAACCAATGAAGATAGAACCTCCAAATTTGGTATCAGGGTGTCCCTTCCTATTTCGTAAGTGTCTTTGAAATTTGGGCCCCATTGGAGTAGTGGATCGGGGACCAGCCACTCAGTTCTTAGGACCTTAAAGCATATTTTCGAAATTAATAAAGATAGTAACTTGAAACAAATGTAGAAGCTTCAAATTTGGCCCAGGGTGTTCTTTACTATTTCTTGCGTGCCCCCCTAATTTGGGATCAATTGGAGTGGTGGTTCAGAACCTCTCTTAGACCCCCCAATGTGTAAAAGCTTATCATCGAAATTAATAAAACTAGTAACTTAAAATTAAGATAGAGCGTTCCAATTGTGTACAAGGGTTAACTAGTATTGAAAGTATGACGGGACTGCATATGGGCGAAATCGTACCATAATTTCGGGTCCTGGAACCCTTGAAAAGTTCAAGGACTAACAAACATATATCTTAAAAACACCATAACTCAAAAAATAATGCCGGTATTTTGATGAAATTTAACAGTAGGTTACTAGTAATGAAAGTACCATGGGAATTGGTTGTGGTCGAGTTTAATTTCGAAGCCAAAGAATATATTTCCTATGTCCTATGTGTCTCCGAAATCTAGACTCAATTGTAGTGGTTCAGCTATGTTCAAAGGTACTTGCTGCATTTATGTAAAATTTATTTTTATATTTAAATGAATTATATGAAAAGGTCTAAATTTGTAATTGTATTTTAGAAATACATTTATTGCATATTTTGCGTTTATAAGCTTTTCTATTAGGTATATAAACTAACCATTTAAAATAATTGCAATTTTTAAAAATTTGGATTATTAAATATATTATGCTTTGATTATCTTTTTATCACAAAATTTAATAATTAGAATTTTTTCATTTTGTAATTGAATTGGAATAATTGTTTTTTAATATTTTTAAATAGATTAATTAGTAAGAATTTGTAGTATTTTTTAATAGATAGTGTAATTAGAAAATGTTTTTAGTATTATACAGTTAATTTGGTTAGCTATGACTTACGATCAAATTAATAACAGCTTCTATGGTGTTAAAATGACTTATGGATATGTCCTTAAATTTGAACCAAATAGGTGTAGGGTATTTCTAAGTCGGTTGCACCGACTGACTGTTTCTTTACTTGTTCATTATTAATTTGAAAATGATTCTCAGTTTGATTTTTAATTTCAGTTTTGGTGTAATATGGTTGAAGTTTTGTGACACGGTTAAGTTTTAAATATTTCGAAACATTTTGTTTTTTTCTGTTTTCATTAAGTTTTTTTATGTTTTAATTTTTAGATTTTAATAATGTTTCTTGGATAAAAGGATATTGTGCGGATGAAATGGTGCCGTTTACAAAATCAATTGGTCTTCTGTTAGTTGCAGAGTGGATCGTTTCGTTATAGATCTTAACAACTTTAACAATAGGATCTTCGTCAGATGGTAAGCCTTCTTCTTTTTCAACTACTCGTAAGATTCTAAGATGTTAATTTAGCGTATTGTGGAATTTTTCTATATCCGCATTACTATTGTGATTGTTTGGAGTAGTAAAGTGGATTTCAATTCCTTCACTGCTCAAGTAATTTTTAAAATTTAGACTATTAAAACCTTTTTCTCTATCTGTAACTATTCTTTTGGGTTTACCAAGAGAATCAAGATATTTCATAAGTCCATTTTTTAGGTCAGATCAGTTCCTTGACTTAATAGGATAAACTTGCGCATGTTTTGAAAATTTCTCTATAAAAGTAAGGTATGGATTGCCTTTGTTTTTGAACCAAATGTCCATGTGAACTATTTCTAAAGGTTTACTGGCAGTTTCTGAAATTTTAAGTGGTAGTTTTAGAGGATTACGTTCGTATTTGGCAGAATTGCAAATGTGACAATTGTTTATGACTCTTTGAATTTCTTCTTTAAATTTAGGAAAATAATATTTGTTTTTTAAATTTAGATAAACGATATTGATACCTCTGTGGTTTGTTTTCACATGTTGGTCGAGGATGAGTTCTTGTAATTCTAGACGATATAAAATATCATCAAGTAAGAGTGAACATTTATTTAATTTTAATAACTTATTTTTCGAGAAATATTTCAAATATGTATTTTGGAAAGCACTATAAATTTTGATGTCTTCAACCATAACTCCTACTATACCTTTATTAGGAATATGATTTTTAAAAATCTGTAAGAAGAATTCTTCATTTGGATCAGGATGTGTAAAAATTTTCCGTTTTCTCTTATGGATATTTATTAATTTGAAGTTTTGTGGAGAACCTTTTTTTATAATAATTTGGGTTTTATAGAAATTTATTGGTGATTCAGAAATTGGAATATATTCAGAGTTATCTTCACTTGCTGAGTGAATAGTAGCATCGGTTGAACGAATTTCACCAATATCTATTTCATTGTCAACACTATTTTCAACAGAATTTGCAACAGCATTTGTAGAGTGTATTTCATCAATATCCATTTCATTAACATTGATTTGTGCTCTAGATAATGCATCAGCAATTTTGTTTTCCTTTCCCGCAAGGTATTCGATATCAAAATTAAATTCTTCTAGTTTGATTTTCCATCTTTGCAATTTTGAATTAGGTTCCTTCAAATTGTGCAACCATTGTAAAGGTCTATGGTCTGTTCTGATAGTGAATTTGCGACCAAAGATATATGGGCGAAAATATTTAGTTGCCCAGACAATCGCAAGTAGTTCCTTTTCGATTGTGGAATACTTACACTCATGTTCGTTGAGTGTACGTGAGGCGTAACAAACTGGGTGGTTATTCTGCGATAGAACAGCACCGATCGCGAAATTACTTGCATCTGTAGTAACTACAAATTTTTTTGAAAAATCAGGATAGACCAATATTGGATCAGTAATGATCAAAAGTTTTAATTTTTCAAATGCTTCTTTATATTCAGGATTTGTGATATTAATATGTTTTCCTTTTTTTAAGCAATTTGTTAAAGGCTTTGAAATTTTTGCGAAATCTTTAATAAATTTTCGGTAATACCCAACTAACCCTAAAAAACTTTTAATTTGTTTCTGTGTTTTAGGTATTGGAAATTTCGTTATGGCCTCTACTTTATTTGGATTAGGTTTAATACCTTTAGTCGTGATGATATGACCAAGAAATTCAGTTTCTTGCTTCATAAATTCACTTTTATCCAATTGTATTTTGAGGTTAGCGTTATTCAATTTATTTAAAATTTTTTTCAAGTTGTCAAAATGTTCCTCTTTACTTGTACTAAAGATAATTATATCATCTAGATATACATAGCAAAATTTAACTATGTATTCTTTAAGTACCGAATTCATTAAACGTTGGAATGTTGCAGGAGCATTTTTAAGACCAAATGGCATCCTGACAAATTCATAGTGTCCATTATAGGTACTGAATGCGGTTTTCCTTATGTCTTCTGGTGCGACTTCGATTTGATGAAAACCTTTGGCAAGATCGAGCGTAGTGAAGTACATAGCCCGACCTAATTTATCTAGAATATCTTCCATATTAGGTATGGGATATTTGTCTTCAACAGTAATATTATTTAATTTCCGATAATCGATTACGATGCGCCACTTTTGTTTTTGTGATGCATCCAATTTTTTCGGGACAACCCATATAGGTGCGGAATAAGGGGAATCACTATTTCTAATGATACCTTGTTGAAGCATTTCTTCAATTTGATTATTTACTTCTTGGCGGTGGATTTCAGGATAGCGATATAATTTTGTGTAAATTGGAATTTCGTTAGTAGTTCTAATATTATGTTTAATAGCGTGAGTGAACGATAAATCATCACTTTCATGATAGAAAGCTTTATCGAACCTCTTTATTATACTCAGAAGTTCTTGTTTTGTCACGTCATCTAGATGGTTTATTCTAAATTCATTTTGGTCAAGAAAAATTTCATTTTGAAATATCTCAAGTTCTTTGAGAGGAAAAGGAATAAAATATTGTTTTTCTTCATTTTCATTGAAAAAAAAAGAATTTCGTTACCTGATTTGAATTTGATTATTTGATTTTCATAATTAATTTCAGTTATGAAGGGGATTAAAATATTATTACCTAATAGACCGTCAAATTTGTCATGAAATTGTAATTTCAGGAATTCTAATTTAGTGTCAAAACCAAATTCAAGAAAACAATCAATTCTTACTTTAGTATTACATATAGTAGTATTAGTAAGTGTTTTTACGCTAATTGGATTAATTTTTATACTATAAATAGGATTACAAATTTTTGTATTGATAACACTCATTGTCGCTCCAGTGTCTATAATAAACTTAAGTGGTCTTCCTTTGGATTGGATCTTTATATAAGGAAGTCGTTGTTCTGTGGTTCCGAGGCAATCAATTGAAAAATTTTGTACTTCGTTTGCAGTTATGTTATTCATATAAGCTTGTATTGTGTGGTCTACGTCCATACGTTTAGATTGTGAACTTTGAGGAATTTGTCGATTTGCAAAATTGGTATTATTATTTTGATAAGATCTTCTGTTTTGACTTGTATTATTTCTATTGTTAGAATCGTATTTATTATTAATATTAGAAGTATTTTGAAATCTGTGATCGTTATTATTACTGTGATTTTTATTATTATTGTTAATATTATTATGATTTTTGTTAGTATATGTGATATTATTTTGAAAATTGTTATTTCTAGGGTAATTACTAAAATTTTGTGAATAATTATTATATTTAGATTTTTGGGCATTTTGATTTCCGTTATTTCGAAAAGTATTCCTATACGGACTAAAATAAGCATATCCACCTTCATAAAGAATGTCCATAGCCTTTTCAAGAGTATCGGGGTTCCTACTATAAAGTATAGAACGCATTGGTTCTGGAATTTTATCCATAAAAACCCTTAAAGCCGTATTAGCATTATTTTGCACGGTATATGGAGAATTTACTTCATTTTTAGTACATTTTCAAAAAATTTTGTAAAAATGTACCTATATAGTTTCACTCTGTCCGTCCGTCCGTCCCTTTTTCACGTAGGATTGACAAAAAATATCAGCAACGGGTAGGTATTGCAATAAAAATAATTTAATGTTAAAACTTTTTTCTACTACCCCTCCCGTTACGGAGCTACAGCCCCTCAAAGTCGGAAAAAGCCCTATATTTAAATAGTTATTTAAGGAGTTCTATAAGGTATATTTTCAACCTGAAAACGGTAAAAGACAGCTGCTTTTATAAACTTTACGAATTTTTAAAAGTCAAATGTATAGGGTTACCATTCGGTATTAAAATTTACCGTTATCTAATACTAAGTTTTGCAAAATTTTTGGCTCTTCATAACTTCTGAACGGCTCCATCTAGAAACTTGAAATTTTAGGAAAAGCTAGATCCTTAGAAATAAGTAGGAGTTAGTTAAGAATTTTTTTTTGTTACGCCCCCTGTTTAGGAGTTGTAAGGGGTCCAAAACCTTAAATTTTATTATAAATTTAGCTTTTAAACACCTATAGCTTGAACACCTGTCAATATTTTTTTTTATTTATATACAAAATTGAAAGCTACAAAACGGAAGTTTCAAACAGTGTCAAAGGTTTTTCTTAATTTTAACTTTGTCCGTCCGTCCGTCTGTCTGTCCGTCTGTCCGTATGTTTACACAAACTTTTACACCGTTTGAAATAGAGAGAAGAAATTTTTACTACGAGTAGGTATTGCAAAAAAAATAATTTCATGGAAGAACTTTTTTCTATAGCCCCACCCGTTACGAAGCTACAGCCCCTCAAATTTGGAAGAAACCCTTTATTTAAAACGTTATAACAAAAGTTCTATGAGGTATTTTTTCAATCTGGAAACGTCGAAAGATAGCTGCTTTTATAAAGTTTACAAACTGTTAAAAAACTTATTCATTGGGTTGCCATGGGTACTAAAATTTACCGTTATCTAATACTCAGTTTTTGCAAAATTTTCGGCCCCACATAACTTCTAAACGACTCAAGCTAGAAACTTGAAATTTTGGGAGATGTTAGATCCTCAAAAATTAGTAGGAGTCGGTTAAGAAAATTTTTTTGTTGCGCCCCCCTTTTAAGAGCTGTAAGGGGTCCAAAATTTAAATTTGGCTTTTTTTAAGCACCTGTAACTTGAATACCTGTCCAAATTTTTTTCTATTAATACACAAAATTTAAAGGTCCAACATTATATTTTAACATATGTTAGGTGTTTTTCTTAAATTCAAAAGCGGTTCTTTAAATTGAAGAAAGTGTCTCTCAGTTTTATCCATTTTTGCTTAGATAGTAAAATTCTAAGTAAAATTCCAAATTTTGGTTTAATTTCTAGAACCTATAAAAATGGAGGGAGGAAGGGGGTGGTGAGTGAGACTAGATCCTTGAGAAATTTGGTAACCTTCCCTATTGAAGAGCTATTAGGACTTAGAAATTAAAAAATTACTATTTTTACAAGTAAGCAGTGACTTATTCCCCCATAGTATATATTTCCAAAATTAAACTGAGTTTTTAACACAATATAATTTTGAAAATGTACTTTTTTAAAAACCCTTGGTTTTTTTCATCACTTGTTTATTTTGTTATTTAACCTACGTAAACAATTTTTCATACTATTATACAAATCTACACTATTTGTAGAGAAATTAACGTTTCGTAAATTGTCATATAATTCCTGACTAGATTTTTTTTCTCCGAAATTATTTAAAAGCACATTTTTTATCTCAACCCAATTTTCTACATGATTGTTAATCTCTATAATTTCCCTAGCCTTATCAACTAATTTACTTTTTAATCTATTTAACAATATAACTTGACTTGAAGAGTCATATTTTAAAATTATAGGTATTACACTTTCAACTAATTCTAAAAATGTATTTAAATTCTCACCATTTCCATTAAATGTTGGCAGGTTTTCGATGTATTTAATTGGATCGATCTGCAAAACCAATGGTTGACTTGTTGCTGTTTGGTCCTGTGTTAATGACATTGTATATCTCTGCTCCAATCTCTTTGTTGATCTCGTTGTATTAATTTTGTTGAATGATGTTCACGTATATTTACACAAAAAGTTTATTTTATTTGTACCAGTATAATGGTATATTATTATAAGTATTATTAGTAGGAAATTTATTTATTTGTTTTTCCTTTTTTATTTTTAAATAGGTTTATTTTTATTTTATGGTTTATACTTTATTTATTTAGATATTAGATTGTTTTATTTGTTGTAGTTGTTATAAGTTTAGTATTTTATTTTTATATTTACGGTAATTTATTTTAGTAATTTTATTAATAAATTTATGGAAATAATTTTAAACTGTATGTAAAAGGTTTTAAATTTAAAATTTTTATTTGTGTTTTGAGTTTTTTTTTCCTTTATACTTGTTTTTTTTTTAAGAGTTTTCTTTTATTATTAAATTTTTATTTTTCTTTAAAAAATTTTTTATCACTTGATCCCTTATATTAATTTTTGGGATCCTACCGACTGTGCCATTAATGTTTTTAAAATTTTTTATTTGGAAAAATGTTAATAAAACAAAAAAAATCTTTAATTTTCAAAACAAGTACTTTATTATTGGTTGTCAGAAAAAGAACTAAAAAATTTTCTTAAACTAATTTTACTTAACTTAGTATAAAATTTTAGTTACGTAATACAATTTTGATTTTACGTAATATTTTACATTTCACATTTTAAGTGTGTTATAAAAAGAAAAGAAAAATGCTGATTTTACATTATCAGCGTTTTTCGATAATTTCTCAATAAATTTAAATTAATTTAATTTTAAAAGTTTTAACAAAAAAAAATGTTTGATCAGCTAATTAGTTATTTAAAAAAATATTTATTTGTTTAATAAAAAAAATGTTTGGTCGATTATGAAATAAAGCACTTGTGTTCAAGTGAGTTTAAAATAAAGAAAACGTAAAATGTAAAATTAAAAGAAAAATTTAAATTCGATTTAATTTAGAGAAAATGGCATTTTCCGTTCTTGTAGGATAATTCCATTTTCTTGTACAATATTGTTTGTTACAGTAGGTATCAAATTATCAGCAGAGGGTGGTGTGGATGTAACTATATATTTTTATAAATATAAATGATAAAATACTCAGTAAGAAACCTTGTTGTTTTATTATTTAATTTTTTATATATTTTTATTTAATATAATGGCACAAGGGAACTAGTTAATGCTTTATTTTTACTTAAACATCAAAGTAGGTATGCACGGGTATCTAAAAGATGACAAGGGCAACTATAGTCTTCCTCGTTATACCCTACACCTATAGAATAGGTAAAGGGGTATATTAACTTTGGTATGGTGTTTGTAACCACCTAAAGGAAGCGAGCTAGATATGGAAAAGTATATATATTTGTGATCAGCGTGACCGCCTTAGTCGATATAGCCATGTCCGTCCGTCCGTCCGTCCGTCCGTCCGTAGGCACGATAACTCAAAAAATAATGGAGCTATCTTGATGAAATTTTAACTGTAGGTTACTAAGACTGAAAGTACGGCGGGGATTGCATATGGGCGAAATCGGCCCATGGGTTCGGATTCTGGACCTTTTAATCGGTTTCAGGGCTAACGAACAAATATAAAAAATCACGATAACTCAACAACTAATGACGCTATCTTCATCAAATTTGTGCTGTAGGTTACTAGTAATGAAAATACTTCGGGAATTGCGTAAGGTCGGGATTGGACCATGGGTTCGGAACCTAGAACTTTTTGATCGAATTTAGGCCAAACGAGCATAATTCCGAAACCAATGAAGATAGAACCTCCAAATTTAGTATCAGGGTGTCCCTTCCTATTTCCTAAGTGTCTTGTGAATTTCGGTCCCATTGGAGTAGTGGGTCGGGGACCAGCCACACATTTCCGAAGACCTTAAAGCATATCTTTAAAATTAATAAAGATAACAACTTGAAAAAATGTAGAAGCTTCCAATTTGCCACAAGGGTGTTCTTTACTATCTCTTGCGTGTTCCCCTAATTTGGGATCAATTGGAGTGGTGGTTCTGTAACCCCTCTCAGACCTCCCAAGTTTTAAAGGCTTATAATCGAAATTACTAAAAATAGTTACTTAAAATTAAGATGGACCGTTCAAATTGTGTACGAGGGTTAACTAGTACTATAAGTACAGCGCGGACTATATAAGGGCGAAATCAGCCCAACGGTTCGGATTCCGGACCTTTTAATCGATGTCAGGGCTAAGGAACATATATAAAAAATCACGATAACTCAACAACTAATGAGGCTATCTTCATGAAATTTGTGCTGTAGGTTATTGGCAGCGAAACTACGGCGGTGATTACGTACGGTGAGGATTGGACAATGGGTTCGGAACTTAGAACTTTTTGATCGAATTTAGGCCAAACGAGCATAATTCCGAAACCAATGAAGATAGAACCTCCAAATTTGGTATCAGGGTATTTGGTATTTCGTAAGTGTCTTTGAAATTTGGGCCCCATTGGAGTAGTGGATCGGGGACCAGCCACTCAGTTCTTAGGCCCTTAAAACATATTTTCGAAATTAATAAAGATAGTTACTTGAAACAAATGTAGAAGCTTCCAATTTACCACAAGGGTGTTCTTTACTATTTCTTGCGTGACCCCCTAATTTGGGATCAATTGGAGTGGTGGTTCAGAACCTCTCTTAGACCCCCCAATGTGTAAAAGCTTATCATCGAAATTAATAAAACTAGTAACTTAAAATTAAGATAGAGCGTTCCAATTGTGTACAAGGGTTAACTAGTATTGAAAGTATGACGGGACTGCATATGGGCGAAATCGTACCATAATTTCGGGTCCTGGAACCCTTGAAAAGTTCAAGGACTAACAAACATATATCTTACAAACACCATAACTCAAAAAATAATGCCGGTATTTAGATGAAATTTAACAGTAGGTTACTAGTAATGAAAGTACCATGGGAATTGGTTGTGGTCGAGTTTAATTTCGAAGCCAAAGAATATATTTCCTATGTCCTATGTATCTCCGAAATCTAGACTTAATTGTAGGGGTTCAGCTATGTTCAAAGGTACTTGCTGCATTTATGTAAAATTTATTTTTATATTTAAATGAATTATATGAAAAGGTGTAAATTTTTAATTGTATTTTAGAAATACATTTATTGCATATTTTGCGTTTATAAGTTTTTCTATTTTCTATTATTACCATTTAAAATAATTGCAATTTTTAAAAATTTGGATTATTAAATATATTATGCTTTGATTATCTTTTTATCACAAAATTTAATAATTAGAATTTTTTCATTTTGTAATTGAATTGGAATAAATATATTTTCATTTATTTCAAGTTTGTTTGTTTTTTATACCCTACACCTATAGAATAGGTAAAGGGGTATATTAACTTTGGTATGGTGTTTGTAACCACCTAAAGGAAGCGAGCTAGATATGGAAAAGTATATATATTTGTGATCAGCGTGACCGCCTTAGTCGATATAGCCATGTCCGTCCGTCCGTCCGTCCGTCCGTCCGTCCGTCCGTCCGTCCGTCCGTAGGCACGATAACTCAAAAAATAATGGAGCTATCTTGATGAAATTTTAACTGTAGGTTACTAGGACTAAAAGTACGGCGGGGATTGCATATGGGCGAAATCGGCCCATGGGTTCGGATTCTGGACCTTTTAATCGGTTTCAGGGCTAACGAACAAATATAAAAAATCACGATAACTCAACAACTAATGACGCTATCTTCATCAAATTTGTGCTGTAGATTACTAGTAATGAAACTACTTCGGGAATTGCGTAAGGTCGGGATTGGACCATGGGTTCGGAACCTAGAACTTTTTGATCGAATTTAGGCCAAACGAGCATAATTCCGAAACCAATGAAGATAGAACCTCCAAATTTAGTATCAGGGTGTCCCTTCCTATTTCCTAAGTGTCTTGTGAATTTGGGTCCCATTGGAGTAGTGGGTCGGGGACCAGCCACACATTTCCGAAGACCTTAAAGCATATCTTTAAAATTAATAAAGATAACAACTTGAAAAAATGTAGAAGCTTCCAATTTGCCACAAGGGTGTTCTTTACTATCTCTTGCGTGTTCCCCTAATTTGGGATCAATTGGAGTGGTGGTTCTGTACCCCTCTCAGACCTCCCAAGTTTTAAAGGCTTATAATCGAAATTACTAAAAATAGTTACTTAAAATTAGGATTGACCGTTCAAATTGTGTACAAGGGTTAACTAGTACTATAAGTACAGCGCGGACTATATAAGGGCGAAATCAGCCCAGCGGTTCGGATTCCGGACCTTTTAATCGATGTCAGGGCTAACGAACATATATAAAAAATCACGATAACTCAACAACTGATGAGGCTATCTTCATGAAATTTGTGCTGTAGGTTATTGGCAGCGAAACTACGGCGGTGATTACGTACGGTGAGGATTGGACAATGGATTCGGAACTTAGAACTTTTTGATCGAATTTAGGCCAAACGAGCATAATTCCGAAACCAATGAAGATAGAACCTCAAAATTTGGTATCAGGGTGTCCCTTCCTATTTCGTAAGTGTCTTTGAAATTTGGGCCTCATTGGAGTAGTGGGTCGGGGACCAGCCACTCAGTTTCGAGGCCCTTAAAGCATATTTTCGAAATTAATAAAGATAGTAACTTGAAACAAATGTAGAAGCTTCCAATTTGCCACAAGGGTGTTCTTTACTATTTCTTGCGTGCCCCCCTAATTTGGGATCAATTGGAGTGGTGGTTCAGAACCTCTCTTAGACCCCCCAATGTGTAAAAGCTTATCATCGAAATTAATAAAACTAGTAACTTAAAATTAAGATAGAGCGTTCCAATTGTGTACAAGGGTTAACTAGTATTGAAAGTATGACGGGACTGCATATGGGCGAAATCCTGCCATAATTTCGGGTCCTGGAACCCTTGAAAAGTTCAAGGACTAACAAACATATATCTTACAAACACCATAACTCAAAAAATAATGCCGGTATTTTGATGAAATTTAACAGTAGGTTACTAGTAATGAAAGTACCATGGGAATTGGTTGTGGTCGAGTTTAATTTCGAAGCCAAAGAATATATTTCCTATGTCCTATGTGTCTCCGAAATCTAGACTTAATTGTAGTGGTTCAGCTATGTTCAAAGGTACTTGCTGCATTTATGTAAAATTTATTTTTATATTTAAATGAATTATATGAAAAGGTGTAAATTTTTAATTGTATTTTAGAAATACATTTATTGCATATTTTGCGTTTATAAGCTTTTTCTATTAGGTATATAAACTAACCATTTAAAATAATTGCAATTTTTAAAAATTTGATTATCTTTTTATCACAAAATTTAATAATTAGAATTTTTTCATTTTGTAATTGAATTGGAATAAATATATTTTCATTTATTTCAAGTTTGTTTGTTTTTTAATATTTTTAAATAGATAAATTAGTAAGAATTTGTAGTATTTTTTAATAGATAGGGTAATTAGAAAATGTTTTTAGTATTATACAGTTAATTTGGTTAGCTATGTCTTACGATCAAATTAATAACAGCTTCTATGGTGTTAAAATGACTTATGGATATGTCCTTAAATTTGAACCAAATAGGTGTAGGGTATTTCTAAGTCGGTTGCACCGACTGACTGTTTCTTTACTTGTTAATATTTTTAAATAGATAAATTAGTAAGAATTTGTAGTATTTTTTAATAGATAGGGTAATTAGAAAATGTTTTTAGTATTATACAGTTAATTCGGTTAGCTATGTCTTACGATCAAATTTATAACAGCTTCTATGGTGTTAAAATGACTTATGGATATGTCCTTAAATTTGAACCAAATAGGTGTAGGGTATTTCTAAGTCGGTTGCACCGACTGACTGTTTCTTTACTTGTTTTATTGTAAAATATATTTTATTCTACTGTTTACAATAAATATAGGTAATATAATGTAAAGAGTTTAACATTAAATATATAGGAACTGATTTTCTAAAGTACTAAAATGGGAAAAAAACGTTATTACTTCATTTAACAGCAAGGCATTTAGCTAAAAGGATAAATAAAGAAATCTATAAAAACAACACATAACAGAATCAACTTTATTTGAAATAAAAAATAACTTACCTAACATTCTGATAATGGCCTTTCTTGATTGCTGTTGTTTTGACTCTTTTTGCATAGATCCTTGTGTCACACCTATATATATACCAAATTAAAAATTCAATTTTGTAAGTTTAGAAATTAGTAAAGCATAAAAGAGAGGAATAGAGAATGTAGTATTTTATTATTTTTAAAATTGAAAGATATCTTTTTTTACATCGTTTCTTTTTTAAACTCGCTTTTGCATTTGAGTTTTCATAATATATTGAGTTTCAGGCAACAAGGTTTTGTTAATATCGTTTACGGTTATGGTCCAAATCCGAAAAGAAAAGGGCTCATCAACTTTTTATTGGTTTATTACAATATAAAAATTAATTTTTATCTATGTTTTACACTTAAAGTTCCCTAATTTTAATAGCTTAAAACAAGATTGTGTAATTTTAGTTGACTTCATTATTTTTGGGTTGGAGTCGAAATCGTATACAAAATTAGCCGACAACCAAAAAAGGAATATCATTTCATGTTTAATTAAAAAACTATTATTCGTTAAAAAATTTTTGTATAAAATAAAAGTAAGGACTGGCGAAATTTGAATTATATTATTCCTTTCTAAAAATAATATTTTGTTACAATTTACTAAGGTAATTTTTTTAAGCTATGTACTTAATAAAAACTCAGATTTTTAATTGGATGAAGCAGTTTATTATTTTGTAACAATTTTATGTTATTTATACTTCCTTTCAGTTTTGCATTAAAGGAATGTTTTTAATTAAATAATTTACTTTTTTTTTAACCACATTTTCAAAAGATTTTGTAAAAATGTGTTTATATAGTTTCATTCCGTCCGTATGTTTACGAAATGTTTACAAAAGCTTTTACATCGTTTGAAATAAAGAAAAAAAATTTTTACCACGCAAAAAAATTATTTCATAGAAAAACCCGACCCGTTAGGGAGCTACAGCCCCCCAAATTCAACCCTATATTTTAATTGTTATAACAAGAGTTCTGTGAGGTATATGTTCAATCTGAAAACGGAATAAGCTAACGTAATAAACTAAACGATATAACTTTTTAAATTTTTAGCAAAATTTTTGGCTCCACATATCTTCTAAACGGTTCAAGCTAGATTCTTGAAATTTGAAATTAGATTCATAGAAACAAATAGAGTTGGTTAATAAAAATTTTTTGTCACGTCCCCTGTTAGGGCTCGAAAATGAAATTCTGCTATTTTTAAACACCTGTAACTGGAATACCTGTTCAAATTTTTTTTAGTATACAAACTTCAAAGCGCCAGCATTATTTTGCAGCATGTGTCAAAGGTTTTTCTTAATTTTGAAGGGTGGTGAAGGTACAGACTCCCAAAAAAGCCCTGTATTTAAATTAGAATAACAAGAGTTCTATACTTTCAATCTAAAGAGCGCTGCTTTTATAGGCTTTACAAAAATATATCGCATATTATGTATAGAGTTGCCAATTTATGCTAAGTTTTTGGTACCACATATCTTCTGAACCATTTGTAACTTGAATAACTGCCCAATTTTTTTTTCATTAATATACAAAATTTAGAGGTCCAACATTATTTTTTAAGATATGTTAAATTTTTTTCTTAAATTTAAAAGCGGATTTTTAAATTGAAAAAACTGTCTCTCATCTTTGCTTAGATAGTAAAATTTTAAGTAAAATTCCAAATTTTGATGGAATTCACAATTTAATTCATAGAACCTAGGGGAAGGAGGCGGAAGTGAGGTTAGATCCTTGATGTATTTGGCTACCTTCCCCATTTAACCCCTCAAAGTAGAACTTAACAATTAAAAATTTACAGTTTTTATAAGTAAGAAGTTACTTGGTCTTTAATGTATATATTTCCTATATTAAACATAGAAGCTACAACTTTATATGTCGATAAAATACTCACTATGAAACACTATATAATTTTGATAATGTGCTTTTTTTAAAAAGGTTTTTGTTTTATTTTATATTGTTATATACAAATTATATATTTCTTTTTAGTATTAGAGATTCTTTAAGATATTTAGATTTACTGTGTGGGTTATGTTACAACTTTATAAGGCTAAAATAATGTAAAATTTCTTATATTGAAAAGTCAAAATACATTTTAGATGTGAAAAAGAATAGGAGTCTGAGTCGGCGGCAGAGTTGGCAGCTCTAGTTCCCAACTTCACAGCCCTTTTTTTAAAATAAAGTTATTCAATAAATAAATAAAGATTAATATTATATATTATATTATATCTCACCAAGATTTTGGCTATTTTTTGTTCTTGTCCTTATTTGCCAACCCATTCGTCCATACAATATTAATATAAGAATCATAGGGATACCAAAAAATAGAAGTGTTGAAAATTCCCATAATGGAAATCCAGGTGGATTATCAAGCATTGCACAAAAAGCCGAATCACATATTGTTGAGTTATCTAAAAATAAATACTTTTTTGTTATTTAGGAAATAATGCATTTTGAAATTAAAAAAAGACAAGATATTAGTAAAAACTAAGAATTTTATACAATAAACATTGTTCACAGAAACACACATTTATTAAAATATTTATAACAAAATGAAAATTAAAAACATATTTCTTAGAATCCTTGTTCCAATTTATCGTTCATATGCTGATTTTTAGAAATCTGTCCCTTACACAAAATCACCAAATTTTAAGAATTAATATTATGGCTTGTATCTAACTGAAACTCGGCTGTTACCCCTCCTTACCCGTTACCTGACCACTGGTTAGTAAGCTTAATGCTTACTCAATAACCTATCGAGACCCAATACTGTAATTTTTTCTTATTTTATTTCTTTTTTTGTTTCATATCTGTTTGTGTACTTAAAAAATTTGATTATAACACATAACAAATTTAAATTGTAATTTATTAAATATTAAAATCGTACAATTAAATTACGATAATTAATTTATTAAAATATTAAAGTCTTACATAAATCATAATATTATTAAAATTATTAAAAAAACGAGGAAGAGTGTAGTAGAGTAGACTGTGTCAATTCTGGAATACCCGTATGACTGTAACATATACTTTATATCATTTCGTTAAATACTTTTGGCAAAATTTCAAACATACAGCTTTATTAAGTGTAGTGTAATGCTCATATAAAAGAAGGGGTTGCATGGCAGCTACTTAAACCCTCTGCAGTAGATCAACAAAAGCTTGCTTAACTTTGGCCATTACACTAAACTATTGTTGGCACAATTTCAGACACTCAGCTTCATTAGGTGGAGAGTAATGCTCATATAAAAAAGAAGTTGTGTGGCAGCTACTGGAACCCACTGCAGTAGACCAACCAAATTTTGCAGAAACTTTGGCCATAAAACTAAACTACTTTTGCCAAAATTTCAGACACGCAGCTGTAATAGGTACAGAGTAATACTCATATAAAAAAAGAAGTTGTATGGCAGCTACCTGAACCCATGGACCAAAATGGCTGGATTTAAAAAGCGATGATGGCTATTGCAAAAAGATCCTAGCTCCTACAGTTTTTGAGTTATCGTGCGGACGGACGGACATGTATAGCTAAATCGATTTATTTTTCGATTCTGATCCGATCCATACACTTGAGTCTATATCTACCCCCCTCCTTCTCTGCGTCACAAATGTAATGGCAAATTTATTATACCCTTTGACTATTTAGTCATACGGGTATAAACAAAAAAACTCCAAGTTCAAAAGAAAAATCAAAAAGTTCTGGGATCCGAAGTCTTTGTCCGATATCGACCGTACGCAATCCCCGCAGGAGTTGCATTACTAGTAATCTAGAGCACAAATTTTTTACTGAAAGTACTAAGCAAATTAATAGAAGCATTAGATATGAGGCTTATGTAAATTATATTGAAAGAAAACCATATACATTGAAATTTAAAAGTATAACTATTGATTACGTAAAGTTAATTTTAAAATCTGTAAATTGCATGCGTGATATAAATTTTGCCAGTGCAAGTGTATTATTAGATGCTTTTGAGCTTATTGGCCAAAACTTATTATACATAATTAACCGGTCTATAACATCAATCGAAGTGACATATGGCGTACAACAGGGAAGTGTATTGGTAGTTTTATTGTTTTTGATATTTATTAATGATATGGAGAAGGTAGCGTAGTGAAACATGGCAAATTAATACAATTTATTGATGCTTTGTTATTTGTTGCTGGTAAATATGTAAGTGAATGTTTTGCTCAAATAAATATTGATTTAAATAGTTTAAGTAGATGACTAGATATGATTAAACTTAAATTAAATCTTGATTAAACTAAATGTTAAACAATTATTGGAATTAACAATGAAATTCTTAATATTGTAATTGAAAAATAAAAATATTGAAATAATTGAAGAAATAAAGTTTTTAGGAGTAATAATAGATTGTAAGTTAAATTTTAAGAATCATATTAATTATGTTTGCAAAAAGATCGAATAAAAGGTAATTTCTTTAGTAAAATCAGAAAGAAAATATATTTAAAGTGTGCAATTAATTTAAATAATTCAATGATCAAACCTCAATTTGAATATTGTTCTTCAATTATCTTTATGTGTAATGCTGAAATGACGGGTAGGCTGCAAAGACTCCAAAACAAATCTATGAGAGTTGTTCTGAGATTAAATCGCTATGTACACACATTCAATGATGGCTACTTTAAAATGGTTAAATATTTAAAAATAAATTAATATGAATATTTTAATTATTGTATTTAAAATAAACAAGTGAGGAAAAAAACAAGTAAAGCAACAGTCAGTCGGTGCAACCGACTTAGAAATATCCTACACCTATTTGGTTCAAATTTAAGGACATATCCATAAGTCATTTTAACACCATAAAAGCTGTTATTAATTTGATCGTAAGTCATAGCTAACCAAATTAACTTTATAATACTAGAAACATTTTCTAATTACACTATCTATTAAAAAATATTACAAATTCTTATTAATTTTTCTATTTAAAAATATTAAAAAACAAACAAACTTGAAATAAATGAAAATATATTTGAAATAAATTCAATTACAAAATAAAAAAATTCTAATTATTAAATTTTGTGATAAAAAGATAATCAAAGCATAATATATTTATTAAATCCAAATTTTTAAAACTTGCAATTATTTTAAATGGTTAGTTTATTTACCTAATAGAAAAGCTTATAAACGCAAAATATGCAATAAATGTATTTCTAAAATACAATTAAAAATTTACACCTTTTCATATAATTCATTTAAATATAAAAATAAATTTTACATAATTGCAGCAAGTACCTTTGAACATAGCTGAACCACTACAATTAAGTCTAGATTTCGGAGACACATAGGACATAGGAAATATATTCCTTGGCTTCGAAATTAAACTCGACCACAACCAATTCCCATGGTACTTTCATTACTAGTAACCTAGTGTTAAATTTCATCAAAATACCTCCATTATTTTTTGAGTTATGGTGTTTTTAAGATATATGTCTGTTAGTTCTTGAACTTTTCAAGGGTTTCAGAGCCCGAAATTATGGTATGATTTCGTCCATATGCAGTCCCGTCATACTTTCAATACTAATTAACCCTTGTACACAATTGGGACGTTCTATCTTAATTTTAAGTTACTAGTTTTATTAATTTCGATGATAAGCTTTTACACATTGGGGGGTTTAAGAGAGGTTCTGAACCACCACTCCAATTGATCAACTAGGGGCGCACGCAAGAAATAGTAAAGAAGGCCCTGGGCCAAATTTGAAGCTTCTACATTTGTTTCAAGTTACTATCTTTATTAATTTCGAAAATATGCTTTAAGGTCCTCGGAACTGAGTGGCTGGTCCCCGACCCACTACTCCAATGGGGCTCAAATTTCAAAGACACTTAAGAAATAGGAAGGGACACCCTGATACCAAATTTGGAGGTTCTATCTTCATTGGTTTCGGAATTATGCTCGTTTGGCCTAAATTCGATCAAAAAGTTCTAAGTTCCGAACCCATTGTCCAATCCTCACCGTGCATAATCATCGCCTTAGTTTCATTTCGAATAACCTACAGCACAAATTTCATGAAGATCGGCTCATTAGTTGTTGAGTTATCGTGATTTTTTATATACGTTCGTTAGCCCTGACACCGTTTAAAAGTTCCGGAATCCGAACCGTTAGGCTGATTTCGCCCTTATATAGTCCGCGCTGTACTTATAGTACTAGTTAACCCTTGTACACAATTTGAACGGTCTATCCTAATTTTAAGTAACTATTTTTAGTAATTTCGATTATAAGCCTTTAAAACTTGGGAGGTCTGAGAGGGGTACAGACAGAACCACCACTCCAATTGATCCCAAATTAGGGGAACAGGCAAGAGATAGTAAAGAACACCCTTGTGGCAAATAGGAAGCTTCTACATTTTTTCAAGTTGTTATCTTTATTAATTTTAAAGATATGCTTTAAGGTCTTCGGAAATGTGTGGCTGGTCCCCGACCCACTACTCCAATGGGACCCAAATTCACAAGACACTTAGGAAATGGGAAGGGACACCCTGATACTAAATTTGGAGGTTCTATCTTCATTGGTTTCGGAATTATGCTCGTTTGGCCTTAATTCGATCAAAAAGTTCTAGGTTTCGAACCCATGGTCCAATCCCGACCTTACGCAATTCCCAAAGTAGTTTCATTACTAGTAACCTACAGCACAAATTTGATGAAGAAAGCGTCATTAGTTGTTGAGTTATCGTGATTTTGTATATTTGTTCGTTAGCCCTGAAATTGATTAAAAGGTCCTGAATCCGAACCCATGGGCCGATTTCGCCCATTTGCAATCCCCGCCGTACTTTCAGTCCTAGTAACCTACATTTAAAATTTCATCAAGATAGCTCCATTATTTTTTGAGTTATCGTGCCTACGGACGGACGGACGGACGGACGGACATGGCTATATCGACTCAGGCGGTCACGCTGATCACAAATATATATACTTTTCCATATCTAGCTCGCTTCCTTTAGGTGGTTACAAACACCATACCAAAGTTAATATACCCCTTTACCTATTCTATAGGTGTAGGGTATAAAAAACCACATTTTCAATTTATATAGGATTTCTTACCGGGTATTTTATCATTTATTTTTATAAAAATATATACTATATTAATGTTTTTCAAATTTTTTTATTTCGAAAAATGTTAATAAAACAAAAAAAATCTTTAATTTTCAAAAAAAGTAGGTACTTTATTATTTGTTGTCAGAAAAAGAACTGAAAATTTTGTTAAACTAATTAGCTTAACTTAGTATAAAATTTTAGTTACGTAATACAATTTAGATTTTACGTAATATTTTACATTTCACATTTTAAGTGTGTTATAAAAAGAAAAGAAAAATGCTGATTTTACATTATCAGCGTTTTTCGATAATTTCTCAATAAATTTAAATTAATTTGATTTTAAAAGTTTTAACAAAAAAAATGTTTGATCAGCTAATTAGTTATTTAAAAACATATTTATTTGTTTAATGTAAAAAACGGTCGATTATGAAATAAAGCACTTGGGTTCAAGTGAGTTTAAAATAAAGAAAACGTAAAATGTAAAATTAAAAGAAAAATTGAAATTCGATTTAATTTAGAGAAAATGGCATTTTCCGTTCTTGTAGGATAATTCCATTTTCTTGTACAATATTGTTTGGTACAGTAGGTATAAAATTATCAGCAGAGGGTGGTGTGGATGTAACTATATAAAAATAAATGAAAATATTATAATTCAGTTATTTCATTAATTTATTAACTAAATGGCTATTAGTGAAATACTTCGAATAAAAACCCAATGCACTCAAAAAACCCTGTTAATAAGTTTAAAATATAATGTTTTCTTTATATTTCAATGTTAACGTTTAATTTTGGAAAAACTTACACTGGTGAAAAAGTTACAGTTTTATAAAAACTTAAGTTTTAATTTCTAAGACCTAGTAGCCCTTTAATGGAGAAGGTTCCTGTTCCTGTTCCGGTTCCTGTTCGTGTTAATGGAAAGTTTTAATTTCTAAGACCTAGTAGACCTTTAATGGAGAAGGTTCCCAGCTGTAAAATTTGTATATTTGTAAAAAAAAATTTGCACAGGTATTTACGTTACAGGTGTTTTAAAAAAGAAAAATTTAAATTTTCGAGCTCCTATAGTTCCTAAATAGGGGGCGTGCCAAAAAAATTTTTTTAACTGACTCCTTCTAATTTCGTAGGATCTAGCTTCTCCTAAAATTTCAAGACTCTAGTTTGAACTGTTTAGAAGTTATGTGTAGTAAAAATTTTCCAAAAATTAAGTTTTGCATAGTTGTAAATTTTGGTATCGTATGGCAACCCTAAACATTTGCTTTTTAAAAATTTATTAAGTTTATAAAAGCGCCTATCTTTTGCCGTTTTCAGATTAAAAATTCACTTAACATAACTCTTGTTATAACAATTTAAATATAGAGCCATTTCCAACCTTGGGGGGCTGTAGCTCCGTAATGAGTGGCTACAGAAAAAAATTATTCTACGAAATTATGTTTTTTGTAATATCTACCCGTGGTTAAAATTGCATTACTCTACTTCAACCGGTGTAAATGTTTTGTAAACATACGGACGGACGGACGGACGGACGGACAGAGTGAAGCTACATAGGCACATTTTTACAAAATTTTTTGAAAATGTGCCAAAAATGGGCTTTACCCAAAATATTTATGTAATAGAATTGTGTATAATAGAGACATACATGAATATGATTTAAGAAATAAAGATAACTTTAGATTAAATATGTATAGAAACGAGGAAGAGTGTAGTAGAGTAGACTGTGTCAACTCTGGGATATCCGTATGACCGTTCTATAAACATTATATAATTATTATTATAAACATTAATTACTTTTGTTACTCGAACCGTCAGCAGTAGACCAACCAAACTTTGCAATAACTTTAGCCATTATACTAAACTATTTTTGGCAAAATTTCAGACACCCACCTTCATTTGGTGTAGTGTAAAGATCATATAAAATTAGAAGTTGTATGGCAGGTACTCGAACCCGAACAGTTTAGTGTAATGGCCTAAGTTACTGCAAAATTTGGTTGGTCTGCTGCAAAGGGTTCGAGGAGCTGCCATACAACTCCTTCTTTTATATGAGCATTACTCTACACCTAATAAAGCTGAATGCTTGAAATTTTGCCAAAAGTAAATAACCGGATAATATAATTTATATGTTACGGTCATGCGGGTATCCCAAAGTTGACATAGTCTACTCTACTACACTCTTCCTCGTTTTTAAAATTAATTTAAATAAGGATTTATTGTATTATAAAGCAAATTAAATTTATTATGTACTCGTATATAAGTAAAAAGTTTATACTTCAGGAGAGGGGTTCTGAGCTATCACGATGACGTCATCACACAATGGTACTATATATCTCAAAGTTTCCGAATATATAAATTACTAGCAGATTTACCCGTCGTTGCCCGAAAGCTTGCAAATTGTAAAAAAGCAAGTTTCAGCAAATTTTTTGAAATACTACTTTGCTTATAAATGAAGCCACAAAAAAATATTGTGGAGCTCCGTAAACCCATCGGCCCAACAGCTTTTTATAGGTTTTTTCGTTACTTTGTTATATATCAGAAATGATTTAACCGATTAACTTCAAATTTTGTATATGTGTTCTTCTTTGAAAATGAAGTTCAATTTACTAACAGACTAGGAAGTTCTTAACCCCTGCCGACCCGACGATTGTTCAAAAAAAAATTTTTAAGTAAATTACGTCCATTTTTTGAAAGTAGGTACAACTTTTTTGAATTAGGGGAATACTTAAAAAAAAGGTTTGTAGAGTTCTTTTAATCGATTGCGAAACAAAAACTTTAAAAAACAGTTTGCAAAACAATTTGAACGATTATCTCTAATTTTTCTATACACGGTGCTTCTTGACAATTTGGTGCTCCTTGACCATGGTTTAGAAAAGGTTTAAAAATTTGCTTTTCAACTTATATTTTGTTAAGTACTCACCTGAAAGTTGTAATACGCTCTTCCTCGTTTTTTTATGATTTGATGAGAGAAATGTAGGCTTATTTTTTGGAAAAACTGTTTTAAAATACTATGTATTTAAGCATTATATATAAGAAATTCAATTTTTTGATTTTTAGATTTCATTTGAAGAAAACTGAAAATTTCATTGAATCTTTGTTCAAAACGCACAAACAGGTCAAAACCAAATTAACCCTGTGGGTTTTAATTAAAATGCTGCTACAAAATTTTCAATAAAATACTTTTAATCGTATAAGAAAATAAAATTTATAGAAAACTTCATGACGTCGTCGTGGAAAACGGGTTAATCGAACTTAACTAAAACTTTTTGCAGCCTCCTCTTTTAGACTACAAAATCAACCTGTAATATTGGACACAAATCGAAAACACAAAATTTTTTGAAAGTCCGCCAGGCCGAAATGGGTTAATTTATTCCAACCAAATTTATACAACCAATTCCGGTTGCTAAGAAGAACATTTGTGCAAAATTTAAAGTCAATTTGTCAAACGGTTTTGACTCGACATCAAAAACATTGAAAAAGCTTCTTTGCGCCCTCGTGCCCAAACGGGTTAACCGAACTCAACAAAAATTTGAGCCAGACTCTATTTTCGACTGCGAAACCACCTTGTAAAATTGGACACAAAGCGGAAACACAAAATTTTTTGGAAGCCCGCCAGGCCGAAATGGGTTTATTTATTCCAACCAAATTTATACAACTGATTCCGGTTGCTAAGACGAACATTTGTGCAAAATTTCAAGTCAATCGGTCTAGCCGTTTTGACTCGACATCCAAAAAACCAAAAAGCTTAAAACTGCTCTGGAGCCGCAACCTGTTGACTTATAAAAATGTGACATAGCCTATGTCACCCCCCTTGCTCCCAGAATTATTCCTTTAAAATTTTGTGACAATCGGACCAGTGGTTTTCACGTGAATCCTGGACAAACAAATAAACAAACAAACAAATTTTCTTCTTTATATATTAGACTAGCAGATTTACCCGGCGTTGCCCGGAAACTTGAAAATTGTAAAAAAGCAAGTTTCAGCCAATTTTTTGAGATACTACTTTGCCTATAAATGACAGAAAAAAATATTTGTGGAGTTCCGTTAACCCATCGTGGCCCAACAGCTTTTTATAGGTTTTTTCGTTGCTTTGCTATATATTAGAAATGATTTAACAGATTAACTTCAAATTTCGTATATGTGTTCTTCTTTGAAAATGAAGTTCAATTTACTAACAGACTTGAAAGTTGTTAGCCCCTGCCGACGATTGTTCAAAAAAAAATTTTTAAGTAAATTACGTCCAATTTTTTAAAGTAGGTACAACTTCTTTGAATTAGGGGAATACTTAAAAAAAAGGTTTGTCGAGTTCTTTTAATCGATTGCGAAACAAAAACTTTAAAAAACAGTTTGCAAAACAATTTGAACGATTATCTCTAATTTTTCTATACATAGTGCTTCTTGACAATTTGGTGCTCCTTGACGATATAGTTGAGGATGGTAGGTTTCCGGTGAACAATGTTAACTGAATTAAAATGACTATAGGTCAAAAGGGGATTTTCTTGAATTGCCAACGTTTGAATAAAATATAGTCGATTGTTTAGAAAAGGTTTAAAATTTGCTTTTCAACTTATAGTTTGTTTAGTCCTGAAAGTTGTAATACGCTCTTCCTCGTTTTTTTATGATTTTATGAGAGAAATGTAGGCTTATTTTTGGAAAAACTGTTTTAAAATACTATGTATTTAAGCATTATATATAACAAATTGAATTTTTTGATTTTTAGATTTCATTTGAAGAAAACTGAAAATTTCATTGAATCTTTGTTCAAAACGCACAAACAGGTCAAAACCAAATTAACCCTGTGGGTTTTAATTAAAATGCTGGTACAAAATTTTCAATAAAATACTTTTAATCGTATAAGAAAATAAAATATATAGAAAACTTCATATCATCGTCGTGGAAAATGGGTTAATCGAACTTAACTAAAACTTTTTGCAGCCTCTCTTTTAGACTACAAAATCAACCTGTAAAATTGGACACAAATCGAAAACACAAAATTTTTTGAAAGTCCGCCAGGCCGAAATGGGTTAATTTATTCCAACCAAATTTATACAACTAAATGCGGTTGCTAAGAGGAACATTTGTGCAAAATTTCAAGTCAATCGGTCAAACAGTTTTGACTTGACATCAAAAACATTGAAAAAGCTTCTTTGCACTCTCGTGCCCAAACGGGTTAACCGAACTCAACAAAAATTTGAGCCAGACTCTATTTTCGACTGCGAAACCACCTTGTAAAATTGGACACAAATCGGAAACACAAAATTTTTTGGAAGCCCGCCAGGCCGAAATGGGTTAAATTATTCCAACCAAATTTATGCAACTAATTGCGGTTGCTAAGAGGAACATTTGTGCAAAATTTCAAGTCAATCGGTCAAACTGTTTCGGCTCGACATCAAAAACATTGAAAAAGCTTCATTGCGCCCTCGTGCCCAAACGGGTTAACCGAACCCAACAAAAATTTGTGCCAGCCTCTCTTTTTGACTGCAAAACCACCCTGTAAAATTGGACACAAATCGGAATCACAAAATATTTTGGAAGCCCGCCGGGCCGAAAGGGGTTAATTTATTCCAACCAGTTTATACCATTAATTCCGTGTAATAAGAAGAACATTCGTGCAAAATTTCAAGTGAATCGGTCAAACCGTTTCGACTCGACATCAAAAAAACGAAAAAGCTTAAAACGGCTCTGGAGCCGCAACCTGCTGACTTATAAAAATGCGACATAGCCTATGTCACCCCCCGGACTCCCAAAATTATTCCTCTAAAATTTGGTGTCAATCGGACCAGTGGTTTTCACGTGAATCCTGGACAAACAAACAAACAAACAAATTTTCTTCTTTATATATTAGACTAGCTAATACCCGGTGCGCGTTGCTGCGCCTCTCAATGGAGGTTTAATTGAATTAGATGTTACTGTAAAAAGTTAACACAAAACTTACACACGGTTTACACATGTAAATTTTAAAATGTGTGAAAGCAATCTTTTTAAAACGATTTTTCTAGGATTATTCTAGTAATTTTTGAAACTTTCTGTAATTCAAAGCAGTACGAACTACTTTCCAAATTTTGACGTAATTTACTTAAAATTTTTGAAAAATCGGAGGACCGACTGTTAACACACTCAACTCCATTTTCAAGTTGCTTCACACATATAAAATTTGAGGTAAACCGGTCAAATCGTTTCTAATTTAGAGTTAAGTAACGCAAAAATCTATTAAAAGCCACTGTGCCCCACTGGATTAACGGAACTACACTTTCTCTTTGGGCAAAGCAGTATTGCGCAAAATTGGACGTAATTTGCTTCCAAATCACTCAACAAAATTTTTTTGAGGGTTTTCTTTTTAGCCAAAGCAGAATTTCATAAAATCGGACAAAATTCGGACCCAAAATTTTTTTTGACACCCCGTCGGCCTAACATGGGTTAATAAATTCCAAAACTGTTAATAGTGTCAACTCAATTCTCAAGGAGCATCACGTATACAAAATTTGAAGTCAATTGGTCAAACCGTTTCGAATTTAGAGTAAAGTATTGAAAAAACCTATAAAAAGCTGTTGGGCCGATCACAGATCACGGCACAGTGGCTTTTAATAGATTTTTGCGTTACTTAACTCTAAATTAGAAACGATTTGACCGGTTTACCTCAAATTTTATATGTGTGAAGCAACTTGAAAATGGAGTTGAGTGTGTTAACAGTCGGTCCTCCGATTTTTCAAAAATTTTAAGTAAATTACGTCAAAATTTGGAAAGTAGTTCGTACTGCTTTGAATTACAGAAAGTTTCAAAAATTACTAGAATAATCCTAGAAAAATCGTTTTAAAAAGATTGCTGTCAACAAAATTTTTTTTAGGGCTTTTTTTTAAGCCAAAGCAGAATTTCGTAAAATCGGACAAAATTTGGACCCAACATTTTTTTTGACCACCCGTCGGCCCGCCATGGGTTAACAAATTCCAAAACTGTCAATAGTGTCTACTCAATTCTCAAAGAGCATCACGTATACAAAATTTGAAGTCAATCGGTCAAACCGTTTTCATTTTAGAACAAAGAAGTTTAAATACTTGCACCACAGCCCCAACTTGTCGGTCCGTTAGAGTAAAATTTTTGGGCCACGATTTCTTTCCGTACCCAAAAACCCCTATATACAAATTTTCATGAAAATCGGCTGGGCAGTTTAGGAGTCTATTCGCTACATACAAACAAACAAACAAACATACAAACAAACATTCCCTTTTATATATATAGATTAGTGGGGATGGCGCCATCTGGTGGTCGAAAAACGCATTACAAAATTTTCCTAAGATTTTGTAGCATTTTAATTAAACCGTTATATTTTTCTTGTAAGACAGTAAACTGGAACCACTTTCTACAATATTGTATGGCATTATATTAGGGCATTTCTCATTTTGAATCCAACTCTAAGATCTCTTCTAATTCAGATTCTTGTGTATATATAATATGTTTATAAATCATTTAGAAAAGCTCATAATTCTGATTTAAGCCAACTCTAGTACCTCTAATAATATTTTTACATACGTATTTCAACAACAAAAAGTTTAAACTATGGGGTTGCCAGCCCAAAAGTCCCTCCAAATAAAAACCAACTCAATATTGTATCAAACTCTAAAGTACATTCTTACATTTTTAAATTCATATTTCAACTGGAAAACAAAAAGCCAAAATAAATTTATGAGAAATATAGTACGAAAATGTATTTTTTAATAAAATTGTTGTGTCATTTTTGCAGTTATGTTCTTTGGTATGGTTATTTGTCAACATATGCCATACTTATTGTATACCGTTGGAAAGAGACCTTTCTAACGGTAAAATTATAATACAGGGTGTTTTTGAAAAATTCATACTTATAGTGGTTTTTTTTAAAGTTTTAAATTTTTTTTTTTGTTTTTTAAATTTTCACATGACATTGCAATATCTCAAAAACCGTAGCACCGATTCAAGTGAAACAAAATGTATATGAATAATAATATCATGCCCTATAATAATGTAAGATGCTGGTTCCACTTTATTGTTTTACAAGAAAAATATATAATTTTAATTAAAATACTACAAAATTTTAGGAAAATTTTTCATTTGCATTTTTCGACCACTAGATGGCGCTATCGACACTAATAATTTATATATTCGGAAACTCTAAGATATATAGTATCCTTATGTGATGACGTCATCTTGATAGCTCACAACCCCTTTCCGGAACAATTTTTAAATAGTTATAACAAGAGTTCTGCTAGATGTATTTTCAATCTAAAAACGGTAACAGAGAACTGGTTTTATAAAGTTTATAAATTTTTAAAAGCCAAATGTTAAGGGTTGCCATACGATACTAAAATTTACTATTATGCAAAACACAATTTTTGCAAAATTTTTAGCTACATCTAACTTCTAAACGGATCAAGCTAGGGTCTTGAAATTTTGGTAGAAGGTTAAAAAAATTTTTTTGTCAAGCCTAAACAGGGGGCTATAAGGGCTCAAAAACTAAATTTTTCTTATTTTTAAACATTTGTAACTTGAATACCTGTTAAAATTTTTTTTTACAAATATACAAATTTAAAGCTGCAGCATGTTAAAGGTTTTTCTTAAATTTGAAACCGGCTCTTTAAATTGAAGTGATTGTCCCTTAGCTTTAAACATTTTTGTTTAGATTATAAAATTCTAGGTGAAATTCCAAATTTTGGTGGAGTTCACAATTGATTTCCTAGAACCTACAAAAATGGGAGGGTGGGACAGGAGGGAGATGGGCAGATCCATCATAAGTTTGCTAAGTAAAAATTCCCCGTCGATTGAAGGGCTACTAGATCTTTAAAAATTAAAACTTTCATGCTTTTATAAAACAGTAACTTGTTCACCAGTGTATGTTTTTCCAAAATTAAACGTTCAAGTTGAAGCTCCAACATTATATTTCGCACTTATTAACAGGTTTTCTTGAGTATTGATTTCACTAGTAGTATGTATATGCCGGTTCAGCGTCAGCAAAAGCTCAGGAGCTTTTTTAGTGCCGTTTCAGCGTCAGTAGTCAGCAAAAGTTCTCCTAAAGTTATGCAATAAAATTGTGATAAGTAAAAAGTTTTGTGCTTTTGAGTATTTTAAATTAAGCTTAGCGGTTAGAATATCAGTTATGTTTAAATTTTAAATTAAAACAATAATAAGCTTAAACTATTTTGAGTCTTTGAGTATTTTAAATTAAGCTTGGTAGTTGGGATATCAGTTATGTTTAAATTTCAAATTAAAACAGTAATAAGCTTAAGATATTGTGCTTATTGTTCTTAATTAAATATGAAAAGTTTTTAAAGTTTGGTTTAAGTACACAGTTAATATTATCAAAGTTTAAGCTTGATTTAATAATTTCGTGAAAATTAAAAAAAAAGTTTTATAAATTAAAAAAAATAAGCTTAAGCTATTTAGCTGAATATTTTTAATTAGACTAGTATCGCCCTGTGCTCGAAATTCGAGCTATTTTTGCTTTTAAGTTAACATATAAAATTCGTTTTGTGTAAATTATATTAGACTATACATAATAAAAATTATGCCAACAGTGTTGTCAACAATTCTTGCGCTTGAAATTTGCTTAAAAAAAATTTATAATTTTTCTTAATTATTAAAACGTTGCTAAGTACCGATTTTTGAGTTTTATTTCTATAGCTTAAGTCCCTTTAAAGAGAGGATAAATTGGTACAGTTAAATTAAATTAAAATTCTAAATACATATAAATATTATTCTAATAAATACATATTTCTAAACTTATACATATATTTATTGAAGTCAAGAACCCAATGCTGTCCTTCATATAGCGAACTGTATTTTTTTCTAAACATTTTAGTACGATATGAACTATGTTGTACGTATTCTGTATCCTAATTAAAAAACTCTATGAATACATAATATGTACAACAAAATATTACATATCATAATTCATAAGTTTAGTAATTAGTATTATATTATATTGAAGCTGCCAGAAGTACAAATAATAGTCAAGTTGACCGAAGTCCTTTTTTAAATTTCAATTTTAAGATTTATAGCAAAAAAAAAGTTTTTCAATAAATCAAAGAATAAATTTTTCCTACCCTTTTTTCATTTTTAAATTTAATAGCTACATAGGTAAATTTTTACTACAAATGTATGCCTATTTAAAAATCTGAAAACATGCGAAAAATGATTCTGAATTGCTTAATTTACTTTATACATTTTTGTCTAGTTTATTTATTTTATATTTCCTAAGTTTTTTATTGACAAAAATATATTTCTATACATGGTCATGAGCCATGACTCATAAGTTTCTTAAAACAAATAAATATTATTGCTTTTATTCCTTTAAGAGGAGTAAACTCTTTTCTACTCTCAACTAATGCCAGCTACTTCAGCCCTTGTAAAAGAGTATATGACAGAGTAGATAAATAATTTCCGGCAGATGGCTTTAATTAAAATTCTCTTGAATAGGTTATGTTAAATCATATTTTTTATTCGATAACCAATAAGCACTTACCCCCTTCCATATTAAAAAATATTGTTTATATTTATATCAGCAATAAACCTTATTTTTTTCACTTTATTAATATTTAAATACTATTAAATATAATTAACTTCTCAAATGACAGGTGGTTTTAAAATGTCAAATATGATGATAATCTGACAATTATGTACTCCTGAAACAAAAATTAGCGTTCCATTTACAAACTACGCCTATCTAATCTTCATGTACACTTTTTGATATATAACATTCGTTCGTTTTGTCAAAGTAAAACTAAAAATAGTTTTTTTAATTATAAACAAGTAAAGAAACAGTCAGTCGGTGCAACCGACTTAGAAATACCCTACACCTATTTGGTTCAAATTTAAGGACATATCCATAAGTCATTTTAACACCATAGAAGCTGTTATAAATTTGATCGTAAGACATAGCTAACCGAATTAACTGTATAATACTAAAAACATTTTCTAATTACCCTATCTATTAAAAAATACTACAAATTCTTACTAATTTATCTATTTAAAAATATTAAAAAACAAACAAACTTGAAATAAATGAAAATATATTTATTCCAATTCAATTACAAAATGAAAAAATTCTAATTATTAAATTTTGTGATAAAAAGATAATCAAAGCATAATATATTTAATAATCCAAATTTTTAAAAATTGCAATTATTTTAAATGGTAATAATAGAAAATAGAAAAACTTATAAACGCAAAATATGCAATAAATGTATTTCTAAAATACAATTAAAAATTTACACCTTTTCATATAATTCATTTAAATATAAAAATAAATTTTACATAAATGCAGCAAGTACCTTTGAACATAGCTGAACCCCTACAATTAAGTCTAGATTTCGGAGATACATAGGACATAGGAAATATATTCTTTGGCTTCGAAATTAAACTCGACCACAACCAATTCCCATGGTACTTTCATTACTAGTAACCTACTGTTAAATTTCATCTAAATACCGGCATTATTTTTTGAGTTATGGTGTTTGTAAGATATATGTTTGTTAGTCCTTGAACTTTTCAAGGGTTCCAGGACCCGAAATTATGGTACGATTTCGCCCATATGCAGTCCCGTCATACTTTCAATACTAGTTAACCCTTGTACACAATTGGAACGCTCTATCTTAATTTTAAGTTACTAGTTTTATTAATTTCGATGATAAGCTTTTACACATTGGGGGGTCTAAGAGAGGTTCTGAACCACCACTCCAATTGATCCCAAATTAGGGGGTCACGCAAGAAATAGTAAAGAACACCCTTGTGGTAAATTGGAAGCTTCTACATTTGTTTCAAGTAACTATCTTTATTAATTTCGAAAATATGTTTTAAGGGCCTAAGAACTGAGTGGCTGGTCCCCGATCCACTACTCCAATGGGGCCCAAATTTCAAAGACACTTACGAAATACCAAATACCCTGATACCAAATTTGGAGGTTCTATCTTCATTGGTTTCGGAATTATGCTCGTTTGGCCTAAATTCGATCAAAAAGTTCTAAGTTCCGAACCCATTGTCCAATCCTCACCGTACGTAATCACCGCCGTAGTTTCGCTGCCAATAACCTACAGCACAAATTTCATGAAGATAGCCTCATTAGTTGTTGAGTTATCGTGATTTTTTATATATGTTCCTTAGCCCTGACATCGATTAAAAGGTCCGGAATCCGAACCGTTGGGCTGATTTCGCCCTTATATAGTCCGCGCTGTACTTATAGTACTAGTTAACCCTCGTACACAATTTGAACGGTCCATCTTAATTTTAAGTAACTATTTTTAGTAATTTCGATTATAAGCCTTTAAAACTTGGGAGGTCTGAGAGGGGTTACAGAACCACCACTCCAATTGATCCCAAATTAGGGGAACACGCAAGAGATAGTAAAGAACACCCTTGTGGCAAATTGGAAGCTTCTACATTTTTTCAAGTTGTTATCTTTATTAATTTTAAAGATATGCTTTAAGGTCTTCGGAAATGTGTGGCTGGTCCCCGACCCACTACTCCAATGGGACCGAAATTCACAAGACACTTAGGAAATAGGAAGGGACACCCTGATACTAAATTTGGAGGTTCTATCTTCATTGGTTTCGGAATTATGCTCGTTTGGCCTAAATTCGATCAAAAAGTTCTAGGTTCCGAACCCATGGTCCAATCCCGACCTTACGCAATTCCCGAAGTATTTTCATTACTAGTAACCTACAGCACAAATTTGATGAAGATAGCGTCATTAGTTGTTGAGTTATCGTGATTTTTTATATTTGTTCGTTAGCCCTGAAACCGATTAAAAGGTCCAGAATCCGAACCCATGGGCCGATTTCGCCCATATGCAATCCCCGCCGTACTTTCAGTCTTAGTAACCTACAGTTAAAATTTCATCAAGATAGCTCCATTATTTTTTGAGTTATCGTGCCTACGGACGGACGGACGGACGGACGGACGGACGGACATGGCTATATCGACTAAGGCGGTCACGCTGATCACAAATATATATACTTTTCCATATCTAGCTCGCTTCCTTTAGGTGGTTACAAACACCATACCAAAGTTAATATACCCCTTTACCTATTCTATAGGTGTAGGGTATAAAAAACATTATTCGATGTTGAAAGTGTGAAATAAACTTTTCAATTATTAGAATGAAATCTAAAACATACGACGTACAATTTTTATACGGCAGTACGTCAATACGTCTGTCTACATATCCATTATCGGTAAACCGATACGCGCGTACAATATTTATGTTTTAATTTAGTACCTACAAAAAATATTTTTAATTTCATATTATAGGTATTTTGAATATGAGATATTTTTTAATAAAAATTATTGTAAAAAAATATTACTTTTTAAAACATAATATTAGAAATATAAGAAAAACCAATAATAATATTTTTATACATTTTGTCAATATTTGTAAATTTTAAAAGTTCGAGATACAGTACATTGCGTTACGCGTATTTTCGCTGCTCTAATGTAAATTTATGAACCTATTTATTTCTCAATTTTTTGACAGAAATTATACGCTGCGCGCTTTTATTTAGGTTAGGACCTAAGAAAGAAATAACTTTTTTTGAGAAAGATAATTTTTTTAGTTTTGCAAACATATTGTACCTACTGTAGGTATTTTTAATTTATTTGAATATTTGTATGTTTTAAACTAAATTATTTAAAAAAATGTTATTTTAAAATATTTTATTTTTAAAATTTAATCGCAGCAGCATAAGAAAAAACAATTACAATATGTATTTTTATACACTTTGTCAATTTTTAAATTTTAAAATTTAAAATTTAACACGTCGCGTATGCTTTAATGTAAATTTTTTTACGTAACTAATTATTTCAAAATTTTTTGACAGAAACTGAATGCCGTACATGCTGATTTTGGCTAATCCATAAGAAACAAATCATTTTTCTTAAGAAATATTATTTTTTTTTTTAAGTTTCTGCATATTTCAGAATTCGGTTTTTAATTTTACAAAAAACTTAACAAAAAGCAACCACAATTTACAATTTACAAAAAAATTTTTTTTTAGTACCTACTGTATTATAATAAATTGCAAACAAAAACAAAATACAGTACTTTTCGGTTATAACGACCATTATGGGACTGAAAATATTCGTCGTAATAAACGAATGTCGTTTTAAAAGAATGCTGTGAATTTTGAAAAATTAGTATAAGACTTGAACATTGTAGAATGTGCTGATTCTAGAATGGGCACTTCGAACTCATTTGCTAACATTTTATTTGATGTGACAGCCTCAAGCCTATGTATAGTGCTTTTTCTTCTATTGATATTTTTTTTGTATTTGTGATGCGTTATTATGATTGTTTTTATATTCAAAACTAAATAAAAAACACTTAATTAATCGCCAAGCAACATTATTAGATATAATAAGTTTAAATAAAAGAAATATCAATGTAATAAAAAACTTACATTTTTAGGTAAAATTTAATTCTTTATCAAAAAGTGTAAAGTTTATTATAATTAAAATTGAACCGAGTTCGTTATAAATGAAAACTACTGTATAAACCAAATATATTGCTTCCATTTCGAACAGCTCTCATTTAAATTCATGTACCTATTTATTTGTAAATTTTTTGACAGAAATTATACGTCAAATTTTATTTCAGTTGAAGATTATTTTTTAGTTTTTTTTGCAAACATATTATAGGTATTTTCAATTATTTGGAATGTATGTTTTTTAAAAAAAAAATATTATTTTAAAATATTTTATTTTGAAAACTTAATCGTAGCAACATCAGAAAAAACAATTATTACAATATTTTTATACGCTTTGTCAAATTTTAAAATTTTAAATTCCGAAGTACAGTACATAACATACCTACTTATTTTTTTAAAAATTTTTTGACAGAAACTGCACGCCGTATGCATTTATTCTGGTTAATTCCTAAAGAACACATAATTTTTCCTAAGAAATGTAATTTTTTTGTTTCTGCAAACATATAGCAAAAAAAAAAATACAGTAAAGCTCGCTTATAACGACCATGAAGAGACAGAAAATATTCGTCGTAATAAAAAAATGTCGTTTTAAAAGAATGCTGTGAATTTTGAAAAATTAGTATAAGAATTGAATATTGTAGATTGTGCTAATTCTAGAATGGGCAATTTGAACTCATTTGCTAGATTTTTATTTGATGTGTCAGCCTCACCTCTATGTTTATAGATGTATATATGCTTTTTCTTGTAATGAAATTTTTTTTGTATTTTTGATGCGTTATTATGATTTTTTATTATATTCAAAAATACATATAAAAATACTAAAATAATCACCGAGCAACATTATTAGATATAATAAGTTTAAATAAAAGAAATATAAATGTAATAAACAACTTACATTTTTAGGTAAAATTTAATTCATTGGCAAAAAGTGTTACGTTTATTGTAATTAAAATTGAACCGAGTTCGTTATAAATGAAAAGTACTGTATAAACCAAATGTATTGCTTTCATTTCGAACTCATTTTTTTCGTTCACTTTTTATGATAAAGAAAAAACAAAAACAAAAAAAAAATTTTAAAAAAATTTAAATCTCCTTGTTCATTGAATATTTGAACTTAACAAAAAAAAAGAAAGATATACATAAGTCGGCGCCTATAATCTTTTGATTTAGATTTAGCTGCGAGTTAAAACCGAAAATGAATTACTTTTACACAGAAAGTCGGCGCATAATATTAGAGTCATAAGCCTCAACTTTTAAAAGCGTGACCGTTAAATTCAAATTTACGTTAAATTAAAGACGGATTTTCACCTGAAAAAACGCAATATTCTAAAAAAAAATATCATTGTCCTATGAAAACAAAAAAAACCTTTATTTTGGTTGTTGTTTCATTAAAATTGGTCAAATAGTTTGCTCTAAAAAAGGATATTTATATTTGTATGGGAAAAAATAAGCCGATTAAATATTATGATATGAAAAGTTTTTTAAATTTGGTTTATACTTAATATTATCCAAAACCAATAATATTATTGGTTTATACTTAATATCGTCCAATATGTTTGAAAATGAAGCTTCCAACTGTCATTTTAAAGTTGAAAAGCTTAAAAAATCGATGGAAATTTTTTGTTTGATTATTAGCTTAACTGCAAAAGTTTTTAAAAAAAATGAAACAAATAAACGTTTGAAATTATATTGTAAATTTTTTTTATTTTGTTTTTTTTTTTTTGTTTTTTAACTTGAACTTGATCACGTTTTCAATAAGTTTAAGCTTGATTTAATATTTCTGTGAAAATAGAAAAAATGTTTTATAGGTTTTGAGTTGAATATTCTTGATTAGATATGAAAAGTTTTTATAGTTTTGGTTTAAATACAAAGTTAAAATTAAAATTGAAAGACTTTTTTAATGTGTGTATCATATTTTTTATTTTATTTAAACATCTTTAAATTGTGATTTTCTATTAAGCTAACAAAAATTTGATTTTTTTTTTATATTGTTTTTTTTTTTACAACTATTGCTCAATGGCATAATGCCCCCAAGCATATGTTTTTATATTATCTTCAGTTACATATCTTTTATTATCTAATGAACTTAAAGCTACTTTATTTAAATTTTGTGTATAAATTGTATGTAAATATGATCTAAATATTTTCATTTCTTTAAAACAAGTTTCATTTTTTAATAAACAATTTTTATAATTATCTAATGTTAAAGAATTGACAACATATTTTTTTATTCCTTTAGCTTTTTTAATAGTTTTATTTTCATATGTTTGAAGGAAATACATTTTAGATTTTAATCCAATAAATTCAGAAACAATTTTTCCATTAAATTCATCTTTTAAAAGACCTAGAACTTTTTTATTCATTAGAGGAAAATTAAATAAATTGTCAGATGGATAATCTGATGTATCAAAACGTTTTGGTATTTCATTAAATATTTCAGCGTAAAAATCATCTGTCTGTATAGTATAAATGAAACTGTCAGTGTCTGTATAATTTAAAAAAACCTTACTACCATATTTAGGTTTAATATAATCATAATGAAAATCATACATAAGAATTTTAGATTGTTCGAGTACCGTAAATCCCAAATATATAGGTTTGTCATAACATATATTTGTATGATTAAGCTGAATGGCTATCAAGTTTTCAGTAAATCTAGAGTGACTATGATAATTTGGTTTTGCTATTAACGCTCGCGCACCTAAATGTCTTCCTTGACTTTCCCAAGATGTAGCTATTTTGACATTTTTTCTTTTATCTACATTTTCCATTGTTTTACCAAAAACAGCATTATTCATTAATTTAAAATAATCTTTTTCAAAAGCATTTTTAGCCATTGACCTGTGTGCGTTGTTTAAATCAATATATTTTTTTAACCAATTGCTTTGTGTGAATTTTAGTACTCTATAAATTTTTTTGGGAATCAAGCCGTTTCGAAGACACTGTTTTAAATTTCGATAATGGATGATATATTTGCGTTTGTTTGTTAAGTCAACTAACAGTTTAGGAATTTTACCTTTCGGTGGAACTTTGTTTTCAGCACAAAAAGGAAAATCATTGTGCAAATCATGTAAATGTTGAGGGTAATCTAAATCCACTTCTAAAACGTAACCAGTTTGCGAATCATCGGCAACTGAAAGCACATCAATATTTTCAGGAGTATCAACCCACTGAAAATCTTTATGAGGTAAATATTGGATCTTTGCCCATCCATATAAATTGTTGGCATCTTCATATACTATATATTTGGAAGGTTCGTTTTTTTTATAAGATTCCCCCATAAATTTATTATTTGCCACTGAATGTCTAAGTGAGCACTGACTAATTCCACCACGTATCCCTTTTTTAAAAAAATTATACATATCAACATCAGTTAACAACTCTAATTTTATATCAGTGTATTTTAACATAGCCGCCCATGACAAACCTGGAGTAGTGTAAAAATTTGCAGGATCTAAAGAATAGATTTTGGAGCTTATTTTTCGAAAATTTTCAAAAACATCAGTCAAAATAAGTATAACTGTTTTAAGGTAAAGTTTAAGATAGTCCCATAAATTTTTACATTTAAACGTATTCCATACATTAACTGCATGAATGTAGTCTTCATCGGAACATGGTGTATTTGTCATTTGATTGGTAAAATTGTCTTGTGACGGTAAACATGTTTCGTCAAGTCGTTCAATGGAATTTAAATACTCATAGGGAAAAACTCCCTTTCGAGTCATAAGTTTAAATTTTTCATTATTATTGAATTCTTTTTTTATATGAATGAAATGGTTTTCATTTAAATTTTTACACAATGAATCAAGGCTAGAAGCCATAAATCTGAAGCTATCGAGAAAACGTAAATAAAATGAATGATTATCATCTATTGTAATTTTTTTAGATAATGAAATATAACGTTCTTTATTCAAAGGAATGACACCAATATGTCCATTCACTTCGTTTAGTTCTTTAAATAAAAGATGACAATCATAGCCGGAAAAATTGTGAAAAAATATTGGAAAAAAATTTGATCGTCTATACAATAAGTTGCAATAAGAATGAGCAGGACCTCTATAATTGCCAGTAAAGTGGCAATGGTCTCTAATTCTATTATTAAAATCTAAATGCTTACCACATATGTGACACGTTGCTTGAACCAATTGTTGTAGCTGCTCATCCAGTGTTAGCGGATTCATCGGTTTTGAACTCATAAAGAAGGTTGAATATAATTCACTGCATGTTTCTGTCATTGATTGGATAAATTCCTTAGCACAGTTAGCTCCATCAAATTCTTTGAAACAGCTTAGACCATCATCAAAAGAACATTTAATGTAGTAAGAGAAAGCTACTGGAACATGTTGATGAATGTTTGTTGTTGAACACATCGTGGAATCAGAATTGCATGTTGCAATAGGTTGTAAAATACTCTCAGCATCGGCATAAATAACAAAAGGTGTTTTCAATTGTTGTTGATAATTCTTAAACTCCAGTGTATTTTTTTCAACAGACGGAAGCTTTGTAACTACTTTATTGCATTCGGGTTTGTGTAAGTCACGTTGTTGTAATGTATGAAAATGTTGCAAGCACATATTACAAATATAAATATGATGAATATTCCTAGTTACAGACCGACTTATCAATCTTGATAAATGTTTTATGTAAACAAAATGAAATTTTTCATCCCTTTCCAAAAGCAATAGATTGACATGAAACTTTTTTTCACATTTTGTCAAATAAAATGGCCCTACAACCTCATATTTCTTATTAATGACTTCCAAGCCAAACAAATTTATGCTTATTTCATTATTAAGTTCTTCGAATAAATTTAGTTCAGACAATTTAGTTGGAAATTGCATATTGCCAAAATTAAGTTGTAAAACATCGCCAAACTCAAGCTTGACTATGGGTTGAGAAATGTCGCTAATTTTGTATGAAGATGTTCGTTTTGCATTTTCAGCGGAAGTTTGTAAGGCTGATACTAAACTCCACTTAAAACAGAAGTTATCATTATTGTGGATATTAATGCAGGCTTTTTTATCTTCTATATTTTTTGGTAACTTAATATAACTAGAAATGTGGATTGGTTCATATTTATTGATATTTATTTCCACGTGTAAAATTCTAATTAACGCCCAGCCACTATCTTTTTCTTGGAAGTCTTCTGCTTGTTGTTGAATAACGTCTTTAGCATTTTCAAAAAAATCATTAAGATCGTCTGCCTGTGTTATGCTTAACATTCGAGTTTGAAAAGATTTGATTGATATATTTTCAAAATCTTCTTCTGTTGGTTTTATATATTCACCGAAAAGTTCCAGATTCGCCTTAATGACATTGTGCTTTTTTAGTGAATGTCTCAACAATTCAATGATATCGGGTTGAGCCTTTTCTAAAAAGTATGATGGGTTTAACATGCCTTCATCATCATTATCTCTAATAAATGTTTCTAGTCTATTTTGAAAACATTCATTGATACACCTAACATTAGTTTTAATGACTTCTGCTGCATTTTTCTTATGTTCATTTGTCCGAACATGGTAATTCCACAAATTATTTGAGATGGCTGTTTTGCACTTCTTGCAAAATTTTGTATTTTCATAACCTTCTCTGTGGTTTTTTATATGTTCTAATAAATTGTTTTTTCGATCAAATACTTTTTGACATAAATCACATTTATGTTTTAATTGTACATTTATTGAACATTTATGGCTTTTAAGATTGTCCGACCTTGTGAAAATTTTTTTGCACTCGTTGCATTCCGATTTGATTTTTTTATTTGCTGAACTCATTTTAAGTTGTTTTTTTTTTTTTTTTTTTTTTTTTGTTTTAATTTAAGTAAAAATTATTTGGTAACTAAAATGGACTATAACATAAGATCATATATATATACTTTTAAAAACCACAGCTGCAGCAGCCTTCACAACATTTTAATTTATATGATATTTTTCAAAATACTGCAACAATGTTGTATCGTATTAGAATTTTAACTTTAAAAAACTAAAGAAAAAAAAAAAAAAATTGCATAAATCCAACTTTTAACCCCCCCGGGACAACTTTTTAATTTATATTATATTTTTCAAATACTGCAACAATGTTGCATCTTATTAGCATATTAACTTTTTTAGAAAGGCGCGCCGCCGCCACCCACATTACTATTCTAATCATAAAATCATAAAAATAAATCTATTAAAATATTTTTTTGGCACCGCGCAGCTGCAGCAACCTTCACAACTTTTTAATTTATATGATATTTTTCAAATACTGCAACAATGTTGTATCGTATTAGAATTTTAACTTTAAAAAAAAAAATAATTGCATAATTGCATAATGAGTTAGTTATGTGGTTTTTATTTTATTTTTTATATGAGTGTGGAAGTCATATATAAAGTTTTTCATATATAAGAACAACAATTTTTCTTTACTATTATTAAAAATTATTTACTTTATTAAGAGTACATAATACATATTAAAAAAAAAAAATTGTATAAATCCAACTTTTAACCCCCCGGGACAACTTTTTAATTTATATTATATTTTTCAAATACTGCAACAATGTTGCATCTTATTAGCATATTAACTTTTTTAGAAAGGCGCGCCGCCGCCCACATTACTATTTTAATCATAAAATCATAAAAACAAATCTATTAAATTATTTTTTTGGCACCGCGCAGGTGCAGCAGCCTTCAAAACTTCCCTCTTTGTCAAAAGTGTTTTTGTTGTTTAAGTTATTTACTTCAATTTACATCTATTTATATACAAGTTAACAAACAATAATGACTTTTTTAATAGAAACAAAAGCTTTAACAAAGAAATTCCAACAATGTTCTTGACATAAATTAAAATAAAAATTCGTAATAAAAAATAGTATATAATACATACTAATTTAACAGTTTTTCATCATAAAGCTAAACAGTTTTCTAAAGTAATATTTAAACCAACAATACAACATGGTTAGTAAAAATCAGATATTTTAAATTAAAATTAAAAATAATATTTTTATACTAAAAAAAAAAAATTTAATTTTTTTTAATTTAAGGATTTTATTAACGATATAGTAACAAGTGCAAAAGGTGATTACACTGCATATCACAAAATAGACATTTTAATTATCGATTTCCTGTACGACGTGCAAGAATTTAAATTTATACATGTCTCGAGGGGAGGCCGAGCTCTTCTGTGTACATTAAAAAATACTTTGACTCAGGAAGAAACAACAATTTGGATGCCGGATCGAATAACAAAAAAAGTTAAAACAGATGAAGATTTGAAAAAGCTGAACGATGAATCATTCTATTTGAAATTTATGGGAAGAAATGAAAAAAAGTTTAACATGGCCATCTTTGAGCTGATTGCGGCAACAGAAATTAATTCGCAAGAAAAATTCCTGAAATAAAACGTTGTATATACAATTATTTTAAAATAAAGAAAAATTTTTTTTAAAAATATTATAATGTTTTTTTAATTGAATATTTTCAAACTTTATAGCTCTTTGTGACTTAATTTCTAATTTGTCCTCTGTTGGCATGCTTTCGTAACTAAATAGGTCTTTTTGTTTTGGAGAGGTTGATGAAGTACAGATTAGATCAATCTCTGTTGGCATTTTATCATAACAATAAAGATTTTTTTTCTGGGGTATTGTTGATTTTGTCTGATTTTACTGTTTCTACTGGTCCGACACTTAATATTTCATTCTTTCCTGGAGTTGTTTTTAAGTCCAAGGGCTCATGTAAAATTAGACTACAATTCAAATTGAATTCGTCACACTTCCCAATAACATTTTCAAAAGGTTCTTTTACTAAAAAGTCTTCCATTTGGTTTTTTAAATTGATTTTATTGTTAGGCAATATTTAAAAAATACAAATGGCAAATTAAAAATCAAAATCTTCTTTTATACTTTTTTTTTTTTTTTTTTTTTTTTTTTGAGCATCATTAGAAAATTAATAGTACTCTAAAGGTAAAAATTTGAATTCATCACACGTATTTCTTAATCTATTACACACTTGCATTAAAGTGCATAATGAAATGGGAAATGAATTTTTGTAATTCCAATTTTTTTTTCAAAGCTTTTATTTGAGAATCAATTAAATGTATACGAGTATATATTTATAGTACTCGATAAAAGAAAAATAAGCAACAAGTGTACGGCATTTGTTTCCTATGTTTCCAAACGCTGCGAACCCCTCGCACGGCGGGGGTCTGTACGGTCGTGGGCTGTGCGGTCGTGGGCTGTGCGGCAGGTGGGCCTAAATTATCGTAAATTGATTTTCAGATGCCTGCGAGATGATTCGTATTAGGTATAAATAAAGGTTTTAAATTATTTGTCCAAAAACGGTCTGTGAAGATCCGAAAACGGTCTGTGAAGGCCCGAAAACGGTTTGTGAAGGTCCGAAACGGTCTGTGAAGGTCCGAAAACGGTCTGTGAAGGTCCGAAACAGTCTGTGAAGGTTCGAAACAAGGGGCCCCTTGGCGCGAGGGGCCTGTATTCAAAACTAGTTTCGGTCTGTAAAGGTCCGCAAATGGTCTGTGAAAGTCCGAAACGGTCTGTGAAAGTCCGAAACGGTCTGTGAAGGTCCGAAAACGGTCTGTGAAGGTCTGAAGACGGTCTGTGAAGGTCTGAAGACGGTCTGTGAAGGTCCGAAAACGGTCTGTGAAGGTCCGAAACGGTCTGTGAAGGTCCGTTAATAGTTTTAAAAATTTATTGCTCTATAGTATATCTATGTATCCCCACTTTTTTTTATGAAATCAGAGTTTTAAATAAAAGGCTAGGTTATTAATTTTTTTAGTACATTTTCAAAAAATTTTGTAAAAATGTACCTATATAGTTTCACTCTGTCCGTCCGTCCGTCCCTTTTTCACGTAGGATTGACAAAAAAATATCAGCAACGGGTAGGTATTGCAATAAAAATAATTTAATGTTAAAACTTTTTTCTACTACCCCTCCCGTTACGGAGCTACAGCCCCTCAAAGTCGGAAAAAGCCCTATATTTAAATAGTTATTTAAGGAGTTCTATAAGGTATATTTTCAACCTGAAAACGGTAAAAGACAGCTGTTTTTATAAACTTTACGAATTTTTAAAAGTCAAATGTATAGGGTTACCATTCGGTATTAAAATTTACCGTTATCTAATACTAAGTTTTGCAAAATTTTTGGCTCTTCATAACTTCTGAACGGCTCCATCTAGAAACTTGAAATTTTAGGAAAAGCTAGATCCTTAGAAATAAGTAGGAGTTAGTTAAGAATTTTTTTTTGTTACGCCCCCTGTTTAGGAGTTGTAAGGGGTCCAAAACCTTAAATTTTACTATAAATTTAGCTTTTAAACACCTATAGCTTGAACACCTGTCAATATTTTTTTTTATTTATATACAAAATTGAAAGCTACAAAACGGAAGTTTCAACCAGTGTCAAAGGTTTTTCTTAATTTTAACTTTGTCCGTCCGTCCGTCTGTCTGTCCGTCTGTCCGTATGTTTACACAAACTTTTACACCGTTTGAAATAGAGAGAAGAAATTTTTACTACGAGTAGGTATTGCAAAAAAAATAATTTCATGGAAGAACTTTTTTCTATAGCCCCACCCCTTACGAAGCTACAGCCCCTCAAATTTGGAAGAAACCCTTTATTTAAAACGTTATAACAAAAGTTCTATGAGGTATTTTTTCAATCTGGAAACGTCGAAAGATAGCTGCTTTTATAAAGTTTACAAACTGTTAAAAAACTTATTCATTGGGTTGCCATCGGTACTAAAATTTACCGTTATCCAATACTCAGTTTTTGCAAAATTTTCGGCCCCACATAACTTCTAAACGACTCAAGCTAGAAACTTGAAATTTTGGGAGATGTTAGATCCTCAAAAATTAGTAGGAGTCGGTTAAGAAAATTTTTTTGTTGCGCCCCCCTTTTAAGAGCTGTAAGGGGTCCAAAATTGAAATTTGGCTTTTTTTAAGCACCTGTAACTTGAATACCTGTCCAAATTTTTTTCTATTAATACACAAAATTTAAAGGTCCAACATTATATTTTAACATATGTTAGGTGTTTTTCTTAAATTCAAAAGCGGTTCTTTAAATTGAAGAAAGTGTCTCTCAGTTTTATCCATTTTTGCTTAGATAGTAAAATTCTAAGTAAAATTCCAAATTTTGGTTTAATTTCTAGAACCTATAAAAATGGAGGGAGGAAGGGGGTGGTGAGTGAGACTAGATCCTTGAGAAATTTGGTAACCTTCCCTATTGAAGAGCTATTAGGACTTAGAAATTAAAAAATTACTATTTTTACAAGTAAGCAGTGACTTATTCCCCCATAGTATATATTTCCAAAATTAAACTGAGTTTTTAACACAATATAATTTTGAAAATGTACTTTTTTAAAAACCCTTGGTTTTTTTCATCACTTGTTTATTATAATAAAGAACAAAATGAATTGCAACAACAGCAACAGTAGTAGCAGAAAAGCTATAGTTGATTTACAATTTGTTATTGGAAATAACAAACAATATTTTTTGAAAGAATTTTCTTTGATAGCTGATGGTTCTCTAATACCAGTGTTTTTTATATTTAAAGCACCGTACTCATTTGAAGAATTAAATAGTGATGTTAAACGACAAAATGAGTACAACAAAAATAACATTAATAACATGGATTGGAATGATGGCTTTATAGAGTATTTAAAAGTTAAAAATGTCTTTGAGGAACATTTAACAACTATATTTGATGTTGTTTATGTAAAAGGTCTTAAAAAAAAACAATTTTTAGACACTTTTATTTCAAATTCAGTAAAAGTAATCAATTTAGATAACAAAATTCCATCTCTACAGAAACTAAGAAATTACATCACCATTTGCCCTCACCATCATAATACAAAAAATTTGTTGCAAAGATGTGCTGTAAAAAATTGTATAAACTTGTACATGTATTTAATAAAAGATAATAATAATAGTTGGCTTTAAAAAATATTTGTTTTATTTATTGTTGCACAATATATTTTTTCAGACATAAACAATGGTATTTCATAAAATAGTCTAGAATAATTACACATATAAAAATCTTCTTGTTCCAATTTCAGTTTATTCCTTTCAATACATCTATCGAAATACTTGAATACATATTCCCGCACATTTAATTCAGCTCCATTGTTATATGACATCACTGTTTGTATAAAGTCCAACATAAGGCAAAAGCGGGTGTACTCATCTAGTTCCAATGTTAGTTTTTTAGTTTGTTCTGTATGATTGAATTTCAGTGGAAATTTATTTGAATTTAATTTAGGTTGAATGTTTGTAAAATCTACATAAAAAGCATGCCACTGCAAATAATTCATCTCGCTAATGACTTTGCGATGACGCTGAAAAATTATTGTTGCAGCTAAATTTTCAATATTAAATCCAATTTGTATTTTTATTGTTTGTTTTTTATCCAAATAGTAAATATAGCTTAATAAAAGATTTTTTTGTTGTGCCTCGTCCTCGTTATCGTTGTTTATTTGCTTTTCGGTAAATACTTCAGCATTTGATGTTGGCTCCATGTTTTTTTTTTAAACTGTTAAAGTTTTATAAGTTGAAAGTTTTTTATTTATAGTTTTTATCGTAAACATTTTTTGAAAATTTTCCGAAACATTATTTGTATTTTTTTTTATCGTTTTTGGGTGGGGATGACATTGTGTTGAATAAATTAATAAAATTTTTGCTCTTGCGCTTACATCGCATCCATAAATATACACAACAATATTGTCCACAGACTGATGTAAGGTCACTTTGTAAACGCTTATTGTTGAAAATAAAACATTTTGATTGATTTTGTAGAAATTTCACAATCTCATTGTGGAATGGCGGATTTCCAAATGAATCAAAATATTCTATACAGCCTTGAACTGGCACGAAAATTGCTAACCAATGTGTTCCTTTTTTGGTAGAAGTGTCGGTGTTTATTACTAAAATACCAGGTTTTGAAATATTTTTCGGTATTTGATCAAGAGCAAAAACACCATTAAACAATTTACTTGTGACATTATTACATTTCAGCGCTTACGTTATCTGAAGTGTATTCATTTTTTTGTAAACGGGAAATATCAATTAGCTGAGTATTTCCACTTATGTATGCCGTTAAAAATTCAACTTTAAGTTTACCATTTGTGAACACTATATCGAATTTTTTCAGCAAATTTATTAAATTATTAGTTGTTTTTTCATTGTCCATATGTCCAAAAGAGTAATTCTTGATGTCCGTTCTTTTTAAATCTTTGGTTGGGAATTTATACTTTAATTCCTTTACAATAGTTTTACATTTTTCTTTTATTCCAGCCACAGCAAGGTTTTTAGCAAATATTGTATTGTTATCATCCGTACAGAATGATAAATCTACTACAGCGTATGCCATTTTCAAATGAATAGAGATGCTCCACTATGCTTCCTTTTATATGTTTACGTAGACGTTGCGATTTTTATCAATTTCGATACTGGCATCGAATTCTGCAAACACAATACATGTTAATGTTGAAGTTAATGGAGAACTGAGTCTTGCTTCAATCTTTACTACTCCCTGGTTTAATAAACTTTGACATGTATCAGTTCCAGAACCATCTGGCGATAAATCAAAAGCTAGTATTGTATAACCTTTTGAAAATAGTTCTTTTGAAATTTGATGGCCTTTATCAGAATGATGTATACCTGTTCCGCTAAATAGTGTTAAATATGCACGAGAATTGCAATTGTTATTCGACGTAAAACTGGTTTCAATTGCAGAGTTGGGTGTAGGCACTCCATTCACATATAATTGAAATTGTGTGAGATTTTGATGATCGAAATGGTATGGATTTTTTGATCTTTTACCATTAAAATTTTCATTATTAACCATACAAAATAAAAGAGCTTTTGGTATTTGCTCTATAAATATATTATCCAATGATATGTTGGATGTGTTAGCTGGAATTGTGAATGTTTTGATTTCACTTCTCGTATAAAAATATTTTGCGTTAGTCTTTTCCAAAACAGTATTATGTGCTATTAATATGCTTGGATTAATTGTTAAATGTTTCATGTATAATGTAGCTTCAAGAATTTTTAAATAGCTTTCGTCTGAATCATTGAAAAATAGAAAAAAATCTTGTTTTTCTAATGCCAAAGCAATTCGAATGTCAACGTTATTTAAAAGTAATTTGGAAGTGTTGAAAAAATCTACATGTAATTTTCCCATTAATTCTACTATTGTAGAATTATTGTATAATTTTTGCCTTGATTTAGAACCAGAATTGTTAAAATCATTTACATTTGGTTTATCCATTTATAATTAGATAATTTAGTAAAGTAGTTAAGTATGCTTTATAATGGTATAATGAGTCTGACGGAGTGATGTTTTTTCCATTTAGAGTTACATTACATTGTTTAATTAAAGAGTGTAATAAATTATTTACAACACTGGGCTGTGAGGCTGCTTTTGCATCAGCTCCGGTTCCTACTTTATCATTTGCACTCCAAACTGATCCATCTTTTTTTAATATTTGAATTTTAAATTTGATGTAGGTTGACGATAAATCTCGATATATATCTCCATTTCCAAGCGAAACAAATTCAATAGTTGATGGTGACGCCTCTAAAGAAGCTAAAGGAGTGTATGCTACTTCTTCTGAACGCAATATACTTGTTTGTATTGGTAATGATGCAAAAAGATCAAGTTCAGATTTCATACACTCCATATTTAATTGAATATATCAGAGGTTTTAATTTGCTTTTTTCGTCGCGTCGACTTTAAATGTGTCTTTTTAGAAACTGCTCGTCGTTTTATACTGCTCCTTCTTTTTATGGCTTTTCGCCTTCCACCATACATCGAATGCAGTTGATTAACTACTGATTTTCTTAGATTTTTCATGCCACCTTTACTTTGATCAATTACAGTTTCTTTTATGTTTGCACCAGATGCTATATCATTAAAAATATTTTTACTTGTGTTCATAGTTTCTGTTTTAATTAAGTTCCAACCTGATGTAAAAACTGGCTTTAAGTAACGAATTAAACTTCCGAATATATTTCCAAAACCACGACCTCTTTGAATAGTTGGATAAAATTGTAATAGAGGTCCAATATCGTTGATTCCTGCACCTACTTGAGAGGAATAATATCTCACGTAAGCTCTTTCCATGTTTGATATGATATCATATTTGAGTAGTAGTATTTATATTGTTTTTAAGCAATCATTGCTTTTTAAAGTGCAGTACAATTTTTGTTGGATAGTAACTGGAAACAAAATTTATTCCATCGCCGTATTGGTTGCAAATTTTAATCGCTATCGTTTCAAAACAATTTTTTTCTATAGGTATGTATTGAACATTTTCAAATTCAATATTTGTAGGTATTCTGCAATTTTCTACGTTGATAGCTCTTAATGCACGTACTTTGCTACTTCCAAAAACAGATGATTGAACTATATCTGAATATATCATCACCATTCCATTAATTTCATCTTTATTATTAGCAATAGCTAATTTAAATAGTTCAGGTAATTTTGTTTTGAAATTTTTTATATTTTGTTTCTGTCGAAATAATTCATTTACCAATGTTTTTACATTATAACTGTGATTAACTTTTATAAAGAAGCTGTCTTCATCAAAAGTCTGTGATATTCGAATTAAACCTTTTTTGTTTTGATTTGCTACTTTTTGAAAAGTTATATTATCATAATTTTTAGTATTAGAAATATATGTCAAAACTTCATTAAAAAATTCTTTGAAAACTTGGTTCCGAGTAAATCCCGGATTAGGAATTATATTCTTAATAAGTGTTGGCAAAAAATTAAATTTCCAATCATCCAAATGTAATTCCGAATCGTCATATGAATAATATGTGTAACCTATAGATTTGGTTACTTTAATTTTTTCATGAGGTTTTTCAATGTTTTTTACATAAACATTATACTGTCCAATATTAATAAGAGCACAATTCTCCTTGTTAAATTTTTCCGTTTGTAGGAAATCGTTCAGATAAACTTCTGAAAGACCTACTTTCCAGTTTCCGTTTCTTAAATCAAAGTGAATAGGCAATTTATTTTCGAATGAAGCTAAAGTGTTGTCTGGAAAAAGTTTTAAATTATCATTACTAAACAATGTTACATAGAAGTCATCTTGACTATCCATCTTTGTTAACTTCTTTTAAGACATAAAATGTTGCACTATTTATATGTTGTCCATTCCGGTGTTGATGAAGTTCTTAGTTTTGGACTTCTTAGTAAAGGTTTTAATTTTCGTTTTTTTGTTTCAGGAAACTGTGAAAGTATAGTTGAGGAAATTGAACTACCGGCCGATCTTAGTGTCTTCTTTTTTTCAGGAGATGGTACAGCAACGGTAATTATATCACCACTTGGTGTTTCAAACATTCGATAATCAGAACTTAGAGATGGTCTTTGTACTAGTTTTTCGTCTTTCAACATTTTAGTTTGAGCTAATTTTCTAAATGAATTTTCATCATCTAAATCGATATCCATATCTGAATACTCTTTTTTAGGATCATATTCAAACACTTCATCAGTAACTAATGGTACAGAATTAGTCTGTGTTGATGTTGATTTGTATTTAGGTAATTCGGTTTCTGTATATGCATTTCGTTTAGAAAAGAATTTTGTTTGAGTGCCTGTATCAAATGTAGGATTATTAGCCTTTTCTGGTAATTTTTTTGCGTGTCTTTTGTTAATTCCATATTTGAGGAGATTTTGACGATATAAGTACCATTTTTGCAATGGTTTTAAGTTTTTATCATATAAAACTTTTTTCATTTTTTGATCTAATAAATCCAAGTTTTTATCATCTTGAAATAATTTACTAAATTTTGAAAATATTTCTGGTGACATTACAATCATTCGCTGCATTATGTCTTACTGAGTAATTTCCCTATTACACCAGATAATATAGTTCCGATTAGAGTTGGTAAAAACCCACCATGTTGAACTAATATTTTTCTTTTGGCTTTTATACTTTTCTTAGCACAGGCTAGAAATCTCAATTGTTTTTTATGTTTTTTTAATTTTGCTTTTTGTGCCGATGATAGTTTATTATTACCATTTAATATATTGATTGCAATTTCAGCAATAGTTTTTATAATATCATCATCACAATATTTAAGAATATTTCTACGAAATATCTTGTTGTTGCACTTTCCTAGTACATGTAATATATGTTGGTTTTTCTTCAATCGTTTCATACTTTTGACAGTTGTTATTCAAATCACCCGTATCACAGAAACATATACAATATTCTTTGGAAAAAATATTAGTTCTAATACGAAATAAATCGTTAATGTATTGTGTTAAATCCAACACAATATAACCATGAGGTTTTGATGTTGACTCATTATATACTCTCAAGAAACCCTTTATATTTTCTGGATATAGTTGCCTAGCAAGAGGAAAAATTTGCGATTTGTCTCGAGGATTTTTGAAAAGCACTAAATATTTACAATTTAATGAAATATCTCTTGAAAATTTTCCCTGATGAAAAACGTTTTGTGTTAACAATATAATGGATAAATTACGATGGTGTGAACCTTTAGTAAATAGCTCACATACCTCTTTATTTGCAGAATCTAACATTAAGTCATCTAGAACAATTAACGTAGGTTTATTTTCATTACCACTAAATTCTTTTGGGATACTGGTATAAAAGTCTATATAGGGAAAAGTTAGATTTTTTGGAATAGCAGAAATTTCTGGATTACACCATTTTATTGTTTCAATTTTCGGAGAATTCAATCTATCAATATTTTCAATTAAATTACACACAAATGTTGTTTTCCCACATCCAGATGGTCCCGCTATCATCATTGTAAATGGATGAATAAAATTAATCATTTTTGGTCTGTGTCTGATAAGAAACTGAATTTAAAATACAATTTAGAGAACATATAAAAGCAGCGAACATATTCTTAGTACTGTCATTTTGAATTATGGAAGTGGAGGAGTTCTTAAATATTTATTCCTCCGTCATATTAGATGATCATAAGAAACTAATATTACATCTATATAAACACATTAAAAACTTTTCTGGAGTAAAAAAATTCACTTCAATTTATGGTACTCATTTTACCCTTTGTCCGTGGGCATATGATAATTCTACTTCTGGACCGGACACATGTGAATGTCACACAATAGAAAATTATAGAATCACTTTAGAAAATTTAATTAAATGGTACGAGAACAATGTCGAGGCTACAAGTCGTGTCAGAAATTCATAGAGGCGCTAGAAGAAACTTTACACGAAGAAAATTTATTCAAAAGGGTTTAAATGATACTTGGCAAATTGATTTGGTTGAAATGACTCCATATGCAAAATTTAATAAGACATATAAATATTTATTAACCGTTATTGATACATTTTCAAAATTTGCGTATGCTGAACCGATTAAAAACAAAAGCGCTGATAATGTTTTAATCGCAATGAAAAATATTTTTAAGCGTGCTGGTAAAAAACCAAAAAATTTACAATCTGATCAAGGTACGGAATTTTTCAACAAAAAATTTCAAAATCTAATGAGGAAATATAAAATTAACCATTATCATACATATTCAGAACTAAAAGCATCAATTGTAGAACGTTTCAATCGCACCCTAAAAAACATGATTTGGAAACAATTCAGTTTACAAGGCACATATAAATGGTTACCTATTCTGTCATCGCTAATAGAAAAATATAACTCAACATATCATCATACAATTTAACTTCCACCTAAAAATGTTACAAAGAAAAATGAGAAATTTTTATTAAAAACTGTCTACAATAAATTAAAAGTATTCCGAAAAGCAAAATACAAAGTTGGAGATTTTGTTCGTATAAGTAAATTTAAAGGTATATTTGCAAAAGGTTATCAACCTAATTGGTCAACAGAAATTTATACAATAGCGAAAATAAAAAGAACTGATCCAATAACATACAATTTACTTGATTACACACAAAAACAAATAAAAGGCAGTTTTTATGAACCTGAACTTACATCTGTTAAATTTCCTAATGTTTACCTTGTAGAAAAAATAATAAGAAAAAAAGGAAATCAAGTTTTGGTTAGGTGGCTTGGCTTTGATAAAAACCATGATTCATGGATAAATAAAAAAGATATTATTTAATGAATAATAATTTATTAACTTTTAGTAAAACATGCTATGCTGTTATTTAATATTAAAAACAACTTTTTAAAACCAAGTTTTATATATTTTTTTTTTTTTTTTTTTTTTTTTTAACTTGAACTTGATCACGTTTTCAATTTGCATTAATGATCACGCCTTTATATTATTAACAATATAATTTCAAACGTTTATTTGTTTCTTTTTCAAAACTTTTGCAGTTAAGTTAATATTCAAACAAAAGATTTCCATCGATTTTTTAAGCTTTTCAATTTTAAAATGGTAGTTGGGAACTTAATTTTTGAAACATAACGAACGAGCTTTATCAGCTTTAAATTTTTTTAATTTTTCACGTAAATATTAAATCAAGCTTAAACTTTGATAATTTAAAAAACTTTTCATATTTAATTAAGAACAGTAAGCACAATATCTTAAGCTTATTACTGTTTTAATTTGAAATTTAAACATAACTGATATTTAAAAAACTTTTCATATCTAATTAAAAATATTCTAATTAATATAAACCAAATTTAAAAAACTTTTCATATTTAATTAAGAACAGTAAGCACAATATCTTAAGCTTGTTACTGTTTTAATTTGAAATTTAAACATAACCGATATTTAAAAAACTTTTCATATCTAATTAAAAATATTCAGCTCAATAGCTTAAGCTTATTTTTGTTATTTTTTATAAAACTTTTTTTAATTTTCACAGAAATATTAAATAAATCTTAAACTTTGATAATATTAACTTTGTATTTAAACCAAACTTTAAAAACTTTTCATATTTAATTAAGAACAGTAATCACAATATCTTAAGCTTATTACTGATTTAATTTTCAATATAAACATATCTGATATCCTAACCGCCAAGTTTAATTTATAATACTCAATGACTCAAACTACTTAAGAATATTCAGCTAAATAGCTTAAGCTTATTTTTTTTAATTTATAAAACTTTTTTTTAATTTTCACGGAAATATTAAATCAAGCTTAAACTTTGATAATATTAACTGTGTACTTAAACCAAACTTTAAAAACTTTTCATATTTAATTAAGAACAATAAGCACAATATCTTAAGCTTATTACTGTTTTAATTTGAAATTTAAACATAACTGATATCCCAACAACCAAGCTTAATTTAAAATACTCAAAGACTCAAAATAGTTTAAGCTTACATTGTTTTAATTTAAAATTTAAACATAACTGATATTCTAACCGGCTAAGCTTAATTTAAAATACTCAAAAGCACAAAACTTTTTACTTATCACAATTTTATTGCATAACTTTAGGAGAACTTTTGCTGACTACTGACGCTGAAACGGCACTAAAAAAGCTCCTGAGCTTTTGCTGTCGCTGAACCGGCATATACATACTACTTTCACTATTATTCATAACTAGCAGATTTACCCGTCCTTGCCCGGAAGCTTGCAAATTGTAAAAAAGCAAGTTTCAGAAAATTTTTTGAAATACTACTTTGCTTATAAATGAAGCCACAAAAAAATATTGTGGAGTTCCGTAAACCCATCGGCCCAACAGCTTTTTATAGGTTTTTTCGTTACTTTGTTATATATTAGAAATGATTTAACCGATTAACTTCAAATTTTGTATATGTGTTCTTCTTTGAAAATGAAATTCAATTTACTAACAGACTAGGAAGTTCTTAACCCCTGCCGACCCGACGATTGTTCAAAAAAAAATTTTTAAGTAAATTACGTCCAATTTTTGAAAGTAGGTACAACTTCTTTGAATTAGGGGAATACTTAAAAAAAAGGTTTGTCGAGTTCTTTTAATCGATTGCGAAACAAAAACTTTAAAAAACAGTTTGCAAAACAATTTGAACGATTATCTCTAATTTTTCTATACATGGTGCTTCTTGACAATTTGGTGCTCCTTGACCATGGTTTAGAAAAGGTTTAAAAATTTGCTTTTCAACTTATATTTTGTTAAGTACTCACCTGAAAGCTGTAATACGCTCTTCCTCGTTTTTTTATGATTTGATGAGAGAAATGTAGGCTTATTTTTTGGAAAAACTGTTTTAAAATACTATGTATTTAAGCATTATATATAAGAAATTCAATTTTTTGATTTTTAGATTTCATTTGAAGAAAACTGAAAATTTCATTGAATCTTTGTTCAAAACGCACAAACAGGTCAAAACCAAATTAACCCTGTGGGTTTTAATTAAAATGCTGCTACAAAATTTTCAATAAAATACTTTTAATCGTATAAGAAAATAAAATTTATAGAAAACTTCATGACGTCGTCGTGGAAAACGGGTTAATCGAACTTAACTAAAACCTTTTGCAGCCTCCTCTTTTAGACTACAAAATCAACCTGTAATATTGGACACAAATCGAAAACACAAAATTTTTTGAAAGTCCGCCAGGCCGAAATGGGTTAATTTATTCCAACCAAATTTATACAACCAATTCCGGTTGCTAAGAAGAACATTTGTGCAAAATTTAAAGTCAATTTGTCAAACGGTTTTGACTCGACATCAAAAACATTGAAAAAGCTTCTTTGCGGCCTCGTGCTCAAACGGGTTAACCGAACTCAACAAAAATTTGAGCCAGACTCTATTTTCGACTGCGAAACCACCTTGTAAAATTGGACACAAATCGGAAACACAAAATTTTTTGGAAGCCCGCCATGCCGAAATGGGTTAATTTATTCCAACCAAATTTATACAACTAATTGCGGTGGCTAAGAGGAGCATTTGTTCAAAATTTCAAGTCAATCGGTCAAACCGTTTTGACTCGACATCACAAACATTGAAAAAGCTTCTTTGGTCCCTCGTGCCCAAACGGGTTGACCGAACTCAACAAAAATTTGTGCCAGACTCTCTTTTCCACTGCGAAACCACCCTGTAAAATTGGACACAAAGCGGAAACACAAAATTTTTTGGAAGCACGCCAGGCCGAAATGGGTTAATTTATTCCAACCAAATTTATACAACTGATTCCGGTTGCTAAGACGAACATTTGTGCAAAATTTCAAGTCAATCGGTCTAGCCGTTTTGACTCGACATCCAAAAAATGAAAAAGCTTAAAACTGCTCTGGAGCCGCAACCTGTTGACTTATAAAAATGTGACATAGCCTTTGTCACCCCCCTTGCTCCCAGAATTATTCCTTTAAAATTTTGTGACAATCGGACCAGTGGTTTTCACGTGAATCCTGGACAAACAAATAAACAAACAAACAAATTTTCTTCTTTATATATTAGACTAGCAGATTTACCCGGCGTTGCCCGGAAGCTTGAAAATTGTAAAAAAGCAAGTTTCAGCCAATTTTTTGAGATACTACTTTGCCTATAAATGACACAAAAAAATATTTGTGGAGTTCCGTTAACCCATCGTGGCCCTACAGCTTTTTATAGGTTTTTTCGTTGCTTTGCTATATATTAGAAATGATTTAACAGATTAACTTCAAATTTCGTATATGTGTTCTTCTTTGAAAATGAAGTTCAATTTACTAACAGACTTGAAGGTTGTTAACCCCTGCCGACGATTGTTCAAAAAAAAATTTGTAAGTAAATTACGTCCAATTTTTGAAAGTAGGTACAACTTCTTTGAATTAGGGGAATACTTAAAAAAAAGGTTTGTCGAGTTCTTTTAATCGATTGCGAAACAAAAACTTTAAAAAACAGTTTGCAAAACAATTTGAACGATTATCTCTAATTTTTCTATACATGGTGCTTCTTGACAATTTGGTGCTCCTTGACGATATAGTTGAGGATGGTAGGTTTCCGGTGAACAATGTTAACTGAATTAAAATGACTATAGGTCAAAAGGGGATTTTCTTGAATTGCCAACGCTTGAATAAAATATAGTCGATGGTTTAGAAAAGGTTTAAAAATTCGCTTTTCAACTTATATTTTGTTTAGTACTCACCTGAAAGGGTTAATACGCTCTTCCTCGTTTTTTTCTGATTTTATGAGAGAAATATAGGCTTATTTTTTGGAAAAACTGTTTTAAAATACTATGTATTTAAGCATTATATATAACAAATTGAATTTTTTGATTTTTAGATTTCATTTGAAGAAAACTGAAAATTTCATTGAATCTTTGCTCAAAACGCACAAACAGGTCAAAACCAAATTAACCCTGTGGGTTTTAATTAAAATGCTGGTACAAAATTTTCAATAAAATACTTTTAATCGTATAAGAAAATAAAATATATAGAAAACTTCATATCATCGTCGTGGAAAATGGGTTAATCGAACTTAACTAAAACTTTTTGCAGCCTCTCTTTTAGACTACAAAATCAACCTGTAAAATTGGACACAAATCGAAAACCCAAAATTTTTTGAAAGTCCGCCAGGCCGAAATGGGTTAATTTATTCCAACCAAATTTATACAACTAAATGCGGTTGCTAAGAGGAACACTTGTGCAAAATTTCAAGTCAATCGGTCAAACAGTTTTGACTCGACATCAAAAACATTGAAAAAGCTTCTTTGCACTCTCGTGCCCAAACGTGTTAACCGAACTCAACAAAAATTTGAGCCAGACTCTATTTTCGACTGCGAAACCACCTTGTAAAATTGGACACAAATCGGAAACACAAAATTTTTTGGAAGCCCGCCAGGCCGAAATGGGTTAAATTATTCCAACCAAATTTATGCAACTAATTGCGGTTGCTAAGAGGAACATTTGTGCAAAATTTCAAGTCAATCGGTCAAACTGTTTCGGCTCGACATCAAAAACATTGAAAAAGCTTCATTGCGCCCTCGTGCCCAAACGGGTTAACCGAACCCAACAAAAATTTGTGCCAGCCTCTCTTTTTGACTGCAAAACCACCCTGTAAAATTGGACACAAATCGGAAACACAAAATTTTTTGGAAGCCCGCCGGGCCGAAAGGGGTTATTTTATTCCAACCGTTATTTCGTGTAATAATAAAAATATTAATTCCGTGTAATAAGAAGAACATTCGTGCAAAATTTCAAGTGAATCGGTCAAACCGTTTCGACTCGACATCAAAAAAACGAAAAAGCTTAAAACGGCTCTGGAGCCGCAACCTGCTGACTTATAAAAATGCGACATAGCCTATGTCACCCCCCGGACTCCCAAAATTATTCCTCTAAAATTTGGTGTCAATCGGACCAGTGGTTTTCACGTGAATCCTGGACAAACAAACAAACAAACAAACAAATAAACAAACAAATTTTCTTCTTTATATAATAAATTGATGAAATAATTAAATTATAATATTTTCATTTATTTTGATAAATATTTTTATAAAAATAATTGATAAAATACTCAGTAAGAAACCCTATATAATTATGAAAACAGAACGATTAAATGGTCCAGAATCCGAACCCATAGCCCGATTGCGTCCATATTCATCGCAGCCGTACTTAAAGTACTAGTAACCTACAGTTAAAATTTCATCAAGATAGCTTGATTAGTTTTTTAATTATCGTGTATATGGATGAACGGACTGACGGACGGACATGGCTGTATCGACTCAGAAAGTCACGCTGATCACAAAAATATATACTTTTCCATATCTAGCTCGCTTCCTTTTGGTGGTTAGAAACACCATACCAAAGTTAATATACATTTTCCTATTTCATAGGTGTAGGGTATAATAAAACTAGTAAAGAAATAATACCCGACACCTATTTGGTTCAAATTTAATGAGAAGTCTTCATTTTAAAACCACAAAAGATTTTATTACTTTGATCGTAAAACATTACATACCAAATTAACTTTATAACACTAAAAACATTTTCTAGTTATTTTATCTATTCAAAAATATTAAAAATTCTTACTAATTTATCTATTTACAAATATCAAAAAAACAAAAGTACTTGAAATAAATGTATTCAATTACAAAATAATAGATTTAAAACTTTTTACGAGTATACAATTATACAAAATTTTTAACACATGTAGCAGTTACTTTTCTTCAGGATTATTAATTGTTGCTGTACTTCATTTACTGTTGAGTGATTTAGTACCATTGATTAATTATTTCAACTTTAAATAATTTTTAAATTTATTCTTTTAACTTACTTATTTTTTAATGTTATACATAATTAAATTTTTAATATTTTTATACTTTTAATTTGAAATATTTTGGTTAATTTAATTTCAAGATTTATTGATTTAGTCCTATTTAGTTTTGCTTGAAATATGATCATGTTACCAGGTTACAGGTATTGAAAAGAGTAATTCTCAATTTATATTTTATTATATGGAAATATGTGCACTTCTGTTATCAATAAGTATTACAATCATATTGCTGCTATTATCTGTGACACTAATATTCATTAAACTGAAAGTTATTTGAGAGAAGTGTTAATTTGTGATAATAGGTATATTTATAAAGTTTGTTTTATATAATTTGATGGTTTAAATTTAAACTAAAACAAGTGATGAAAAAAAACCAAGGGTTTTTAAAAAAGCACATTTTCAAAATTATATTGTATTACATACTGAGTTTAACTTTGGAAATATTTACTTGGAAATAGTTACTACTGACTTATAAAATTTACTGCTAACAGTAAATTTATTATTTAAAAGTTGTTATAGTCCTTCAATGGGAAAGGTTACCAAATTTCTCAAGAATCTAACTTCAACTTCTCCCCCTCCCCCCTTTAAATATAGGGCTTTTTTGGAATTTTCAGGGGCTGTAACTTCGTCACCCTTCAAAATTAAGAAAAACCTTTGACACATGTTGAAATATAATTATAGGGCTTTAAATTTTGTCTATCACTAAAAAAAAATTTGGACAGGTATTCAAGTTACAGGTGTTTAAAAATAGCAAAATTTCAATTTTCGAGCCCTTATAGCTCCTAAATAGGGGGCTTGACAAAAAAATTTTGTTAACCGACTCCTACTAATTTCTAAGTATCTAACTTCTCCCAAAATTTCAAGACCCTAGCTTGAACCGTTCAGAAGATATGTGTGGCCAAAAATTTTGCGAAAATTGAGTTTTGCGTAATGTTAAATTTTAGTACCGTATGGCAACCCTAAACTTGCCTTGTAAAAATTTATAAAGTTTATGAAACCAGCTATCATTTGCCGTTTTCAGATTGAAAATATATGTAACAGAACTCTTGTTATAACAATTTAAATATAGGGCTTTTTACAAATTTGGGGGGCAGTAGCCCCGTAACAGGTGGGGCTACAGAAAAAAATTCTTCTACGAAATATTTTTTTTTGCAAAAACTACCCATGGTTAAAATTTCTTTTCTCTATTTCAAACGGTGTAAAAGTTTTTGTAAACATACGGACGGACGGACGATAGCTCAAAAAATAATGGAGATATCTTGATGATCTTTTAACTTTAGGTTACTAGTACAGTTACTAGCGAAGCGGGCCTATGGATTCGGGCTCTGGAAGGTCTAAGGACATATATCGAAATTCACGATAACTTAACAACTAATGACGATATCCTGGTTAAATTTGTACAGTTGTGATTCAGGTCACATATCTCTGGCCTACCAAAGCTAAAAAGCTTATCATTGAAATTAATATAAATGGTAACTTAGAATAAAGATAGAACCTTCCAGTTTGTTACAAGGGTTAACTAGTAATGAAAGAACGACGAGACTGTAAATAGGCGACATCGGAATATGACTTTTGATTCTAGACCATTTGATCGGTGTAAAGGCTAAAGAACAAACATAAAAATCACGTTAACTCAAACGAGTATAATTTCTTAACCAATGAATATAGAACTTTAAAATTTGGTGCACAGATGTATCTTCTTACTTTATTGTTATCTGGACCAATTGTGGTGATGGTTCGGGTACCACCCCCCCTAATCCCCAAGACCTTAAAGCATTTCTTCAAAATTTATAAAGATAGAAACTTTTAATTTGATACACAACTGTACTCCTTTGTTTCCATTACATTCCTAACATAGAGGATTAATTGGAGTCCTGGTTCAGGTGGCTTGGACGCTCTGACAAAGGTTTAGCAAGAATTTCTTCGAAATTAATAATGAAGGAAAACTGAAATTTGGAACACTTGTTTTCTTTTTTACTTGCTTTCTTATTTAACACTTTTATATTTTTAAAAGGCTAAGAAGGTAATTATATTTTAATATAAAACATATTATGCCTTATATTTTATAAATTAAAAACTAAAATTTCCTTTTAATAAATGAATACGAATACAAATTTTCAATTTTTATTATATCAGATATTGTATTGAATTATAACCATAGGTAATATGCAATTAAAAATTGTGTACGATACTTAAATTGTGTTTAACGGTACTTGCTGCAATTTATGGAAAGTTAATTTTTATATTTAAATGAATTATATGAAAAGTTCAAAACAGTGTATTTTAGAAATAGATTTATAGCATATTTAGCATATCTAAGCTTTTTAAATACGTATATATACTAGGAATTTTATATTATTTTAAATTTAAAAAAAAAATTGAAATACTAAACTTTGTGACAAAAAGCTAATCAAAGCATTCATGTTTTTAGTTTACACTATAAACCATCGAATTATAGGAACCTATATAAAAATATCATCACAAATTAATATTTCTTTCGAATAACTTTGATTTAATGAAAATTTGTGTCACAGATAACATGAGAATTATCATTAGATTTTGATTTAGATTTATTTTATTAGTTTCTTACAAACTTTATAATATACAATTATTATTTTTAACAAACTATATTCTACATATATGCTCTGCTAAAAGTTTTTTAAATATAGTAATTCTATTTTCATTCTTAATAAGTGAATTTTGTGTGCTGGTTTTAGTAGATTATGTTTTAGTGTAAACGTAAACATCAAAATGTTGCACTTCAGTTTATTTCTAACATCCATCCATTTTAATCTGTTTAACATATCTTTGATACGTGTTCTAATACTGTTTAATATAATTCTCATTGCTCTACTTTGTAGAATGATATCTGTTTGTATGAGTCTCAGTGATTTAGAACAAAATTAAGGAACAGCATTTTAAATGCGGCAGTATGAGCGTATTATATATATTTATATAATACGCTCATACTTATAAATATCTTGTCAATTATTTCTATTTTTGGTTTTTGTGTTGTACCTTTTAAGCTTGAAAGCTGTTGTAAGCTTTTTGTTCATATTTAACCATGTATACAGATTATTTAAATCTTCATTCATTTTATTCTGACATTCAGTTATCTCATCCTTAATCATGTATAGTAGTGCATAATCTGCAAATAGCGAAACTTTACAAAACTTTAATACTGAGCAAATATCATTGATATATATAAGAAACAACAATACCCCTTTTATAGAGCTTTTCGGAACGTCTAAACCTATTAATTTAGTATTTGATATAGCGTTATTTATTTTGGTACATTGCATTCGTTTGTTAGAAAATTTTTGCACCACTCTGGTTCCACATTTCTGATCCCATAGTTTGCTAATTTATTTAAGATTTCTATCTAGTGTTTCAAATGTTCTTTTGAAATCTATAAATGTTGCTACAATTACTTTCCCATTATCCGTATGCCTCATGTAGTATCCAATTTAAGGCTGTCTCTGTTGAATATCTCTTCATTAAATAGTATTCTAATTGTAAACAAATTACTCCAATTTTATTCATATAGCGGTAACATATTTACCGGCCTAAAGTTTTCTGCATATTTGGTATTTTCAGTTTTTTCTACTGGTATTATGGTATCAATTTTTTCACTTATGCGGAAATTTTCCTTTACTTAATGATTTATTTACTAATACTGTTAAAACTGGTATTATTTGTTCTTTACATTCCATAAATATATTACTGTTTAATCCATTCCAATCATTTTTTTTTTATATAATTTTTATAATTTTTTCCATTTCATTAAAGTTTACTAGTCTAAATTTAAATTCATTTTGAGTAGGTATTGTTTTTTTTACATATTTCACAGGCGGTATTTCTAAATTTATTTTCTGAATGCCAGCAAAAAATATTAATTTAACTTATTCACTATATTTGTTTGTTTACTTATTTTTCCATCATATATTATAATTTCATTTAGTTATCTTCTCTCCTTTCTTTTTTTTTTTTTTTGTTATTTTATTTAATTTCAGATAATTCTATATAAATTATTTTGAATTCTCTAATTTTACTTATTTCTAAAGTTTTTTATATAGTTTATAAGTTTTCTATTAAATATTTCCAAGGTTTGACTTTTCCTAATGTTTAGTGGTAATGAATTAAAAATTTTAATAGCACTACATTTTAAACCTTTTTGTTGCCTTGTGGTCTAGCTTTAGGTATTTCAATATTTTTTTTTATTTCGAGTATTATATTTATAAACATTTTCTCTATTTATTAAATTAAATTTGATTTAATATTACTACTTATTCATTAATTTATAAATGTATTTAACTTTTTCAAAATAGATTAATTAGTTAATGTCTAATTCAATTGTTTTTTTACCCGAATGACATACTAGCAGATTTACCCGGCGTTGCCCGGGAACATGCAAATTGTAAAAAAGCTAGTTTCGGCCAATTTTTTGAAGTACTACTTTGGTTAAAAAGAAAGCCTCACAAAAATATTTCTGGAGTTCCGTTAACCCATTGTAGCTCAACAGTTTTTATAGGTTTTTTCGTTACTTTGCAATAAATTAGAAATGGTTTAACCGATTGACTTCAAATTTTGTATATGTGTTCCTCTTTCAAAATGGAGTTCACTCTATTAACAGACTTGGAATTTGCTAACCCATACTGATCCGACGATTTGTAAGTAAATTACGTTCAATTTTTGAAAGTAGGTAAAACTTCTTTGAATTAGGGGAATGTTTAAAAAAAATTTTTTGAGTCAAGTCGAGTTCTTTTAATCGATTGCGAAATAAACACTTTTGCAAAATATTTTGAACGATTATCTCTAATTTTTTTGTACGTGATGCTTCTTGACAATTTGGTGCTTCTTGACGATCGAGTTGAGGATGGTGGGTTTCCAGCGAATACTGTTAACTGAATTAAAATTTTTTTTTTATTATTATTTAATAATTATGAAAAGTTTCAAGTGAAATTTGATTAAAAGATTGCAAGAATAATTCTATAAAAAGCGTTTTAAAAAAAATTCTTTATTACATTTTCAAATTAACATGTACACCATGTGTAATTTTTGTGTTAACTTTTTTCAATAACATCAACTTACATTAAAACTCCATTGAGTGGCGTTTACCCCGCCGGGTAAAAGGTAGTTTACATATAAGTATTATTATACCCGTTTGACTATAGGTCAAAAGCTTTTCTAAATTTGCCATTATGTCATTATACTATGTCAATCGTAGTTTTCTTGAATTGCCAACGTTTGAATAAAATATAGTCGATGGTTTATAAAACGTTAAAATCTGCTTTTCAACTTATATTTTTTTTGGTACTTACCTGAAAGTTCTATTACGCTCTTCCTCGTTTTTTTATGATATTATGAGAGAAATGTAGGCTTCTTTTTTGAAAAAACTGTTTTAAATTACAATGTATTTAAGCATAGCTTTAGTATAAAATTTAAACTGCAATTTTACACTTAAACCTATTTTTAAAAAACAACAACTGCAAAGTAGATAAAAAACAAAGACTTACGAAAAAATGTAGAGAAGGAAAATGTTACGTTATTTAAATTTAAAGATACATAAAGCTTTATTTTTATTATTATTAATATTATCTTATTTACCTTTTGCACTATTTCAGACTATTTAAGGAGAGAAAAAAATTAGTCTTATTAATTAAGTAAGCTTTTGGAATAAAGGTTAACTTGCGTTAATACCAAAAATTTGAAAATTTCATTCAATCCTTGTTCAAAACGCGTAAACAGGTGAAAACCAAATTAACCCTGTGGGTTTTTATAATTAAAATGCTGATACAAAATTTTCAATAAAATTCTTTTAATCGTTTAAGCAAATGAAATTTATAGAAAACTTAAGGGCGTCGTCGTGGAAAACGGGTTAATCGAACTTAATCTTAAAACTTTTTGCAGGCTCTCTTTTGGACTGCCAAATCAACCTGTAAAATTGGACACAAATCGGAAACACCATTTTTTTTGGAGCCCGCCAGGACGAAATTGTTTAATTCCAACCAAATTTATACAACTAATGCCAGTTGCTAAGGGGAACATTTGTGCAAAATCTGTTGAGGATTTACTAAAGCTTCTTTGTCAATCAAAATCAAAATCAATTTTGTTTTCAATATAAGCAAACACCCCATCAGGCGAAATGAATGAATGGCCTGTAATAAGAAAAATTAGCTCTACTGATTTTACTTGTTTAGGTACTTTTGTGGTAAACCAAAAGCAGCACATCTCCTTTATGATTGAGTTTTTGTTCTGGCCACCGCATCCATCAGCTATTAAGCGTACATTTTTATTCCAAAAAGATTATAATTGCAGAGATTATGGTACGTTCTGAAGCAATTTGATTTGATCCTTAAAAATACATATCTTCTGTCCAAGTGTATAGAAAAACATTGTCTTTTGGAAGTTTTGAGTTTGATGAACCTTGAACAATGCCTAAATTGAATAAATAAATTTGGCGACTATAATAAGCGAACTGACCTGGTACTTTTGCCAACGGTAAATTCTTTTGGCAATCAAAAGAAAGCGTAACCATGTCACTGCGACCTTTTTTTAATAAATTGAAAAATACTTTTGCTCTAAGTGCATGAATTATTTATCCATAATCAGTTCAACGCGCTTGCTTAAATTGTTTTCTAATTTGATTTGTTCTTTGAACCTTAGACAATACGAAATAGCTCTATGCTTGGTGTTTTGAACCCAATGTTGAAATTAGTATTAAAAATAAGCCTAAAGTAACTGACTTTTTATTATTATTTTTATTACTATTATTTGGATAGTTTTCATTGTATAAATTTGCCATTTTGCGTATGTTTAAATCTGATGGTAAATACTGCTTTTTTTAATTTTTGGATCTGCAATAATGCATTTCTAGAACATGGAATTTTTGGGATTGGGATAATTGTATTATGGATTGTTTAATGCCAAGAAATTTATGAGAGTTACGATCCCCTCCACGTTTCTGTACCGGTATTTCTCCTGTTTCTAAATTTTTCAGGCATATGTTCTTAACGCGGTAGGTAGAAACTTTTAAAATTTTTGAAAAAGCTTTTGGCAGATACGTATTTCCTTTCCTTTGAATGTTCGTAGATAATATGTTATCGATACATTCTTTTTTGGCCCACCTACACATCTATCACAACGTTTAGGTAAATTGCTTTTGGTGTATTTAAGAATGAAAGCATTTTGGTACATTTTGCAACCCTCTTTATACACGTAAAAGGACTTGAAAAAAAATGATACACCTCTTTGATGAATTGTTTCACATTTAAAGGCACTTTTTTCTCCGTGATTACAAGTTGGCAGTTGAGGTGAACCGTGTTTAGAATATCAAAACAAATTTTATGTTCAAGTTTCATGATAAACTAATTTTATATTGTAATGTAAACCTCTTTTTTTTGCAATTTATATTTTCCATTTAGATTTGTCTTTTCCTGTTTTTTTTCGGGGCTTGTTTGTCTCTACTTCAATTTCTAAACTTTCCATTTTAAAAATCAACCAATCAACTGCATATTTTATTTCGACTGAAATAAGTTATGGCTAATACTGTAAATTTAGAACGTACTTTTTCCGAAATGACTAAAACTTCAAAATATGTAATTGATTCAAAATTTTTTAACTGAAAAATGTAACACTGAAATTTTAAAACACATACTAATCTAAATGTCTTATAAAAACCAAAATAAAATCAACAAACTCTGAATGATATTTATTAAGGCTGTCTAACATAATAAAATAAATTACTCATTTAATTTTTTTTTTAATAATTATGACTCTAGATGGAAAAGATTATTTTTGCTTCCAATTCATTGTTTAACAGAATTTAGAAAAGAAATATAAAAGTTTTATTATTAAAAATAGTTACATTGAAATTAAGCAGTTTTGCAAGAAACACAGTATAGGAATAGGAAAGTTTTGCTTTTAACGTAAATTTTTTGAAGCTTGTATTTTAGAAATATAAGCAGTTTTGCATGTTATTATTGTTCAAATATATTGCTAAGTACTTAATCAACCTTTTTGCATCAAAAGTTTAATTTTTTTAAAAAGTGGAATAGTGAATTTTCTTTTTAATCGTCACATATATTATACCTTATTCTTGATAGTATATGACTATTATAGATAAGCTTGGCTGTATACCGAAATACCGCCACATTTTTTTATAGCTAATATAATAGGCATAACTTTTTTCTTCACGTTTTAAATATGATTGTCCCATTTGAAATTATCATCATCGTTTTTATTGTTTTCCACATACTCTTCTGATCATTCATCTTCTCATATGAGAACTTAGCTTCATGCATTTCATTTTTTTCTGCACATATTTTGATGTATATGGCTTCGTGATCAGCTATTTTACCATTTTTGTCAATATTGACTATGGTATCTGTGAAACAATCGACTAGTACATAATCTATAAGGGCTTTGGTGTTTTTTTGTTATTCTGGTATAATTTTTTACTAGCTATTTCAAGCCAAATTCTTTAATTACTTCATCAATTGTAAATCTTTCATCACTTAAAGTTTTATAATCTTTCTTGTAAACCCAACATATTACATTTATATCTTCAAACTTAAAATTATTTTTCAGAAAATCCCTTAACATACTTACAAATTCATTTACTGTCACGTTAGATGATCTGTACAAGGCTATAATATTCCATTTAGCATTTGCCAGTTTTAACTCAAATATTAGAATCCATATTTTATAATCCATTGCTAGGCACTTAATCTTTTTGGATTAATTATTTTCATTGATATAAACTAATACTCTTCGTGCGTGTCTTGAACTGGAGCAAACTTGATACATGTTGTACTCAGCCAAACTGATCTCACTGTTTTCTATTTCTTCGGTAATATGCGTTTCAGTCAATACTATAAAATCATATTTGCTTTTCTTAATTATTTCTTCTACTTCAGCAAAATTTCGCGTTAGCCCTTGTATGTTCATCATTGAACTTATCAAACTGTTCTCATCTTTTGGGTCATTATTTATAAAAAAACTTTCTTCTTTTCAAAAGAATTTTTCTGCTTAATGTTGGGCATATTCTATCATTTACTCTGTGATTTTTATCAATACCCATAGAATTACTAGTACTAGAATGGCAAAAGGATGTTCCCGACTCTTTTCTTCTAATGTGATTTCCTATCCTGAGGTATTCAGACAAAAAAATACATATGCAATATTGTATGCGTATACAAATGGTACGGCTACTTCATTTGTCATTGCTTAAATTTGAGAAAATGAGAATGTTTATTAGGCAGTTTCTCATTAGTTTTTTTGTTTACATTTTTATTCGAATAAAGATATTTACTATTTGATTTAATTTACTTTTATATATATAATTAAACAAAACATCAAAAAAAAAATTTGAATAATATTTGAAGAAATTGCAGTCAATTATTTTTAAAAATAATGGAATCTCGAACAAATATATTTTTATTTTAATTTTAATTAACTTACATATCTATTTTGATTTATCTTAAGGTTTATCGTAGGTTTATTTATTCATCGTGGAAATGAAAATAAATAAATCAAAAATATATAAACATTTTTAGCCATTTTTAAATATGAACGAACCTTTTGCAAATATGAAATCTACATTTATGTTAACCGTAAGGAGGGTTTTGATTTCTGTTTCAAATAACTTAACGTTTCCGAATAAAGAATTAAAAGGTTTTTTCTTTACCCTTTTTTTATTCAATCAAAATTTTACTTATTATTTAAAAATTTTAGCATTACAATATGATTTTCATTTGATTCTATTCGAAAATAGACAATGTTTTGGTAAATTTACAGAACGTTCATTTAATAATAATGAAAAATGGAAAGCAAAAACCAAAAGGAAAATATCTTTAAAATAGTTTTAAAAAGATCGGCTGAAATTTGTAACCTCAAGAAATAAAAAAAAAAATCTTTAAGCAACATTTTCTTCCCATCTTAATAATCCTTTATTTAATTTAATGTTTTTTAAAAAACTTCAAAAAGCACAACAACACACAAATTTTTTGAATATCATATTTTTTAATTTGTTTTCATTTACTTTTAAGTTTGAAATCTTACTTAAATCGTACTTAAAAGTTTCTTTTATATTTCATTTTCAAAATGAAATCAATCGCGGAGAAACTAGTAAATACATACAAACGGTACACGTACCAAATTTTGAAATTTGTCTGAAAATTTTTTCTCTATTGCCATTCTAGTACTAGTAATTCTATGTCAATACCCAATTCGTATTTATCATTTGATCTCAAACAATTTATACATTGCGAATCATTTGCTGTACAATCTTTAAATTTTATGATCACCTCTACATTCCCGGCAGCTCTCATTTGTAGCATTACAGTTTTGAGCATTGCGGTTGTACTCTAAACATCTGTTACATTTCCTAACATCATAATACTCATACAGCCTATTCTCATTCTCTTAAAATTGTTTCATAGTCTTCGATATTTCATTCCCCAATCACATTAAATAGTAAGTCTGTAGCACCGTGATTTGATCTTTTATTTCATTTATATGCTCATTTTTACTAGTGATACTATTTTGAGCTAATATTTTTTTCAATTATTTCATTTCGAATCCCTTTTTCTTCAATGACTTTCTCAAATTTGATTTTGTATTCCTCTAGTTGGAATCGATTTTTTTCAACTTTATCCCTAATATTATTTAATACCACATCAACTATATAATTCTTCAACTATATAAATCACTCCTCATACATTAATCTGGTTCGGTGATTTTCTGAAAGGATGCCAATAACAGACTCATCAAGTTCAGAACATTTGATTCGGTTCTAATAGATTTTGCGACAGACTTCTTCACACATGATTAATTTTTCTCCTCTGATTATTTTTTTACATTGATGGCACGCCGCAATTTCTTTCAATGTAAATTTTTGTATTTAAACAATTTAAAAATATTTTAGCATAAAACTTTACCGCGTAATATGAATAACTCTGGCTGGCTCAAATGCTGAATTTTTTTTTACTTTCTACACGTTCAGCTATTATAAGCTAATTAACAAATACCCTCCCAAAATATTGATTTCGTTTTCAAACAGCAAACAGAAAACAAAATAAGTGAATAAAAAAAACCAAGAATTTTTAAAAAGCACATTTTCAAAATTATATACTGTTTGAGTATTTTATCATTTATTTTTATAAAAATACATATTATGATAATATTATAATTTAGTTATTTCATTAATTTATTAATTATATGACTAATAGTGAAATACTTAGAATATAACACCAATGCACTCAAGACAACCTGTTAATAAGTGCCAAATATAATGTTGGAGCTTCTATGTTTACGTTTAATTTTGGAAAAACTTGCACTGGTGAATAAGTTACTGTTTTATAAAAACATAAAAGTTTTAATTTTGAAGACCTATTAGCCGTTCAATGGGGAAGGTTCCCAAATTTTTGCTTAGCAAACTTATGATTGATCTGCCCACCTCCCTCTTGTCCTCACCATTCCATTTTTTCCGGTTCTAGGAAATCAATTTTGAACTCCAACAAAATTTAGAATTTTACCTAGAATATTATTATCTAATAAAAATTGTTAAGACTAAGAAAAAATTTCTTCAATTTAATAAGACCCTTTCAAATTTAAGAAAAACCTTTATTGTATGTTGAAATATAATGCTGCAGCTGTAAATTTTGTATATTTGTAAAAAAAAATTTGAACAGGTGTTAAAATTATAGGTGGTTGAAAATAGAAAATTTTCAATTTTCCAGCCCTTATAGCTCCTAAATAGAGGGAGTGACAAAAACATTTTGTTAACCGACTCCTACTAATTTCGAAAGAACCTAACTTCCCCTAAAATTTCAAGACTCTAGCTTGAACCGTTTCGAAGATATATGGGGCCAAAAATTTTGCGAAAGTTGAGTTTAGCTTAATGATTTTAGCACCGTATGGCAACCCTATACATTTTAACTTTATAGTTTTGTGAATCCTATAAAACCAGCTATCTTTTGCCGTTTTCAGATTGAAAATACACTTAACAGAACTCTTTTTATAACAATTTAAAAATAGGGCTTTTTCAAATTTTGGGAGGCTGTAGCTCCGTAACGGGTGGAGCTACAAAAAAAAATTCTTCTACGAAATTAATTTTTTTTGTAATATCTACCCGTGGTTAAAATTTCTTTACTCTATTTCAAACGGTGTAAAAGTTTTTGTAAACATACGGACGGACGGACAAAGTCAAAATTAAGAAAATTCTTTGACACTTATTGAATCTTTCGTTTCAAAGCTTTCTATTTTAAGTGTTTAAAAGCAAAATTTATAGCAAAATTTCAATTTTAGACCCCTTACAGCTCCTAAAGAGGGGGCACGACAAAAAAATTTTGTTACTGACTCTTACTTGATTCTAAGGATCTAACTTCTCCCAAAATTTTAAGTTTCTGGATTTAGCCGTTTCGAAGTTATGAGGGACCAAAAATTCTGCAAAACTTAGTTTTGAATAACGGTAAATTTTAGTACCGTATGGTAACCCTATACAATTGTTGTTTCAAAATTTGTAAAGCTTATAAAACAGCTGTCTGTTGATGTTTTCAGGTTGGAAATATACCTTATAGAACTCTAATTATAACTGTTTAAATATAGGGCTTTTTCCGACTTTGCGGGACTGTAGCTCCGTAACGCGGGGGGGTTACAAAAAAAAGTTTTAACATTAAATTATTTTTATTGCAATACCTACCCATTTCTGATATTTTTTAGTCAGCCGTATGTAAAAAGGGACGGACGGACAGAGTGATATAGCTTCACTCTGTCGGTCCGTCCGTCCCTTTTGAAAATGAAAATTTTCTGAAAATGTGCCCAAAAATAGTATAATAATATACTCGCCAGTATACGAGGATAGTTTTCTATTGCTATGCTAAATTATATTTCTAATTTTTAATGTTTGTGATCAATTATAAATAAATTACAAAAGTCAAAATTTTTTCATTTTTATACCTTTCACCTATAAAATAGGAAAAGGATATATTAACTTTGTATGGTGTTTGTAACCACATAAAGAAAGCTAGCTATATATGGAAAAGTATATATATTTGTGATCAGCGTGACCTCCTGAGTTGATATAGCTATGTCCGTAGGCACGATAACTCAATCAGTAATAGTGCTATCTTCATCAAATTTTAACTGTAGGTTACTACGCCTTAAAATACGGCGGGGATTGCATATGAGAAAAATCGGCCCATGGGTTCGGATTCTGGACCATTTAATCGTTCTAAGAGCTAACGAACATATAAAAAAAACCAGAATAACTCAACAACCAATGGCGCTACCTTAATGAAATTGGTGCTGTAGGTTACTATTAATAAGACTATGGCGGAGATTACATGGGTTGAGATCGGACCATAGGTTCGGGTTCTAGAACTTTTTGATCGAATTTAAGCTAAACAATCATAATTACAAAAACAATGAAGATAGAACCTTCAAATTTGGTATCATTGTGCCTCTTCCTATGTCATTAGAGTCCTTAAAATTTGGGACAGATTGTAGTAGTGGATCGGGGAACATCCACACCGTTCTGAAGACATTAAAGCATATCAATGAAATAATAAAAAAAAATATCATAAAATTAAGATACAACGTTCCAATTGTGTACAAGGGTTCACTAGTTTTGAAAGAACAGCGCGGACTGCATATAGCCGAAAACCGACCATGAGTTCGGATACTTGCACTTTTTCAACTAATTTAGGCCAAACGAGCATGATTCCGAATCCAAAAAAGGTAGAACCTCTAAATTTAGAATCCAATTGTGTAGAACCTCTAAATTTAGAATCCAATTGTGTACAAGGGTTAACAAGTATGACGGGAACTGCATATGGGTGAAATCGTATCACGGTTTCGAGTTCTGGAACCTTTGAAAAGATCAAGGGCTAATAAACATATATTTTAAAAACACCATTGTGTAAGTTAATCAAAAATTAATGACGCCATTTTGATGAAATTTTAATTCTAGGTTACTGATAATGATAGTTACATGGGAATTGGCTCTGGTCGAGTTCGGACAATGAGTTCGGATTCTAGAAGCTTTTGAACGAGTATAATTTCGAAAGCAAAGAATATAGAACCTTATATTTGGGGCACAGGTGTGTCTTCTATTTGTTTTGTGTAAGTGAAATTGTAGATGAATTTGAACAGAGGATTGTGTAAACCCCCACTACTCCCAAGACCTTAAAGCATAATAATATATTCGAAATTAATAAAGATAAAAAAATCAAATTTGATACACTATTTTCTGTTTCCGTTCTTATTTAACACGTTTCAATTTTTATATGGCTAAGAATTTTTGCTATAAAACATATTATGTATTATATTTTATAAATTAAAAACATAATATTTTTTTAATAAACGACGAAATTTTTTTTTTTTTTTAGGTTTTATTACATCATAATTCATATCTATATTTTATTGAATTATTACCATAGGTAATATATAATTAAGAAGTTGTGTACGATACTTAAGTTGTAAAATTTATTTTTATATTTAAATGAATTATATGAAAAGTTCTAAATTTGTCATTGTATTTTAGAAATACATTTATTGCATAATTTTCTAATAAAATTCTAATGAAAGCATTAATGGTTTTAATTAACATTAAAAACCATCAAATTATATAAACTTTTATATTTATATTATTACAAATTAATATTTCATTCGAATAACTTTGAGTTTAATTATATCTTCTTCTTGTGGCGCTACAGCTCGATGTGAGCTTTGGCCTTCTTCACAACATCTCGCCACGCATTGCGATCTTGAGCAGCATTTCTCCAATTTCCAACCTGCAACACTCGAGCGTCATTTTCAACATTATCAATCCACCTCAAACATAATCTGCCCCTACTCATTCTTAGATCAGGTTTAATATTGAAGGCTCGCTTTTGCGCTCGGCTTTCGCTCATTCACATCATGTTCCCGGCTCATTGCAGTCTTTGTGCCTTGGCAAATCTGACGATGTTTTCCTGTTTAATGAGTTCTTTAATTTTTCGCGTTATTTCTTCTTATATATTCGCCGTTTTCTATTCTTCTGGCACCGAAAATTTTTCGTAAGATTTTTCTTTCAAAGTCTCTTAGTCTGTTTTCATCTGCTACAGTTAACGTCCATATTTCGCATCCATATGTAACTACTGGTCGTATTATAGCTTTGTATATTATGAGCTTTTTTGCCTTGATAACGATCTGAACTGTAACAATTTTTTATTTGCAAAGAAGCTCCTATTGCCAGCTTGTATCCTGTCACATATGGAGAAATGCATGCTGTTGTTGCTGCATACTGTTGCACCCAGATATGCAAAGCTTGAGACCCCTTCGAAATTATACTCGCCAATAGTTATGTTTTGGGGACTTCTTCTGTGTTCTTCACTTGCCATTTTTAAGTATTTTGTCTTTGTTTCGTTTACTTAAAATCCGATTTTCCTTACTTCTCGCTCAATTTCAGTAAACACTTCAGCCATGTTTCTATAGCTTCTAGATAGTATAGCAACATCATCAGCGTACGCTACTATCTGATACGCTTTGTTAAATATATTTGTCTCTTTATTAACTTTTTCGATAGCATAATTTAAGACCATGTTAAATAACAATGCAGAAAGCGCATCCCCCTGTCTAACTCCGCTGTTGATTTCTAACTCTTTTGAGATTTGATCTTGGATCTGAACCTTGGCTTTTGTGTTTTCCATTGTCATCATAGCCATCTTAGCAAGCTTTCTCGGTACTCCTTGATGTACCAATGCATTAGAGACCGTTTTTCTATTAATACTATCAAAAGCCTGTCGGAAGTCAATGAATAGTGTGTGGAGATCAGCGTTATACTCATAGCATTTTTCCATATTCTGCTTAATTACAAATATCTGATCCACGGTTTATCTGCCACTTCGGAATCCACCTTGATATTCTTTTATCAAACTTTCCGCAAGTTGTTTTATTCTTTCATATATTATGTTTGATAGTATTTTATTTGCAGTGTTCAGTAATGTAATACCTCTATAGTTTGCGCAATTCATTTTATCTCCTTTTTTGTATATTGGGCATATTAGGCCTGTATTCCATTTTTCTGACATCGTCTCTTGACACCATATTGTACATATTAGATTATGTAGTTTCTGGTGCAGTGTTGTTCCTGCTGCTTTTAGGAGCTCAGAGGTTATTTTGTCTTCCCCTGGAGCTTTGTTATTTTTTAGTCTACTGAATGCCTACACTTTTTCGTCATATTGTGGTGTTACCACATTAATATCAGCAGTATGTATTCCTCGTCGAATCAGTCTGCATTTCTCTGCCTTCGAATATTACCAACTACTTCAGTTGCTGCTGTGTTTATAGCATTTTCAATGTTTTGCTATTTTCGTTTATCTTTGTGTTTAAACTTAAGGTGGAAATGCTAGTCATCTGGATTTGTTCTTCAATTGCATGTTGAAAGCTTTCCCTTATTTGCGCACATTTTAATTTGTCAGTACCCCACTTGACTTTTCGAACTCCCCTTCTCATTGCGACATTTGATATCTTTTGTCTTAATGTAGACATTACCAAGTAGTGATCGCTATCGCAATTAGCGCCTCTACAGGTTTTTACTTTTATTATTGAAGAGGATTTTCTTTTTTATAGTAACAATTTTAATATTATATACCTAAATATTCAAAGTATTAGAAACAAATTATATGATCTAGAATCGCTAATAAATTCATATAGTGTAAATATCGATGTGATTGTACTGTCGGAAATATGGTTGCATGAGAGTGAAAATTAATTTTTTAACTTACCAGGATATGTATCATATTTTTGTAACAGGGAAAACAAATATGGGGGCGTTGCAATATATATAAATAATAAGATTAGTAGCTGCTGTATATATAAGGAGGAATTTCAAAATTCAAATATTTTAGGAATTAAACTACTTAAACATAATCTAAATATATTTGCTATTTATAGGTCCCACGGAACGAATTATGATACATTTATAGAAAAACTAGAAAACCTTCTTACGCATAAGAGGACAATTATTGTCGGTGACATTAATCTAAATATATTAAAAAATGACACAAATATTAAAGACTATATTAATTTGATACATAGGAACGGATTTATAATTCTTAACAAAATTTCACCCGAATATGCAACTAGAGTAAGTAATACCACAAGAACGATCATAGATCATTTTATTTCAGACATATTAGAATTGAAATACAATTTTCATGTTTTAGACACAATTTTATCTGATCACCAAATGCTTTTTATCAGTATAGATTTCAAGCCAATAAGAGAAAAAATTAATTCCCATAAAATTGTTTTAGATTATGACAATATTGATAAAAACGAACTCTGGAATAATATTCACAACTTAAATTCTTTTAATGAGGTAGTTCAAAAACTGACCACTTTGATAGAAGTGAATACAAAAACAATTCGATCGTCGAAATTTAATAACAACAAAAGCATTTGGATGACAGATGAAATCCGCGAAAATATGAAAATTCGCAATTCTTACCTAAAATTCAAAAAAAAATACCCGAGTGATACTCATATCGTAAATTTGTATTTACATTATAAATCCAAAGTATCTAAGTTAATTTTGAACGCAAAAAAGAATTATTGCTCAAACGTCATAACGCAAAATCCTAGTAATGGCAAAAAACTATGGGGATTGTACAAGCAAATGTTATTTAATAACACCCAAACTTTTAATAACCAAACCATAAAAACCATTAATTATAACGATAACGTATATGATAAAGAACAGGAAATTGCTGATACTATGAACAACTATTTTATCAACGTAACTAATGATTTAAAAATTCCAGATGAACCCATTGACTATGAATATTTAGATTTATATTCACCCAACGAAACTTTTACAACATTCAGTCTTGATTCTACCACGCCTGAGGAAGTTAATGAGGCCATCAAAAATCTTAAATCCTCAGCCGCTACGGGATATGACAAGATATCAGCTAAATTTATAAAAACGTATTCAAACCGTCTGGTCCCAATTATTGTAAAATTTATAAATTTATCTTTTAACACAAAAGTTTTTCCAGACGCGTTGAAAACTGCAATAGTTACACCTATTTTTAAAAGCGGAGATGCAACAAATCAGTCCAACTATAGACCAATCTCGATCCTTAGTACTTTCTCTAAAATCTTTGAAACAATTATAAAAAGTCGTTTAAACAAATTTATGTCAGATAATGGGATTCTAAGCGTTAATCAATTTGGTTTTGAAAAAAACTCAAATACAGCAGCAGCCTGTCTAAACTTAACCGACTTCATTAGCAAAAATATTGATTCTAAGAAATATGTGGGCTGTATTTTTCTTGATTTAAGTAAAGCATTCGACTGCGTTGACTACGAAATTCTGATTCACAATTTTCTCAGTTGGGCGTTTCTACTGAACACATTAATTTCTTTAAATCATATTTACTAAATCGTAAACAGAAAGTCCGAATAAATAATAGTTTCAGTAATCTAAACAATGTGATAAAGGGGGTCCCCCAAGGTTCAATCTTAGGTCCGGACCTCTTTAAACTCTATATAAATGATATATGTAAACTCAGCTTGCACGGATCATTGCAACTGTACGCTGATGATGCTGTGCTAAAATATGCTGTAGATAGTGAAAACGAATTAAAAAGAGCAATAGATATGGACCTTTGTACAATCAACATATGGTTAGAAAAGCATAAACTTTCGCTTAACATAAGTAAAACCAAAATAATACTATTTGACAATAAAAAATTTCAAAGCACCAATTTTACATTTAGTAATTCGTTAATTGAAGTTGTCAATAAATTTACCTATTTAGGTTTAGTATTAGATAAAAGTCTAAAATGGGACGAACATATCGATTATGTATCCAAAAAAATAACCCCCTACGTTTTTATCATAAAAAGGTTACGCAATTTTTTGGCTGAAAAAGCTTTATTTGTTATTTATTCTTCCTATGTTGTGTCAAACTTAATGTATCTAAATCCACTTTGGAGCGGCTCATCTCAATATTTACTAAAAAAATTAGATATTTTGAATAAGAAAGCCATCAAAACAATACATGGATTGCCAATAAGATTTCCTTCTGCATCGCTTTATACTCATAAATATCTAAGTTTTGCGAATATTTGTAAAAAAGAACTTTTCCTCACCGCCTTTAAAATTATTAACAATAAAATCAAACATCATTTCATTCTCAACCGTATGATCGATATTCACAACCACAATACTAGAAACAAAACCAACTTCTACTTATCACTTTTTAAAACAGAACAACAAAAGAAAAATTGTCTCTATAACTGTTTAAAAGCCTTTAATGAATTGCCTTCTGCTACCAAAGCAATCACTGATATATGTCACTATAAAAAAGAAATAGTACAATATATTCTTTCATCAAATAATCAGTCCTAGTGTCTTAAGTTAATTAATTTACTTTTTAAACATATTCTATTTTTTAATGCTAAAAGAGCGTAGGTAACGTTTACTTAAAAAAAATTTTCTTTTTTGGGAATAATGAATAATATAATAAAATAAGGATTGTAAATATAAAAAAAATTAAATGTAAATTTTCAAAAAAAAGTATTATAAATTAAAGTCAAACTATATTTTATAAAATAATTAGACTAACAGCATTTAATTGTGCTATACAGTCGTAAAAAAACTAATGGATTACAAAATATTGCAGATTTACTAAATCACTAACTTATAATTAAACTAAACTAAATTGTATACAAATTTATATTCTTTTGTTTTTATAAATAAAGAAAAAAAAAAAAAAAAAAAAAAAAAAAAAAGTGACAGAAAATATTCGTCGTAATAGACGAATGTCGTTTTATTGATGTGTATATTTGATGCGTTATTATGATTTTTTTTTATATTCAAAAATATATATAAAAATACTAAATTAATCACCAAGCAACATTATTAGATATAAAAAGTTTAATTAAAAGAAATATAAATGTAATAAGGAACTTACATTTTTAGGTAAAATTTAATTTTTTGGCAAAATGTGTAACGTTTATTATAATTAAAATTGAACAGAGTTCGTTATAAATGAAAATTGCTGTATAAACCAAATGTATTGCTTTCATTTCGAACAGAACTCTTTTTTTTCACTGGAATTTTAGAGAATTAAAGAAAAAAATAACAAAAACAAAAAAAAAATTTAAAAAAGTTTCAATCTTATTGTTCATTGAACATTTGAACTAAACAAAAATAAAAAAAAGACATAAGTCGGAGCATAATATAATAGTTTGATTAAGCTGCGAGTTACTACCGAAAATGAACTACATTTGCACAGAAATTCGGCGCATAATATTAGAGTCATAAGCCTCAAACTTTAACCGCGTGACCGTTAAATTCAAATTTACGTCAAATTAAAGACGGGTTTTCACTTGAAAAAACGCAATATTCTAAAAAAAATATCATTGTCCTATGAAAACAAAAAAAACCTTTCTTTTGGTTGTTGTTTCATTAAAATTGGTTAAATAGTTTGTCCTAAAAAGGGAAGTTCATATTTGTATGGGAAAAAATAAGCCGATTAAATATTATGATACAAAGAAGAAAATTTGTTTGTTTGTTTGTTTGTCTGTTCGTTTGTTTGTCCAGGGTTCACGTGAAAACCACTGGTCCGATTGTCACAAAATTTCAAAGGAATAATTCTGAGAGCCCGGGGGTTGGCTATGTCACATTTTTATAAGTCAACAGGTTGCGGCTCCAGAGCTGTTTTAAGCTTTTTCGTTTTTTGGATGTGGAGTCAAAAAGGTTTGACCGATTAACTTGAAATTTTGCACAAATGTTCCTCTTAGCCACCGGAATTAAGTGTATAAATTTGGTTGAAATAAATTATCCCATTTCGACCTGGCGGGCTTCCAAAAAATTTTGTGTTTCCGATTTGTGTCCAATTTTACAGGTTGATTTTGCAGTCTAAAAGAGAGGCTGCAAAAAGTTTTATTTAAGTTCGATTAACCCGTTTTCCACGATGACGCCATGAAGTTTTCTATAAATTTTATTTGCTTAAACGATTAAAAGAATTTTATTGAAAATTTTGTACCAGCATTTTAAGTAAAACCGAAAGGGTTAATTTGGTTTTTACCTGTTTGCGCGTTTTGAACAAAGATTCAATGAAATTTTAAAATTTTTGGTATGAACGCAAGTTAACCTTTATTACAAAAGCTCACTTGATTAATAAAACTAATTTTTTTCCTTAAATATTCTCAAATAGTTAAAAGCTAAATGAGATAATATTAATAATAATAAAAATAAAGTTAATAAATAAGCCGAATAAAAATATCTTTAAAATTAAATAACATAACATTTTCCTTCTCCACATTTTTTCCTAAGTCTTTGTTTTTTATCTACTTTGAAGTTGTTGTTTTTTAAAAAAAGATTTCAGGGTGAAATTGCAGTTTTCTTCAAATGAAATCTAAAAATCAAAAAATTCAATTTCGTATATATAATATTTAAATACATAGTATTTTAAAACAGTTTTTCCAAGAAGAAGCCTACATTTCTCTCATAAAATCATAAACAAACGAGGAAGAGCGTAGTAGAACTTTCAGGTATACAAAACAATATATAAGTTGAAAAGCAGATTTTTAAACCTTTTCTAAACCATTAACTATATTTTATTCAAACGCTGGCAATTCAAGTAAACTACTATCTACTTAGTACAATTACATAATGGCAAATATAGTATACCCTTTTCACCTCTCAATGGAGTTTTAATTTAAGTTGATGTTATGGAAAAAAGTTAACACAACAATGGTGTACATGATAATTTTAAAATGTAATAAAGCAATTTTTTAAAACGATTTTTTTAGGGATTATTCTAGCAATTTTTCAACAAATTTATAAAATTTCACTTGAAACATTCCATAATTATTAAATAATAACAATACAAATTCAAGGAGCACCAAATTGTCAAGAAGCAGAAGAAAAACGTATAGAAAAATTAGAGATAATCGTAAAAATTGTTTTGCAAACTGTTTTTTAAAGTTTTTGTTTCGTAATCGGTTAAAAGAAGTCGACAAAACATTTTTTTAAACATTCCCCTAATTCAAAAAAGTTTTACCTACTTTCAAAAATTGGACGTAATTTACTCACAAAAATTTTTTTTTGAATAATCGTAGGAATGATAAGTATATACATGTACGCATACAAAATTTACATTCATGTGGTCAAACCGTTTCTGCTTAATAGTAAAGTAATGAAAAAATCTGCAAAAAGCTGCTGTGCCGCAAAGGGTTAATGGAACTCAACAAACCTGTTTTTGAAACTTTGACCAAGCAATATTTCGCAAAATGGACGTAATATCCATCCAATTTTCAGGGTTAACAAATTCAAAGTCTTTTAATAGAGTGAACTCCATTCTCAAAGAGGAGCACATATCCAAAATTTGAAGTCAATCATTTAAACCATTTCTAATTTATAGCAAAGTAACGAACCTATAAAAAACTGTTGGTCTGCAACGAGTTAACGGAACTCCACAAATATTTTTTTGATGCTTTCTTTTTAAGCAAAGCAGTACTTCGAAAAATTGGCCGAAACTTGCTTTTTTGCAGTTTGCACTCTCCCGGGCAACGCCGGGTAAATCTGCTAGTTTTTTCTAAAATAAAGTTTTGTGACATTTTAAATTCTCATGTTATGTACATGTATATCCTATATTTATATTTCCAAAATAAAAATTTTTTAATAAGATTAAAAAGTTTTCTTACATTTCATAAACTTTTAAAAGTTATAAATTGCAAATTGCATAATATACATTTGAAAAATTTGTTGAGATAAAAAAAAATTTGAATAATTTGAAAAGTTTATTTTTATTTTTTGATACAGGAATTTTTATGTACCCCATAAGTGTTTTCGATCTTTTTATAACTAAGGTTATTTTTAGTAATCTTTTTTATTTTAAAAGGTATAAACACACTTAGTATTATTGAAAAGGTAGTTATTGTTTACCAAAACTAAAAATATTATATTTGGTAGGTGTTATCAATGAAATCCTTTTTGATATCTGGTATCTAATTCATTTCATTTTCAAACCTTTAAATCTATTTTTCTAAAGTTGTTGAATTTTTTGTTTAAATAGTAAAAATGTGAATCAGAATACGAATTATAATATTGATGTATACTGGAGGGGTACTGCTTAGTGGTGCTTATAATAGTTCTTATAGGCAAGAGCACAATAGAGAGGTTTCAGACGAATACAAGTCCTATTTTGTCTATTACATGAGTTATAAAGATTCAAAGTTTAAAAAAGGTTAACTTTACAAACAAGTTATACGGCTCATTCTAAAGCTCTAAATATGAGATTAACTTAATTACGGTTCAATTTCTGTGGACCACTGAGCGCCGGAAGCCCTGTATAACAAGTAAGGTAAAGTTTATTTTCCTGAAAATTTCAACTGAAGTCAAAGAGCAAACTTGAAATTTGATATACAAGGGTTCTTTCCTATTTCCGTTTATTATTTAACACTTTTATATTTTAACAGGCTAAGAATTTTACCATAAAAAATATTTTGTATAATATTTTATATATTAAAAACAAAATACTTTTTTAATAAACGATTAAATTCCTTTTTTTTTAATTTGTATAATCTATATGTATAAAAGGGAATGTTTGTTTGTTTGTTTGTTTGTTTGTTTGTATGTAGCGAATAGACTCCCAAACTGCCCAGCCGATTTTCATGAAAATTTGTATATAGGGGTTTTTGGGTACGGAAAGAAATCGTGGCCCAAAAATTTTGCTCTAACGGACCGCCAAGTTGGGGCTGTGGTGCAAGTATTTAAACTTCTTTGTTCTAAAATGAAAACGGTTTGACCGATTGATTTCAAATTTTGTATACGTGATGCTCTTTGAGAATTGAGTAGACACTATTAACAGTTTTGGAATTTGTTAACCCATGTCGGGCCGACGGGTGGTCAAAAAAAATTTTGGGTCCAAACTTTGTCCGATTTTACGAAATTCTGCTTTGGTTTAAAAGAAAGCCCCAAAAAAATTTTTGTTGAGTTCCATTAACCCATTGCGGCCCAACAGCTTTTTATAGGTTTTTCCAATACTTTACTGTAACTTCGACACGGTTTGACCGATTGACTTCAAATTTTGTATACGTGATACTCTTTGAGAATTAACTTGACACTATTAGCAGTTTTGGAATTTGTTAACCCATGTCGGGCCGACGGGTGGTCAAAAAAAATTTTGGGTCCAAATTTTGTCCGATTTTGCGAAATTCTGCTTTGGCTTAAAAGAAAGCCCCAAAAAAAATTTTGTTTAGTTCCATTAACCCATTGCGACCCAACAGCTTTTTATAGGTTTTTTCAATACTTTTCTCTAAATTCGAAACGGTTTGACCAATTAATTTCAAATTTTGTATACGTGATGCTCCTTGAGAATTGAGTTGACACTATTAACAGTTTTGAAATTTGTTAACCCATGTCGGGCCGGCGGGTGGTCAAAAAAACTTTTGGGTCCAAATTTTGTCCGATTTTACGAATTTCTGCTTTGGCTAAAAAGAAACCCCAAAAAAAATTTTGTTGAGTTCCATTAACCCATTGCGGCCCAACAGCTTTTTATAGGTTTTTCCAATACTTTACTGTAACTTCGACACGGTTTGACCGATTGACTTCAAATTTTGTATACGTGATACTCTTTGAGAATTAACTTGACACTATTAGCAGTTTTGGAATTTGTTAACCCATGTCGGGCCGACGGGTGGTCAAAAAAAATTTTGGGTCCAAATTTTGTCCGATTTTACGAAATTCTGCTTTGGCTTAAAAGAAAGCCCCAAAAAAAATTTTGTTGAGTTCCATTAACCCATTGCGGCCCAACAGCTTTTTATAGGTTTTTTCAATACTTTACTCTAAATTGTTGACCAATTGACTTCACCAGTTGACCAGTTACTGACGAAACTGTTTGACCAATTGACTTCAAATTTTGTGTACGTGATGCTCCTTGAGAATTGAGTTGACACAATTAAAATTTTTGGAATTTATTAACCCATGTCGGGCCGACGGGTGGTCAAAAAAAATTTTGGTCCAAATTTTGTCCGATTTTACGAAATTCTGCTTGGGCTTAAAAGAAAGCCCCAAAAAAAATTTTGGTAAGTTCCATTAACCCATTGCGGCCCAACAGCTTTTTATAGGTTTTTTCAATACTTTACTCTAAGTTCGAAACTGTTTGACCAATTGACTTCAAATTTTGTATACGTGATGGTCTTTGAGAATTGAGTAGACACTATTAACAGTTTTGGAATTTGTTAACCCATGTCGGGCCGACGGTTGGTCAAAAAAAATTTTGTGTCCAAATTTTGTCCGATTTTACGAAATTCTGCTTTGGCTTTCAAGAAAGCCCCAAAATAAATTTTGATAAGTTCCATTAACCCATTGCGGCCCAACAGCTTTTTATAAAGTTTTTGGTTATTTTACTCTAAATTAGAAACGATTTGACTGGTTGACCTCAAATTTTATATGTGTGAAGCAACTTGAAAATGGAGTTAAGCCTGTTAACAGTCGGTCCTACGATTAGTCAAAAAAATATTTTTGGAAGTAAATTACGTCAAATTTTGGAAAGTAGTTTGTACTGCTTTGAATTACAGAAAGTTTCAAAAATTACTAGAATAATCCTGGAAAAATCTTTTTAAAAAAATTGCTTTCAAACATTTTAAAATTTACATGTGTAAACCGTGTGTAATTTTTGTGTTAACTTTTTGCAGTATTATTCAATCACTAAGAGGCGCAGCAACGCGCACCGGGTATTAGCTAGTATAATATATTTTATTGAATTATTACCATAAGTGATATATAATTAAGACATTCACCACGATTCTAAATTCCCTCGTAGACTTGCTACGAAAAATTAGCTACGTTACGAAAAAAACTTTTTAGCGATTCTTAATTCCCTCGTAGCCAATAAAAATCTGCACTGGCAACTTATTTTTTCGAAAATTCAAAATGACGCTTTGACGTTTGCATTATTTTTTCAAAAAATAAAAATCTAATGTTTGACGTTTATTATAGTTTTGAATTTTGTAGGAATAATTTTATTTTGAGTAATATTTGAAACAAAAAAAATTAATATTTATTTAAAATACAAAAATTGGAAGAATAATGAATTCAATTGGTTTTGGAGTACTTGCTATAGAGGAAGAGGAAGAAGCACAAAGGCATCTGAGATTAGAAAGGAGAATTCTGAGAGATGCATACAATCCTTTCAATTTGAGTGAAAGATCGTAAGTATTTATACATCTATGTACATTGTTCAAGGTTTATTTTTAACAATTATATTAATTTAGATTTAAAAAAAATTTTCGACTCAGCAAATCAGCTTTCAAATATTTATTAGATTTAATGGAAGAAGATTTACAAGCTCCTTTAAAATGTTTTGGATTAAATCCAATACATAAATTATGCGCAGTTATTCGATTTTTTGCGGAAGGAAGCTCACAACATGGTATTGGCAAGGACTACGATGTAGCAATTGCTCAATCTACTTTTTCCAAAGTGTTGAGTCAATGTTTGAAAATTTTTCAAAATAAGGTATGCCCATTATGGATTAAACTGGAAATGTCTGAAGAAGAGAAGCAAAGAGCAAAAATGGATTTCCATTCAAAACATGGACTTCCTGGAATAATAATGTGCATCGATGGAACACATATTGAAATTGCAAAAGCCAAAGAAGAACATTTTCTTTATTATAATAGGAAAGGCTTTTACAGTTTAAATGTTTTGGTGGTACTTATATTTTTATTTCAGTTTTTAGTACATTTTCAAAAAATTTTGTAAAAATGTACCTATATAGTTTCACTCTGTCCGTCCGTCTGTCCCTTTTTTAAAACTAAATTTTTAACTAACTAAAACTAAAATTTTATTTTAAGGTCTGTGATAATCTTATGAAAATTAGATACATAGATGGAAGATACCCTGGTTCCAATCATGATTCACATATTTATAACTTAAGTGATTTTAGAAGCTATTTTGAAAGCAATTATCTACAAGGAGAAAAAAATACATTTATTTTAGGTAAAAATTTTGTATAATTCTATAATAATTTAATTAATAAAAAAATATTTTAGGGGATGAAGGATATCCACTAGAGCCGTGGTTAATAACTCCTTTTCGCCATTCCTTGCCTGGAAGTCGTGAAAGACGTTTTAATACAAAACATGCAGGAACAAGAAATATTATCGAAAGAACTATTGGCGTTCTTAAAAATCGATTCAGATGTTTAATTGGTCTACTGAATTATTCGCCCAAAAAGGCAGTACATATTATAAATTCAGTTGTGGCCTTACATAATATCTGTATTGAGTATAAAATTGAAAATAACAGTGAGCAAAATGATTTTCCATTACTAGTTGAAGCAGACAACGAAGATGAAGTAGTATCAAACTTAAATTCTGATGCTGTGGAAATTAGAAATAGGATTTTAAACGCATTACTTTTATAAAAAAAAATATTTATTTTATTTATCTTTTAAATAAATTATTTTCATTAAAAAATAACATTTTTTCTTATTTCATTTATTAAAACTTTTTTGTTTATCAACACTTATAATCTAATAAATTTTTTCCATTTTAAATAGATATCAAAATATAAAAAGCCATAAATTTAAACCTTAAAATTTAATTCGAATGTAACTAAAGACTTGAAATACTAAAAAACTAATGTAATTAAAGAATTTAAATATTGAAAAACGAAAATAAACAGTCTTACTCTCTGACTTACTTACGAATTAATAAAAGCCTTAAATTTTAACCTAACTTAACATGCTTTTAACCTTAAAATTTAAATCTAATGTAAATAAAGAATTTAAATATTAAAAAACGAAAAAAAAAAGTCTTACTTCCTGACTTCTTTGCGGATTAATAAAAGCCTTAAATTTTAACCTAACTTAACATGCTTTTAATCTTAAAATTTAAATCTAATGTAATTAAAGAATTTAAATATTAAAAAACGAAAAAAAAACAGTCTTACTTCCTGACTTACGAATTAATAAAAATATGTAATATTATCACATAAGTTGGTAGCACTTGCACATAAAAATTTTTTATATAAATTAATTAATTGAATCCTGTAATAGTTTTGCTCTTTTTATTTCCAATATTTGTAGTTTAATTTCGTTTTTTTCTTTTAGTATTCGTTGGGTTTTTTCATTATTTAGGCGGAATTCTTCTAACTTCAATTTTTTTAACTCGTTTTGTTTTTCAATTCCTCGGTACACTCTTTTTAAATGACTTGAAATTTCATTTAACTTTTCTTCATGCTTTTCATTATATTTTGCTTGTTGATCTAACTGCTTTCTTAAAAGACTTAAAGCGGTGTCTTCTTCAGTATTTCTCCTCCGTCGTGTATTATTACCAGCTACATTACAAATGTTATTTGAATTTACTGTCTCTTCGGGATTCGGTGGTGTTATAGTATTCCTTTCATTCGTATTGGGTGTGTTAGATATTTCCGGAATGGAAATCAAACCAAAAGCGGAAGATTCAGAAACACCTGATACGGACGTCTGCAAAGAAAGAAGACTAATTACACCTTCTTCCAAATCATTGAAAGTGTGCATCCTATTTGGTCCACCGCCTGTACCTTTATGATCTTTTTTATTTTCACTTAACTTCCGCTTTATGTATGCTTTCCAGTCTAACCAAACCTACACAAATTTAATTCTAATTAATAACTAACCTAATAAACAACACTAACAAAACTAATAACTAACCTTCTTCCAAGCAGTAACATCTTTTTGTGCTGGGCCAATACTATTTAATTCTTTGGAAACATCATCCTTCTAGAGGAATTTTATTTATGCCTTGGGCAATATTTTTATTTGCCATCAATAGCTCAAATAATTTTGCATATTGCGCTTGACTAGTTGTTATTTTTACCCTTCAAAAAATTTTAAATCCTTTAAATATTTTTATAAAACAAAGGTAACTACTTACATTATTATTTTGAAATTTTTTTTTATGTGTACCGGGGTAAACTAAACCCTAATGAATATGAACTACGAATGAATATTTCTTTCGTAGACTTTTGACATTTGATTTACATTAAGTAGGAATTGAGAATCGCCATACTACGAACTTCGAAAAAAAACTTAGAAAATTTTTTTGTTTTCGGATTTGAGAATCGCTTTTTCGTAGATTCTCTCCGACTTAGCTCTACGATGGAATTTAGAATCGTGGTGATTGTGTACGATACTTAAGCTATATTCAAATGTACTTGATGCATTTATGTAAACTTTATTTATTTTAGAAATACATTTATTGCATATTTTGCGTTTATAAACTTTTCTAACAGGTATAGATAAACTAACAGTTTAAAATAACTGCAATTTTGAAAAATTTGAATTATTAAATACATTATGCTTTGATTAGCTTTATATCACAAAATTTAATAATTCAAATTTTTTCACTTTTGTAATTGAATTGAAATAAATTTATTTTCATTTATACCAAGTTTTAGGTTTTTTAATATTTTTAAATAAAATATTAGATAAGTTAGTAAGAATTTGTAATATTTTTGAATAGATGAAGTAATTAGGAAATGATTTTAGTATTATAAAGATAATTTGGTTAGCTATGTCTTACGATCAAACTAAAAACAGCTTTTATGGTTTTAAAATGACTTATGGATATTTTAAGCAATTTTTTAAAACGATTTTTTTAGGGATTATTCTAGCAATTTTTCAACAAATTTATAAAATTTCACTTGAAACATTCCATAATTATTAAATAATAACAATACAAATTCAAGGAGCACCAAATTGTCAAGAAGCAGAAGAAAAACGTATAGAAAAATTAGAGATAATCGTAAAAATTGTTTTGCAAACTGTTTTTTAAAGTTTTTGTTTCGTAATCGGTTAAAAGAAGTCGACAAAACATTTTTTTAAACATTCCCCTAATTCAAAAAAGTTTTACCTACTTTCAAAAATTGGACGTAATTTACTCACAAAAATTTTTTTTTGAATAATCGTAGGAATGATAAGTATATACATGTACGCATACAAAATTTACATTCATGTGGTCAAACCGTTTCTGCTTAATAGTAAAGTAATGAAAAAATCTGCAAAAAGCTGCTGTGCCGCAAAGGGTTAATGGAACTCAACAAACCTGTTTTTGAAACTTTGACCAAGCAATATTTCGCAAAATGGACGTAATATCCATCCAATTTTCAGGGTTAACAAATTCAAAGTCTTTTAATAGAGTGAACTCCATTCTCAAAGAGGAGCACATATCCAAAATTTGAAGTCAATCATTTAAACCATTTCTAATTTATAGCAAAGTAACGAACCTATAAAAAACTGTTGGTCTGCAACGAGTTAACGGAACTCCACAAATATTTTTTTGATGCTTTCTTTTTAAGCAAAGCAGTACTTCGAAAAATTGGCCGAAACTTGCTTTTTTGCAGTTTGCACTCTCCCGGGCAACGCCGGGTAAATCTGCTAGTTTTTTCTAAAATAAAGTTTTGTGACATTTTAAATTCTCATGTTATGTACATGTATATCCTATATTTATATTTCCAAAATAAAAATTTTTTAATAAGATTAAAAAGTTTTCTTACATTTCATAAACTTTTAAAAGTTATAAATTGCAAATTGCATAATATACATTTGAAAAATTTGTTGAGATAAAAAAAAATTTGAATAATTTGAAAAGTTTATTTTTATTTTTTGATACAGGAATTTTTATGTACCCCATAAGTGTTTTCGATCTTTTTATAACTAAGGTTATTTTTAGTAATCTTTTTTATTTTAAAAGGTATAAACACACTTAGTATTATTGAAAAGGTAGTTATTGTTTACCAAAACTAAAAATATTATATTTGGTAGGTGTTATCAATGAAATCCTTTTTGATATCTGGTATCTAATTCATTTCATTTTCAAACCTTTAAATCTATTTTTCTAAAGTTGTTGAATTTTTTGTTTAAATAGTAAAAATGTGAATCAGAATACGAATTATAATATTGATGTATACTGGAGGTGTACTGCTTAGTGGTGCTTATAATAGTTCTTATAGGCAAGAGCACAATAGAGAGGTTTCAGACGAATACAAGTCCTATTTTGTCTATTACATGAGTTATAAAGATTCAAAGTTTAAAAAAGGTTAACTTTACAAACAAGTTATACGGCTCATTCTAAAGCTCTAAATATGAGATTAACTTAATAACGGTTCAATTTCTGTGGACCACTGAGCGCCGGAAGCCCTGTATAACAAGTAAGGTAAAGTTTATTTTCCTGAAAATTTCAACTGAAGTCAAAGAGCAAACTTGAAATTTGATATACAAGGGTTCTTTCCTATTTCCGTTTATTATTTAACACTTTTATATTTTAACAGGCTAAGAATTTTACCATAAAAAATATTTTGTATAATATTTTATATATTAAAAACAAAATACTTTTTTAATAAACGATTAAATTCCTTTTTTTTTAATTTGTATAATCTATATGTATAAAAGGGAATGTTTGTTTGTTTGTTTGTTTGTTTGTTTGTATGTAGCGAATAGACTCCCAAACTGCCCAGCCGATTTTCATGAAAATTTGTATATAGGGGTTTTTGGGTACGGAAAGAAATCGTGGCCCAAAAATTTTGCTCTAACGGACCGCCAAGTTGGGGCTGTGGTGCAAGTATTTAAACTTCTTTGTTCTAAAATGAAAACGGTTTGACCGATTGATTTCAAATTTTGTATACGTGATGCTCTTTGAGAATTGAGTAGACACTATTAACAGTTTTGGAATTTGTTAACCCATGTCGGGCCGACGGGTGGTCAAAAAAAATTTTGGGTCCAAACTTTGTCCGATTTTACGAAATTCTGCTTTGGTTTAAAAGAAAGCCCCAAAAAAATTTTTGTTGAGTTCCATTAACCCATTGCGGCCCAACAGCTTTTTATAGGTTTTTCCAATACTTTACTGTAACTTCGACACGGTTTGACCGATTGACTTCAAATTTTGTATACGTGATACTCTTTGAGAATTAACTTGACACTATTAGCAGTTTTGGAATTTGTTAACCCATGTCGGGCCGACGGGTGGTCAAAAAAAATTTTGGGTCCAAATTTTGTCCGATTTTGCGAAATTCTGCTTTGGCTTAAAAGAAAGCCCCAAAAAAAATTTTGTTTAGTTCCATTAACCCATTGCGACCCAACAGCTTTTTATAGGTTTTTTCAATACTTTTCTCTAAATTCGAAACGGTTTGACCAATTAATTTCAAATTTTGTATACGTGATGCTCCTTGAGAATTGAGTTGACACTATTAACAGTTTTGAAATTTGTTAACCCATGTCGGGCCGGCGGGTGGTCAAAAAAACTTTTGGGTCCAAATTTTGTCCGATTTTACGAATTTCTGCTTTGGCTAAAAAGAAACCCCAAAAAAAATTTTGTTGAGTTCCATTAACCCATTGCGGCCCAACAGCTTTTTATAGGTTTTTCCAATACTTTACTGTAACTTCGACACGGTTTGACCGATTGACTTCAAATTTTGTATACGTGATACTCTTTGAGAATTAACTTGACACTATTAGCAGTTTTGGAATTTGTTAACCCATGTCGGGCCGACGGGTGGTCAAAAAAAATTTTGGGTCCAAATTTTGTCCGATTTTACGAAATTCTGCTTTGGCTTAAAAGAAAGCCCCAAAAAAAATTTTGTTGAGTTCCATTAACCCATTGCGGCCCAACAGCTTTTTATAGGTTTTTTCAATACTTTACTCTAAATTGTTGACCAATTGACTTCACCAGTTGACCAGTTACTGACGAAACTGTTTGACCAATTGACTTCAAATTTTGTGTACGTGATGCTCCTTGAGAATTGAGTTGACACAATTAAAATTTTTGGAATTTATTAACCCATGTCGGGCCGACGGGTGGTCAAAAAAAATTTTGGTCCAAATTTTGTCCGATTTTACGAAATTCTGCTTGGGCTTAAAAGAAAGCCCCAAAAAAAATTTTGGTAAGTTCCATTAACCCATTGCGGCCCAACAGCTTTTTATAGGTTTTTTCAATACTTTACTCTAAGTTCGAAACTGTTTGACCAATTGACTTCAAATTTTGTATACGTGATGGTCTTTGAGAATTGAGTAGACACTATTAACAGTTTTGGAATTTGTTAACCCATGTCGGGCCGACGGTTGGTCAAAAAAAATTTTGTGTCCAAATTTTGTCCGATTTTACGAAATTCTGCTTTGGCTTTCAAGAAAGCCCCAAAATAAATTTTGATAAGTTCCATTAACCCATTGCGGCCCAACAGCTTTTTATAAAGTTTTTGGTTATTTTACTCTAAATTAGAAACGATTTGACTGGTTGACCTCAAATTTTATATGTGTGAAGCAACTTGAAAATGGAGTTAAGCCTGTTAACAGTCGGTCCTACGATTAGTCAAAAAAATATTTTTGGAAGTAAATTACGTCAAATTTTGGAAAGTAGTTTGTACTGCTTTGAATTACAGAAAGTTTCAAAAATTACTAGAATAATCCTGGAAAAATCTTTTTAAAAAAATTGCTTTCATACATTTTAAAATTTACATGTGTAAACCGTGTGTAATTTTTGTGTTAACTTTTTGCAGTATTATTCAATCACTAAGAGGCGCAGCAACGCGCACCGGGTATTAGCTAGTATAATATATTTTATTGAATTATTACCATAAGTGATATATAATTAAGACATTCACCACGATTCTAAATTCCCTCGTAGACTTGCTACGAAAAATTAGCTACGTTACGAAAAAAACTTTTTAGCGATTCTTAATTCCCTCGTAGCCAATAAAAATCTGCACTGGCAACTTATTTTTTCGAAAATTCAAAATGACGCTTTGACGTTTGCATTATTTTTTCAAAAAATAAAAATCTAATGTTTGACGTTTATTATAGTTTTGAATTTTGTAGGAATAATTTTATTTTGAGTAATATTTGAAACAAAAAAAATTAATATTTATTTAAAATACAAAAATTGGAAGAATAATGAATTCAATTGGTTTTGGAGTACTTGCTATAGAGGAAGAGGAAGAAGCACAAAGGCATCTGAGATTAGAAAGGAGAATTCTGAGAGATGCATACAATCCTTTCAATTTGAGTGAAAGATCGTAAGTATTTATACATCTATGTACATTGTTCAAGGTTTATTTTTAACAATTATATTAATTTAGATTTAAAAAAAATTTTCGACTCAGCAAATCAGCTTTCAAATATTTATTAGATTTAATGGAAGAAGATTTACAAGCTCCTTTAAAATGTTTTGGATTAAATCCAATACATAAATTATGCGCAGTTATTCGATTTTTTGCGGAAGGAAGCTCACAACATGGTATTGGCAAGGACTACGATGTAGCAATTGCTCAATCTACTTTTTCCAAAGTGTTGAGTCAATGTTTGAAAATTTTTCAAAATAAGGTATGCCCATTATGGATTAAACTGGAAATGTCTGAAGAAGAGAAGCAAAGAGCAAAAATGGATTTCCATTCAAAACATGGACTTCCTGGAATAATAATGTGCATCGATGGAACACATATTGAAATTGCAAAAGCCAAAGAAGAACATTTTCTTTATTATAATAGGAAAGGCTTTTACAGTTTAAATGTTTTGGTGGTACTTATATTTTTATTTCAGTTTTTAGTACATTTTCAAAAAATTTTGTAAAAATGTACCTATATAGTTTCACTCTGTCCGTCCGTCTGTCCCTTTTTTAAAACTAAATTTTTAACTAACTAAAACTAAAATTTTATTTTAAGGTCTGTGATAATCTTATGAAAATTAGATACATAGATGGAAGATACCCTGGTTCCAATCATGATTCACATATTTATAACTTAAGTGATTTTAGAAGCTATTTTGAAAGCAATTATCTACAAGGAGAAAAAAATACATTTATTTTAGGTAAAAATTTTGTATAATTCTATAATAATTTAATTAATAAAAAAATATTTTAGGGGATGGAGGATATCCACTAGAGCCGTGGTTAATAACTCCTTTTCGCCATTCCTTGCCTGGAAGTCGTGAAAGACGTTTTAATACAAAACATGCAGGAACAAGAAATATTATCGAAAGAACTATTGGCGTTCTTAAAAATCGATTCAGATGTTTAATTGGTCTACTGAATTATTCGCCCAAAAAGGCAGTACATATTATAAATTCAGTTGTGGCCTTACATAATATCTGTATTGAGTATAAAATTGAAAATAACAGTGAGCAAAATGATTTTCCATTACTAGTTGAAGCAGACAACGAAGATGAAGTAGTATCAAACTTAAATTCTGATGCTGTGGAAATTAGAAATAGGATTTTAAACGCATTACTTTTATAAAAAAAAATATTTATTTTATTTATCTTTTAAATAAATTATTTTCATTAAAAAATAACATTTTTTCTTATTTCATTTATTAAAACTTTTTTGTTTATCAACACTTATAATCTAATAAATTTTTTCCATTTTAAATAGATATCAAAATATAAAAAGCCATAAATTTAAACCTTAAAATTTAATTCGAATGTAACTAAAGACTTGAAATACTAAAAAACTAATGTAATTAAAGAATTTAAATATTGAAAAACGAAAATAAACAGTCTTACTCTCTGACTTACTTACGAATTAATAAAAGCCTTAAATTTTAACCTAACTTAACATGCTTTTAACCTTAAAATTTAAATCTAATGTAAATAAAGAATTTAAATATTAAAAAACGAAAAAAAAAAGTCTTACTTCCTGACTTCTTTGCGGATTAATAAAAGCCTTAAATTTTAACCTAACTTAACATGCTTTTAATCTTAAAATTTAAATCTAATGTAATTAAAGAATTTAAATATTAAAAAACGAAAAAAAAACAGTCTTACTTCCTGACTTACGAATTAATAAAAATATGTAATATTATCACATAAGTTGGTAGCACTTGCACATAAAAATTTTTTATATAAATTAATTAATTGAATCCTGTAATAGTTTTGCTCTTTTTATTTCCAATATTTGTAGTTTAATTTCGTTTTTTTCTTTTAGTATTCGTTGGGTTTTTTCATTATTTAGGCGGAATTCTTCTAACTTCAATTTTTTTAACTCGTTTTGTTTTTCAATTCCTCGGTACACTCTTTTTAAATGACTTGAAATTTCATTTAACTTTTCTTCATGCTTTTCATTATATTTTGCTTGTTGATCTAACTGCTTTCTTAAAAGACTTAAAGCGGTGTCTTCTTCAGTATTTCTCCTCCGTCGTGTATTATTACCAGCTACATTACAAATGTTATTTGAATTTACTGTCTCTTCGGGATTCGGTGGTGTTATAGTATTCCTTTCATTCGTATTGGGTGTGTTAGATATTTCCGGAATGGAAATCAAACCAAAAGCGGAAGATTCAGAAACACCTGATACGGACGTCTGCAAAGAAAGAAGACTAATTACACCTTCTTCCAAATCATTGAAAGTGTGCATCCTATTTGGTCCACCGCCTGTACCTTTATGATCTTTTTTATTTTCACTTAACTTCCGCTTTATGTATGCTTTCCAGTCTAACCAAACCTACACAAATTTAATTCTAATTAATAACTAACCTAATAAACAACACTAACAAAACTAATAACTAACCTTCTTCCAAGCAGTAACATCTTTTTGTGCTGGGCCAATACTATTTAATTCTTTGGAAACATCATCCTTCTAGAGGAATTTTATTTATGCCTTGGGCAATATTTTTATTTGCCATCAATAGCTCAAATAATTTTGCATATTGCGCTTGACTAGTTGTTATTTTTACCCTTCAAAAAATTTTAAATCCTTTAAATATTTTTATAAAACAAAGGTAACTACTTACATTATTATTTTGAAATTTTTTTTTATGTGTACCGGGGTAAACTAAACCCTAATGAATATGAACTACGAATGAATATTTCTTTCGTAGACTTTTGACATTTGATTTACATTAAGTAGGAATTGAGAATCGCCATACTACGAACTTCGAAAAAAAACTTAGAAAATTTTTTTGTTTTCGGATTTGAGAATCGCTTTTTCGTAGATTCTCTCCGACTTAGCTCTACGATGGAATTTAGAATCGTGGTGATTGTGTACGATACTTAAGCTATATTCAAATGTACTTGATGCATTTATGTAAACTTTATTTATTTTAGAAATACATTTATTGCATATTTTGCGTTTATAAACTTTTCTAACAGGTATAGATAAACTAACAGTTTAAAATAACTGCAATTTTGAAAAATTTGAATTATTAAATACATTATGCTTTGATTAGCTTTATATCACAAAATTTAATAATTCAAATTTTTTCACTTTTGTAATTGAATTGAAATAAATTTATTTTCATTTATACCAAGTTTTAGGTTTTTTAATATTTTTAAATAAAATATTAGATAAGTTAGTAAGAATTTGTAATATTTTTGAATAGATGAAGTAATTAGGAAATGATTTTAGTATTATAAAGATAATTTGGTTAGCTATGTCTTACGATCAAACTAAAAACAGCTTTTATGGTTTTAAAATGACTTATGGATATCTGATTAAATTTGAACCTAATAGGTGTAGGGTATTTCTAAGTCGGTTGCACCGACTGACTGTTTCTTTACTTGTTTTAATTTTTGTTGTATTATATATTTATTTTATTTATTTTATTTATTTATTTTTATTTTTTTTATTTATTTATTATACCTACTGCTTAACACAAACAGTTTACAAAAGAGCATACAAAATTATACAATTAAAAACAATATAAAAAATTACATATTTGACTAATTATAAATAAGTTCAAATTAAAATTAAAATTAAAAGTTAAAAATTATAAACTTTACATTACTACAAGAAAAATAAAACAAAAATAATCCTAATAATAGCGATTGTATAATTTTTGTTTTTGGGAGTGTTTTGAAAGTGTAAAGTCAATATTGTGTTTATGTTTGTTACCTATAATAAGCATTCTATTAATAGGTTCAAATTTGCCATAGTTAGTCCTATGATTATTAGTTTTAAATAAATTGCAAGAGCGAAGGCGTTGAAGATTTCTAATAATAATTTTACTAGAAATTAAATTAGATTAAACGTTACCCTTGACAACTTCTGTAATAAAAATGACATCAGAAATCAATTAATTTTAGCCTTTGTTCATATGGTGGTAAAATAATGGGATTCGACCATGGCAAATGGCGTAAGGCAAATCTAAGAAAATTTTTTTGTATTGCCTCAATCCTATCAATGTGTACCATATAAAACGGAAACCAAACTTGACTAGCATATTTCAAGTTTGGTCTTACAAGACAAGTGTACAACGATTTAAAAACATAAGTATCTGAAAATTCCTTTGCAGAACGTTTAACAAATCCCAATAGTGAGTTAGCTTTATTTATAATATTATTATAATGTGTTTTAAAGCTAAGTTGGAAATCGAAGTACACCCCTAGGTCCTTTATTAAGGTAACTTTAGGTAAACTAATACCATTTAAGTTATAATTGAAACAAATAGGACTAGATCGGCGTGTATAAGATTACAATGCGCATTTATTTACATTAAGTAGTAAACAGTTATTAACGCACCAATTGTTAAAATTTTGAAGATCATTCTGCTGGCGTCATTATAAGATGTAATTACAAGGATGGCGTCATTATAAGATGTAATCTTTTTAAAAAGTTTCATATCATCAAACTCGTAAACTTGAAGCTCGCAATTAGAAATTATAGAAGAAACATCATTTACAGATAAGATAAAAAGTAGAGGGCCAAGGTGGCTATCTTGTGGAACTCCCGAATTTGCCACGAAAGGTTCTGAAATCACATTTTTAAATATAACACTATAGGAGCGATCACATAAATAAGAATGTATCCACTTAAGGAAAAATAGTGGAAAACCATATTTTTCAAGTTTTAGTAAAATAATATTATGTGGCAATAGATCAAATGCTTTACTAAAATCAGTATAGACAACATCTGTTTAAAATCCTTCTTCCATGTTATTAAGAAGAAGAGATGTGGTTTCAACTAGATTAGTCACCGTAGATTTTTGTTTTACAAAGCCATGTTGGTTATCAATTAAAAGATTCCTACAATGATTATAAATTGAATCCGTTATAATTAATTCAAAGATAATTTAGCTATTGGACTATAGTTAGTGATTTCATTTTTAGCATTCTTTTTGTGAATTGGTCTGATATAAGAAATTTTCCAAATAGGAGGAAAATATCCGGAATTTAATGAATTTTTAAAGAATAATGTTAAAGGCGTAGTGAGAATTTTAGAACACTTACTCAAAATTATTTCTGGTATACCATCTGGTCCAGGAAAAGTATTATCACCCAGTTTATTTAGATAGCTGGAAACTATTTGTTCATTAATATTAATGTCAGTAAGAGAAGTTTTGTGATATGTGTTCATATAGGAGAAATAATTTTCATTTGGCGTAAAAGAAGAATCACTATATGAAGTGCTAAAAAACTCACGAAAATATTTCGAAATAGTTGAAGGATCATTACTAGAAAGAGAATTGAAATTCATAAATGTTGGGTAATCATCACATTTACGTTTAGAGTTTAAGAATTTAGAAAATTTTTTCGGATCAGACTTTAATTTAGTTGCCATTAAGTTAATGGAACTATTATAAAGTATTTGAGAAGAAGTTTTAAAATTCTCAAACAATATGACAAAATATTAAATTCATTAATATCTAAGCTCCTTTGTGAACCATGGTGTGCCATGGAAATAGGAACAAATTGTGTAAAACCTTCGAACATTATTTCATAATTAACATTAACATTATTTTATTGAATTATTACCATTGGTTATTATTACCATTAATTAAGAATTGTGTACGATTTTTAAGTTGCGTTTTCAATGATATTTCATGCATGTATGTAAAATTTATTTTTATATTTAAATGAATTATATTAAAAGTTCTAAGATTGTCATTGTATTTTAGAAATACATTTATTGCTGTTTTATTTTTGCATTTATAAGGTTGTCTAATAGATTTATAAATTTCTTTATTTTTTCAATTTTGAAAAATTTTAATTATATAATTTTGTGATAAAAAGCCAACTAAATTTTTCCAACTTTGTAACTGAATTCTACTAAATGTATTCAACATTTATTTCAAGTTTTTTTTTGATTTTTAATATTTTTAATCAGATAAATTAGTAAGAATTTTTAACATTTTTGAATAGATAAAATAATTTTAGTATTATTAAGTTAATTTGGTTAGCTAATCTTAAGATAACTAATAGGTGTAGGGTATTTCTAAGTCGGTTGCACCGACTGACTGTTTCTTTACTTGTTTTAATTTTTGTTGTATTATATATTTATTTTATTTATTTTATTTATTTATTTTTATTTTTTTTATTTATTTATTATACCAACTGCTTAACACAAACAGTTTACAAAAGAGCATACAAAATTATACAATTAAAAACAATATAAAAAATTACATATTTGACTAATTATAAATAAGTTCAAATTAAAATTAAAATTAAAAGTTAAAAATTATAAACTTTACATTACTACAAGAAAAATAAAACAAAAATAATCCTAATAATAGCGATTGTATAATTTTTGTTTTTGGGAGTGTTTTGAAAGTGTAAAGTCAATATTGTGTTTATGTTTGTTACCTATAATAAGCATTCTATTAATAGGTTCAAATTTGCCATAGTTAGTCCTATGATTATTAGTTTTAAATAAATTGCAAGAGCGAAGGCGTTGAAGATTTCTAATAATAATTTTACTAGAAATTAAATTAGATTAAACGTTACCCTTGACAACTTCTGTAATAAAAATGACATCAGAAATCAATTAATTTTAGCCTTTGTTCATATGGTGGTAAAATAATGGGATTCGACCATGGCAAATGGCGTAAGGCAAATCTAAGAAAATTTTTTTGTATTGCCTCAATCCTATCAATGTGTACCATATAAAACGGAAACCAAACTTGACTAGCATATTTCAAGTTTGGTCTTACAAGACAAGTGTACAACGATTTAAAAACATAAGTATCTGAAAATTCCTTTGCAGAACGTTTAACAAATCCCAATAGTGAGTTAGCTTTATTTATAATATTATTATAATGTGTTTTAAAGCTAAGTTGGAAATCGAAGTACACCCCTAGGTCCTTTATTAAGGTAACTTTAGGTAAACTAATACCATCTAAGTTATAATTGAAACAAATAGGACTAGATCGGCGTGTATAAGATTACAATGCGCATTTATTTACATTAAGTAGTAAACAGTTATTAACGCACCAATTGTTAAAATTTTGAAGATCATTCTGCTGGCGTCATTATAAGATGTAATTACAAGGATGGCGTCATTATAAGATGTAATCTTTTTAAAAAGTTTCATATCATCAAACTCGTAAACTTGAAGCTCGCAATTAGAAATTATAGAAGAAACATCATTTACAGATAAGATAAAAAGTAGAGGGCCAAGGTGGCTATCTTGTGGAACTCCCGAATTTGCCACGAAAGGTTCTGAAATCACATTTTTAAATATAACACTATAGGAGCGATCACATAAATAAGAATGTATCCACTTAAGGAAAAATAGTGGAAAACCATATTTTTCAAGTTTTAGTAAAATAATATTATGTGGCAATAGATCAAATGCTTTACTAAAATCAGTATAGACAACATCTGTTTAAAATCCTTCTTCCATGTTATTAAGAAGAAGAGATGTGGTTTCAACTAGATTAGTCACCGTAGATTTTTGTTTTACAAAGCCATGTTGGTTATCAATTAAAAGATTCCTACAATGATTATAAATTGAATCCGTTATAATTAATTCAAAGATAATTTAGCTATTGGACTATAGTTAGTGATTTCATTTTTAGCATTCTTTTTGTGAATTGGTCTGATATAAGAAATTTTCCAAATAGGAGGAAAATATCCGGAATTTAATGAATTTTTAAAGAATAATGTTAAAGGCGTAGTGAGAATTTTAGAACACTTACTCAAAATTATTTCTGGTATACCATCTGGTCCAGGAAAAGTATTATCACCCAGTTTATTTAGATAGCTGGAAACTATTTGTTCATTAATATTAATGTCAGTAAGAGAAGTTTTGTGATATGTGTTCATATAGGAGAAATAATTTTCATTTGGCGTAAAAGAAGAATCACTATATGAAGTGCTAAAAAACTCACGAAAATATTTCGAAATAGTTGAAGGATCATTACTAGAAAGAGAATTGAAATTCATAAATGTTGGGTAATCATCACATTTACGTTTAGAGTTTAAGAATTTAGAAAATTTTTTCGGATCAGACTTTAATTTAGTTGCCATTAAGTTAATGGAACTATTATAAAGTATTTGAGAAGAAGTTTTAAAATTCTCAAACAATATGACAAAATATTAAATTCATTAATATCTAAGCTCCTTTGTGAACCATGGTGTGCCATGGAAATAGGAACAAATTGTGTAAAACCTTCGAACATTATTTCATAATTAACATTAACATTATTTTATTGAATTATTACCATTGGTTATTATTACCATTAATTAAGAATTGTGTACGATTTTTAAGTTGCGTTTTCAATGATATTTCATGCATGTATGTAAAATTTATTTTTATATTTAAATGAATTATATTAAAAGTTCTAAGATTGTCATTGTATTTTAGAAATACATTTATTGCTGTTTTATTTTTGCATTTATAAGGTTGTCTAATAGATTTATAAATTTCTTTATTTTTTCAATTTTGAAAAATTTTAATTATATAATTTTGTGATAAAAAGCCAACTAAATTTTTCCAACTTTGTAACTGAATTCTACTAAATGTATTCAACATTTATTTCAAGTTTTTTTTTGATTTTTAATATTTTTAATCAGATAAATTAGTAAGAATTTTTAACATTTTTGAATAGATAAAATAATTTTAGTATTATTAAGTTAATTTGGTTAGCTAATCTTAAGATAACTAATAAAAGCTTTTATGGTTTTAAAAAGACTAATGGAGTTCTCATTTAATTTGAACCAAATAAGTGTAGGGTATTTATAACTCGGTTGCATCGACTGACTCTTTCTTTACTTGTAATAACAACTACAGTAATAAATTGGTCAAGAATTTTGGTATTCTGTCTAAAGAATTTATAGAATTTTCTAATTTATTTACATTTCGTTTATATTGTTCTAATTTTATTATTGAATGAAGTTAGATTGACCCTGTATAATTTTATTAATACCAAGTTGCATAGGTAAAATACCTTTATGATTGGATAGGTTTTGGATTTTCATCCTTTGTCCTATAATTGTAATCTTATTATTTTGGTTTATTTTATATTTTGCAAATCTATAATTAAGTTTGTCTCGTTTACATTCTTTTCTATAAGTAGTTTCATTTTTACTTAAGTCTATTGGTTCTATTCTATTCTCATTGTTTGTCAATATTTTTACTAACTACATTTTCTAAATATGGTTTGATAGAAGGATAAAGAGTTTTTTGAAATGCATTTAATTTTTTCAGATATTCGTAATCTACTTTTTCATTAAAACTGGATGTTCTTCCAAAGAATAATTCATAAAGTGTGAGTTTTGTTGAAGAATGAATGGAGTTATTATAGGTAATTATAGTTTCTGTTAATAAATCATCGTGATCTAAAGGAAGATTGTTTTCTTTATATTTATAGTATATAAAGCGATAAATTTCAGTATGGGTTGAATGTAATATCTCTTTACAGAAATCTTTGAAAAAGTTTGAAGTGAATTCAGTTCCTTGATCACGTACAAGCACTGCTCCAATTGCGAAGTTTCTTGCGTCCGTCTTTAAGACAAATGGTTTAGTGAAGTCCGGATATTGAAGTATTTGGATAATTAGTTCAATACATAAAAACATTTGAAACATGTAAAAAACTAATTATCCAAATACTTCAATATCCGGACTTCACTAAACCATTTGTCTTAAAGACGGACGCAAGAAACTTCGCAATTGGAGCAGTGCTTGTACGTGATCAAGGAACTGAATTCACTTCAAACTTTTTCAAAGATTTCTGTAAACAATATCAAAACAATATTACATATTACTTTATTTCAACAGTCAACAGTTTTTCAACAGTTTTACATGAAATCTTTGAAAAAGTTTGAAGTGAATTCAGTTCCTTGATCACGTACAAGCACTGCTCCAATTGCGAAGTTTCTTGCGTCCGTCTTTAAGACAAATGGTTTAGTGAAGTCCGGATATTGAAGTATTTGGATAATTAGTTTTTTACATGTTTCAAATGTTTTTATGTATTGATCGCTCAGATATATTTTAGTATCCTTTTTCAGGAAATTCGTAAAAGGTTTTGTTCGTTTTGCAAAATCCTTGATTTACTTACGATAGTATCCAAGTAAACACGAAAATCCTTTAATTTATTTTTGCGTTCTAGGAATTGCATAATATTTTATTGCACTAATCTTTTCAGGGTTTGGCTTAACACCTTCTGTTGAGACAATATGTCCGAGAAATTTCTCGAAAATCTTTTTAAATTCTCTTCGTGTTCTTGTAGAGAAACGGAATATACAATTATATCGTCAAGATATGCTAAAGGGATTCTGCCTTGCAAATCTTGAAATACATTGTTCATTACTCTCTGAAAAGGGGGGGAGCATTTTTCAACGCGAATGGCATTCTAACGTACTCGAAGTGACCTCCTTCGACTGTGAAAGCCGTCTTTTTGATGTCATTTGGATTCATCTCTGCTTGGTGGAATCCTCTAGCTAGATCTAATGAGGAAAAGTACATACTTTTTCCTAGTTTATCTAGTATTTCGGCGATATTTGGTAAGGGGTACCGATCACTAATCATTTTAGCAATTTTTCAAAAATTTTTTTAAAAATGTGCCTATATAGTTTCACTCTGCCCGTCCGTCTGTCCGCAAGTTTACAAAAACTTTTACACTGTTTGAAAAAGAGTTGTGTTAATTGTATTTTCAATTTGAAACCGGCACAAAATTGCTTATGTTATGGGTTACCATACGGTACTAAAATTTACCATTATGCAAAACTCAATTTTTGCAAAATTTTTGGTCACACATATCTTCTAAACAGTTCAAGCTAGGGTATTAAAATTTTGGGAGAAGTGAGGCCCTCAGAAATTAGTAGGAGTTAGTGAACAAAATTTTTTTGTCACGTCCCCTGTTTAGTAGCCATAGAAATTTTGCTATTTTTAAACACCTTGTAACTTGAAATTTAAAGCTGCAGCATTATTTTTCAACATATGCCAAAAAAATTTCTGAAATTTGAAAGAGCTTCTCTAAATTGAAGAAACTGTATCTTAGTTTTAACTATTTTTGCTTAGATAATAAAATTCTAGGTAAAACTTCAAATTTTGATGGAGTTCACAATTTATTTCCTAGAACCTAAAAAATTGGAAAAGTGGGACAGAACGAAGTTTGCTAAGCAAAAATTTAAAAACCTTCCCCATTGAAGGGCAACTAGGTCTTCAAAATTAAAACTTTTATATTTTTATAAAACAGTTATTTATTCACCAGTGTTTTTTTATTTTGAAGCTCCAACATTACATTTCGCACTGGTTAACAGGTTTTCTTGAGTGCATTGGGATTATATTCTAAGTATTGATTTCACTATTATTCATAATTGATAGGTGATAAAATAAATAAATTACAATAGTATTTTTGTAAAAATAAATGATAAAATACCCAGTAAGAAACCATAACACATAATTTTGAAAATGGGCTTTTTCAAAACCCTTGGTTTTTTTCATTACTTGTTTTATTTAGTTTTCTGTTATCGATTACCATGCACCATTTTTGTCTACCACTTGCGTCTTTCTTTTTTGGTACGATCCAAACTGGTGAACTCCAAGGAGAGTAGCTTGATCATATAATATTTTGGTTTATCATTTCAGTAATTTGGCGTCTTACTTCATCTTTATGTACATATGGGTATGGATAAGATCTAGTAAATATTGGTATTTGGTTGTTCGTATGTATTTTGTGCATTACTTGATTGGTAAAGGTCAAAATTTGTCCTTCACGAAAGGAAATATCGTCATATTGTTTCCAAAGATTGGAAACGGTTTTTTCTTCTTTATTGAGGTGGAATGTTCTTAAAAGTTTAATAATATCTTCGGAATCAGAGTTTGAAATATTGAAATTGTTTATTTTTATGTATTCATAAGAGTTATACGGTTGTACTTTTAGAGGTTGTTCCAGAAAAACTATTTGACAGTTTGGGGTTGAATTGATTATTTCTATTTTAATATTCTTTACAAAAATGTCTCCACTTTTTGTATCAACTGGTAGTTTAAAAGTTAATTTAGAGTCAAAATAACCCTGGAATTTGAAAATTAGAAATGTTATTTCACCATGTTTATAAAATTCAGAGAAAATGGGAAATTTAATTTGTTTATCTATCTGATGTTTGTTTAATGAATGAGGAAGATGATCCCGTATCTATTAAAAATTTAAGTGGACCACCCAAATGAAGAACTAATTATAACATATGGAAAAAGAGAGCCGTGTCTATTTACGTCTTAGTATCTGATTGCTTCGTCGAGACTTTCGATGGAAAATTTCCATCAACAATTTCAGAATTTGTCATGTCATTTAGTTCGTTATCGTAATTTTGGTCAGAATTTTGTTAATTGTAATATAGGCCTAGATTTTAGAAATTTGAATTGAAATTGGGGTTTGAATTTGCTTCATAAGAATAACCATTCATATCTCTGTTATCGGATATGTGAAATAATTTTTTTACTAGTAAATCTTGGTGGTCCAGTTTGTCTAAAGAAATTATTATTATTTGTTTGGTTCATTTGTCTATTAAAATGATTATTCGAATAATTATATGGTCTATTGAGATTATTATTTTGATTATGGTAAGGTTGAACAGGTTGGGTCTATTGGGATTTTTTGTAAAATTGGATGAATTAGATTGAATATGGTTATGCCGGATTGCATTCATTGGGAAGTTATTTTGAAATTGTCTTATTGGATAATTTTGATTTTGATGATTGAATTCCATTTAGTTTTTGATTCTAGTTTTATTGTGAAGGTGAGTTTCTATAATTGTTTGGTCTATTATTATCATTTGTTCTATTATTTGGAGCAAACGGTTTGTTGTAGAATATATTTTGTTCTTTTATACAAAATTAAAAAGCTTCGGCTAAACTAGTGGGTCTCATGGCCATAATAGTTGCGCCAAGAGATTCTCCTAATCCTGATAAAAAGGTATAAGACATTTGGATTATTTCCATGAATGTTAACATTATTATTCATATTAGGTAAAATTTCAATAACTTCAATAGAAAATTTTTCTATTGTCGAGCTATTTTGTCTGGGTTTATGTAAGTCTTTAATAAGAGATGTCTCGTTTCTCTTATCTGAGTATGAAGGATAAGATATTCTCTTATATCCTTCCAAATTAGAGAATTAGAGGAGTTCCGTGCATATATAAAGTTCTTTGGCAGGACCAACAAATTTTGTTTCTAATGATTCTTAATAAAAGTTCATGGTAAGGAGTACATGAAATTACGACAATATTTCTTCGACATTGTTGATAAAATCAAAAAGTAATTTCATATTTGGGTAAATCTCTCACTGCGTCGGGTACACACAATGATGTGAAAATGTCGGTTGTAGTAACAGTTGGATTAGTCATTATATGTAAGAAGTTTCAGAAATTTTACACCAATGGATACTACTTGTAGAGTTATCTAAACTATTTGGAATTAATTAAATTTCTTCTAATTCACTGTTAGAACTTTAGCCGATATTATTGATTTTAGTTTTTATTTTGTCAATTAAGGACGAAGGATAGAGATTTTGTCTTTTTGACAATAATTTATTAATAATTTAAGTGATAGCAAGTATTTAATAAATCAATAAAAAATGTTAGAAAAGAAAAAAAAAATCACTTATATTTAATAAATGTAGGTTGTTTAAGCATGTCAGCATTCTTCAGTTAAAATAACACAACACAATTATATATTTAATTTGGATTAATTTAATGTGTCTTTTAATGTTTCTTTAATTTGAGATTTATTTTACATTTAACTTTTTATACCGTACACCAACGGAATAGGTAAAGGGGTATAATAACTTTAATATGGTGCTTATAACCACCTAAAAGAGCTAGATGGAAAAGTACACATATTTGTGATCAGCGTGACCTTCTGATTCGATATAGCCATGTCCGTCGGTCGGAACTTAGAATTTTTGATCGAATTTAGGCCAAACGAGCATAATTCCGAAGCCAGTGAAGAAAGAACCTCCAAATTTGGTATCAGTGTGCCTCTTCCCATGTCCTTAGAGTCCTTGAAATTTAGGACCAATTGGAGTAATGGGTCGGGGACCATCCACACAGTTCTGAAGACCTTAAAGCATATTTTCGAAAATAATAAAGATAGTAACTTCAAACAAATGCATAAGGCACAAGGGTGTTCTTTACTATTTCCTACTTGTGCCCTTAATTTATGATCAATTGAAGTGATGGTTCAGATAACTCTCTTAGACCTCTTAAGGTTTAAAGGCTTATCATCGAAATTAATAAAAATAGTAACTTAAGATTAATATAGAATATAGCGAAGAGTTTTACTATAAAACATATTATGTATTATATTTTATAAATTAAAAACAAAATATTTTTTTAATAAACGACGAAATTTTTTTTTTGTTTTGAATTTTTATGATATCATATCTATACTTTATTGAATTATTACCTTAGGTAATATATAATTAAGATACTTAATTATATATTATACTTAATTATATAGATAGTACGATACTTTAGTTGTAAAATTTATTTTTATATTTAAATTAATTATATGAAAAGTTCTAAATGTGTCATTATATTTTAGAAATACGTTTATTGCATATTTTGATATTACGTTTTTTGATAAAAAGCTAAAGAAAGCATTAATGGTTTTAACTAACATTAAAAACCATGAAATTATATAAACTTTTATGTTTATATTATTACAAATTAATATTTCGTTCGAATAACTTTGAGTTTAATTATATAAAATAATAAAAAATTAGTAAATTAAGAATAAAATTTAAAAATAATTTAAAATTGAAATAATTAATCAAGGGTACTAAATCATTCAACAGTAAATGCACTACAGCTATAAATCCTGAAGAGAAGTAATTGATGCATATGTGTACAATTTTATTGAATTGGATATAAGTTTTAAATATGTAATTTTGTAATTGCATTTTTCGAATCCATTTATCTCATGTTTATTTGTTGTTCAATATTTTTATATAGAAAAATTAGTAAGAATTGTTAATATTTTTGAATTGATAAAATAATTAGAAAATGTTCTTAGTGTTAAATAGTAAGACACCCAACACTGAGCCTTGCGGTATACTTATTTCTTTATTTTTCTTTATTCCATTGTTTTCTATCATTTATATATTGCTTCAACCAATTTAACTCTACTCCTAGGATACCAAGTTTTCCTAATTTGTTTAACAGAATATCGCTATCAATAGTTTCGAATGCACGTTTTAAACCGAAGAACACAGCCATAATTATTTATTATTTTTATCAGTTTTTGTGTTCAATTCATTTATCACCCATTTAATATCAGTTTCACAAGAGGGCCCTGTCTAAATCCTGATTCTTCACAAATTATTTTATTTTTTTCCAAAAACTCACTTAATTGTTTAGCTACTCTTTTCTCCGAAATCTTTTGATATATTGTAAGCATATTAATTGGTCTATAATCTATTGGTGCTTTTGCATTTTTATTTTTGGTAAAGGAACTACTACGGTGTCTCTCCAGCATTCAGGATAAATTCCACCATATAAAGATTTATTAATAATATACTCTAAAAAATTGTTTTGCATTCTATTATTATTTTTTATTTAATCCATTATAATAATTTTTGTTGTTCATCACTTTTATAGTGTTTCCTATATTTCTACTTTAATTAGTCTAAATTTGAAGTTACTTTCTCAGCTTATGTTTCTGTTATTATTTCTATAAGGTACATTGGCGATACTGCTGTGGATTTTGGTTATACTGTCTACAAAAAATCCTTTAAATTTTTGCAATTTCATTCTGTTTATTTACTTCTTTATTACCTATTTATTTCTAGTGTTTGTATTTCTGGGTTATCTTTTTTAAAATATGTTTCTTTAAAATTTGATTTTCTATATAACTATTTTTTGGTTCTTTACATTTATATTTATACATATTTCGACAAGATTTGTACTCATTCCATGTGTCAATATTTTTTGTCATTACAGGCCTATAAAGATATACTTTTCTTTGGTTCATTTTTCTTAGTTCATTGTTGTACCATCTATTACCATTTTCTCTTAAAATAATTGTTTTTTTCATACTCTGCAGTGTATCATCTAATTCGTTTGTAAATTTTACACAACAAACATTTAATGAGTTTATAGTTATTAAATCTAAAAATCTTCTTCGGTTTAATGATATTATCATTTCTTCTTTCTTATATTTCAAATATGTTATTTTTTTATTATTATTCCTATGTTGATCTTGTTTTAATTTTATACAAATCGATTCATGATCTGATATCATAAACTGTGGCTCAACATTTACTTGAACATCAGTTAGTACATAATTAATAAGAGATTGAGATCTAATTGTTCTTGTAGTGGGTTTATCTACGTGTTGCTTAAGACTATAACCCAAAATAAATTCTCGCATTCGTTTTTAATTCTCATCAATACAGAATATAAACACCTCGCCTTCTATGTATAATTCTTTTTGTTATTTTTCATATAAACACAAATCAATAATACTGTCAATCTTTTTGTGCAGACATTTTTATGTATATGAACTATTAAGCTATTCTTTTTATATACCTTACATATAAAGTAGGAATATATTAACCTTAATACGGTATTTGTATATACAAAAAGTAAGTAAGCTAGATACAGAAAAGTATATATACTTTTGCGATATCCGTCTGCAAACATGATAATTCAAAACATAAAGATGCATTCAAATAATAAATGCTATCTTAATGAAATTTATATTGTATTATAACTAAGGTGGAATCGCACATTAGTGGAATCGAACCATGGGTTCGAATTCTAGAAGCTTACGATCGAACCGAGGGAAAAGTGAAATATTTTGGAGACCAATAAATTATAACTTTCGAATTTCTTGGAAAGTTTTCTTCCTATTTCCCTTGAGTGCACGAAGTTCAATGAATCAATTGAAGCGATGGTTCGAGTATCTGTCACACACCTCCCAAGAAAAATATTTTTAGAATTAGTTGAGATATTCACTTGATATTAGGTACATGAATTTTTATATTGTGCTGCTTATATTATGGCCCTTAGACTTGAGGTGCAGTTAGTTTACCACCCAGACACCTCTGACCTCCTAATATCCAGAAATCATAACATCGATTGAAACTATAAATTTAAAAAATTACTCTTTTTTTTTGATACTTTTTTTTTGGAATTATGTGATTGTTCGAGAACTTTCCTCACACTTCCTCAGATTTAACAAGCATTTCTTGGAAATTAATAAAGATAGAAAATTGAAATTTGGTATAAGCTGTTCTGACCTGTTTGTATTATGTTCTTTAGATTTGGGATGAATTAAAGTGGTTATTCAAGTACCTCCCACGAACCCTAGATCAAGGATTTTTCGAAATTAATATATCTTCGAAATTAATAAAGATAAAAACTTGAAGTTTGATAAAAGTGTTCCACCATATTTTCATTTAATTAGTGGTTGTTCGGATACCTATATCATTGAAAGCATATCATTGAAATTAATAGAAAAAGTAGCTTAAAATTAAGATAGAACTTTCCAATTGTGTACAAGGATTCACTAATATTGAAAAAACGGCGCGGTTTTCATGTAGGCGAAATCCAACCATGGATTCGGATCCTGGAACTTTTTCATCGAATTTAGACCAGCATGGTTCCGAATTCAAAGAAGTTAGAACCTATAAATTCGGTATCAGGGTGTCCTTTTCTATTACTTTAGTGTCCTCGAAAATTGGAACCAACTGAAATAGTGGGACGGGGACCATCCACATAGTTGTGAAGACCTTAAAGCATATTTTCGAAAATAATAAAGATAGTAACTTCAAACAAATGCATAAGGCACAAGGGTGTTTTTTACAATTTCCTACTTGTTCCCTTAATTTATGATCAATTGAAGTGGTGGTTCAGATAACTCTCTTAGACCTCTTACGGTTTGAAGGCTTATCATCGAAATTAATAAAAATAGTAATTTAAGATTAATATAGAATATAGCGAAGAGTTTTACTATAAAACATATTATGTATTATATTTTATAAATTAAAAACAAAATATTTTTTTTAATAAACGACGAAATTTTTTTTTTATTTTTAATTTTTATGATATCTTATCTATACTTTATTGAATTATTACCGTAAGTAATATATAATTAAGAAATTGTGTACGATACTTTAGTTGTAAAATTTATTTTTATATTTAAATTAATTATATGAAAAGTTCTAAATTTGTCGTTGTATTTTAGAAATACGTTTATTGCATATTTTGATTATTAGATTTTGTGATAAAAAGCTAAAGAAAGCATTAATGGAAAAAAGAATCCTAAATTCGATATATTATAACTTTACAAATAAAAGCAATTTTTTAATGAGATATACTAGATAGCATTCATAAAGTTCTATATTCAAAACCTTATTCATTTCATTTGTTAAATAGGATTAGGATTAAATTAGAAATGAATTAGTTTAAAAAAACTTTGAATAAGTAATCTAGTGACAAAATGCCGTTTTTTTCAAACGTAAATCTTACTAAATGTTAATGTTGTAACAGCCAATGTTTGGAAAACTGCTAACACTTAATTCTATTGATTTAGATTTTCAAAATTTTTTGCTATGAAGTAGGCATGCGTAGAGCAAACTATTATAAGTATTTACAATTGGAGTTGAATTTAAAATTAAAGTTTTTTTTTCCAGAATTTTTATATGCACACATGAAATTTTCGGTTTTATAGCTGACGCATAGCTGAGTAATGATAATATATACTATCTGGTATACTAACCAAACCCATTGTCTATGATTAGAACTTCAACAATTTATTAAGTGGAAAATTATTGAATATTTTCATGTCAAAAATTTATTATAATATTAACAATTATAGAATTGCAAAACACAGCTTTATACTTTCACCGTTGTCCAAATTGATTCAATATTTCGTTAATCAATATTTATGAAATCGATTTCAAGACAGATCAAATTAATCTTTATATCACATAATAACAAGTCCGTTTAACATACCGATTGTTAAAATGGATGTGTTAACCAAACAGTAAAAACACAGGAAAAAAATTTAGCGAGAGAATAAAGAAAAATGTACATGTATGTATATACTTACCAGGAGGATATTTAATATAATCTATTTTTGTGAATACTGCAAAAGGCACAGCACTTAAAAAGCTTACTACCCAGAGAGCCGCAATTATTCGAATTGCTCTTTTAAAACCACTCATGGTATATAAATGTAAAGGATGACAAATGGCTAAAAATCTTTCCATTGAAAACGCAACTATTGTCAATACTGAGACATATGTCGACCTGAAAATATTTGATCATTAAATTAATGTTACTTTTATTTAAATATACATATATTAAGTAGCCACTAATTTATTTACATAATAACATAACATCATCATATTCATTTAATTTTATTAATTTTCTTTATTCTATTTGTTAAAACTAACATAATGCTGTACTTCATGAAATTATTATTATTTACTTCATTATTATTATTATTTACTAATATTATTTTACAATATGAAATAATTTAATAATGTTTGTGACTACTTGTCCCACTATATTATAGATAAGTCATCTGCTTCTATTTTTCAATAAGAATATTACTTTATTTTTTTTTTTTTTTTTGAATTTTTGAATACCTATTTTGTTATTAAATTTAATAGCTAATTTTTTTTTAATATCTATTTTGTTCTTGAATTTTAATTTTTATTTTTTATCTTGTATTTTCACAAATTTAATTTGAATTTTTATTATTGTTCTACAAAAACTAAAATATTAAATTTATTAATTCATACAGAATTATAAAAATATTTTTAAACTAACAAAATAAATTGAACTAAATTAAATAAAGGGGAAGCAGATTTACTGTATTAAATAAATGCAAAAATAATCTAATTATTTAAATGTATGTTTATTTTCATGAATATGCTATTAAGGGAATGTGTGACTCTTTAAAAATAATGATGTTAGGAATAGACCAAAATATTTTTGGATAATTACGCTTCAGATATTAGAGCCCGAACTTTACAAAATGGTAAACCCAAATTATATGGATATTGATGCCAATATAAACTGATTTCTAATGGTAATCCTGTAAAGATATAAAAAAACATTTAAAAATTATATTATTTCAATTTCATAAATAATTATTAGAGTAAAATGTAGAAATTTTTTTTAAATATTATAATAAAATTATTTTTTAGGCTGTGGATAAAGGCCCACGGGTGATTGCAAAAGGGAAGAGAAGAAGGAATTTATTTACTTTTATTTATCAAATATATAAAGAAGAAAATTTATTTGTTTGTTTGTTTCTTTGTCCAAGATTCGCGTGAAAACACTTGTTCCGATTGTCACAAAATGTTAAAGGAATTATTCTGAGAAGGGGGGAGGGCATAGGCTATGTAACATTTTTATAAGTCAGCAGCTTGCGGCTCCAGAGCCGTTTTAAACTTTTTCGTTTTTTTGATGTCGAAATGTTCCTCTTACCAACCGGAATTAGTTGTATAAAGTTTTTTGGAATAAATTAACCCATTTCAGCCCAGCATGCTTCCAAAAAAATTAGTGTGTCCGATTTGTGTTCAATTTTACAGGTTGATTTTGCAGTCCAAAAAGGAGGCTGCAAAAAATTTTTGTTAAGTTTGATTAACCGGTTTTCCACGACGACGCCATGAAGTTTTCTATAAATTTGATTTGCTTACTTAAACGATTAAAAGAATTTGATTGAAAATTTGGTTTTACAGGGTTAATTTGGTTTTGACCTGTTTACGCGTTTTGCACATATATTCAATGAAATTTTTAAATTTTTGGTATTAACGCAAGTTAACCTTTATTCCATAAGGTGACATAATTAGTAAGACTAATTTTTTTGCTCTCCTTCAATAGTATCAAAAAGTGCAAATTTAAATAAGATAAAATTAATAATAATAAAAATAAAGCTAATAAAGAATTCGACTAATAATATTTTTAAATTTAAATAACATAACATTTTCCATTTCTACATTTTTTCGTAAGTCCTTGTTTTTTATATACTTTGAAGTTGTTGTTTTTTAAAAATAGATTTCAGTGTAAAATTGCAGTTTTCTTCTAATAAAATCTAAAAATCAAAAAATTCAATTTCCTATATATTAAGCTTCAATACATAGTATTTTAAAAGAGTTTTTCCAAAAAAGAAGCCTACATTTCTCTCATAAAATCATAAAAAAACGAGGAAGAGTGTAGTAGAGTAGACTTTGTCAACTCTGGGGTACCCGTATGACCGTAACATATACATTATATCATCCGGTTAATAACTTTTGACAAAATTTCAAACATACAGTTTTATTAAGTGTAGTGGAATACTCATATAAAAGAAGGAGTTGTATGGCAGCTAGTTGAAGTCTCTGCAGTAGACCAACCAAATTTTGTTGGAACTTTGGCCATTACACTAAACTATTTTTAGCAGAATTTCAGACACCCAGCTTCATTATGTGGAGAGTAATGCTCATATAAAATAAAAAGTTGTGTGGCATTACTAGAACCCATCGACTAAAATGGCTGGATTTAAATAGCGATGACGGCTATTGCAAAAAAACGAATTTGCGAAAATTTCAAGATACTAGCTCCTTTAGTTTTTGAGTTATCGTGCGGACGGATGGATGGGCATACCTAGCTAAATTGATTTATTTCCCCCCCCCCTCCCTCCTTCCTTGCGTCACAAACAAATAATTCACAGTTTTTTTTGAATTATTCTTGCAATATTTCAACAAATTCAAATTTCACTTGAAACTTTTCAAAATTATTAAATAGTAATAAAAATAAAAATTTTAATTCTGTTAACATTATTCGCCGGAAACCATCCTCAACCCTATCGCCAAGGAGCACTAAATTGTCAAGAAGCACCACGTATAGAAAAATTAGAGATAATTCTTCAAACTGTTTTTTTTTTTTTCTTCCTTTACATTTATTTCAAAACACGAATAATAATTAGAGATTACAAGTAAAAGTAAAATTACAGATACAACTATAAACTCTACATTACACGTATATATATTTTCAATAAATGCCACTCCTGTCGGAGCATAGGACGGAAACAAACTCCTTCCATCTATCTCGATCTTGCGCTATTCGCCTGACTTCTACCCAACTCATTGTCATTATATGTCATTATACTCTGCTGCCGCGACTCTGCTAAGACCGTTCTGACCCAGGTGTTGCGTGGTCTCCCGCGTCTTCGTTTTCCCTGAGGATTCCATTGAAATGCCTGCTTGCCAATATCATTGTCTGGCTTCCGCAGGGTGTGGCCTATCCACCGCCATTTTCTACATAGGATTTCTGTTGCTATTGGTTTGCTGGCAGTAAGTTTTAGAAGTTCCTGGTTTGAAATTGTATTAGGCCAAAATATCCTGCATATTCTCCTCAGACACCTATTAACAAAAGGCTGTAGTTTTCTGGATATGTTATCTGTGACTTTCCAGGTTTCGTAAGCGTATAGTAGAACTGGTTTAACGCTCGAGTTGAAAATTTTTAGTTTGGTTTTTCTACTAACGTTTCTACAGCGCCAAACGTTACTGAGTTTATAATAAGCATGCCTTATTTATCCGGGACGATATGTCTTCCTCCGCGATACCGCTCTTTGTTATCATGCTTCCCAAGTAGCAAAATTCATCAACCTCGTCAATTACTATAGATTTGTTGTTAATATCAATTGTTAGAGGTGTCTGGATACTTGTTTCTAGTCGCATTAGCTTCGTTTTGCTAAAGTTTGTTTTTAATCCAACATTTTTAGCATTAATAATAAGTTTTTCTAATTTTGAGCTAATAGATGGTAGACTGTGCGACATGAGGCAAATATCATCAGCATAATGAAGTTCACCTAGTTTTTCGAATGGGCGCCACTGTATTCCATCAAATGTTTCGGCGTCGGTTTTTCTGATTACACTGTCTAAAACTATAAGAAACAGTATGGGGGAGAGTACGCAACCTTGACGAACTCCGTTATTTATTGCAAATTCAGCGCTTGTTTTTCCTTTAAATCGTACTGTACAAGCGGTATCTCTATAAAGTTCTTTTATTAGTTCTGTTAACTTATCAGAGATTCCCAGAACTTTTAGCGCTTCCCAAATGGCATTTCTTGAAACGGTGTCGAATGCACGTTCAAAATCGACGAAGAGAAGGAACAATGGAGATTGCCATTCAGCCGACTGTTCGATGATGATTCGTAGGATATTTATGTGATCAACACAAGATCTCTTTGGTCTGAATCACGCTTGCTCGCGACGCAGTAAGTTGTTGACGGTTGGAGAAATACGGTCTAAAATGATGAATGCCAGTAATTTCTCGACAGAATTTAAAAGTGTAATTCCTCGCCAGTTACTGCAGTTGCTAAGGTCGCCTTTTTTTGAAATTGGTAAAATGATCCCTTCTTTCCAGTTTCTTGGGATTCTTCCAGTTGTCCATGTTTCCCGGATAATTGGAACCAGGGATGTGGTTAGTACCTCGGGACCGCTTTTCAACAGCTCTGCTGGTAAATTATCAGGGCCCGGAGATTTGTTGATCTTTAATTTTGCAATGGAACTTGCTATTTCCTCTCTGCTTGGTGGTGCTGTAGAGATATTACGTCTGGGATTGCGCCGTCCTGTGATTTCAACTGGCAAACTGCTTTCCCCCCTCAGTTCAATAGAGTCTTCGAAAAATTCCTTCCAACGATTCAGTTGTTTTTCCTCTGTTGTGAGAAGATTTCCGTTGCAGTCTTCAAGTGGAGGTGCTTCGACTCTGGTTCTCGAAAGTTTGTTTATAGCAGAGTAGATGCCGCGTAGGTTGTTGTGGTATGCAGCTCTTTCCGCCTCTGAGCCGATGGTATTCACAAAACGCTCCCGATCTTTCTCGCTGAAGCTTTTATTTGACGTTCGATATTGTTATATTCCCCTTTTAGTCTATGTTTCTCCGCTGGCAATCGAGCTTGACCAAGCTGTGGTTTAAGCTTGTGACGTTTTTCTATTAGCTTCCACGTATCCTCTTCTATCCAAGGCTTTTTCTGGTGTTGTTGAGTGCCAAAGGTTCTTTGGGCAGCTGTTTTACAAGCACTTTCAGTATTGTTCCAGGTGTTCGGTTCATCCATGTTGTGCAGTATATTGTTAACTGATTCTTTATATTTCTTCATCTTACCCGAATCTTGAAGTTTTGAAACATCATATTTTGTTCTACGATTATGACGTTGACGAATAGCAGCTGGGCGTAATCTAATTTCTCCTAGTAGTAGGTTATGGTCGCTGTAAATATCAGCGCCTCTACAAGCTCTGACATCTAGTAGGGAATTGTGATATGTTCTACTTATCAGGATATGATCAATTTGATTTCGCGTCGATCCATCTGGAGACTGCCATGTATATTTATGTATGTCGCGATGCGGAAATCTAGTGCGTCCAATGAAGAGATTATGTGCTCCGCACAGGTCGACCAATCTTTCTCCATTATTGTTCCATATAGACCCGAGTCCATGACAACCCATAACTCTTTGGATATTGGAATTGTTGTTACCTACCTTGGCATTAAAATCGCCAAGGATGATTTTGATGTCGCCTTCCCTTGTGTCGTTTAACGCAGCTACTAGCTGGCTATAAAAAGTTTTCTTTGTTTTTCTTTGTTTGAGTTTTCTTCTTGGGACCGGCATTGGCGGAGTTCAAACTGTTTTGCAAAATGTTTTTTTAAGTTTTGTTTCGCAATCGGTTTAAAGAACTCGACAAAATATTTTTTTAAACATTCGTCTAATTTAAACAAGTTTTACCTCTTTCAAAAATTGGACGTAATTTACTTACAAATTGTTTTTGAACAATCGTTGGGTCGGCATGGGTTAAGAAATTCCAAGTCTGTTAATAGAGTGAACATTCTTAAAGAGGAACTCATATAAAAAATTTTAAGTCAATCGGTTAAACCATTTCTAATTTATAGCAAAGTAGCGAAAAAACCTATAAAAACACATAGGCTGTTGGGCCACAATGCGTTAACGGAACTTCACAAATATTTTTTGAGGCTTTCTTTTTAACCAAAGTAGTACTTCAAAAAACTGGATGAAAATTGCTCTTTTACAATTTGCACGCTCCCGGGCAACGCCTGGTAAATCTTCTTGTTATCATATACTTTTAATTGAACTTGCCTTTGTCTATGACTTTATTTTTCATTCTGTCAGTTAGTGATACATTTATATTAGAAATTTGACCATAAATTTAAAACAATTGCATGGTTCACTGGTTAGCAAAGTGGCTGACGTTGTAAATAGATCTGAGTTCGATCCTCCCTCAAATATAAAAATTTTTTTGTTTTTTTTTTAAATTCAACAGAAAAAATAAAAAAAATTACAAATAAAATTAATTTATTTGTATAGTTTCTTTAAAAATTTGTAACTTTAAGAACTAAAATACTTCACTCTGATAACATAAAAACATAAACCAAATAATTACATATGTAGACGATCAGTTTCAAATATAAAATTTTTAGGGTTTATTTTTTTATGTCAGTCCGTACATTTTTGGTTCATTAATTTAAAATTTATACAAGTAGGTAGGTACTTATATAAAAAAAACAATTTAGATTAAAATTAAAAAAAAAATTTCACCATGAAGCGAATTTGAACCCTAACTTATTCATCTCAATTTTTAAAATGCAACAAAAAAAATTTATCAGTCATTTGTTTTTGTTTACTTTATACTTTGAAGCATAATCTGGGTAATAAAAATGTAACGGTTGTGAAATGATTTTGTATTAATATGGAATATATGTATATGTATATATATATTATAGATAATAAGTAAGATAATAATGTTATATGAATAAACGAGTGGGCATTTTTATATCCGTATGACTATATAGTCAAAGGGTATAATAAATTTGCCATTACGTTTGTGACGCAGAGAAGGAGGGAGGTAGATATAGACTCAAGTGTATGGATCGGATCAAAAACGAAAAATAAATCGATTTAGCTATGTATGTCCTTCCATCTGTCCGTCCGTCAGCACGATAACACAAAAACTAAAAGAGCTAGGATCTTGAAATTTTCGCAAATTCGTTTTTTTGCAATAGCCGTCATCGCTATTTAAATCCTGCTATTTTGGTTTATGGGTTCGGGTAGCTGCCATGCAACTTCTTTTTTTATATGAGTAATACTCTATACCTATTACAGCTACGTGTTTGAAAATTTTGCCAAAAGTAGTTAACCGGATGATATAATGTATATTTTACGGTCATACGGGTATCCCAGAATTGACACAGTCTACTCTACTACACTCTTCCTCGTTTTTTTTTTGTTTATGGAAATGTAAACAAAAAATATTTAAGAGAATAGTTTTTATTAATGACATTAATATTTCGAATTAGATTTTCAACCATGTTATTGTTACATTATTATGAGCATATGTATGTATATGTATGCAGAAATATTATAAAAGACCATAAACAAAGAACTAGGTATTTACAAACATACATATTATGTACAATGTGCAAAAATGTATTCAGACTTAAAGATACCTAATAAATATACAACAATTTTGTTTAACAAACTAGATACCTAGTTAGATAAAGATTTTATCAAGTGGTACATATGTACTTATAATGCTTTTTAATGATATTTTTGTCTTCTGTTATAAAATTTAAATTAATTTACATAAGTTTACTAAAGGGGATATTTTAATAAATTATGATTAGTTAATAGATAAACCGATTATAACTATTAATTAACTAGCTGTTGGCCCGTCACAGAATGACGGAAGGTCTATTAAAATAAAAACTTTTTCTAATTAATAACTAAATCTAATTTCATTATATACATATACGTTTATTGTATATCAATACTATATTCTTAAATAAAATTGCAACCGTTACATTTTGTATTGAGCAGATTGCTTCGATTCTACTAATTGATACACAAAAATAAATGACTCATATAATTTCTTGTTGTATCTTAAAAACTTGATGACGAATAAGTTAGGTAGTCTACCTTTTGTATGTTTTTAATTTGATAATGGTTGATTTGGTCGTTAGTTCAAATCCTTTCTTGGTATAATTTTTTTTTTTAATTTCAATTAATATTTTTTTTTATTTAAGTGCGAACTTGCTTAATTTAAATAAATTAATAAAAGTTTTAAATTTTTTTAAAGGTTTATTTTGTTTCAATAATGATCTATTTCTCCATCTATTAATGTTTTGTATATATATTTTTAAAAAATGTTGTTATACATTCTATATTGTTTCCTTTGTTTAGATTCAAATTAAAATACTTGTTTGAAGGCTAACGTTCTATAATGTACCTACTCAACATGCTAAATAATGTATCTATTTATATGTACGTAAAATTGTATTAAATAAATGTTGATTTTTGAATTGAGTTGTACATTATCAAATGCAAATTATAAATTTTCTTAAAAATTTATTTTGTTTGGTTTCTATAGTGCATTGAAACCCGAATAATCCACCCGAATCCACCTTCCCAACCGTTAGTCGTTACATTTTTTTTTCCATTTTCAGCTTTTTTTAAATAGATAAATAGTTAAAAGGTTATGAAGGAAGAGATGAGGGATGGATGAGGGAGAGTTGAGAGCGAGATGAGGGGAAACTTTGAAACTACTTTAATACATTGCTTGGTTTATTTGCTTAAACAAACCAAGCACTGCATCAAAGCGTACATTTGGCTTTCGCCCTTATTTCAGATTTTCACTGAAAATTAATAAGACTTACTACGTAAATGTTCCTGTGCAGCATTATCTTCTTAATTATTATTTACAAAATATCTTACAATTTATTTAAAATTTCCAAAAAATCTTCTGTGATTTTTAAAACTGAAATGAAATTACTCATAAACTAATAAATAAATTTTATTTCAAAAAAATTTTTTTTTTATACCCGTATGACTATATAGTCCAAGGGTATAATAAATTTGCCATTACGTTTGTAACGCAGAAAAGGACGGGGGGTAGATATAGACTCAAGTGTATGGATCGGATCAGAATCGAAAAATAAATCAATTTAGCTATGTATGTCCGTCCGTCCGTCATCACGATAACTCAAAAAGTAAAGGAGCTAGGACTATGAAATTTTCACAAATTCGTTTTTATGCAAAAAACGGAATCGCTATTTAAATTCAGCCATTTTGGTCCACGGGTTCGAGTACCTGCCATACAACTTCTAATTTTATATGAGTATTACTTTATACCTATGGAAGCTGCGTATCTGAAATTTTTCCAAGAGTAGTTTAGTATAATGGCCAAAGTTATTGCAAAATTTGGTTGGTCTATTGCAGAGGGTTCGAGTAGCTGCTATACAACTCCTTCTTTTATATGAGCTTTACACTACACCTGATGAAGCTGGGTGTCTGAAATTTTGCAAAAAATAGTTTAGTGTAATGGCCAAAGTTACTGCAAAATTTAGTTGGTCTACTGCTGAGGGTTCGAGTAGCTGCCATACAACTCCTTCTTTTATATGAGGATTACACTACACCAAATGAAGCTGGGTGTCTGAAATTTTGCCAAAAATAGTTTAGTGTAATGGCCAAGGTTACTGCAAAATTTGGTTGGTCTACTGCAAAGGGTTCGAGTAGCTGCCATACAACTCCTTCTTTTATATGAGCATTACTCTACACCTAATAAAGCTGAATGTTTGAAATTTTGCCAAAAGTAATTAACCAGATGATAGAATGTATATGTTACGGTCATACGGGTATTCCAGAGTTGACACAGTCTACTTTACTACACTCTTCCTCGTTTTCTCTTATTGTCGAATTGTATTTGCTTTCCTTGTTAAATTTATGTGATATCGTCTATAACCTTATTATTTCTTTTTGGCTTTTATCCTTTAAATATTTTAGACTTTCGTTTTTCATGAAAGTTATTATTTCAACATAACTTTTATTCATAAAAGGTCTTCATATTTCATTTTGTCAATATTCGAAATAGTTTGCTTTGAATAGTTTTGGAATTAGTTGGATTTATGGCTTGCTTCTGCACTGCTGTGACATTCGTTAACCACTATTCATTGTCATTGACATTGATTAGAAATAAAGAGTTTTTGTTTTTAATCAACGAGCTAATTTAATACAAAATACTTCATGAAAAATTTATGCATTAATATTAAGCGAGAATAAAATAATACAGAAGTTTTTTTCTTACACTGTTTTATTTCAGTTTATTTGAAAAATTAATTATATTTATTACATTTTTTTTACATTTTTATTAATTTTTCCAAATTTTATGCTGTACACCTAAAATAGGGATATTTTATCCCAAGCGATAAAAGTTACCACACATAAAAAGCAGTTCGCAGTTAGCACACATAAATCATAATATAACATAAAATATTTAGGAAATATAATTATTATTTTACTCACTGTTTTGTATTGATAAAGTTGAGTATAGTTTGCTCTTTCTAAATACCAAAATTGGATAAGTTTTTAGCCATGAAAATTAGCCTTTACTCAATAATAGATGTACTCGTATTTTAATAAAATAAGATTTATGACATTTATTATTACATTCATAATTATCGTATTTTTTTAAGCGATCATATAGTTTAGATATTAAATCTTTTACCAGACTAACTTCATTAAGGTGTTTAACAAATTTATTTTATAAATTAATTAAATCATGTACAAAAGTTTCAGGAGGCCTGACAATAAATTTTTCATGTATTTTGGTCATTTATTCTCATTTTCCATAAAACATAAGCTATTCTCTTCGGTTTCTTTCTACCACTTTAAAAAAATGTATTTCCATTGTTATTTCCATTGTTATCTAATTTAAAAAGAAAATAAAATACACTATATTATTAATTTATTTATTTAATTTCACAAAATTTCAAGTAAGCATAAAAAACACTTTTGTTTATTACTTTTTACCACTTTGTATTTAAATGAAATGGGGAAGAGTGCAGTAGAATAGACTAGTCCACTCTTGGATACCCGTATTACGTTAATATAGTTACATGAACCGGTTAATTACTTTATTATAAGTACACCAATTATTAGACTTTCACTTATGTACAAAGTAAATATATGTTGAAAGGCAGCTCTTTAAACCTCTTCCAGTTCCCTGACTATATTTTATTCAGACATACTGGAAGAAACAGCAAACTACTATTGACTATTAACATAGATTAATGCTAACCCACTGAAGTAGAACATCAAAATTTTGCATTAACTTTGACCATAAAACTAAACTATTTTTGGCAAAGCTTAAAAAACCCTGCTTCATTAAGTATAGACCAATGCAATCATAAACAAGTGATGAAAAAAAACAAAGGGTTTTTAAAAATTACATTTTACAAAATAATATAGTGTTTCATATTGAGTATTTTTTCGGAATATAATGTGGAAGCTTCAATGTTTACGTTTAATTTAGGAAATATATACGTTGGTGACTAAGTTACTACTTACTAATAAAAACAGTAAATTTTCTAATTTTTAAGTCCTAATAGCCCCTCTATGCGGGTGCTGGCCCAATTTCTCTAGGATCTAATCCTCACTACTCCCCTTCCCCAAACCTTTTTAAGGTTCTAGGAATTAAATTGTGAATTGCATAAAAATTTGGAATTTTACTTAGAATTTTACTATTTAAGCAAAAATGGTTAAAACTGAGAGACACATTCTTCAATTTAAAGAACCGCTTTTAAATTTAAGAAAATCTCTTTACATATTATGTTAAAGTATAATGTTGGACCTTCAAATTTTGTGTAAAATTAAGAAAAAAAAATTTGAACAAGTATTCAAGTTACAGGTGTTTAAAAATATCAAAATTTCAATTTTCGATCCCTAATAGCTACAAAACGACAATCAAATTGCACGACAATCAAATTTTGTTAACCGATTTCTACTAATTTTTGAGGAAAAAAATTCTTCCACGAAATTATTTTTTTTGCAATACCTACTCGTAGTTAAAATTTCCTTTCTCTATTTCAAACGGTGTAAAAGTTTTTGTAAACATACGGACCGACAAACGGACGGATAGAGTAAAGCTATATAGGCACAATTTTACAAAATTTCTTGAAAATGTGTTAATAAAGAAGTTGTATGGATGCAACTTGAACACACTGCAGTAAATCAACCAAACTTTGCACAAACTTTGGCCATAAACCTAAAGTATTTTTAGTAAAACTTTGGTTACCCTGCTATATTGGGTATATAGAAATGCTCATATAAAAAAAGAAATTGTATGATAGCTACTCGAACGCACTGCACTACCCTAAATTTTGAACAAACTTGGGCCATCAAATTAAACTTTTATAAGCAACTCGAACCCGCTTCAATAAAGCAACATAATTTTGCACATACTTTGGCATAAAACTAAACTACTCTTGGTAAAACTACAAATATGCAGCTTTACCAAATATTGAGTTATTTTCATATAAACAAAGAAGTTGTATAGCAGGTACTCGAATCCGAGGAGAAAACTAACTGGATTTCAATAGTGATAGTAGCACCTTCACTTTTTGAGTTATCATGCGTAGTTAGATCGATTTAATGTTCGATTCTACTCCGATCCATAACTTTGAATCTATAATTTTTAACTATTTGTAATACAGTATGTATAATAACAGTCAAACTAAAAAACGTCTGAAGGATTTGATTGAGCCACTTTGTTGTATATGTTTGAGACTATTATTAAAAATATACCTAAAGTCTTATAGTTCTGTATATACTCGTATTTTATACGAAGGAATTCTTATTTTTGTTCTAATATCTAATTCATTGTATCCATATGACTATAAGTCAAAAGAGTATACTAAATTGGCCATTACGTTTTTGACGCGCCTGTCCGTCCGTCCGCAAGATAAATGTTTTCGAAAAATAACGGAGCTAGGATTTTTTTGAAATTTTCATTAATTTATTTTTATGCAATTGCTATTGATATCTAGCCATTTTACTCTACAGGTTCGAGTAGATGACATACAACTTATTTTCTTATAAGAAAATAACTCTATACATAGTAAAGCTAGATATTTGCAAATTTGCGAAAAGGAGTTTAGTTTAATAGTCAAAGTTTGCGCAAAATTTAGTTGGGGCGGTACAGTGGGTTTTAGTAACTTCCATACAACTTCATTTTTTTATGTACATTACTCTATGCCTAATAAAGGTGTATGTTTGAAATTTTGTCAATAGTATGAATAAAATAAAGTTGCTGTAGTGGAAAAGGTTCGAAGAGCTGCCTTTCAACGTATCCGTTTCGATAATATATGAATTTCTAGCCGAATGATATAATGTCGTAATTTTTTTCTTTTTTTTTCTTTATTTATACAAAAAAAAAGTAAAGAAACAGTCAGTCGAAATACAGCTAGAAATACCCTACACCTATTAGGTTCAAATTTAATGGGAAGTCCATAAGTCATTTTAAAACCATAAAAGCAGTTATTAGTTTGATCGTAAAACATAGCTAACCAAATTAACTTAATAATACTAAAAACATTTTCTAATTACTTTATCTATTCAAAAATATTTCAAATTCTTACTAACTCAATACTTGAACTTGCCTGTGTCTATATTTTTCATTCTGTCAGTTAGTGATTCTGAGCACAAATTTATAAGAATTCTATGGTTCAGTGGTTAGCAAAGAGGCTTAAGGTGTAAATAGATCTGAGTGCGATCCTCCTTAAAAGATTAAAAATTTTTTTTTTTTTTTTTTTAAATCCAACAGAAGTAATAAAAAAAATTACAAATAAAATTAATTAATTATTAAATTTTGTAATAAAAAGCTAATCAAAGCATAATATATTTAATAATTCAAATTTTTCAAAATTGCATTTATTTTAAATTGTTAGTTTATGTATCTATTAGGAAAGCTTATAAACGCAAAATATGCAATAAATGTATTTCTAAAATATAATTCCAAATTTAGAACTTTTCATATAGTTCATTTAAATATACAATAAATTTTACATAAATACAGCAAGTACCTTTGAATATAGCTTAAGTATTGTACGCTACCTATGTCTTAATTATATGTCACCTATGGTTTTTAATTTATATAATATTTTAAATAACAAAATATGTTTTATGGTAAAATTCTTAGGTTTTTAAAATATAAGTGTTAAATAAAAACGGAAATCGGAAAGAACCCTCCTTCCAGAACCCGAAACCATGGTATGATTTTGTCCATATGCAGTTCCCGTCATACTTTCAATACTAGTTAAGCCTTGTACACAATTGGAACGTTCTATCTTAATTTTAAGTTAGAATTTTTAATAATTTCGATGATAAGCTTTTCAAACTTGGAGGGTCTAAGAGTGGTACTGAATCACCACTCTGATTGATCCAAAATTAGGGGAATGCGCAAGAAATAGCAAAGAGCACCCATGTACCAAATTTGAAACTTCTAAATTTGTTTGAAGTTACTATCTTTATTAATTTCGAAAATATGCTTTAAGGTCTTCGGAACTGTATGGCTGGTCCTCAACCCACTACTCCAATTAGTCCCAAATTTCAAGAAAACTAAGGAAATGCAAAGAGACATCCTGATGTCTAATTTGGAGGTTCTTTCTTCATTGGTTTCGAAATTATGCTCGTTTGGCCTAAATTCGCTCAAAAAATTTTAATTTTCGAACCCATTGTCCATTCCCACCATACGCAATCACCGATGTAGTTTAATTACCAGTACCCTAAAACACAAATGATATAAATTAAGTGTCATTAGTTGTTGAGTTACCGTGATTTTTTATATATGTTCGTCAACCCTTAGACCGATTAAAAGCTCCAGAATCCGAACCCTTGGGCTGATTTGACCCATATACAGTCCGCGCTGTACTTTCAATACTAGTTAACCCTTGTACACAAGTAGAACGTTCTATATTAATTTTAAGTAACTTATTTAAGTAATTTCGATTATAAGCTTTTAAACCTTGGGAGGTCAAAGAGGGTACTGAAACACGACTCCAATAGATCCCAAATTAGGAAGACACGCAAGAAATAGTAAAGCACACCTCTGTGCCAAAGTTGAAGCTCCTGCATTTGGTTTAACATTTAGAAATGGTTTAACCGATTAAATTTTTGTATATGTGTTCCTCTTTGAGAATGGAGTTCACTCTATTAACAGACTTGGAATTTGTTAACCCATTGTGACCCGACGATTGTTCTTGGATAGATAGTGAGCCTTTGGATAGATAGAGTTGAGGATGGTGGGTTTCCGGCGAATAATGTTAACTGAATTAAAATTTTTATTTTTATTAGCTAATAAAACATTGTACCGATTGTCACAAAATTTTAAAGGAATAATTCTGAGAGCCCGGTGGGTGACATAGGCTATGTCACATTTTTAAAAGTCAACAGGTTGCGGCTCCAGAACCGTTTTCAGCTTTTTCGTTTTTTGGATGTCGAGTTAAAACGATTTGACCGATTGACTTGAAATTTTTCACAAATGATCCTCTTAGCAACCGGAATTAGTTGTATAAATTTGGTTGGAATAAACTAACCCATTTCGGCCTGGCGGGCTTTCAAAAAATTTTGTGTTTCCGATTTGTGTCCAATTTTACAGGGTAATTTTGGAGTCGAAAAGAGAGGCTGCAAAAAGTTTTAGTTAAGTTCGATTAACCCGTTTTGCACGACGACGCCATGACGTTTTCTATAAATTTTATTTGCTTAAACGATTAAAAGGATTTTATTGAAAATAACCGATTGCCTTTAAATTTTGTTAATGTGTTCCTCTTTGAGAATGGAGTTCACTCTATTAACAGGCTTGGAATTTGTTAACCCATGCCGACCCAACAATTGTTCAGAAAAATATTTGTACGTAAATTACGTCCAATTTTTGAAAGTAGGTAAAACTTCTTTGAATTAGGGGAATGTTTAAAAAAATGTTTTTTCGAGTTCTTTTACCCGATTGCGAAACAAAAACTTTAAAAAATAGTTTGCAAAACAGTTTGAACAATTATCTCTATTTTTTCTATACGTTGTGCTTCTTGACAATTTGGTGCTCCTTGGATAGATAGAGTTGAGGATGGTAGGTTTCCGGTGAATAATGTTAACTGAATTAAAATTTTTATTTTAATTTATTTTAATTTATTTACCATTGTTCCGATTGTCATGAATTGAAATTTTTATTTTTATTAACTAATAAACCATTGTTCCGATTGTCATAAAATTTTAAAGGAATAATTCTGAGAGCCCGATGGGTGACATAGGCTATGTTACATTTTTAAAAGTCAACAGGTTGCGGCTGCAGAACCGTTTTCAGCTTTTTCAATGTTTTTGATGTCGAATCAAAACGGTTTAACCGATTGACTTGAAATTTTGCACAAATGTTCCTCTTAGCAACTGGAATTAGTTGTATAAATTTGGTTGGAATAAACTAACCCATTTCGGCCTGGCGGGCTTCCAAAAAATTTTGTCTTTCCGATATGTGTCCAATTTTACAGGTTGTTTTTGCAGTCTAAAAGAAAGTCAGAAATAGCCTATGTCCCCCCGCGCTCTCAGAATTATTCCTTTAAAATTTTGTAACAATCGGACCAGTGCTTTTCACGTGAATCCTGGACAAACAAACAAACAAATTTTCTTCTTTATATATTAGATAATACATAATATGTTTTTTTGTAGTAAAACTCTTAGTCTTTTAAAAATATAAGTGTTAAATAAGAACGGAAATAGTGTATCATATTTTATTTTTTTATCTTTATTAATTTCGAATATATTATGCTTTAAGGTCTTGGGAGTAGGAGAATGGTACGCAAACCGCTATTCCAATTTATCCAAAATTTCACGTACACAAAACAAATAAGAAGAAACACCGCAAAAATAAGGTTCTATCTTCTTTGGTTTTTAAATTATACTTGTTTGACCTCAATTCGATCAAAAACTTCTAGAATCCGAAATCGACAAGAACGAATTCCCATAGTAATTTCATTACTAGTAACCTAGAATATAAATATCATCAAAATACCGTAATTAGTTCTGAGTTATAGTGTTTTTAAGATATATGTTTGTTAAAACTTGCACTTTTCAAAGGTTCCAGAACCCGAAACCATGGTACGATTTCGCCTATTTGTAGTTCCCGTCATACTTTCAATACTACTTAAACCTTGTTCACAATTGGAACATTCTATATTAATCTTAAGTTACTAATTTTATTAATTTCGATGATAAGCCTTTAAACTTTTAGAGGTCTAAGAGAGTTATCTGAACCACCACTTCAATTGATCATAAATTAAGGGAACACGTAAGGAATAGTAAAGAACACCCTTGTGCCAAATTTGAAGCTTCTAAATTTGTTTGAAGTTACTATCTTTATTATTTTCGAAAATATGCTTTAAGGTCTTCGAAACTATGTGGGTGGGCCCTGACCCACAATTTCGATTAGTTCCAATTTTCGAGGACACTAAGGGAATAGAAAGGGACACCCTGATACCGAATTTGGAGGTTCTAACTTCTTTGGATTCGGAATCATGGTCGTTTGGCCTAAATTCGATGAAAAAGTTCCAGGATCCGAACCCGTGGTTGCATTTGGCCTACATGAACCCTTGCGCACAAGCAGAACGTTCTATCTTAATTTTAAGAGTTTTAGTTTCACAAGAAAAATTAATAAAAAAGTAATAAAACTCTTGTTTTTATTTTTTATTTAATTTTTATTAAAAAGAAACCTTTTTATTTTGAATTCTACTTAAGAACTAACTTTTTAATTTTTAGATATTTTACAACTGACAATTTCTTTTTCTTTGTAAAAATGCTTTTTAGCATTTTTACTTACAATTACAAAATTACAAAATTTCTTATTCTAAATTAAATTTATGTCATTTTCTGTTATCGCAATATATTACATATTTTATATGAATCCACATGTTGCAAAGCAAATCAATTAATATTGGAGTAGGTCATAATTTTAAAATAAGAATTTCTTTTTAGATCATATTACAAAACAAAAACGTTCGAATTTGTTTTGTAATCTGATTTAAAATTTTAATAATATTTTAGTTTAAAGAAAGAAAATGCTTATCAGCAAAATTTGTTAAGTAATTATTGAAATTTATTAGAGTTAATAAAATGTGTAAATCATATGTACTATATGTTTACTAAAGGTAGTTAAAAATAAAAAGTAAAAGAAAAACAAAAATATAAAAGGTCAATTACATTATTCGAATGTAATTGTCGATGGTAAAGAGGTAGTTTTGGGTATTTCATTTATAGAATATATAACTCCATCCCTCTTAAACTGAGGCTCCGACGAAGCTGTTATTTTAGCAACTTTAATTTTTTTATGAAAAAATTTAATTTTTATTAGTATTGCGAATATTACGATAATTGAAAATGATATTACACAGAAAAAAATATAATTAAAAATATTTAAAATTTTATGGTTGTCTGTTATTTCTTCAATTTTCTTACGATTATTTTCAATTTCTGTTAAATTAAGTTTTTTCAAGTTATCTGTTTTATTTTCTACATTTTCTATAATTTTAATATTTGTGTATGGATATATAACATGATCTTCAATTTTAATAAAATTATTGTTAAAAGTAAAATTTTCTATTATAATATTACAATTTTCAAATTTAATTAAACTGTTTTTAAAAAGTTTTAAATTATCTTCATTACAATTCTGGGTTATATTCCCTTGAAGATTTTTTACAATAATTAAACCAGGTAAGATTTCTTTAGCAACTTTTTCTTTACAATATTTCATACTACAATTGGCTTGTTCTGCCTTTATTAATTTAGTTAAACAATTATCTTTAATTTCTTTTAAATTTTTCTTCAAATTATCTTTTATTGTTGCATTATACAAAGTTTTTTCTTCATCTATCAAAAATTCATATTGTGGTAACGTTGTTTTATATTTTTTTTTCTATTAGAGCGCGAATTTGTCTTAAGATTACTGTTGTTTTGGTGTTTTTTGTGTCTTTATACCCGTGCATATATATATGACATCGGGTATATTAGATTTGCTCCTCCGTTTGTAACGCATCGATCTAGACGAGCTAGATATAGTGTCAAGGGTACGTATCGGCTCAGAATCGAAAAATTAGTCGATCTAGCTATGTGTGTCTGTCCGTCCGTCCGTCCGTCCGTCCGTCCGTCCGTCTGTGTGTCAGCACGATAACTCAAAAACTAAAAGAGCTACAGTTTTGAAATTTTCACAAAATATTTTTCAATCAATTTCTAGGTTCCCTATTTTTTTTGGTTAAGATCGGACCTAAACTTCGGGTAGCTCTCGAACAGCTAACTTTTTTAACTCCAATATTTTCATACAAAAATTTGAAATATAGCTATGCACCTTGTAACATGAAATTATATGAATTTTGTTTGTTTTTGTTTTTTTGTTTATTTTTGTTTTTTGTATTTTTTTTTGTACGATTTCGAGTTAGAATTTCATATGATTTAAATGATGCGTAGTTTATTTAAGATAAGCAAAAAAGAGACAAAGATTTTTTTTAAGTAAATGGCTTCATAAATAATTTATATATGTATATTCATATAATATGTATATGTGTAATATTTTGAATGAATCATTTTATCAATATGGTTATATGATGCTTTGCTTAGGTTTAATATATTCGTGAATTAAAAATTAATTATTATAAGAGATAGAATTGAAAAATTAGAGCAAGAGTTTTGAAAATCACACAAAACATTTTTTGGACATTTTTAAGGTTCCCTATTCTTTTTGGTTAAGACCAGACCAAGGTTTCGGGGAGCTGTCACACAACTTATTTAAACCAATATAAATTTCTTCAAAAGTAATTATACTAGAAAGACGAAAATTACACACGGTTAGTTTTATAATGAATCAAGCACTTATATGAAGTTTCAAAATTTTACGGCTTCATTTGCGGGGGGCTGCCATACAACTTCTTTGCACCAATATGAATTTCTTGGAAACTGAGTATACTACGAGGATGAAAATTACACACTGTTAGTTATATAATGAATCGAGCACTAATATGGAGTTTCAAAATGTTGCGACCCCATTTTCGGGCAGCTGCCATACAAAGTTGTCAATTCGATAACTGTGAATCTAATGAAGCTACGAGGTTAAAATTAAAACTGGGCAGGTAAAGTAATAGGGCAAGTTAGTTGGCAAAGTTGGACATCGCTCGGGCCAACTTTTGGGGTGGGCTATTTTTTTTTATGGTTTTTTTTTTTTGTTTTTAAGCAAAAATTATGGTATAATGAATTAAAAATTTAATATTTTTTTTTTTTTATTTAATTTTTTTTAAGCAAAAATTATGGGATAATAAGCTAAATTTTTTTTTAACTATTTTACTTTCTTATATTTTTTTTGTAATATTTATAATAGCATGTGGAAAATAAATAACGGTTAGTGGGTAAGCACGGGTATCTAAAAGTTGACAAGGGCAACTATAATCTTCCTCGTTTTATGTGGGATTTGTAGTATTTGTATCCGGTGTCTGTAATAATGTGATCGTTATCTAGATTTTGTGCATTTATTATCCTAAACTTAGCATGATTTTTACCTCCTCTTTCTTCTTTTAAGTATTGAGGTCCTATTTTTATTTCGACGTCTTCGCGATTTTCGTTTAATTTATTAATAACGTTTTCTTTAATTTTGACTATGCGTTCTTTTATTTGGGGATACTCGTTTTGGTTTATATGTCCGTTTAGAAACTCAATCGGTTTTTTATTTGTTGTGGAATGAATAGTGTTATTGTAAAACTTAATGATTTTGTGTATTTTCTCATCAACGCTGTCTATATTAACGTTTGCATCGTGTCTTAGGATTCTTAGATGCTCATTTATTGTATTATGTAGACGTTCAATATCTGCGTTAGATGTGTGATTATTGTTGGAAGTAAAATGTATTTCAATATTTTTATTTTTAAGGAATTCTTGGAAGGGGATTGCTTTTAGACCTAGTTCATTGTCTACTATAAGTTTTTTAAAATGTCCAACAACAGAGATATATTGCGTGATCGCTCTCTTGAATTCTGTCCATGTTCGACCTGAAATTCTGATAGCTTGCGCGTATTTAGAAAATTTGTCTATTACTGTCAAAAATAAAGATTTGTCGAGACTATAAAAAACGTCTGCATGTACTATTTCTAAAGGACTATTGGGAGTTTCGGTTATTTTATAGCTTTGTTTCACAGGTTTTCTGTCATATTTTTCTAAGTTGCATATTTTGCAATTATTTATAAATTTTGTAATTCTATCTCTTAATTGAGGATTATATATCTCATCTCTTAATTGTGCAAAATTTTCATTTATGCCTCTATGATTATTTTTGAGATGTTGTCTTTCTATAATTTCAGCGAGTTCGTTCTCGTCTGTTATATCTCTGAGTAAATTTTTGCATTTTATTATTTTGAAATTAATATTATTATTATTTCTATTAAAGGTATTATTCAGTACAGTACGGAAATCATTATAAAATGTCTCCTCGTCTATTATTATTGCGTTTGTCTTGTTTTGATCGAAATGATTTTTCACAATGGTAATTACAGTATCTTTGTCCAAAGTTTTCGCGTAAATAATTTTTCTTTCTGATTTAAATATTTTAGAGGTTTTTATTTTAAGAGATCCAGAAGCAATTTTTTTTATTATTATTTGTCTTTTATAAATGTTAATTGGAGAATTCGATTCTAAAATTAAAGATTCAGTTTCATTTAAATATTCATTAAAAAGGTTTGCTGTGACTCTTGAAAGAGCGTCCGCGTTACCATTTTCGACACCTTTTTTATATCTGATCGTATAGTCGAACTCTGATAATTTTAGTCTCCATCGTACTAACTTTGAATTTGGCTCTTTAATAGAAAATAGCCACTTCAAAGGTTTATGATCAGTTTCGATTACGAATTTCCTGCCAAAGAGATATGGGCGGAAATATTGCGTTGCCCATACGATGGCTAGCAATTCCTTCTCGGTTGTGTTATAATGCTGCTCGTGATCATTGAGCGTTCTACTAGCATAGCAAATCGGATGATCTTTTTGAGAAAGGACAGCGCCAAGTGCAAAATTACTTGCATCGGTTTGTAATATAAATTCTTCTTTAAAATCGGGATAATGTAAGATTGGGTCGTTAATTAGTAGGGTTTTTAAAGTTTCAAAACTTGCTCGGTACTCTTGGTCATCTATGTTCATTTTAATATCCTTTTTTAAATATTTAGTCATAGGTTTAGCTATTTTCGAGTAATCTTTGATAAATTTTCTATAGTATCCGGCAAGTCCAAGAAATTGTTTAATTTCTTTCGGTGTTTTAGGTAAAGGAAATTTTTGTACGCAAATTATTTTTTTCGGATTTGGTTTAATACCTTCATTGGTAACAATATGTCCAAGAAATTCAGCTTCGTGTTTTAAAAATTCTGATTTATCTAATTGTATTTTCAGATTTGCATCTTTTAATCTTTGAAATATTTTTGTTATAGACTCCATATGCTCTTGCAAAGAAGTCGAAAATATTATAATATCGTCGAGATACACTAAACAAATTTGGTTTATGTACTCGTACAAGACATCATTCATCAGTCGTTGGAAGGTTGCCGGAGCTGTCTTCAGTCCAAAAGGCATACGAAGAAATTCGTAATGTCCTCCTTCGACACTAAAAGCGGTTTTATGTACGTCTTTTTCAGAAATTTCTATTTGATGAAACCCTTTCGCTAAGTCCAGTGTTGTGAAATATTGACATCTCCCTAGTTTTTCCAATATTTCGTCCATATTTGGTATGGGGTACTTATCATCTATCGTTACCTCATTCAACTTTCGGTAATCGATAACAAGTCTCCATTTGCTTTTACCACTTGCGTCCGTCTTTTTGGGCACAACCCATACTGGTGCAGAGTACGGAGATCGACTTGGTCTAATGATTTTATTGTCTAACATTTCTTTAATCTGGTTTTGTACTTCACTCTTGTGAATATATGGGTATCTATAAGTTCTAACTGCTATTGGAGCATGATCAGTAGTTCTAATTTCATGTTTAATAGCGTTTGTAAAAGATAATTTAGAGTTTTCTTGATAAAATAGGTTTGCAAATTTCTTTATGACTCTAATAAGTCTTTCATTTTCTTCTGAATTAAGATGGGTAGTACGAATTTGTTCAAGGAGCGGTTTATAAGGTTTATTTTCAATTATGTTAAAATTTTCGTGATTGACTACTTCCGTTAATATTTGGTCATGTTGGAACTCTGAAGAATTGTCGATTTTTAATTGTACTTCATTATTTTCTACGTCATAAATACCTTCTTTTATTATTGTTTTTCCGTCCAAAGTCTTAGTTTCGTTCACAAAAATGAGTCCGTCTTTCTGTTGGACTGATAGTTTGATATTTTTTTGTTCGTCGAAATCAAACAACAGAGGAATTAGGTTTTGGTTGATTTCTAATGTATTTTTACTATAGTCGATTTTTGCGTTAAATCGTTTTAAAATATCATTTCCTATAATTCCATCATATTTATCGTGGAATTTACAAACTAAAAAGTCTATCTTTTCGTTTGTATCTCCTAACTCGGGGAAAAGAGGTATGCGCACTTTTTGCGACGTAATTATTTTGTGTTGTAGAGTTTTTAGGGTAATATTATTACTTGATATTTTCCATTTTGGATGGCAGATACCAGGGTTAACGATTGAACTTGTTGCTCCAGTATCAATTATAAATTTGAGGGGAAGTAGTTTAGATTTAACTATTATATAGGGTAGTTGGTTTTCGAGGCTGTCGATTGAAAATTCTGTACTTCGTTGTGACATACATCCATAGGTTCTGGTGAGTTATTTCGACCTCGATGATTGTCATTAATATTATTGCCTCTGTAAGGGTTAGGTTTGTCTCTGATACTGTTATTATTATTATTATAAGTATTGTGATTGAAATTATTAGACCTTGAATATGTACCATTATTATAGCTACTGGTTCCATAGTTAATTGGCATTGGTCTATTAAATTGCTGACTGTTATTCTGTCGGTTAAAATTATTGTTACCATTATATTGTTGATAACTATTGTTATTTTGTCTATAGTTGTTGTTATTTTGTCTATAGTTATTGTTATTACCATTATTTTGTTGATAATAATTATTATTATTATTTTGTTTGTTATTGTTATTTTGTCGATAACTGTTATTATTATTGTTATACTGATTATGTCTTCTGTTATTATTATTAACATTACCGTTATTGCGATTGGGTAATGCATTAGTATGTCTTGTATTGGAAAATCTTTGATTGTTATTTCTATCTTGAGGACCTTGAGTTAAATATGCGTGACCTGATTCGTAGACCATATTCATAGCTTCTTCTAAACTTGCAGGGTCTTTACAAAATAATAATGTTTTCATAGGTTCAGGAACTTTACTCTTGAAAATATTGAGTGCGGCTCTTGAATTATTTTTAGTCCATTCAAAACTTTCATTATTATTACCCAAGACATGAAGCGTTTTAGCATTGAGTCTACGTAATTTTCTTTTTAATTCGTCGTAAAACTCTAAAATAGTTGTTCTACAGGTGACGGCTCGTAACTCGTCAAAAATTTCTTCAATACTTAACCTATCTCCAAAATTATTTATTAGTACTGTTTTAATATCACGCCAATCTACAGCATGACTATTTATTAAGATTGCTTCCCTCGCTTTTGATTTTAATTTACCCTTAATAGTATCGGAAAAAACTAATTTGGATATTTCATTATATTCGGACAACAATGGATATATTCTATCTACCGAATCAATAAAAATTTGTAAGTCCTTAGTGTTACCATGGAATTCTGGTAATCTATCTAAGTATGTTAAGGGTTCTATAGTAATAGAGCGTTCAGTTGGTGGGGGTGCTGGAGGGGGTGTTGCCATAATGAAAAAATTTAAAATTTAATTGAACCCAAAACAAAGAGAAAAAAAAAATAAATTTGTAACCTTGTGGTGTAACTATGTTTGTATTATGTTAAAGTAGTATGTATGAATACTTTGTAAATATTATGTTATGTATTGTGAGATTTAATGGTTATATAATTTTTAAAAAAAATGAATATTTGAAATGAAATTATTAAAATATATTATTAATTTTTTTGATAGATAAAGATAAAATTTTTACTTGATTTTTTTTTGTAAATAATTTTATAAAAATTTATTAAATGTATAAATAATATAATTCAATGATTGTATTAATAAAAATTTATTAAGCGAGCAAAAAATTATTAGATACTTAAAAACACAATTAAATTTTTTAGATTCAAATTAAAATATATAAATTCAATAGATTCAAATTAAAATGCAATTTTTTCTTTTCTTAATTAGTTTTTGTTATTAATTTATTTATCTAATTTTGTAAATACTTTTATAAAAATTTATTAAATTATACTATTTAAATATATTGATTGTATACATAAAAATTTATTGAGCAAGCAATTATTATGTTATATATTATTAATTAAATTTATCTCTAACATGACAAATTTAAATCTATATTTTTCGTTATCGAATTTTTGCAATACAAAAATAAGAGAAGAAAAAAAATTTAAGCACTTATGTTGTCTAAAAATTTGTAGGATAAAAAAAATAATTTTACAGTACCTTAAATTGGTTGATTTGATTGACTTTCCTTATAAGTGGTGGAGTGGGTGACTTGGTGATATCTTGAATCTTGATACTGCAACTATACTGCAACTTTTACAGGATCACAGGAGCTTTTGAATTACGGGAACACAGGAAACAACAGGAGCACAGAGAATTTTATATATGTTGACGTTTTGTTTTTATATTGTTTTAAAATTTTTTTCTTTATTATATTGTTTTTTTTTAAACAATTTATTAAATTTTTCTTTTAAATTTTTATATTGTTTTAAATTTTTTTTTTAAACAATTTATTAAATTTTTCTTTTAAATTTTTATATTGTTTTAAATTTTTTTTTTAAACAATTTATTAAATTGTTCTTTTTAACTTTTATATTGTTTTAAAATTTTTTATTTATTATATTGTATTTTTTTAAACAATTTATTAAATTTTTCTTTTTAACATTTATATTGTTTTAAAATTTTTATTTATTATAATGTTTTTTTTTTTTAAACTTTTATGTATTTTTTTTTATTTTGAGGTTTATTAATTATAATTCGTATTATAATTAATAAAATCCCATCCTCGTCGCCAGTTTTAGTTTCACAAGAAAAATTAATAAAAAAGTAATAAAACTCTTGTTTTTATTTTTTATTTAATTTTTATTAAAAAGAAACCTTTTTATTTTGAATTCTACTTAAGAACTAACTTTTTAATTTTTAGATATTTTACAACTGACAATTTCTTTTTCTTTGTAAAAATGCTTTTTAGCATTTTTACTTACAATTACAAAATTACAAAATTTCTTATTCTAAATTAAATTTATGTCATTTTCTGTTATCGCAATATATTACATATTTTATATGAATCCACATGTTGCAAAGCAAATCAATTAATATTGGAGTAGGTCATAATTTTAAAATAAGAATTTCTTTTTAGATCATATTACAAAACAAAAACGTTCGAATTTGTTTTGTAATCTGATTTAAAATTTTAATAATATTTTAGTTTAAAGAAAGAAAATGCTTATCAGCAAAATTTGTTAAGTAATTATTGAAATTTATTAGAGTTAATAAAATGTGTAAATCATATGTACTATATGTTTACTAAAGGTAGTTAAAAATAAAAAGTAAAAGAAAAGCAAAAATATAAAAGGTCAATTACATTATTCGAATGTAATTGTCGATGGTAAAGAGGTAGTTTTGGGTATTTCATTTATAGAATATATAACTTTTAAGCTCCTTTTTTTTATTAATTTCAATGATATACTCTAAGGTCTTCAGAACTGTGTGGTTGGTCCTCGACCCACTACTCCAATTGGTCCTAAGTTTCAAGGACTCTAAGGACATGGGAAGAGGCCATTCGATCAAAAAATTCTAGAATCGGAGCCCATGGTCCGATCTCGACCGCAAGCAGTCCTCGCTATAGTCTCATTACTAGTAACCTACACCACAAAATTCATGATTGTAGCGTCATTAGTTGTTTAGTTATCCTAATATTTTTTATATGTTCGTTGGCCCTTAGAAAAATTAAAAGATCCAGAATCCGAGCCCATGAGTCCATGGGCCGATTATGCCCATATGCAATCCCCGGCATACTAAGTCCTAGTAACCTACAGTTAAAATTATAGCTCCATTAGTTTTTGAGTAATTGTGCCTACGGACGGACGCGGCTATATCGACTCAGGAGGTCACACTGATCACAAATATATATACTTTTCCATATCTCGCTCGCTTCCTTTTGGTGGTTACAAACACCATACCAAAGTTAATATACCCTTTTCCTATTTCATAGGTGTAGGGTATAATAATATAATTTTTTTAGTTAATTATTTTGTGATTTTTCAATATTTTGTTTGAATAGTTACATTAGTTTTTTACGGCAATGGCATAAAGATGTTAGTCTTATTATTTTATAAAATGTAGTTTAGTTTTTTTTATTATAATTACTATTTATTTTTTTTTCAATTTCAATTAAATTTAGTTTTTTTCATTAAATACATTATTCATTATTTTCAAAAATATATAAAATAAAAAATTAAACTTATTTTTTTTTGTTATTTTTTTTTTTGCACTTATACTGATGACTTCTTGACTTCTTGACTATTTCCATAAGTTACAATTACGATCGATAACAAAAAGAAAAACGTTAAAGTAAACTAATAAACTTAAGAAACTATGATATTTCTTTTTTAAACAGACATATGTCAGTGATTTCTTTAGTAGCAGAAGGCAATTCATTAAAGGCTTTTAAACTGTTATAAAGACAATTTTTCTTTTGTTGTTCTGTTTTAAAAAGTGATAAATAGAAGTTCGTTTTGTTTCTAGTATTGTGATTGTGGATGTCGATCATACAGTTGAGAATGAAGTGATGTTTGATTTTATTGTTAATAATTTTGAAAGCAGTGAGGAAAAGTTCCTTTTTACAAATATTCGCAAAACTTGGATATTTTTGAGCGTAAAGCGATGCAGTAGGAAATCTTCTTGGCAATTCATGTATTGTTTTGATGGCTTTCTTATTCAAAATATCTAATTTACTCCAAAGTGGATTTAAATACATAAAGTTGGGCACAACATAAGAAGAATAAATAACAAATAAAGCTTTTTCAATTAAAAAATGTTTTGGCGAATTTTTATGATTGTTTTAAAAATTTTAGAAAAAGTACTATGATCGAGATTGGTCTGTAATTGGACCGATTTGTTGCGTCTCTGATTTAAAAATAAGTGTAACTATTGCCGTTTTTAACGCGTATGGAAAACTTTAGTGTGGAAAGATAAATCTATAAATTTTACAATAATTGGAACCAGACGGTTTGCATACTTTTTTATAAATTTAGCCGATATTTTATCATATCCTGTAGCCACTGAGGATTTAAGATTTTGATGGCCTAATTAACTTCCTCAGGCGTGGTAGGATCAACACTGAATGTTTTAAAAGTTGCACTGGGTGAAAATAAATCAAAATATTCATATGGGTTCATCTGGAATTTTTAATCATAAGCTATTTACTGTTCATTTTCGTATATTTTATCTTTATAATTAATGGTTTTAATGGCTTGGTTATTAAAAGTTTGACTGTTATTAAATAATATTTTCTTGTACAATCCCCATAGTTTTTTGCCGTCACTAGAATTTTGCGTTATGACATTTGAACAATAATTCTTTTTTGCGTTCAAAATTAACTTGGATACTTTCGATCTATAATGTAAATACAAATTTTCGGCACGAGTATTATTCGAATATTTGTACCCGTATGACTAAAGAGTCAAAGGGTATAATAAATTTACCATTACGTTTTTGACGCAGAGAAGAAGAAGGGGTAGGTATAGACTCATGTGTATGGACGGGATCAGAATCGAAAAATAAATAAATTTAGCGATGTATGTCCGTCCGTCCGTCCGTCCGCAAGATAACTCAAAAACTAAAGGAGCTAGGATCTTGAACTTTTTGCAAATTCGTTTTTTTCCAATAGCCGTCATCGCTATTTAGATTCAGCCATTTTGGTCCATGGGCTCGGGTAGCTGCCATACAACATTTTTTATATGAGTATTACTCTGTACCTATTACAGCTCGTCTCTGAAATTTGCCAAAAGTAGTTTTGTTTTATGGCCAAAGTTTCTGCAAAATTTGGTTGGTCTACTGCAGTGCGTTCGAGTAGCTGCCATACAACTTCTTCCCTTTCATGAGCATTACACTTCACCTAATAAAGTCGGGTGTCTGAAATTTTTCTAAAAATAGTTTAGTGTAATGACCAAAGTTCCTGAAAAATTTGGTTGGTCTACTGCAGAGGGTTCGAGTAGTTGCCATACAACTACTTATTTTATATGAGCATTACACTAGATCTAATAAAGCTGTATGTTTGAAATTTTCCCAAAACTAATTAACCGGCAGATATAATGTATATGTTACGGTCATACGCGGATCCCATAGTTGACACAGTCTACTCTACTACACTCTTCCTCGTTTTTAGTTAATAACTGAACTAAGATATTAATTTTCGCGTAATAATATTAGAATGACTGTAATAGTAATTCTCGAAAAACAGAATTTAATAGCCAAGCAATCTAGTAAAAAGATAATTGAAGGCAATTTAATTAATAATAGAGCCGTCATACAAAAAATTAAAAATCGTACATTCTATAAAACTTTTTTCACTAAAAACAGTGTAATAAAAACTATAAACTATAAAGAAACCCTCAAAACTTGGGCAGTAAAAACTATAAATTTATTTAAGTTTTTTGTAAAATTTTTTTTTTTGTTTTTATAAATACTAAAATGTTCATAGTTTTCTCAAAAAGTATTGTTAATTATTTCTTCAAATTATAAAGTTATAAAATAAAATTCTGTCGTCTTCTCTCAATCAAATTCCTTACTTTTGGAAAAAAAAAAATAATATTTAGTTAATTAATTTATAATATACATATTAATTCTTAAAATGGTGAACGAACAAGTAAACACGTAAACAATACCACCGTTACAATATCTAGACCGAGTACAGGAATTCAACGGAGATAGTAGAGACTTAAAAACCTTTACTAATTTAGTAGGCAGGGTCCATCCAATACTGAGAACTTACGATACCCTATCTCAAACTATATTCTCTGACATAATCAAAAGTAAATTACGGGGTAAGGCGAGATAAATGATAGAGATAAACTGCCAAGCAATCTCTTGGGCAGATATCAAAACTTTATTACAAAACAACTTTAATGAAAGGAAAAGCATTGAAGATTTATATGACGAATTATTGGCTATAACATATAAAACTTGTAATGTAGACTTCTATAACGAAATAAAAAATAAGTTAAGAGCGTTAAATAATAAAAGGATAATGGTACTAGGACCAGGGCCGTGGCCAACGAATGTGCTCGCAATAACATAAAGACCGCCTTAAACACATTTAAGAGTAAAATACCAGAACCGTTGAGAACAATTCTGGCATGTAGAAATCCTAGCACCCTAGAGAGCGCAATGAAAATACTATTTCAGTCTGGTCATGCGTTCACGATAAATGCATTTTCGAATGTAAGACCAAATCGTGCTCAAAATAACAATAACAATAGTTCTCGAAAATATAATAATAATAATAATAATAATAACAATAACTCTCGGAACTATAATAATAACAAAAACAACCATAATTCGCGAAACTATAATAACAGTAATAATAATAAACCCCGAACACACGAACCAAATAACAATCAACAAACGAACTTTAATCAAACTCAGAGGGGATCAAATAATTTTAACTTTAAGTCTCCAAATAATAATAATTATAGTAACAACTATAGTAATAATTATAATAATAACAATAACAATGATAATAATTATGCCCAAAATCCATATAGGAGTTACAATTATAAGGAAAATAATAATCCTACTGGTCCAGAACCAATGAACACATCGGACAGCAATAACTCCCAAGTCAAAGAAAATTTTCTATTGAAAGCCCGGAGGAAACTTACCCTATATAGTGGTACAATAAAAAACAACACCACTTATTAGAAAACGACATATTAGAAAATGTAATGCGAAAATTGATCTTAGAAATAACAGCTAAGGAATTAATAATAAAAATATAACTATTTTATTTGATTTGCAAATAGGATCTGAAAACAAAATAAATAATTCTCACATCAAATTAGAGCAAAAATGCGAAAAAATAATTAAAAGAAATGAATCGAAAACTATTAAAGCTAATAAGAAAGAAAATACTACTAATTATCTAAATTAAGGGAAATCAAAATATATTAAAAGAAAAAAATAATACAGCAAATATTATTAAATATTAAGAAAAAAATCCAGAGAATATAATCCACTCGAATTTTAATGTAGGGAGAATGGAATTACCATTATCTCAACAAATTATAACTACCCACTTGAACTCGGAAAAGAAAGAAAAACTCCTAAATTTAATTAAGAGACTTTCTCGTATATTTTATCAAAAAAATACGAATCTTACTTTCACAAATACTATAAAGCATGAAATTCGAACTAATGAAAGTGCACCAATAGCAGTGAAAACTTATAGATACCCGTACATTCATAAGAATGAAGTACAAAGTCAAATCCAAAAAATGTTGGAAGACAATATTATTAGGCCGAGTAAATCACCATACTCAGCACCAATATGGGTGGTACCGAAAAAATCGGGTGCAAGTGGTAAATCTAAATGGAGTCTTGTCATAGATTAACGCAGGTTAAATGAGGTAACTATAGACGACAAGTACCCTATACCGAACAATGATGAAATATTGGCAGAAATCGGGAGATGTCAATATTTCACAACCTTGGATCTCGCTAAGGGGTTCCATCAAATCGAAATAGCAGAAAAGGACACTTATAAAACTGCTTTTAACTTTGAAGGTGGATATTATGAATTTCCTCGTATGCCTTTTGCGTTGAAAACAGCTCCTACAATTATATATTAACAAAATTTTGCTTAGTATATCTTGACGACATTATTATATTCTCGACTACGTTACATGAACATTTAGAGTCGATTATAGCCAAAGTCGGTAAAAGAAATAAAACACTTTTAAGGGCTTACCGGATATTACCGAAAATATATCAAAGATTATTCAAAAATCGCAAAGCCTATGATGAAATATTTAAAAAAAGGATGTTAAATATAAATGATCCTGAATACAAAGATAATTTCGAAATATTAAAAACATTACTAATTAACGACCCCATACTAGTTTATCCTAATTTTAGCAAACAATTTGCTCTGCAAACCGATGCTAGTAGCTACGATTTAGGCGCTATTCTATCACAAGATAATCATCCTATTTGTTATGCAAGCCGTACCCTTAACGGACATGAACAGAATTATAGCACTATCGAAAAAGAATTACTCATTATAGTGTGGGCAACTCAATATTTCCACCCATATCAATTTGGAAAAAAAAATTTGTCATCGAAACCGACCACAGACCTTGGTCGTTCTCAAACTTGGTTGTTCTCAAACAAGGAACCGAACCCTAAATTGACAAGATGGAGACTTAGACTTTCGGAATATGACTATGTCATAAAATACAAAAAAGGGGTACAAAATGGAAATGCAGATGCTTTATCTAGGATCATTATAAATCATGTAGAAGAACCAGAAACTGAAGAACCTATAATTACAGGAACCAATTGCCCATTAAACGTCTACAAAAATCAAATTATCATCAAAAAAATCAATTATTAATAATAAAATCCGGCTCTCTTAAAATCAAGACAGAAAACCTATTTAGCAAAAATCGTAAAACTATCTTTACCAAATTTCTAGACTGTGAAACGATTGAAGCTTTAACCCACAATCATTTTAATATTACAAAAACTAATGCAATTTTAATTGAAGACGAATTGTTTTTCTCTAAATTTTATGAAACTTTTAAAAATGAAGCTTACCTTAGCAATAAAGAATTTAAAATTATAAGATGTAAAATGTTACTCGAAGACATTACGGACGAAAACTTTGTAGCCGAAGAAACCGAAAAGGAACATATAAGAAATAACCATAAGGGAATACACGAAAATTTTGCGCAATTAAAAAATTGAATCTATAAACCAGAATTGAAATATAGAATCACAAAATTTATAAACAATTGTGAAATCTGCAATAAAGAAAAATATGAACGTAAACCTATTAAAGAAAAATTTAAAATAACCGAAACCCCAAATGGACCTAGAGAAATTATTCGTGGTGACGTTTTTTATAGTTTAGATAAGACATTGCTTCTAACAGTGATAGACAAATTGTCAAAAAGCTCAGGCTATCAAAATTAAAGGAAGAACCTGGATAGAATTCAGAAGGGCGATTCTGCAGTATTTAGGTTCTAACAATCGACAACGAACTAAAATTGAAAGCGATACTCTTACAACAGTTTTAAAAATAATAATATCCAAATTCATTTTACCTCCAATAATAACCATACCTATAACTCAGATGTAGAACGACTTCACAATTCAATAAATGAAAACCTTAGACTATTACGTCATGACCCTAATAAGAACTTTGAAACTGTAGAAGAAAAAATAATAAAAATTTTCAGTTTTTATAACAATTCTATTCACTCCACAACGAAGAGAAAACCTATTGACTTCGTTAATGGTACTATTGAACAGCTAGAATATAAAGATATTAAAGACAGAATAATTAAAATTAAAGAAAATGTTATAAATAAATTAAACAAGAATAGAGAAGAGGTGGATATTAAAACAGGTCCTCAATATCTAAAAGAAATTAGAGGGGGTAAATATCACTCTAAGTTTAGGAAAATAACCGCTAAAAGACTGAATGACGACCATATAATTACTAATACAGAATATAAATACTATAAATCTCATTTAAAAAGAACAAAAAAATTCCAAAATAATACCTTAGATATAATTTAAATAAAATTATCCGTAATTACAGAAAATGCTTCTTGTACTAACATTACTATTACCAAAAATGGCTTTGTCACGAGAAATCGAGATACATAATTTAAACGACAATAATGGTGCCATCGTCATCAAAGAAGGGCCAATCAAAATCATAAGAGACTACGATAAAGCCCTACATATCATCAATATATCAGAATTCGAAAATAATATTGACCACCTAGAAGAAAATATCAGGACATTAAAAAAATATAACAATTTAACTGATCCTGCTTACCTAACTATGCTACATAATTTTCATTTGTTAGAAATTAAAAATGTTGGGTTAAAACCGCATACCCATAAAAGACCGAAAAGCGGACTAATAAACGCTTTAGGTTCAACAATAAAATTCTTAACCGGTAATATGGGCAACGAAGATAAAGAAATAATCTAAGGAACACTAGATAGTCTTTATAAATCCAATTCTGACCTTGTTTCTGAATACAATAAACAAATCACAATTAACAATCAACTTGCAGAACAACTCAAAAACTTTTCCAATTACGTAAGACAACAACAAAAGACAATTACCGAACTCTTATCCAACTATAATAATAAAGTTGATGAAGTTGATGTATATACAACTGTCAACTCACAAATTTTTTATTTTAATATTGATATGTTTTATAAATATTTTAATTTTTGTAACTTTCTTAATTTTTTACGATTATTAATAATTTAACTTCTAAAATTTTATTTATTTTATTCTAACTTTGATTAATTAAATATATAATTTAACTTTGATTTTTCTATAATAATTAATAATTGGCTAAGAAATACACTACTTGCTTAAACTTTGTTTACATTGTATCAAATTACATTACATTTCTTTTAATACTTTTTTTTTTTTTTAATTTTGTTAAAAACATATTTAATTTTTAATTCTATATATTTTATTTTTAATTTGTATTTATAAATTTGTATGTATATTTTATTTTTTACTTAATTTTCGCTTAATTTTTAATTTACATAATTCAAATATTTTTTTTTGTACAATTTGCTTAAAAATTTTTTGTTTACAACTAATTTGTTTATAAGAAAAGATTTTCAAAATTAAAATTAATAATGCATGCTAACTAAACCAACCATGCTTTTCTATCCCATACTTTTTTTTTTCAGTAAATATCTCTTCTTTCATTTCACCCTCACTTAAATTAATTTAGCTGTTAATTTTTTATATATACTTTCATTATTATATGTGGGATAAAGAAGCATAATGTTTTGAGAGGGTTTGTGTCCGCACTAATTAGTGGTGAATTTTGCAAACAGTCTCTGGGTACAATAAGGTATTAAAAACTGTTGTATTTGGATTTTCGTTTGTAATGTTCGCCACTATTTTGGTGCTGGCACCATTACTATTACTATTTTTAAATTTTGGTTTTTTTCGTTTATATTTTCACTATTTTCATTATGCTTTTAATTACTGTGTATGTGTGATATATGTTTTCTAAATTTTTTTTTTTTTTTTATATTTCAATTTGAAAGTAAATATTTTCAAATTTATTCTTTTTCCCTCCTTTTCCGCTCGCAAGTTGTAGTCAATGGACTCAAATTTTTTATTACAATTTAGTATTATAAGAGGCTTAGCATGCAATTTTCATTCAGTTGAAGCCCATCTTAACTCAGAAAGACCAGCTATACTTGCCTTAAGCGAAACACAAGTTGTAGGTGACGATACTAATTATAATATCAACGGCTATACACTTGTTCCGCTTTTTATTCCTCATCGAGGAGTCGCTTTATATATACGCTCTAATGTAGCTTTCAACACCCTTCATGATCTTAAGAGCTCCAACCCGATTTTTCATTATCTCTGGGTTAAACTCCGTGTTGAAAATGCTACAATATTTTTCTGTTTTTTATACAGATCTCCCCAAGCCAGTGACCTGGAAACTGCTGGGGCCATTGAAGAATTATCCGACACTATCAATAAAATTCTGGAAAAGAATCCCGAATGTGAGATAGCTGTCGCGGGTGATTTCAATGTCCACAACAAACACTGGCTCCATTTTTCAAGTCACAATAGCCCGGAAGGTAAACAGGTTGAACTATTTTCAAACTTATTCCAACTTTCACAACTTGTAAAGAGCCCAACTCGAATCCCGGACCGAGACCAACAAAACGCACATCTTTTGGCATTGTTCCTGACTTCAAGCCCAGAAAAATACAATATTTCTGTTAGCTCACCAATTGGAGGCTCCGACCATTGTCTTGTTAAATCCAGCTTTTCAATGGATTAATCGGCCAACCGAAACCCTATTCCTAAGAGGCTAGTCTGGCACTATAACCGGGCCGACTGAGTAGGTCTGAATAGTTTCTTGGGAGATTTCGATTGGTCAATGTGTTTCCGTCATAGAAACGTTGACTTTGCTGCTGATGCCATTAGTAAAACAATTATGCTAGGTATGAAACTTTTCATTCCTAGCTCTTATAAATCGGTAAAAACCAACTCCAAATCTTGGTTTAATGACATCTGCAGGAAAGCAATTCAATTCAAAGAAGAGCAGTTCAAAATGTTCAAGCAGAATGCGTCTGAGGCTATAAAGTCGCCAGGAACAATTGCAAAAGAATTATCAATCAGCAAAAGTTTCTTTACAACCAAAGATTAAAACGTAAAATAATTAAACTACCTCACTGCAATCGTTCTTTTTGGACCTTTGCAAAGAGTGTAAAGAATAACTTTTGCGAATCATCCTTTCCGCCGCTGATTGATAACAATAATTCTATCATATCAGATTCAGTTGCTAAAGCCAATTTGTTTGCAAAATCTTTTGCAGCAAATTCTACGCTCCCTCCTACAGTACAAACTCCACCAGTACTACCCTCTGTTGATCCTACTAAGGTTAAAATTTTTCAAAGGGTGTACTTTAGAACACGTACTATAGTGAAAGTGCTCGAAAATCTGAATGTTAGAAAGTCCACTGGTCCCGATGGAATTCCTGCGATGGTTCTTAAACATATTGCCTCTCCCATTTCGAAACCTCTACGCAATCTTTTTTCATTATCATTTTCGACTGGTAGATATCCCAGTCAATGGAAAATTGCTCATGTTTCTCCTATCCCCAAAAAAGGTGACAAAAGCTATCCCTCCAATTACCGGCCAATAGCCATTATTTCGGTCATTTACAAAGTTATGGAAATTCTCGTCAACAAACGGTTGATGAGATATCTTGACTGCAGAGGTATTTTGCATGATAGGCAATATGGCTTTAGAAGCCAAAGATCAACAGGTGATCTTTTAACATACCTCAGCGAAAAGCTCAACACCAGTATTCACTGTTCCGGTGAATCTGAGGTTGTTGCTCTTGATATCTCAAAGGCCTTTGATCGAGTATGGCATTCTGCTCTTTTGAACAAATGCCGAGCTATTGGTCTTGGTAACCCTTTCTGCAATTGGATTGAGAATTTTCTTTCGAATCGTCGTATTCGTGTCCTTGTCGACAGTTTTATGTCTGACACCTTTGAAATTAACGCTGGCGTTCCACAAGGCTCCGCCTTATCACCAACTCTTTTTTTTGATTTTTATCAACGACTTACTCTCCTCTACCCTCAATCCAATCCATAGCTTTGCCGACGACAGCACTCTAGTGGCGTCCTACGATTTCCTTAAAAAATCTAACGTCACACCTACCGCAATCAGCTCGAAAAGAAATATCATGGTTAATTTACTTAACCATGACTTAGCTAAGATAGGTGATTGGGGTAAAAGTAATAGAGTTGAGTTTAATACCTCAAAAACTCAAAGCTGTCTGATTTCCTGCAAAAGAAATCAGTTCCACCCAATTCTGCGATTCCAAGGAGAAAATATTGAACGATCAGAAAATCTAAGCATTTTAGGGTTGCAGCTAAATCAAAAATGCTGTGGAATGAGCATATTTTTGATATAGCTAAGAATGCTGCCAAGTGCTTGGGTTTTCTGTCTCGTTGCATAACATATTTCTCTCCTAAGGATCTGTCTAATATCTATAAAGCCTATATTCGACCTAAAATGGAGTATAACTCTCACATTTGGGCTGGCGCATCCCAAACTTCCTTGAGTTACCTCGACAAAATCCAAAATCGCGCCTTACGCCTTTTAGGCGACCCTGTCGAACAAGTAACACTTACTCCACTTAACTCTCGTCGAAATATTGGAGCGATTTCTCTGTTTTATAGATATCTTGTAGGTAATGACACTTGCTCTATTGAACTAAAATCAATTATGCCTCCTCTTAAACAATTCCAACGTAACACCAGAGGAGCAGTTAAGTGCTCATTTCTACACTGTGGAAATCCCAAGATGGTTCAAAACTGGTTATGGAAACTCATTTGTTGTGAGGACTGCTAAGATGTGGAACATGCTTCCATCTAATGTGTTCCCCTCTGTTAATAACGTTCCATACTACAACTTGAAAAAATTCAAAACGAATCTTTTTAGATTCATTTCCAACCTACCACCTAATTCCCCTTTAATATCCTATTTTCCTCCCCTTCCCAACTAAACCTACATACATGTATACAGGAATCCGTTCCTAGCGTTTAGTTAGCGTGTAAAAAAAAAAAAAAAAAAACAATTAACGTAAAAGACCAATTACAAATACTAAAACACATTTTCCAAGAAAACAACATTACCTTTTTGAGAAACCATATAGACGAACAAATCATTTTATCTAGCAAACTTAATATTTTATCTAGAAACATATTATCACCTGACGAAAAGATATTTTAACCGACATAGAATCCTTTAGAAACATAAAAATTTCGGTTGCGTTTTATCAAAACCAAATACTCATCATAATTTACCTCCCTATATATACCACTATGACATATTCAGAAAATATAATTGAACCTCTTCCTAATAAGGATAATAAAGAATTAGTATTGTCAAAAAATAAGTTAATAATGAATCAATACAAACAAATTTTTTATAATAATACAAAAGATCCAAAACCAAAAAAAGAATTTGATTGAAGTAGAGGATGAATGTATAAATAAAATTACAAGTTCCACTTATGCAACTTGTGAAATAATTTTGAACACAAAAGAAATAATAAAAGAAATAAAACCAGGTCTCATTATTGTAAAAAATTTGAAAGATACCAATTTAGTCAAGATTGTAATCAAGAAAACTATTATATATTATTTAGAAAACTGTTATATAAAAATAGTTTAATTAAATTCCAAGATTGTTCTGTGTTAAAATATTTACATATATAAATAACAATTTATCACTTACCTTGTAAATAGGGACTTTAACAAGGGAACCATTTGTCAAAGCCTCAGTCTAAGGGGACTCGAGTTACATTACGATCCATTATCTAAAAATAATGTTTACCTACTCAAAGAATCATATAAATATATCATTTGTTTTACCTCCTTGATAAACAAATTTTGTTTATACTAAATATTTCATATAATATAAATTACATTAAATACCTCATATAGAGTTCAAACACAAATGTTCATTTACAAAACAAACACATGTTAAATAGTTGTGACCTAATAAACAACATTCTTTCATTAGGTACCGCTTTCCAAATTGAATATTCCAATATGATTCAATACATACTATAAATACATTTTTTCCCTTATCTAATATATAAAAGAGAAAATTTGTTTGTTTGTTATTTGTTTGTCCAAGATTCACGTGAAAACCACTGTTTAAATTTTAAAGGAATAATTCTGAACGCCCGGTGGGTGACATAGGTTCTGTCACAGTTCTAAAAGTCAACCGGTTGCGGCTCCAGAGCCGTTTTCAGTTTTTTCGTTTTTTGGATGTCGAGTCAAAACGGTTTGACCGATTGACTTGCAATTTTTCAAAAACGTTCCTCTTAGCAACCGAAATTAGTTGTATAAATTTGGTTGGAATAAACTAACCTATTTCGGCCTGGCGGGCTTACAAACAATTTTGTGTTTCCGATTTGTGTCCAAATTCACAGGGTGATTTTGCAGTCGAAAAAAGAGACTGGCACAATTTTTTGTTGAGTTCGGTTAATCCGTTTGGGCACGAGGGCGCAATGAAACTTTTTTTGATGTCGAGTCAAAATTGTTTGTTCGATTGACTTGAAATTGTGCACAAATGTACCTCATAGCAACCGGAATTTGCTGTATAAATTTGGTTGGAATGAATTAACAAATTTCGACCTGGCGGGCTTTCAAAAAAATTGTTTTTCCGATTTGTGTCCAATTTTAAAGGTTGATTTTGAATTCCAAAAGAGAGGCTAGCAAAAAGTTTTAGTTAAGTTCGATTAATCCGTTTTACACGACGACGCCATGATAATTTCTATACATTTTATTTGCTTAAACAGTTAAAAGAATTTTTTGTACCAGCATTTTAATTATAAAAACCCACAGGCTAAATTTAGTTTTGACCTGTTCACGCGTTTTCCACAAAGATTCAATGAAATTTTCAAATGTTTGGAATTAACGCAAGTTAACCTTTATTTCAAAAGCTCACTTAATTAATAAGACTAATTTTTTTGCTCTCAAATAGTCAAAGCAAAAGCTAAATGAGATAATATTAATAATAATAAAAATAAAGCTAATAAAGAATCCGAATAATAATATCTTTAAATTTAAGTAACGTAAAATTTTCCTTCTCTACATTTTTTCGTAAGCCTTTGTTTTTTATTTACTTTGCAGTTTTTGTTTTTCAAAAAAAGATTTCAGTCTAAAATTGCAGTTTTCTTCAAATAAAATCTAAAAATTAAAACAAGTAAAGAAACAGTCAGTCGGTGCAACCGACTTAGAAATACCCTACACCTATTTGGTTCAAATTTAAGGACATATCCATAAGTCATTTTAACACCATAGAATCTGTTATTAATTTGATCGTAAGACATAGCTAACCAAATTAACTGTATAATACTAAAAACATTTTCTAATTACACTATCTATTAAAAAATACTATAAATTCTTACCAATTTATCTATTTAAAAATATTAAAAAACAAACAAGCTTGAAATAAATGAAAATATATTTATTCCAATTCAATTACAAAATGAAAAAATTCTAATTATTAAATTTTGTGATAAAAAGATAATCAAAGCATAATATATTTAATAATCCAAATTTTTAAAAATTGCAATTATTTTAAATGGTTAGTTTATATACCTAATAGAAAAGATTATAAACGCAAAATATGCAATAAATGTATTTCTAAATACAATTACAAATTTAGACCTTTTCATATAATTCATTTAAATATAAAAATAAATTTTACATAAATGCAGCAAGTACCTTTGAACATAGCTGAACCACTACAATTAAGTCTAGATTTCGGGGACACATACGACATAGGAAATATATTCTTTGGCTTCGAAATTAAACTCGACCACAACCAATTCCCATGGTACTTTCATTACTAGTAACCTACTGTTAAATTTCATCAAAATACCGGCATTATTTTTTGAGTTATGGTATTTTTAAGATATATGTTTGTTAGTCCTTGAACTTTTCAAGGGTTCCAGAACCCGAAATTATGGTACGATTTCGCCCATATGCAGTCCCGTCATACTTTCAATACTAGTTAACCCTTGTACACAATTGGAACGCTCTATCTTAATTTTAAGTTACTAGTTTTATTAATTTCGATGATAAGCTTTTACACATTGGGAGGTCTAAGAGAGGTTCTGAACCACCACTCCAATTGATCCCAAATTAGGGGGGCACGCAAGAAGTGTTAAAGAACACCCTGGGCCAAATTTTAAGCTTCTACATTTGTTTCAAGTTACTATCTTTATTAATTTCGAAAATATGCTTTAAGGTCCTAAGAACTGAGTGGCTGGTCCCCGACCCACTACTCCAAAATAGGAAGGGACACCCTGATACCAAATTTGGAGGTTCTATCTTCATTGGTTTCGGAATTATGCTCGTTTGGCCTAAATTCGATCAAAAAGTTCTAAGTTCCGAACCCATTGTCCAATCCTCACCGTACGTAATCACCGCCGTAGTTTCGCTTCCAATAACCTACAGCACAAATTTCATGAAGATAGCCTCATTATTTGTTGAGTTATCGTGATTTTTTATATATGTTCCTTAGCCCTGAAACCGATTAAAAGTTCCAGAATCCGAACCCATGGGCCGATTTCGCCCATATGTAATCCCCGCCGTACTTTCCGTCCTAGTAACCTACAGTTAAAATTTCATCAAGATAGCTCCATTATTTTTTGAGTTATCGTGCCTACGGGCGGACGGACGGACGGACGGACATGGCTATATCGACTAAGGCGGTCACGCTGATCACAAATATATATACTTTTCCATATCTAGCTCGCTTCCTTTAGGTGGTTACAAACACCATACCAAAGTTAATATACCCCTTTACCTATTCTATAGGTGTAGGGTATAAAAATCCAATTTCGTATATATTATGCTTAAATACATAGCATTTTAAAACAGTTTTTCCAAGAAAGAAGCCTACATTTCTCTCATAAAATCATAAACAAACGAGGAAGAGCGTAGTAGAACTTTCAGGTAAATACAAAACAAAATATAAGTTAAAAAGCAGATTTTTAAACCTTTTCTAAACCATCAACTATATTTTATTCAAACGTTGGGAATTCAAGTAAACTACTATTTACTTAGTACAATGACATAATGGCAAATTTACTATACCCTTTTGACCTCTCAATGGAGTTTTAATTTAAGTTGATGTTATTGCAAAAAGTTAACACAAGAATGGTGTATATGTTAATTTTAAAATGTAATAAAGCAATTTTTTAAAATGATTTTTTTAGGGATTATTCCAGCAATTTTTCAACAAATTTATAAAATTTTACTTTAAACTTTTCATAATTATTAAATAAAACAATAAAAATTCAAGGAGCACCAAATTGTCAAGAAGCAGAAGAAAAACGTATAGAAAAATTAGAGATAATCGTTAAAACTGTTTTGCAAACTGTTATTAATTAAAGTTTTTGTTTCGTAATCGGTTAAAAGAACTCGACAAAACATTTTTTAAACATTCCCCCAACTCAAAGAAGTTTTACCTACTTTCAAAAATTGGACGTAATACAAAATTGTATTGTACGCCGTTAAATTTGTATTGTACGCGCATACAAAATTGTATTGGTTTGTTTGTGACTGTCATAGAGTAAACATCTAATTTCTGATATTGTCTATGTGCTTTGTTGCTATTTTTATTTTTAATTTTTTTATTTTTTTTTTTGTTTTAATATTTATTAATTTTAATTTTAAAATCACTAAAATAATTTAATTTTTTTTATTTTTTTGTTTTAATATTTATTAATTTTAGTGATAATTTTAGTGAAGTTGGTTAAATTTTGATTTTAGTGGATTGGATTAACAGATTAACCAGGCTAAGTAGTTCTTTTAAATCTTTTTATATTTTTGTAGTGTTTTATTTTTTTTTTATTTATTTTGTCTGTTGAATTTTGGTAATACTTTTTCCTTTTTTTTTCTCTGTTACTGCAGTTTACAACATGGCTGCACTTTTTGCTTACTAATTTTGGGTAAAAAACTTTTCTTATAACTTCCTAATTTAAGTAAGCCTCATATGTAAAAAAACAATAAAAAAAAAAAAAAACAAATAGCGAAAAACAAAGGAAAGATAGAACCTCTAGTTATAAAAATTAAAAATAAAATAATTTTTCATTTTTTTTTCAAAATTTTATTTTATTATAATTAACATATATCCTATCTTCTTTTACAATTTTTTGGTACTCAAAATTATAACATATTAAAATACAAAAACTGGTTAAAATTATATTTATTTCATAACTAAAAAGAATAGATTAAATACTATTTATTTTGTTTAATTATTTCATACATTTAATTATAAATAGTTGCATTTGTATTTATTTCATTTGTCTAACTTTGTTTACAATATAAATTTAATTTCTTTTAGCTATTTATTAACAATTTTGCATCTAAAATTTTTATTAACACTATTAACATCAATTTAATTTAAATTAAATTTAATATAACATCACAAAAATTAACCAAGTTACACTTAAATAACACACTTAATTACTAATTATTAATTTTGTTTTTTATGTGTTTTTTTTTTTTTTTATAATATTTTAAATAAAACTTTTAGAATTTTTTTTTTTTTCATAAAAATAAAAACTTATATGTCAATCTTATAATAAATAATAAACACAATTTATCAAACACTATATCTATCCCTTTTACTCCTATTCAGTCAGCTATTCATCTAATTGCATGTCAACTTGTTATATATACATACATTGTTACATAATTAAAATTAATGTAAATAGATCCAGTAAATATCAAATTTTAATTCTCAGCGAATATCAAACGATAAATTTGAAATAAAGTTCTTCTCAAACTTTATTCTGAGAAAAATCTAAATTTAAATTCAAAATTTTTTTTTCTTTATATACAATTTTTATTTTTTCTTCTCTTTAATTTTTTTTTGTATAAACTATTAATAAATGTAAATTTTACAATTAATTTTTTATTGTTTTTTCTTCTTTCTTTTTTCGATAATCTTAACTTTATGTACAAAGCCAAGTAAATAGGCGTTTTTTTTTTTGCTGCAGTGATTCTGCTCATCACTATCTCATGCTGGAAGGTGTATATACTACAGTATGGAATAACTGGCCGTGGCTGCGGCACTGTAAGCAAACTCAATTAGATTGATAGTTCTGACTGAATCAAACAAAAAAAAAAACAAAAATTCCACTCATTATTTCGTATAGTTATAGTTCTTCTTGAAAACCAAATCTGATTTATGCTGAGTCAAACCAGCATACATTTTGCAAACATTAGAGGGCTAGATTCCAATTATTTCGGAGTATATGTTCACCTTACGTCAAAAAATCCAACCGTGTTAGCACTAAACGAAACTCAGGTTTTTTCAAACCAGGATGCGGTTAAGTTCAGTATTCCTGGTTACAAACTTGAAACGTTTTTTAGTCCCCATAGAGGTATTGCTCTTTATATTAGTAACGATACGGCCTACCAAATTCTGGATAAATATAACATAGGCACAAATCCAGAGTTTAACTATGTTTGGACCAAATTTATTTTTGGTGGCCATTCAACGCATTTTTGTTTTTTGTACAGAAGTCCAAATATTTCGAAGGAGAACACAATTGTAGAATTTGATATTTTATCGGATTCTATAATTAGTATCCTTCAGGACAGTCCCGAAACTGAAATCGTTGTAGCAGGCGATTTCAATATCCACAATAAAAATTGGCTTCTATACTCTCCTCATACATCGGCAGAAGGCAAATATGTAGAACTTTTTAGCGCTCTTCACCAACTTACACAATTGGTGAAAGAACCTACTCGCATACCAGACTGTTCAAGCCATAGTGCTTATACTCTGGATCTATTTCTAACTTCTTATCCGGAAAAATATAACATTTCTGTCATCAGCCCATTAGGCAGCTCTGACCACTGCCTAATCAGTTCTCAATTTCAAATGCAAAATTTAATTAACCAAAAAGTTCCTCCCAATCATAAAATTTGGCTCCTAAATAAAGCCAACTGGGATGGTTTAAACTCCGTTTTCAAAAACTTTAATTGGTCTCTTTTTTTCAACAATAGAAATGTTGATGTAGCTGCCAACGCATTAACTAGCGCTATTCTCCTTGGCATGAATCTTTTCATACCAAGTAAGATTAAAAGTGCTAACCACCGTAACCAGAATTGGTTAAACAAAAAATGCAGGCAAGCTATTAAGAAAAAAAATAAAGCTTTCTTTGAGTTCAAGAGGCAACCAACCGAAAGCAACCGGCTCTCATTTACAGAAGTTAGTAAGCGATGCAAAAGAATTTTAAGGCAAGAAAAATTTAAACATTATTTTTTACTAAGGCAAAAAGTTATTCGCTTCCCAAAAGGCAGCAAAAGTTTCTGGTCATTTGCCAAATCAGTAAAAAACAACTTCACTTCTTCTACAACTCCTCCACTAATTTATAATAATGCTGTCATTGCTGACCCTGAACAAAAGGCAGATTTGCTGGCTCCGGTCTATGTACCAACAAATTCAAAACTTAATAAAAAGAACTCGACAAAACATTTTTTAAACATTCCCCCAACTCAAAGAAGTTTTACCTACTTTCAAAAATTGGACGTAATACAAAATTGTATTGTACGCCGTTAAATTTGTATTGTACGCGCATACAAAATTGTATTGGTTTGTTTGTGACTGTCATAGAGTAAACATCTAATTTCTGATATTGTCTATGTGCTTTGTTGCTATTTTTATTTTTAATTTTTTTATTTTTTTTTTTGTTTTAATATTTATTAATTTTAATTTTAAAATCACTAAAATAATTTAATTTTTTTTATTTTTTTGTTTTAATATTTATTAATTTTAGTGATAATTTTAGTGAAGTTGGTTAAATTTTGATTTTAGTGGATTGGATTAACAGATTAACCAGGCTAAGTAGTTCTTTTAAATCTTTTTATATTTTTGTAGTGTTTTATTTTTTTTTTATTTATTTTGTCTGTTGAATTTTGGTAATACTTTTTCCTTTTTTTTTCTCTGTTACTGCAGTTTACAACATGGCTGCACTTTTTGCTTACTAATTTTGGGTAAAAAACTTTTCTTATAACTTCCTAATTTAAGTAAGCCTCATATGTAAAAAAACAATAAAAAAAAAAAAAAACAAATAGCGAAAAACAAAGGAAAGATAGAACCTCTAGTTATAAAAATTAAAAATAAAATAATTTTTCATTTTTTTTTCAAAATTTTATTTTATTATAATTAACATATATCCTATCTTCTTTTACAATTTTTTGGTACTCAAAATTATAACATATTAAAATACAAAAACTGGTTAAAATTATATTTATTTCATAACTAAAAAGAATAGATTAAATACTATTTATTTTGTTTAATTATTTCATACATTTAATTATAAATAGTTGCATTTGTATTTATTTCATTTGTCTAACTTTGTTTACAATATAAATTTAATTTCTTTTAGCTATTTATTAACAATTTTGCATCTAAAATTTTTATTAACACTATTAACATCAATTTAATTTAAATTAAATTTAATATAACATCACAAAAATTAACCAAGTTACACTTAAATAACACACTTAATTACTAATTATTAATTTTGTTTTTTATGTGTTTTTTTTTTTTTTTATAATATTTTAAATAAAACTTTTAGAATTTTTTTTTTTTTCATAAAAATAAAAACTTATATGTCAATCTTATCTAATATATAAAGAAGAAAATTTGTTTGTTTGTTTGTTTGTTTGTTTGTTTGTTTGTCCAGGATTCACGTGAAAACCACTGGTCCGATTGACATCAAATTTTAGAGGAATAATTTTGGGAGTCCGGGGGGTGACATAGGCTATGTCGCATTTTTATAAGTCAGCAGGTTGCGGCTCCAAAGCCGTTTTAAGCTTTTTCGTTTTTTTGATGTCGAGTCGAAACGGTTTGAGCGATTCACTTGAAATTTTGCACGAATGTTCTTCTTATTACACGGAATTAATGGTATAAAACTGGTTGGAATAAATTAACCCCTTTCGGCCCGGCGGGCTTCCAAAAAATTTTGTGTTTCCGATTTGTGTCCAATTTTACAGGGTGGTTTTGCAGTCAAAAAGAGAGGCTGGCACAAATTTTTGTTGGGTTCGGTTAACCCGTTTGGGCACGAGGGCGCAATGAAGCTTTTTCAATGTTTTTGATGTCGAACCGAAACAGTTTGTCCGATTGACTTGAAATTTTGCACAAATGTTTCTCTTAGCAACCGCAATTAGTTGCATAAATTTGGTTGGAATAATTTAACCCATTTCGGCCTGGTGGGCTTCCAAAAAATTTTGTGTTTCCGATTTGTGTCCAATTTTACAAGGTGGTTTCGCAGTCGAAAATAAAGTCTGGGACAAATTTTTGTTGAGTTCGGTTAACCCGTTTGGGCACGAGAGTGCAAAGAAGCTTTTTCAATGTTTTTGATGTCGAGTCAAAACTGTTTGACCGATTGACTTGAAATTTTGCACAAATGTTCCTCTTAGCAACCGCATTTAGTTGTATAAATTTGGTTGGAATAAATTAACCCATTTCGGCCTGGCGGACTTTCGAAAAATTTTGTGTTTTCGATTTGTGTCCAATTTTACAGGTTGATTTTGTAGTCTAAAGAGAGGCTGCAAAAAGTTTTAGTTAAGTTCGATTAACCCATTTTCCACGACGATGATATGAAGTTTTCTATATATTTTATTTTCTTATACGATTAAAAGTATTTTATTGAAAATTTTGTACCAGCATTTTAATTAAAACCCACAGGGTTAATTTGGTTTTGACCTGTTTGTGCGTTTTGAACAAAGATTCAATGAAATTTTCAGTTTTCTTCAAATGAAATTTAAAAATCAAAAAATTCAATTTGTTATGTATAATGCTTAAATACATAGTATTTTAAAACAGTTTTTCCAAAAAATAAGCCTACATTTCTCTAATAAAATCATAAAAAAACGAGGAAGAGCGTATTACAACTTTCAGGTGAGTACTAAACAAAATATAAGTTGAAAAGCGAATTTTTAAACCTTTTCTAAACCATCGACTATATTTTATTCAAGCGTTGGAAATTCAAGAAAATCCCCTTTTGACCTATAGTCATTTTAATTCAGTTAACATTGTTCACCGGAAACCTACCATCCTCAACTATATCGTCAAGGAGCACCAAATTGTCAAGAAGCAGCATGTATAGAAAATTTACAGATAATCGTTCAAATTGTTTTGCAAACTGTTTTTTAAAGTTTTTGTTTCGCAATCGATTAAAAGAACTCGACAAACCTTTTTTTTAAGTATTCCCCTAATTCAAAGAAGTTGTACCTACTTTTAAAAATTGGACGTAATTTACTTACAAATTTTTTTTTGAACAATCGTCGGCAGGGGTTAACAACTTTCAAGTCTGTTAGTAAATTGAACTTCATTTTCAAAGAAGAACACATATACGAAATTTGAAGTTAATCTGTTAAATCATTTCTAATATATAGCAAAGCAACGAAAAAACCTATAAAAAGCTGTTGGGCCACGATGGGTTAACGGAACTTCACAAATATTTTTTTGTGGCATTTATAGGCAAAGTAGTATCTCAAAAAATTGGCTGAAACTTGCTTTTTTACAATTTTCAAGCTTCCAGGCAACGCCGGGTAAATCTGCTAGTAATAAATAATAAACACAATTTATCAAACACTATATCTATCCCTTTTACTCCTATTCAGTCAGCTATTCATCTAATTGCATGTCAACTTGTTATATATACATACATTGTTACATAATTAAAATTAATGTAAATAGATCCAGTAAATATCAAATTTTAATTCTCAGCGAATATCAAACGATAAATTTGAAATAAAGTTCTTCTCAAACTTTATTCTGAGAAAAATCTAAATTTAAATTCAAAATTTTTTTTTCTTTATATACAATTTTTATTTTTTCTTCTCTTTAATTTTTTTTTGTATAAACTATTAATAAATGTAAATTTTACAATTAATTTTTTATTGTTTTTTCTTCTTTCTTTTTTCGATAATCTTAACTTTATGTACAAAGCCAAGTAAATAGGCGTTTTTTTTTTTGCTGCAGTGATTCTGCTCATCACTATCTCATGCTGGAAGGTGTATATACTACAGTATGGAATAACTGGCCGTGGCTGCGGCACTGTAAGCAAACTCAATTAGATTGATAGTTCTGACTGAATCAAACAAAAAAAAAAACAAAAATTCCACTCATTATTTCGTATAGTTATAGTTCTTCTTGAAAACCAAATCTGATTTATGCTGAGTCAAACCAGCATACATTTTGCAAACATTAGAGGGCTAGATTCCAATTATTTCGGAGTATATGTTCACCTTACGTCAAAAAATCCAACCGTGTTAGCACTAAACGAAACTCAGGTTTTTTCAAACCAGGATGCGGTTAAGTTCAGTATTCCTGGTTACAAACTTGAAACGTTTTTTAGTCCCCATAGAGGTATTGCTCTTTATATTAGTAACGATACGGCCTACCAAATTCTGGATAAATATAACATAGGCACAAATCCAGAGTTTAACTATGTTTGGACCAAATTTATTTTTGGTGGCCATTCAACGCATTTTTGTTTTTTGTACAGAAGTCCAAATATTTCGAAGGAGAACACAATTGTAGAATTTGATATTTTATCGGATTCTATAATTAGTATCCTTCAGGACAGTCCCGAAACTGAAATCGTTGTAGCAGGCGATTTCAATATCCACAATAAAAATTGGCTTCTATACTCTCCTCATACATCGGCAGAAGGCAAATATGTAGAACTTTTTAGCGCTCTTCACCAACTTACACAATTGGTGAAAGAACCTACTCGCATACCAGACTGTTCAAGCCATAGTGCTTATACTCTGGATCTATTTCTAACTTCTTATCCGGAAAAATATAACATTTCTGTCATCAGCCCATTAGGCAGCTCTGACCACTGCCTAATCAGTTCTCAATTTCAAATGCAAAATTTAATTAACCAAAAAGTTCCTCCCAATCATAAAATTTGGCTCCTAAATAAAGCCAACTGGGATGGTTTAAACTCCGTTTTCAAAAACTTTAATTGGTCTCTTTTTTTCAACAATAGAAATGTTGATGTAGCTGCCAACGCATTAACTAGCGCTATTCTCCTTGGCATGAATCTTTTCATACCAAGTAAGATTAAAAGTGCTAACCACCGTAACCAGAATTGGTTAAACAAAAAATGCAGGCAAGCTATTAAGAAAAAAAATAAAGCTTTCTTTGAGTTCAAGAGGCAACCAACCGAAAGCAACCGGCTCTCATTTACAGAAGTTAGTAAGCGATGCAAAAGAATTTTAAGGCAAGAAAAATTTAAACATTATTTTTTACTAAGGCAAAAAGTTATTCGCTTCCCAAAAGGCAGCAAAAGTTTCTGGTCATTTGCCAAATCAGTAAAAAACAACTTCACTTCTTCTACAACTCCTCCACTAATTTATAATAATGCTGTCATTGCTGACCCTGAACAAAAGGCAGATTTGCTGGCTCCGGTCTATGTACCAACAAATTCAAAACTTAAAAAAATTTATTTTCGCCCACGAGTTGTTGCTAAAGTTCTTAAGGGTCTGAATGTTCACAAATCTGCTGGTCCTGACAATATTCCACCAATTGTCCTCTAAAAATGCGCTAAAACCCTAGCTGGTCCACTAAGCAAACTTTTTCACATATCCTTTGTTTCTGGAACTTACCCTTCTATATGGAAAGTTGCTTATGTCCAGCCAATCCCAAAAAAGGGTGCCCAGAGCAATCCTGAAAATTATAGACCAATTGCTCTAACATCAGTACTATCAAATGTTATGGAGTTAATAATTAATTTCCATTTAAAAAGATATCTGGAGAGTAATGACCTCATAAGTGACCATCAATATGGTTTTAGGTCAAATAGATCGACTGAAAAATGGTTTCGTTGCTTGGAAAAATATGGCGAGACGAACATAATCGCTCTAAATATATCCAAAGCCTTTGATCGCGTTTCAACCAAGCGAAGCGATCCTTTACTAAACATTTCTTTTGGCAATGTAGGTATTCAAAACTCCGAATCATTAAGAATTCTAGGCATGGAAATAAATGCAAAACTTTCGTGGAACGACCACATTTTTTCGGTCGCAAAAGATGCCGCGAAATGCCTGGGATTCTTAAGTAGGAGTAGGAAATACTTTACACCTCCAAATCTATTACACATTTATAAAACCTATATTCGGCCGAGACTTGAGTATAACTCTCACATATTTGCTGGAGCTCCCAGCACCGCTCTTCAGTATCTGGATAAGATACAAAAGAGAGCTGTTCGTATTATCAATGATAATAACGTCACAAAAGACTTAACTTCTTTAAGTCACCGCCGTAATGTAGGAGCTGCTTGTCTTTTTTATAAATATCTTCTAGGCAATACTTCAAAAGAAATCAAAAAAATGATGCCTAAAATCAAACCCTACCGCCGTAACACACGGTTAGCAGCTCAATCACATCCTTATACAGTTGAGCTTTTCAGAACAAGAACTCCGAAATTTAGGAACTCTTTTCTGAGTCGCACCTCCAAATTGTGGAAAACATTACCCCCATATGTGTTTCCCAATTCGTTTAAACCGGAAAAATTCAAGAAGAATGTCAACTTATACCTCCTGGGTTGCCCTTTCAACCCTAAAAAGTCATTTATATTTATGACTAGTAGTAACTTTTCAGCCATAATACTGCGCAAGCAGCTAGGGTGCTTATCCCATTATTATGGCTACGGGGGGGGTTGTTTTAGTGTAGTAAAAATCTCACACTACCTGGGGGATTAGGTTACCAGGTGCCTTTTGAAGGTTTTTTCCTCCCTTAGGAAAAAAACAAAATTTACATTCAAATGGTCAAACCGTTTCTGCTTAAGTAAAGAAATGAAAAAATCTGTAAAAAGCTGCTGTGCCGCAATGGGTTAATGGAACTCAACAAACCTGTTTTTGAAATTTGACCAAGCAATATTTCGCAAAATTGGACGTAATATCCATCCCAAATTTTTTTGGAAATATTGTCGGGCGGCAAGGTTTAACAAATTCAAACCAAATTTATACAGCAAATTCCGTTTGCTAAGAGGTACATTTGTGCACAATTTCTAGTCAATCGAACAAACCGTTTTGACTCGACACCAAAAACATTGAAAAAGTTTCATTGCGCTCTCGTGCCCAAACGGGTTAACCGAACTCAACAAAAAATTGTGCCAGTCTTTTTTTTCGGCTGCAAAATCACCCTGTGAAATTGGACACAAATCGGAAACACAAAATTTTTTGGAAGAAAAAAAATAATTAGTGTAAATAATTGAAAAAAAAATGTAAAAATAAAATATTAGTGAGTATAAAATATTACTAAAAATAAAAAAAGTCCTTTTAAGATTTAAGATAAAAAATAAAAATAAAAAAAAGTTATAAATGAAAAAAAAATTTTTTAATATTACCACATGTTTTTGAAAATGTGTTGAGTTAATGTTTATCAGTATTGAAAATTTTATGTATATGACTCATGACTCATTCTCTTTACATCGTTGTGTGGGGTAACATGTTAGAGAATTTTTTCCGGGTTTATACATATTTAGAAAAAAAAAAAAAAAGATATTTTTTACTTTTATTTTTTTTGATTAAACTACCAAAATCTTATAACTTATTTAATTATAAAAAATTGTCACTTTAAAGTATTTGGTTGGTTTTGCCTGAAATTAAAATAATTTAAAATGAATTGTGGTATTTGCAACAAAAATTTTGCGGCAAGATGTAAATAAGATTTGTTGCGGAGATTGTAAGGTTTTGTTTCATTGCGAATGTGTGAATATAAAAACAGAAGAGCTAGATTTTTTCAAAAGCAACGGTACTAAGTTTAGGTGTGTTAAGTGCAGTGCTCTGAAGAGAAACTCATTAATTGGCTCAAATTCTAATGTAATGCATTCAAATACATCAAATGCTAGAACACTGCCACTAACACACAACAGTGTACTTAGAAATACAAGTGCAAACCAAAGAAACAACAACAACAATAATGCTGATCAACACAACATTATAAAAGAGTTTGCTACTGTTGATATATATACTGGACCACCTTCACAATCAAAAAATATTGTACTTGACAATACACTTGTGAATCAATACGATATCGACAACAACGCAATTGCTGACCAACACGATCTTACAAAAGAAATCTCTAATACTGATATACAAGAAAATACAATTACATTGGAAATGATATATCAAAAACTCAGCAGCTTAGAAAGTGCAAATACAAAATGTTTAAATGTAATTAAAGAATTGCAGCATGAAAATTCTAACCTACATGCAAAAATACACAAATTAGAGAATAGGTTAAATTATATGCAGCAACAACAATTAAACAATTACATTGAAATAAGTGGTTTACCATCGTTTGAGAGAGATGAGAATAACTACATAAATGCAGCAAAAAAAGTAATTAAAGAAGGTTTATCTATTGATATAAGCGAAAGTGAAATTGAGAAATGTTTTCTGAAGAAGAGTAAACAAAAGACAGCAGAGAGTAAAAACAACAACAACAATCTTAGCAATAATGAGAGCAATAGCAGTATTAACAACAAAGCTGCAATTAGGCAAACTATCTGTGTAAAATTTAAAGAAAGTGCTACAAAACAAAAAATTATGACAGCAAAAAGAAAAAACAACAAAAAATTAAATACAGAACTTTTTAGAAATATATACAACAACAATAAAATAAATAAAATTTTTATAAACGACAGTTTAACTAATTATAATCTAGCTTTATTTATGGAAGCCAAGAAGATGAAGGGAGAAAAGGAGTACAAATATCTTTGGTATAAAAATTGTAATATATTTATTAGAAAGGATGAAAACAGTGCAATCTTCATAATAAGATCATTTGATGACTTACAAAATATTTAAAAAATATATTGTTAGTTATCTAATATATTTTTTTGTTTTGTTTTATTGTGATTCTAAAAAATGATCTTATTGAAGATTGCAATAATAATAATTTTCTTGTAGTTCATCAAAACATAAGGAGTCTGAGAAAAAATTTTGACGTTTTTGTTGCAAATCTTGAAGCCTTAGGAAACATTCCTGACTTTATTTTTATATCTGAAATTTGGATTTACGATTTTGAGGTAAATGATTTTGAAATACCAGGTTTTAAATTTTTTGCTTGTACTAATAATCAATACTCAGCGGGCGGTGTAGGTGTTTTTGTAAAGAATGAATTTGATTGTATAGTAGAAAATTTTAACTTTTTATCAGCAGATATTATAAAAATTAGTTGCAATATTAAAAGTGAACCATTCACTTTTATGTGTATTTATAGATTTCATCGACAAAACGTTCAGTTATTTCTTGAACAATTTTCTAAATTATTAAGTGATGTAAGAGCTAATAATCTTATAGTGTTAGGTGACTTTAATTTAGACCTTTTAAATTGTTGTGAATATGTGGAATCATATCTCACAGTTATAGCGGAATATGGTTTAACATCTTTTATAAATGAAATTACAAGACCTAATTCTGGTACATGTATAGACCATATTTTAGGTAGGTTTAATAAAATACCACTAAATTGTTGTGAAATTGTCAATATGGATCTGCAAATTTCGGACCATTATATGACAGGTCTGTTATTAAATGTATTTAATAAACAAAAACCAGAAAAATATATCACTTTACCAGGCAAGAAAGAAATTAACTTTATAAAACTTAATCAAAAACTAAAGTTTGAATTTGGGGAAAATGTTTATAATAATATTGATGTGTCTTCAGCTTTTAAGAATTTCATAAAAATTTTACTTACATCTATATGAGTGTTATACTATGAAAGAGCCAAAAAAGGTGAAAAAATATTTAAAAATTGGATGAATAAGAATTTACTTATTAAAATTAAATTAAAAAATAAATTAAGGGTTAAATGTTCTAAACATCCATCTAATAGCAGAATTAAACTTCAATATAAAAATCTATGTAGAAAATTAAAAAAAGATATTTCAAATTGTCGTGATAACTATTATCAAAACAAATTCTCTGAATGTGAAGGGAACTTAAAAAAAGAATGGAATTTAATTAATAATATAGTAAATAATTCGCCTCGCCTAGACATAAAAACTAGTTTTTTATCTGATAGTTCGACTATAACTGACTCAACCGAAATAGCGAACAAATTTAACATTGTGGATGTGTTGTCATATATTTTTAATCATAGTATTATGTCGGGGGTATTCCCGGTAGATTTGAAATGTGCTGTGGTAATACCTCTCAATTAAAAAAGGAAAGATCATGTTTTTTAACCTGTCTCACAAGAATCTTCCTGATTTAAATATGTTATATCACTCTTCTGAGTGTAAAAAGTTTAAATTAATTAATACTTTGTGTACCTCAAATGTTAATGCACCTTCCTTTTGTGACAACGAAGCCTGTAGCACTAACTGCTTTAATATCGAGATAGTGAAAAAATTCAAATATTTGGGTATTACTCTAGATTGTGGTATGAATTGGTCCAAACACACTCTAGAATTAAAAAAATATCTGCGCACTACATTACGAAATTTTTATCGTTTGAGCCAAGTTTGTTCTAAAAAGTTAATGAAACAATTCTACTACGGAATATTCCATTCGAAAATTCAATATGGGATATCATGTTGGGGGGGGAGCATATCTAAATAAAATTAAGCCAATACTTATTATTCAAAAGTGCGTAATAAGAAAAATATGTAAAAAAAGTCGATTACATCCTAGCTTTTCATTGTTTACTGAAACTAAAATTCTACCCGTTAGGCATTTATATTATTACAAAGTCTTAAAAATATTTTATAATAGAGCAGGCTACTTAAAGAGCAGATCTTCTACTAGATATAACCTGAGAAATAATGATAGTTCAGTTAACGTTCCTACTTTCCGAACAATAAACTTCCGAAACTAATATACTGTGGTATCTTGCCGTTTATTTAACAAGCTGCCTGAACCAATAAAAAATATAAGAAATCAAAACAAATTCTTAAATACGGTTAAAGCTTGGTTGTTAGAATTCAAATACAATGAAATCGAAGAGTTATTAAAAGTTAGGGTTTAAATGTTCTTTTTCGTTTTTACCTAGGGATACTTTGTCATGTTTTGTGCACACGTTATGGAAACATTTTGAATTTTGTTTTATTTTTATTCCTTCTCCTTATGTTATATCATGATGAACACATTAAAATTGATATATTACTTACATATTTTCTTCCTTCTCTACACGATTTTAATTAGTTTTGTACTTTTCCTTTTGCTTATATTTTTTTGGCTTTATAAATCTTAAGCTTTGCTTTTTTTTTTTGTTTTTTCTCTCTACTTTTTACACTTAATTAATTAATTGATATTAAATAATATTATATAAAAGTTTTTTTACCTTTTATTTTTAATTTGGATTATGTATTTTTTAGTTCATGATAATATATAATATAATACAATAACCCCACAATAACGTATTAGTATATTTTTAAGTATTTAGTTTATTATGAAATGGCATTGAACACAAATTTCTGTAATTTTTAAATGTCATTAACTATTCTCTCATTTAATATTATTGTACTTATTAATTAACTATATTTATTATATATTTTTTTGCAGAATAAAGACTTATTTAATAAATAAAAAAAAAAAAAAATCATTCTTCGATAAAATTTTGTACACTTTCCTGGATTGGCTTTTCCGTAAAAAAATGGTGCCATCATTGACCTAGAGATATTGAAATTGATGTGTGAATTTGATCTTTTTAACTTCGTGATACAGATTGGACTGTTGCGATGTAAGTTGGTGACGAAAAATAATTTCATTGTTTTTACCATAACCTGTACCTATATCGGCTGTAAAAAGATTCTTGAAAAATTTTTTTTTTCAATAGTTCTTTTTTTGGAATATCAGATTTTAGTTTTACTATGTATAACTTGTTCTGAGGAGTATTTTCATTAATTTTTTTTTTGGTTAATCGCCACAGCTTCCAAAATATCATTTTTTTCAACCTTTGCATTTATTTTAGCTGCGATTGCCATTACTGCATCCATTGGGTTTACAGGCATTTCAACCGGCTAGTGCAATATTATATTTCAATTACCTGGAATGAGTTACATCAATATTGTACTCCAAACTATTTATCCTGTTTTCCAAGGTGTTTGTATATTTTACTGAATTATTCAGACGTTCCTGTAGCTTTAGGTTTTCTTTCTTTAATTCATTATTTTGGTTTAAAATTTCTTACATTTGAAGTGCTCTCGAACCCTCTGCAGTAGACCAACCAAATTTTTCAGTAACTTTGTCCATTACACTTTACTTTTTTTGACAAAATTTTAGACACCCACCTTCATTAGGTGTAGAGTAATACTCATATAAAAGAAGGCGTTGTCGAACCCACTAGAGCAGACCAAACAAATTTTGCGCTTACATTGGGCATAAAACTAAAAAAAAACTTTTGTCAAATTTTCAGACCCCTAGTTTCAATAGGTATAGAGTAATCCTCATATAAAAGCGAAGTTGTATGACAGCTTTTCGAACCTGTGGTGCGAAATGGCTAAATTTTAATAGCGGCCATTGAATAAAAATGAATTTAAGAAAATTTCAAAATCCTAACTCCTTTATTTTTTGACTTATCGTGCGGACGGACGAACGGTCGTACGGACATACATTCCTAAATCGAATTATTTATGTAATATTTACAGACATAAACTTAGCCAAAACAAGTAGAAACGAGGAAGAGTGTAGTAGAGTAGACTGTGTCGTAATATAAACATTATATCATCCGATTAATTAATTTGGGCAATATTTCAAACATTCAGCTTTATTATGTATAAAGTATTGCTCATGTGAAATATGAAGTTGTATGGCAACTACTCGAACCCACTGCAGTGGACCAACTAAACTTTTTAGTAACTTTGGCCATTGTACTACACTTTTTTTGAAATAATTTTAGGCACCTTCCTTCTTTAGGTGTAGAGTAATACTCATATAAAAGAAGGAGTCGTATGGTAGCTACTCGAACCCACTAGAGTAGACCAACCAGATTTTGCGCATACATTGGCCATAAACTAAACCGACCAGACGTCCTCTTTTATGGAGGAAAGTCCTCTATTTCTACGTCCTGTCATCTTTAGAATTCTTGTCATCTTTTTGTCCTCTTTTTAATATAAAATGCCTATATTAGTTTTCTAGTACTATTTGTGAAAATTTTAGTACAATTTATTAAATTTTCTCTAATGTGCAAATTATCATACGATATTTTTGGTTGGTAATTCATTTAGTTATCAATATTTTTGATTGTTAAAAACAATTTTTTCAAAATTTCAAATTTAACTGTCAAATTCTGAGTTTTGTTGATGTTGTTTGGTGTCGTAATTCGTGGAAGTTCCTTTTATAAATTATTAATAAAGCAATTATCGAAAACTATTATATATAAATATTAAATATTTTAGAAAAATATTTTATTTTATAACTATAAGAATGAGCAACGGAAAAAAAAAGAAAAGTGTCTTTAAACAACAGACACAAGGAAGAATTTCTATACATTTTTGCTGTAGATGATAATCCGAATCTAGACAATTCGATAGTAATATTTAAAATTTGTGGACAACAATTTTCTATTGGATATAAAGGCAAACATGATATTATTTAACACAGTAACACAAAACAACATAACACCCATTAAACAGATGCTCCTGCGTCATATTCGATGCCCTATTTTTTATTAATGTCCTCTTTTTTCTTGTCAATGATCTGGTCGGCTTACATAAACCTGAATTACTTTTTGCGAAATTTCAGACATAATGCTCATATGCTCACATAAGAAAAGACTTGTATAGCAGCTACTCGAACCCGTGGAGTAAAATGGTTGAATTTCAATAGCGATGACTGCCATTGGATAAAAATGAATTTGTGAAAATTTCAAAATCCTAGCTCCTTTATTTTTTGAGTAATTGTGCGGACGGACGGATGGACATGCATAGCTAAATCTAATTATTATACCCGTATGACTAAGTATATAGTCAAAGGGTATAATAAATTTGCCATTACGTTTGTAACGCAGAGAGGAAGGGGGGGGGGGGGGGGGGTAGATATAGATAGACTCAAGTGTATGGATCGGATCAGAATCAAAAAAAAAAAACGATTTAGTTATGTATGTCCGTCCGTCCGCCCGATAACTCAAAAACTAAAGGAGCTAGGATCTTGAAATTTTTGCAAATTCGTTTTTTTGCAATAGCCGTCATCGCCATTTAAATCCAGCCATTTTGGTCCATGGGTTCGGGTGGCTGCAATACAACTTCATTATATGAGTATTTCTCTGTACCTATTAGAGCTACGTGTCTGAAATTTTGCCAAAAATAGTTTAGTGTAATGGCCAAAGTTACTGCAAAATTTGGTTGACTGCATAGGGTTCGAGTTGCTGCCATACAACTCCTTCTTTTATATGAGCATTATATTTCACCTAATAAAGCTGGTATGTTTGAAATTTTACCAAAAGTAATTAATGTTTATAATAATAATGATATAATGTTTATATAACGGTCATACGGGTATCCCAGAGTTGACACAGTCTACTCTACTACAGTCTTCCTCGTTTTTTTTTGATTCTGATCCAATCCATACCCTTGACTCTATATCCAGAGAATCTATTCTCTGTCTCACAAACGTAATTGCAAATCTATTATACCTTTTGGTCTTATAATCATACGTGTATAAAAAACTTTAACTGTTCACGTATAAACGTTCTAATCTAATATATTTATTTTATTTATTTATTTTATTAATTCATTTCTCTAAAAGAGCACTAGGCTCGTACAGAGTATATTAAAACATATATATATAGATTAACGCTAAAGTGTAATAGATGCAATAAGAAATTCAAGAAAATTAACAATATATACAAAATATAGAACGTGTAAATCAAATTAAATAATATTTACAAATTGTAATTCAAATTAAATACGATAAATTTAGGTTTTTTGAATGTTTACTTATTAAAGTTTAAAAAATTAAAATAAAGAAAGGATTCTGAAAATGAATTTAATTATTATACTGATCTAAGAGTAGTTTCTTTAAAGTGATTTTAAATTTTTGAGCTGTTGAAACTTTGACTTCTGGCGGTAGATCGTTGTACAATTTGATACCTATGTTGATATTTTGTTCAATTCCATATAGTCCTATACCTTGTGTTGGACGAAGGTGATGCGCTGATCGAGTACTATATTGGTGAAAATTGCTATTTATTGCTATTTGTATGCTGGACTTTATGTCATTATGTAGTATATTTCTAACATGCATAGTACAGCAAAGATTTTTATAATCATTTAATTTTAAAATGTTTAGGACTCTATGTATCCTAGATGTAGATGCTCTCTTATCATATAAGAATAAGTTTTTTAATGCTTTATTTTGGATTTTTTGGAGCAGATTTAAATTTTTTTTAAAAGTACTACCCCAAGCTTCAATACCGTAGGTTATGATGCTGTGGAATAGCGAATAGTAAGTGGATATTTTTGTTTTATCCGGTAGGCGCTTACTTAGTTTTTTGAAAATACCCGCAATTCTACTTGTTTTGGATGCAAGTTCTGTAATATGGGTGTTCCATGTAAGTTCATCGTCTAAACAAACTCCTAGATATTTGTAATTTTTCACTTGTTCGATTTCAGCATTGTTGTATTTGATGTTTATTAATGCATTTTTACTCTTTATTATAATAAATTTTGTTTTTTGTACATTAACTGTTAATTTATGAAGAGACATCCATGAGTATATTTTGCCCATATCTTCGTTTATGGTGCTTTCAAGTGATGCTATATCTTTTCCAGCATATACTATTGCTATGTCATCTGCAAACATTACGGGACTACCCCCTAATTTTAGATTTGAAAAGCTTGATGTGTAGCAAGAAAATAGCACAGGTCCCAACGAACTACCTTGTATTACTCCATACTCAAAGTTGCTTGCAGTACTTCTAATTCCATCATACTCCGAATATTGTTTTCTGTTACTGAAGTAGCTTTCAAACCATTGGTATTCTTTGCCCATAACGCCACATTCAAACAAAATTCTTAGCATTATAGTTCTATCGACCGAATCAAAGGCTTTAGCAAGATCTAAGAACACTATGGCCACTTTCCTGCCTGAAATTATGTTATTTTGGACATTATTTATTACATCAAATAGAGCTGCTTTAGTATTGGATTTTTTCTGAAAGCCGTATTGTATTTTACTTATCAGGTTGTTTGCTGTTAGGTATTCTGACAGTTCGTTGTGGACAAATGTTTCCAGAATTTTGCTAACGACAGACGAAATCGAAATTGGTCTATAATTGTTTATATTTGTTTTATCACCACTTCTTTTATAAATCGGAATGACCTTGTTGGTTTTTAGTGCATCAGGAAACGCACTTTGATTGATCGAGGCATTTATTAACGCTGTTATTGGTTTCAGAAGTTCCGTTTTACAGTTCTTTATTAAATATGTACTTATGCCATGAGCATCAGTTGTTTTAGTTAATTTTAAATTATCAATAACTTTCCCCGCTGTTTTCTCGTCAATGTTTCTTAATATGAATCTTGATGTAGTTCTTACATTTGGCTTGTATATCGTGTTGAACTTCTTAGCCATATTTGCTCCTATGTTACAATACAGAGTATTAAAGTTGTTAATTTTTGTATATTTATCATCTGGCGAATTGTGTCCCGTATCGAAAAAGTCATTATTATCATTATTACTACCATCAGTAATAATATTTTTAATGAGACTCCATGTTTTTCGCGAATCATTTCCAACTTTTTCAAATTTGACTTTGTCATATTCTCGTTTTTTCTTTTTCTTTATATATGTTAATTTGTTTAGCCAAAAATGATATTTATTTTTAAAATATTCTTCATCTAAATTTTGTATATGTTTTCTATGCCAAAAATTTTTTATTTTTATTAATTCCGCACATTCATCATCTATCCACGGTTTACGAAATTTAACAATTTTTTTTGATCTTTTTTCACACGAACTGTTTTGTAAACATAGCTTTAATTTTTCTATCAATGAATTTGTAAGAACGTCAGCACTTGACATATAATCGATATTACAGTTCACCAGCTGAGTTTTAAATTTTTTGACATTTATCATGTTTCTTTTATATTTAGTTATTGTTTTGTTTACAAAATTACCTATATCTAATTCCAATATTATTAAGTTATGATCAGAAATATCTACACTTACTTGATTAATAAACATCTTTAATTTTAGGTTGTTCGAGAGTATATGATCAAGGCAGGTTCCTGATGCAGGTCTAGTTGTGGATTTGTCCGCAAAATAATATCCATTCGATTCAACAATATTTCTGTAGGTATTTATAAAAGGCTAGAAACTCCTGCTAATTCACGTGCCCTTTCTGTCACACTTAACGGGTAGCCAGAAAGGTATATATCTAGCCGATGGTGCAGGTGTTAAGCACCGGCCTTTCATGCGAATGGTCTCGGGTTCAAATCCTGGGTGGGTCATTATCAATATATATAATATCTTATATAACAATTTTATCCTATAATCTATATCTGAATAATTTAATACCTAAAAATAAAATAATTATTAATAACAAATAATATAAATAAAATTGCCAATAATCCTATAATCATGTTCCTGTAATAACCTTAGTACTATATACAATATCAATAAATACTAACAATAACAAAAGAAAACATGTGCATATGTCAATTAACCCTTGTCATGTACGCCACCAACATCTGTACGTCAATGAGATAGGGGTATGCAAAATCGCAGTGATATCTTGCGGAAAAATTTGGAACATCGCAGAGCAGAGACGTCTTGCGGAAAAAATTTGGCGTCGTCTTTTCCACAAGGCGTGAGACGAATAATCATGTGGAATAGCTACAGCAGATTAGTCCTTTGCTTAGTGAACTAAAAACGACTCAAGAAACAGAAACTCAGCCTCGGATTGTAAGGAATGAATTAACGGTATCGACCTTTGGCACTCATATAAGGACACGAATTGAACAATGAAATGGATAGATATAAAATAGGAATACTTGTTCCCAGTGAAATTAGATGGAGTAATCATGGTGAAATTTCTACAAGTAGGGAAAATCAATTCATATATATAGGGGCAGATAATGCAGGAGCAAATGGAGTTGGCTTTATCATTGATAGGAAATTTAAAAACAGCATTATAGACTGGAAACCCATTTTTGATAGAATTATAACACTAAGGCTTTACTGTAAATTTAAGAAAGTCACCCTTGTTCAATGTTACGCACCTACAGAAATAGCGAATGAAGAAAACAAAGATGAATTCTACAATCAACTCACGGCCACCATTTGTAATACACCGCGTTCTGATATTCTAATCCTCATGGGCGACTTCAACGCCAAAATTGGAAGCAGGAACCCGGAAGCAAGATGTAGGGCAACAGGAATACACGGCTTGGGCTCCCTAATCAATAATGGAAATAGATTAAGAGATTTATGTAGAGAACATGAAATATCATAAATAAGTTAGAAGATCTAGAATATGCTGATGATATATGCCTCATAACTCATACCCATGACGATATGAAAGAAAAAATAAATAGATTAAACAGATATGCGAAAGAAGTAGCTCTGCAAATAAAACAAAGATAATGAGATGCAATACCAATAACCAGAGAGTCCTAGAAATAAATAATACACCAATTGATGATGTAGAAAGCTTCGAATATCTAGACAGTATCATAAGCTCAGATGGGGGAACAATAAAAGATATTGATAACAGACTAGGCAAAGCAAGGATGATATTTGGAAGATTGGGAAATATCTGGAAATCCTCTCAGATCTCAAGAAGTACAAAGCTGAGGATTTTTAACGCCTGTGTTAAATCAGTTCTGTTATATGGCAGTGAAACCTGGCTAACCACCAACAGACTTACGAATAAGTTACAGGTTTTCATTAATCAATGCCTCCGAATAATTTGTCGGATACTCTGGCCAAATAAAATTTCCAACAATCAGCTCTGGAGTATGTGCCAGGAAGATCCAATCGAAATTCAAATTAGAAGGCAAAAATATAGATGGATCGAGCACATAATAAGACGACCAGAAAATATGATAGCCAGACAAGCTCTAGATTGGCAACTACAAGGCAGAAGAAGCATAGGAAGACCCCGGAACAGCTAGAAAAGAACAATATTGAAAGAGATAGGGAGAATTAACAAAACATGGCCGCAAGTAAAAGCTATTGCACAAAACAGAAATAGATGGAAAGACTTAGTGGATGCCCTATGCTCCCTAGGGGAGTTGTAGGTATAAGTAACCAAGCGGTCGGAATGTTAGAGCGGGGATTACGAAATCTATTAGTTTTTAGATTGTAGGGTTTAATTCAGATGCATTTTTATTTCGGTATTTTTTTTGTAAATAGGAATAAATTCATTAAACATTGTGTTTTTCGCTTAAGATTTTTATTTATCTTTATAGATAATTTCGTAAGCCCGATTTATGTACCCTACACCTATAGAATAGGTAAAGGGGTATATTAACTTTGGTATGGTGTTTGTAACCACCTAAAGGAAGCGAGCTAGATATGGAAAAGTATATATATTTAAGATCATCGTGACCTCCTGAGTCGATATAGCCATGTCCGTCCGTCCATCCGTCCGTCCGTTCATATGCACGATAACTCAAAAAATAATGGAACTATCTTGATAAAATTTTAACTGTAGGTTACTAGTACTGAAAGTGGGGCGGGGATTGTAAATGGGCGAAATTGGCCCATGGGTTCGGATTCTTTACCTTTAAATCGGTCTAAGGGCTAACGAACATATATAAAAAATAATGATAACTCAACAACTAATGACGCTATCTCATCAAATTTGTGCTGTAGGTTAGTAGTAATGAGACTATGGCGGGGATTGCGTACGGTCGAGATTGGACCATGATTACGGAACCTAGAACTTTTTGATCGAATTTAGGCCAATGAAGATAGAACCCTTCCTATTTCCTTAGTGTCCTCGAAATTTGGGTCCCGTTGGAGTAGTGGGTCGGGGACTAGCCACACATTTCTGGAGACCTTAACGCATATCTTTAAAATTAATAAATATACCAATTTGAAAAAATGTAAAAGCTTCAAATTTGCCACAAGGGTGTTCTTCACTATTTCTTGTGTGTTCCCCTAATTTGGGATCTATTGGAGTGATTCCAAAAGTGAAAAAATTTGAATCATTAAATTTTGTGATATAAAGCTAATCAAAGCATAATATCTTTAATAATTTAAATTTTTCTAAATTACAATTATTTTAAGCTGTTAGTTTATGTACCTATTAGAAAAGCTTACAAACGCAAAATATGCAATAAATGTATTTTTAAAATACAATTACAAATTTAGAACTTTTAATATAATTCATTAAAATATAAAAATAAATTTTACATAAATCCATCAAGTACCTTTGAATATAGCTTAAGTATCGTACAGAATGTTTTAATTATATATCACCTATGGTAATAATTCAATAAAATATATTATACCAGCAGATTTACCCGGCGTTGCCCGGAAGCTTGCAAATTGTTAAAAAGCAAGTTACAGCCAATTTCTTTGAAATACTACTTTGCTTATAAATGAAGCCACAAAAAAATATTTGTGGAGTTCCGTTAAACCATTGTCGCCCAATAGCTTTTTATAGGTTTTTCGTTGCTTTTCTACATATTAGAAATGATTTAACTAATTAACTTCAAATTTTGTATATGTGTTCCTCTTTGAAAATGATGTTCACTTTACTAACAGACTTAGAATTTGTTAACCCCTGCCGACACGTCGATTGTTCAAAAAAAAATTTGTAAGTAAATTACGTCCACTTTTTGAAAGTAGGTACAACTTCTTTGAGTTAGGGGAATGCTTAAAAATGTTTTGCAGAGTTCTTTTAACAGATTGCGAAACAAAAACTTTAAAAACAGTTTGCAAAACAGTTTGAACAATTATCTCTAATTTTTCTATACATGATGCTTCTTGACAATTTGGTGTCTCTTGACGATAGAGTTGAGGGTGGTATGTTTCCGGCGAATAATGTTAACTGAATTAAAATAACTATAGGTCAAAAGGGTATACTAAATTTGCCATTATGTCATTATACCATGTCAATAGTAGTTTTCTTAAATTGCCAACGTAAGAATAAAGTATAGTTGATGGTTTAGAAAAGGTTTAAAATTCTGGTTTTAAACTTATATTTTGTTTAGTACTTACCTGAAAGTTGTACTATGCTCTTCCTCGTTTTTTTTCTGATTTTATAAGAGAAATGTACGCTTCATTTTTGGAAAAACTGTTTTAAAATACTATGTATTTAATCATTATATATACGAAACTGAATTTTTTGATTTTTAGATTTGATTTGAAGAAAACTGCAATTTTAAACTGAAATATTTTTTTAAAAAACAGCAAAGCAGACTGCAAAGTAGATAAAAAACAAACACCTACGAAAAAATGTAGAGAACGAAAATTTTACGTTATTTAAATTTAAAGATATTATTATTCGGATTTTTTATTAGCTTTATTTTTATTATTATTAATATTTTTATTTCATTTAGCTTTTGCACTATTTCAGACTAAACATTGAGAGCAAACATTGGACACAAATCAGAAACACAAAATTTTTTGGAAGCCCGCCAGGCCGAAATTGGTTAATTTATTCCAACAACTATTTCCGGTTGCTAGGAGGAACTGTTGTGCAAAATTTCAAGTCAATCGGTCAAACCGTTTTAACTCGACATGCAAAAAACGAAAAAGCTTAAAATGGCTCTGGAGCCGCAACCTGTTGACTTATAAAAATGTGACTTAGCCTATGTCACTTCCGGGCTCTCGGAATTTTTCCTTTAAAATTTTTTGACAATTGCACCAGTGGTTTTCACGTGAATCCTGGACAAACAAACAAACAAACAAATTTTCTCCTTTATATATTAGATAATAAAAATTAAAAAAAAAAGTATTTTAATCGTTTATTAAAAAAATATTTTGTTTTTAATTTATTAAATATCATACATGTTTTATGGTAAAATTTTTAACCTTTTAAAAATATAAAAGTGTTAAAAAATAAGCGGAAATAGGAAAGAACCCTCGTGTATCAAATTTAAAGTTTCTATCTTCACACGGGAAATATATTCTTTGGCTTTGTAATTATACTCGTTTGGCCTGAAATCGATCAAAAGCTTCTAGAATCCGAACTTATTGTCCATACTCGATCAGAACCAATTCCCATGGTACTTTCATTACGAGTCCCCTAGAGTTTAAATTTCGTCAAAATAACGGCCTTATTTTTTGAGTTCTACTGTTTTTAAAATATATGTTTGTTAACCCTTATGCTTGTTATACCCTTCACTTATGAAATAGAAAAAGGGTATATTTACTTTGGTATGGTATTTGTAACCACCTGTAGGAAACGATTTAGATATGGAAAAGTATATATTTGTGATCTGCGTGACCTCCTGATTCGATATAGTGCGGTCGACATCGGACCAGGGGGTAAGGTCCTAGAAGTTTTTGATCGAATTTAGGCCAAACACGCATAATTCCGAAAACAATGAAGATAGAACTTTAGTATATCATATCTATATTTTATTGAATTCTTCTCATAGGTAATATATAATTCTGTGGAAAATCTCCAAAACTTGATAAGCGTAATTTTTCCCTTTTTGAGATAACATTTGAAGTGGACTGTTTAACATCAAATCTTTGCACTGCCAAAAATAAATAAGCGTTTATTTAATTAAAAATCCCTCAAATGGTTATTAATAATGTTTTAAATAAACATTTTGTGTCACAAAATATTTTTAAAAATTTTCAAACACGTTTATTGAAAAACTGTAATTTTGCGGTTATCAAGTTTTGGATATTTTCCACAGAATTAAGATATTGTGCACGATACTTAGGTTATAAAATTTATTTCTATATTTAAATGAATTATATGAAAAGTTACAAATTTGTTTTTTTATTTTTTTTTTCAACCAAATAGTTGTAGGGTATTTCTAATTCGGTTGCACGGACTGACTGTTTATTTACACGTTACCTACTGAAAAAGACATGATATAGATTTTTAAACTGAAATTTTCTTACACAGAGTTTTATACACGGTTTTCTAGGTATTTTCCTTTAAATTTTAGAAAAAATAACAAAACTAATTTTTGTTTTAAAAATTTTTAAGTTTTTTTTATTTTTGCCGATACTAAAGAAAAATATTTATAAGATAATAGACATTTTTGAAAAGCTTTCAGCTTTTGAACGTAACAAGTTAGAAATATCCATATAAAAAATAATGATAACTTGATTATTATGATAACGGTATGGAAGGTGAGTTTTTTCTGAACATTTTTATTACATTCATATTTTTTATTACATTCATATTTTTTTTTTTATTTAAACTTATATAATTTAGTATTTTTTTATTTATTTTTGAAAAAAAAAAAATCATAATAACGCATCAAAAATACAAAAAAAATTTCATTAGAAGAAAAAGCACTGAGTTCGAAGCGTCCGCTCAAAAATTAGCATATTCTACAATGTTTAAGTCTTATACTAATTTTTCAAATTTCATAGCATTCTTTTAAAACGGTATTCGTTTATTACGATGCATATTTTCTGTCCCTTCATGGTCGTTATAAACGAAAAGTACTGTATGTATTTTGTTGAAATTGCTAAAAAATATTATTTTGCTACTTCGTATTATGTTGTTGCTTTTCGTTAAGTTTTTTATAATAATAAAATAATAACCGACTTTTCAAATATATTCTGTAGTTGCCATTATGTTTGAGAGATGTATAACAAATGTTGTTATAAAATATGTTTGCAAATAATTAAAAACGACAAATCTTTCTTAAAAAAGTAATTTGTAATTAAAATAATTTGTTCCTTAGGGCCTAAGCAAAGTCAACGCGTATGGTGTATAATTTCTGACAGAAAATTTTGAAATGAAAAGGTAGGTACATGAATTTACATAAGAGCACACGAAATATGCAACGTACAGTACCTCGGAATTTTAAAAATTGACAAAGCGTATAAAAATATTATTATTGTTTTTTCTTATCTTGCTAAGATAATATTTTAAAACAAAAAATAGAAAATTTTAATAACATAATATTTTTTTAAAATATTTGTTTCTTAAAAAATACATATTCACAATTATTGAAAATACCTATAATATGTTTCAAAACCTTCACTAATTCAGAAAGAAACATACGGAAGCCAAACCAAAAAAATAAACTCTCTTAAAAAAATATTTTGTAATTTAAATGTTTTGTAACTTACGACCCAACCTAAATCAACGCGTACGGCGAAAAATTTCTGTCAAAATATTTTGAAATAAGTAGTTATGCAAATAAATTTACATGAAAGCAACCCAAATAAGCGTAACGCGTTGTATTGTACCTCGGATTTTTAATTTTAAAAATTTATGAATAGAATAAAAATATTTTTTTCGGTTTTTCTTATATTTTTAAATGTTTAATTTTAATTAATAATTAAAAAGTTTTATTTTACATTTTAAGCATCGAATAATGTTTTTTCATGATAAAAAACTTTTTTTAGTTTTACTTCGACATAACGAACGAATATTATATAAGGCGTTTTTTTTTAAATCAGAGCAGAGATCTGAGCACGCTCTAAACAACATGAGCACGTTCTGATAGTTTTTTAGTTTTCATGCTCGCTCAGAGCTAAAAAAACGCCTATAATGAATGCGTTCCTTTTAGCAAAAAGTGAAGTTGAAGAGTAGATAGGAGTAGTTTGTAATTGGAACGCTAATTTTTGTTTCAGGAGTATATAATTGTTAGATTAATTGTCATTTTAAAACTATCTGTCATATGAGAAGTTTATCAATTTTAATACATTTAAATATTGAAAATAAAGTTTTAATGCTGATATATGTATATAAATAATATTTTTTAAAATGGAAGAAGAAAGTGCTGATTGCTTATCTAATAAAATATACGATTTAACATAACCTTATCAAATGAAAATCCATACATTATGAGAAAATTAAAACTAAGGTTATCTGCTGAAAATTAACTACTTCTATTACCTACTCTTTCTCAAAGCCTGGTTCAGTTGGGAGTAGCTGTCAGTAGTAAAAAATAGTTTACTCCTCATTAAAGGATGCTAGCATTGAAATATGTTCAGTAGAATAGTGTCACATGCCTGTATTTCGTTAGATTATAATATCATTTAACTGTATTTTACTTGGGAATATTTTTTTTAACCTGAATATTTAATTTTTGTACCTATATATATGTATATTAATTTAGCGATTCTAAATCGTGCTCAGAGTTAATAAGAATTTTTTTTGACAGTTCATGCTCTACTCAGATTTAAAAAATGCCTATAAAGGAACTGAAGCATGTATTCATACAGTTTTTAATTAGGGAAAAGAATACATACGGAACGGATACAAAATAATTCAAATCGTACTAAAATGTTTAGTTTTCTATGTGATGGACAGCATTAACTCGAATTTTGGCTACTTGACTTCAGTAAATATATATGTATGTTTAGAATAAAATCAAATTATCAGAACATTATATATCAGAACAATATTTATATTAAGAATTTAAATAGCTTTTTTTTGTGTAATACCTGTACCACATTATACTCTCTTTAAAGCGACTTTAGCTATAGGAATAAAACTCAAAAATACAACAACCTTTTTATAACTGAAATTTCAAGCGCAAGAATTGTTGCAACATTGTTGCAATACATTTTATTACGTAAAGGAAAAACAATATAAATTTTCGTGTTATTAGTCTAATATAGATTACACAAAACTAATTTTTTATGTAAATTTAAAAGCAAAAATAGCTCGAATTTCGAGCACAAGGGGTTGCTAGTAATATTTTTATTTAGTATTGCTGTCTTTTTGCTAACTAGAAGTAAGCAGAAAAAAAATAAATGTATATAAGCACAAACAATATTAAGAGAAAGGAGAAAAGAGTAAGACTCATTGCAATAGTGTTAATTTGGGAGGAACATATTGAAATACAAGTTCAATGTAAGAGGAAATATAATTTAGTATATTAAATAAAAAAACGAGGAAGATTATAGTTGCCCTTGTCAACTTTTAGATACCCGTGCATACCCACTATGGTGTATAAAATAAACCGTAATTTACTTCCCTTATACATTTAACTCATTACCCCATAATTTTGACGTAAAAAAAAAAAAAAAAATTAACAAAAAAAAAAAAAAATCACAAAACAAAAACAAAATTTTCATTCATTGTCCCATAACTTTAGCTTAAAAAAAAAAAAAAAAAAAAATTAACAAAAAAAAAAAAAATCACAAAACAAAAACAAAATTTTCATTCATTGTCCAATAACTTTAGCTTAAAAAAAAAAAAAAAAAAAAAATTTAACAAAAAAAAAAAAATCACAAAAAAAAAAAACAAAATTTTCATTCATTGTCCTATAACTTTAGCTTAAAAAAAAAAACAAAAAAAAAAAAAAATTGGCCCACTCTAAAAGTCCGAAGGTCCGAGTGATGTCCAACTTTGCCAAGTAACTTGCCCTATTAATTTATCTGCCCAATTTTAATTTTAACCTTGTAGCTTCATTAGATTCAAAGTTATTGAATTGAAAACTTTGTATGGCAGCCCCCCGAAAATGGGGCCCTAACATTTTGAAACTTCATATAAGTGCTCGATTCATTATATAACTAACCATGTGTAATTTTCAGCCTCGTAGTACAATTAGTTTTGAAGAAATTCATATTGGTGCAAAGAAGTTGTATGGCAGCCCCCCGAAAATGGGGCCCTAACATTTTGAAACTTCATATAAGTGCTCGATTCATTATATAACTAACCGTGTGTAATTTTCAGCCTCGTAGTATAATTAGTTTTGAAGAAATTCATATTGGTGCAAAGAAGTTGTATGGCAGCCCCCCGAAAATGGGGCCCTAACATTTTGAAACTTCATATAAGTGCTCGATTCATTATATAACTAACCGTGTGTAATTTTCAGCCTCGTAGTACAATTAGTTTTGAAGAAATTCATATTGGTGCAAAGAAGTTGTATGGCAGCCCCCCGAAAATGGGGCCCTAACATTTTGAAAATTCATATAAGTGCTCGATTCATTATATAACTAACCGTGTGTAATTTTCATCCGCGTAGTACAATTAGTTTTGAAGAAATTCATATTGGTGCAAAGAAGTTGTATGGCAGCCCCCCGAAAATGGGGCCCTAACATTTTGAAACTTCATATAAGTGCTCGATTAATTATATAACTAACCGTGTGTAATTTTCAGCCTCGTAGTACAATTAGTTTTGAAGAAATTCATATTGGTGCAAAGAAGTTGTATGGCAGCCCCCCGAAAATGGGGCCCTAACATTTTGAAACTTCATATAAGTGCTCGATTCATTATATAACTAACCGTGTGTAATTTTCAGCCTCGTAGTATAATTAGTTTTGAAGAAATTCATATTGGTGCAAAGAAGTTGTATGGCAGCCCCCCGAAAAAGGGGCCCTAACATTTTGAAACTTCATATAAGTGCTCGATTCATTATATAACTAACCGTGTGTAATTTTCATCCGCGTAGTATAATTAGTTTTGAAGAAATTCATATTGGTGCAAAGAAGTTGTATGGCAGCCCCCCGAAAAAGGGGCCCTAACATTTTGAAACTTCATATAAGTGCTCGATTCATTATATAACTAACCGTGTGTAATTTTCATCCGCGTAGTATAATTAGTTTTGAAGAAATTCATATTGGTGCAAAAAAGTTGTATGGCAGCTCCCCGAAGCCTTGGTCCGATTTTAACCAAAAACAATAGGGAACCTACAAATTGTCTAAAAATGATTTTGTGTGAAATTCAAGACTCTAGCCCTTTTAGTTTTTGAGTTATCGTGCTGACGGACGGACGGACGGACGGACGGACGGACGGACGGACGGACGGACGGACACACATAGCTAGATCGATTCACTTTTCGATGCTGATTCGATACGTACCCTTGACACTATATCTAGCTCGTCTAGATCGATGCGTTACAAACGGAGGAGTAATTTTAATATACCCGATGTTCATATATGTATGCACGGGTATAAAAAGAAGTTGTATGGCAGCTACCCGAACCCATGTACCAAAATGCCTATCGTGCGGACGGACGGACGGACATACATAGCTAAATCAATTTATTTTTCGATTCTGTTCCGACCCATACACTTGAGTCTCAAACATTCTCTGCGTCGCAAACGTAATGGCAAATTTATTATACCCTTTGACTATATAGTCATACGGGTATAACGAGGAAGAGTGTAGGAGAGTAGACTGTGTCAATAGAGTAGACTTTGCAGCAGGCCAACCAAATTTTGCATTAACTTTGGCCATTTTAATAAACTATTTTTGCTAAATTTCAGACACCCAGCTTTAATAGGTATAGACTAATGCTCAGATAAAAAAAGGAGTTGTATGGCATCTAATCGAACCCACTGCAATAGACCAACCAAATTTTGCAGAAACTTTGGACATTACACCAAACTATTTTTGGCAAAATATCAGACACCCAGCTTCATTAGGTGTAGACTAATGCTCACATAAAAGAAAGAGTTATATAGCAGCTACTTGAACCCATCGTGTAGACCAATTTTACACAAACATATTAAACTAAGCTATTTTTGGCAAAATTTCGAACACCCAGCTGCATTAGGTGTATGGTAATCTATGTATATAATTTCGTAAGCCCGATTTTTAGCTTATTTTCCAAAAAATTGTCTAAAAATGTGCCTATATAGTTTTACTCTGTCCGTCCGTCCGTCTGTCCGTCTGTCCATATGGTTACAAAAACTTTTACATCGTCTGAAATAGAGAAGAAAAATTTTAACCACGTGTAGGTATTGCAAAAAAAATTATTTCGTAGAAGAACTTTTTCCTGTAGCCTCACCTGTTACGGAGCTACAGCCTCTAGTACTAAAATGTTCCATTATGCAAAACTCAATTTTTGCAAAATTTTGGGCTACTCGAATCTTCTAAACAATTTTGTAATTTTGGGAGAAGTTAGATCCTCTTAGTAGGAGTCGGTTAACAGAATTTTTTTATCAAGCCTTCTGTTTAAGAGCAATATGGGCTTGCAAATTGAAATTTAACCATTTTTATCATATTTTTACACCTGTAACTTGAATACTAAATAAAAAAAATAAGTGTCTGGGATAACATGGCCGCATCTCCAATGGCGGCAAGTTAATTATCCTTCTTTTATTTATGTTTTAATATAATTTATTTATTTTTTACAATTGAATTTCATTAATTTACTTAAATTTTTATTCTAATTTCACAGCAGAAATTCTAATTTTATATTCTAAATCTCACTTATGCTCTCTTATTTTGTGTCAAAAATATTATATTAAATTAATTTTTTTTACTTCATCAAATTTTTCTTTTATTTTTAATTTTTTAATTTTTAATTGTTAACATTTTATTTTTTTTTTGATATATCTGATATATTTTACATTTAATTTTATACCGGCACGTGATTTGTTTTGTGTGTGTTAAATTTAATACCTACTTCCTTTTTTTTCTCAATTGAAGATTACTCTACATTTAACATCCACTAGTTGTAAACATATCAAATAAAATATATCCATCTCATTCCCTCTCCCCCGTATGGTAATATTCTTGTTATTAAAATTGCTTATTAATCAATACAATCAATATGTCATAGTAATTCAAATTTATATTTTTTTTTAAATTTGATGGTATACGTTAAATTTACTCATATTTTTTTATGCATCAAAGAAAGGGAAGTTCTGAAATTTTCAGTTCATTTCTTTCCAATTAATTAATTAAAGCTATTTAAATAAATTCAAATATTTACATATACATGCATACTTTTACTTGCACGTAGATTCGGTTGTGTGTGAGTTTTTGGTTATAACTAAGTTCAATAAGGTCTAGTTAAAAACTGCTGAATGGTGTTAGAAACCGATTGCTCACTCATAGCAGAATATTTTTATATATTGGTATTGTTGATAATATTTTGTAAATATTATTAATATTTTTATTTTTATAAACGGTAGTATCTTGTTCGGGTTGTATGAATCGTACACATAATATTTAACTCTGATTTTAATATATTTAATTTTTTAATTAATAATTCCTTTTTTTTTTAGACGAGAAAAAAGGAAAAACTAATTTTTTTTAAATCACGATTTTAAAAAAACTTAAATTTTTTTTTTTGTTTTTTTTTCTACTTTTATTACTTATTATTAAAAACTGCCGATTTTCGGTTTGATTTTTGTAATATACGGGGCCTACAAGCTAATTTTCATGTCGTAGAATATCATCTTAACTCTACAAAACCAGCAATCCTAGCCCTTGGTGAAACACATCTCAGTGAACTAAATGATAATTTTAATATTACTGGCTACTCACTTGTTTCACAATTTGCACCCAAAAGAGGAATCGCGATCTATTTTAAAAATAACATGGTTTTCAATACCCTAGATAAATATAAACCTTCTAGCCCAACCTTCCACTATATTTGGGTTAAAATTCTTGTTGAAAAGCATGTAATACATTTCTGTTTTTTATACAGATCTCCAAATTCAAATGAACAAGAAACTGCTTTGGAAATTGACAATCTCCCAAACCATATCAATGAAATTTTGGAATCTTGTCTAAAAACCGAAATTTTTCTGGCAGGGGATTTCAAAGCACACAACAGAGACTGGTTTAATTTTTCTAGTAACTCTTCTTTGAGTCAAAGCTCAACTGGGAAACAAGTTGAATTATTTTCCTCACTGTTCCACCTTTCTCAACTTGTCCAAAATCCTGCTAGGGTCGATCTGTTTTTAACCTCTCGCCCCGAAAAATATGTAGTTTCCGATTGGTTGCCCCTTGGAATGCTCTGACCACTGTCTGGTGACCACAAGCTTCCCTGTAAGCACGTTAGCCAGCCGAAGGCCTCCTCCCAAAAAATTAGTATGGCAATATAGTCGTACTAACTGAGAAGGTTTAAACAATTTTTTCAAAGCATTCGACTGGTCATTGTGCTTCCGCAGTAAAAATGTTAACTTCGCTACAAATGCGATTAGTGAAACGATTTTACTTGAAATGAAGCTGTAAATTAAATTTATTAAACGAAAATCCAGAGCTTGGTATAATCGCACTTGCAAAGAAGCCATTCTTAAAAAGGAGGAGGCTTTTAAGCAATACCGGAACAGCGGGTTGGAGTCTGACAGGGCCAACTATATCGTGGTTCGAAACAGATGCAAGAGAGTTATTAATAAGCAAATATTCTTATTCAATCGAGGGTTGAAACGTAAATTCCTTCATATGCCTAAGAACAGCAAATCGTTTTGGACAAAAAATCTAAAGGAGAAGACTAGCGGGTCCTCTTTCCCTCCGTTTATTGATAAAAGCAACTCAATTGTGTCAGATTAAAAAGAAAAGGCGGACCTGTTTGGCAAACACATTTTCCTTAACTCAACACTGCCACAGTCAACTCAAAGACCACCAAATATTCCAGTAGAATTTACTTTAGGACACGAGCAGTGATGAAAATCTTGAAGAATCTTAATACAAACAAATCAGCCGGCCCCGATGGAATCACAACGATGGTTCTTAAAAAAACTTACTCTACCGTTTCAAAACATCTACGCAACCTATTCTATTTATACTTTATTTTGGGTATTCATCCTGCCCAATGGAAGATTCCGCACGTTTTTCCAATTCCAAAAAAAGGTAATAGAAGCGATCCCTCAAACTACCGTCCTATAACTATAACTTCGGTCCTTTCCAAAGTAATGGAAAAATTATAAACAAAAAGCTATTGAAATATCTTGATCATAAGGGTTTGCTTGATAATCGACAATACGGGTTCAGAGCCCGTTGTTCAACTGGTGATCTCATGACTTACCTTTGTGAAAAGCTCAATATTAGTCTTCACCATTCTGGCGAATCTGATGTGGTATCACTGGATATTTCTAAAGTTTTCGACCGTGTATGGCATGCTGCTTTGTTAGCAAAATGCAGAGCTATGGGGTTATGTGGAGTCTTTCTTAAATGGATTGGATATTTCCTTTCGAATTCTAGTACCGCTCGATGGTTTATGATCTCACAAATTTGAACTAAATGCTGGTGTCCCTCAGGGATCTGTTCTTTGCCCAACCCTCTTCTTAAGATTCATCAATACTCTTCTATCTTTAACTTCCAATCCAATCCACAGTTTTGCAGATGACCGCACCCTTGTAGCTTCCTATGAATTTTATAGCCGCTATAATATTAATCATCTATTAACCTGATATTAACAACAGTAAAAAATTTCACTATCAGTGAGCTAAATAATGATTTAGCGAAAATTCATAAATCGAGTGGAAATAATCGTGTTCAATTCAAATAACACGAAAAATAGCAAAATCTATTCCCAACTAAATTTTTCAGGGAGAAGCTTTGAAGTACTCAGCAGATTTAAATATATTGGGCATCGAGTTAAACCAGAAATTGACTTGGTCGAATCTCATTTTTGATATAGCTAAAGATGCAGCTAGATGTTTGGATTTTCTTTATCGCTGTAAAGTTACTTTTCTCGATTTGATCTCCTCAATATCTATCAAACATATATTAGACCAAAAATGCTCTATATATTGAGCACAAAGTTTGAAGCTCCAGCATTATATTTCAACATATGTTAAAGGTTTTTTTTAAATTTGAACGAGTTTCTTTAAATTGAAGAAATTGTCTCTTAGTTTTAACCATTTTCGCTTAGATAATAAAATTCTAGGTAAAACTTAAAATTTAGATGGAGTGCACAATTGATTTCATAGAACCTAAAAAAATGGAAAGGTGGAACCAAGAGGAGGTTGGCAGATCCATCATAAGTTTTTCAAGCAAAAATTTGGGAACCTTCCCCATTTAAGGGCTACTAGGTCTGCAAAATTAAAACTTTTATGTTTTTATAAGTCAGTAACTTATTCACCAGTGTATGTTTTTTCCAAAATTAAACGTTAACATTGAAGCTCTGACATTGTATTTCGCACTTGTTAACAGGATTTCTTGAGTGCATTGGGATTATATTCTAAGTATTGATTTCACTATTAGTCATAATTAATAAATTAAAGAAAGAACTAAATTATAATATTATCATTTATTTTTGATAAAATAATGATAAAATACTCAGTAAGAAACCCTATATAATTTGAAAATGTGCTTTCTAAAACCCTTGGTTTTTTTCATCACTTGTTTATTTTGATATAGCGCCGAAACTATAAGCCCGATTTTCATAAGTCATACTTTGATTTAAAGGTTGAGATTGTGGGGGGTCGGGAAAATTATAACGTTTCTGTAGGACCAATAGTTTTGGAGATATATTATTGATAAATAAGTTTAGGATTACCATCATTCAAATTTTAAATAGAAGTACAAAATATTTTAGTGAAAATTTTAATTTCAAAATAAAATCATGCGTATATATTAAAAAAAAGTGGAAATCATTTATTATTTACAATATTATTTATTGAAATTACTACTAAAAGTGTTGGACATAGATTTCGATTTAAAATTTAAATATGAATTAAGCTAAAATATGGATATTTATATCAATTTAATTAATTTTTACACACAAATTTAACAAATCAATGTAAACTTAAGTTTTTAATATTGTACAAGGTTAAAATAATCTGTATCTTAATAGACATATTAATCTGCAAAAATATGCTTAAAAAAATTTAAAATTATGTTGTTAAACAGCGACAACCCTTGCGTCCATAAAAAAAAACTTATTTAAATAGATCCAAACATACGAATATATATACGAGTATAATATACTAAAATTTTTCCGAAATAATTAACAATTTTTTGTACAGTTATGATATATGTACGTATAGAATGAACCAACATGAAATATAATAAAAGAAAAAATAATGCAATAGAAATAATTGTAACAGTTTCTTAAACAAGCATGGAGTATGTAGGTAGCTGATTAATGAATAATGAAATGGAAAAAATTTCTTTACCAAAATTGGAAATGCTCTGTCGATTATTAGTGGTACTTTTAACTACTGAAAACAATATGATATAGATTTTTAAACTGAAATTTTTCTTACACTGAGTTTTATACACGGTTTTCTAGGTATTTTCCTTTAAATTTTTAAAAATATAAGAAAACTTTATATAAAAATTATTTTCGTTTTAAAAAATTTTAAGATATTTTTGTCGCTACTTAAGATAAATACTTATAAGATAATAGACATTCTTTAAAAGGGTTCAGTTTTTGAACATAATTTCGGCATATACAATTTAGAAAGATCAATATAAAAATTATAGTATAGACTATATAGTAACTTGGTTATTTGAAAATTGTATCACATATATATGTGAAACACTCGGCATGTAAGGTGAGTTTTTTCTCAAAATTTTTTTATTCAGGTACATTTAAATAAATTATTGAAAAATTAGAATATACAAATATACATAATAACGAGGAAGAGTGTAGTAGAGTAGACTGTGTCAACTCTGGGATACCCGTATGACCGTTATATAAACATTATATCATTATTATTATAAACATTAATTACTTTTGCCAAAATTTCAAACATACCAGCTTTATTAGGTGAAATATAATGCTCATATAAAAGAGGGAGTTGTATGGCAGCTACTCGAACCCTCTGCAGTAGACCAACCAAATTTTGCAGTAACTTTGGCCATTACAATAAACTATTTTTGGCAAAATTTCAGACACCCAACTTCAATAGGTATAGAGCAATTCTCATATAAAAGAAGGAGTTGTATGGCAGCTACTTCAACCCTTTGCAGTAGACCAACCAAATTTTGCAGTAAGTTTGGCCATTACACTAAACTACTTTTGGCAAAATTCCAGACACCCACCTTTAATAGGTATAGAGTAATGCTCATATAAAAGAAGGAGTTGTATGGCAGCTACTCGAACTCACTGCAACAGACCAACCAAATTTTGCAAAAACTTTGGCCATAAAACTAAACTACTTTTGCCAAAATTTCAGACACGTAGCTGTTATAGGTACAGAGAAATACTTATATAAAAAAAGAAGTTGTATGGCAGCCACCCGAACCCATGGACCAAAATGGCTGGATTTAAATAGCGATGACGGCTATTGCAAAAAAACGAATTTGCGAAAATTTCAAGATCCTAGCTCTTTTAGTTTTTGAGTTATCGTGCGGACGGACGGACGGACGGACGGACGGACGGACATACATAGCTAAATCGATTTTTTTTTCGATTCTGATCCGATCCATACACTTGAGTCTATATCTACCCCCCCCTCCTTCTCTGCGTCACAAACGTAATGGCAAATTTATTATACCCTTTGAGTATATAGTCATACGGGTATAAAAAAAAACAAATTGCAAGTTTTTGCTTAGAAATTTAAGGATGTAGTACATAATATTTTTATTTTTACACACAAATTTAACAAATCAATGTAAACTTAAGTTTTTAATATTGTACAAGGTTAAAATAATCTGTATCTTAATAGACATATTAATCTGCAAAAATATGCTTAAAAAAATTTAAAATTATGTTGTTAAACAGCGACAACCCTTGCGTCCATAAAAAAAAACTTATTTAAATAGATCCAAACATACGAATATATATACGAGTATAATATACTAAAATTTTTCCGAAATAATTAACAATTTTTTGTACAGTTATGATATATGTACGTATAGAATGAACCAACATGAAATATAATAAAAGAAAAAATAATGCAATAGAAATAATATTGTAACAGTTTCTTAAACAAGCATGGAGTATGTAGGTAGCTGATTAATGAATAATGAAATGGAAAAAATTTCTTTACCAAAATTGGAAATGCTCTGTCGATTATTAGTGGTACTTTTAACTACTGAAAACAATATGATATAGATTTTTAAACTGAAATTTTTCTTACACTGAGTTTTATACACGGTTTTCTAGGTATTTTCCTTTAAATTTTTAAAAATATAAGAAAACTTTATATAAAAATATTATTTTCGTTTTAAAAAATTTTAAGATTTTTTTATTTTTGTCGCTACTTAAGATAAATACTTATAAGATAATAGACATTCTTTAAAAGGGTTCAGTTTTTGAACATAATTTCGGCATATACAATTTAGAAAGATCAATATAAAAATTATAGTATAGACCAGTGCTTCTCAAACTTTTTTATATTGTGGCTCCCTAAAGCTGAAAAAAAAAATTCAATCTTCCCCAAAAAATAACAGTATTAAAACACCATTTATCATTACTTTTTCAAGCAATATTTTTAATATCTATATATTACTTCAAAAATTAAATTCTTTCAAATCAAGTTTTTAAAACCACATAACTTTCAAAATTATTACAATAATAATACATATTATATAAAATAAAAAAAAATTATAATTTCCCACCAAAATAATTACTTATTGAGAGGGATGTGATTCCATATTTTTACATAAATAATCAATATCCCGTGAAATTTCAGAAATACTAATTCGAAGGTTTTGCTCCAAAGCGTTCGATGAAAGGCACGATCTATGTTTATTTTTAATTATTAGCAATGAAGAAAAAGCAGTTTCGCAAAGATACGTTGTAGCAAAAGGCATTAAATTTAGCAATGCTTCTTTTGCGATGAACTGGTGTTCTCGCTGTCGCCTTATCCAAAATTCTGTAAGACTTTTTTCATTAAACTCTAATTCAACAGAATTATCTGATCTGATATATTAAAAGTATAAAATAAAAAGTATATTTATGTTTTGCTATGTATCTAAGCCTACTAAGAAATAAAATTTAAAAAAATAACGGTTTTGAAAAGTGTAAATGTAGAAATAATTTTTCATATAAATTTATTTATATTTTTAAATACGAATTTAAAAATTTTTAAAGTGTATATTACTTAAATATTTCGCGGCTCCCTTGTCAGAGCTCCACGGCCCCCAAGGGAGCCGCGGCTCACAGTTTGAGAAATACTGGTATAGACTATATAGTAACTTGGTTATTTGAAAATTGTATCACATATATATGTGAAACACTCGGCATGTAAGGTGAGTTTTTTCTCAAAATTTTTTTATTCAGGTACATTTAAATAAATTATTGAAAAATTAGAATATACAAATATACATAATAAAAAAAAACAAATTGCAAGTTTTTGCTTAGAAATTTAAGGATGTAGTACATAATATTTTTATTTAGTATTGCTGTCTTTTTGCTAACTAGAAGTAAGCAGAAAAAAATAAATGTATCTAAGCACAAACAATATTATTACAACTTTAATACTGTAGTACAATATATTTATACCCGTATGACTTTATAGTCAAAGGGTATAATAAATTTGCCATTACGTTTGTGACGCAGAGAAGGAGGGGGGGTAGATATAGACTCAAGTATACGGATCGGATCAGAATCGAAAAATAAATCGATTTAGCTATGTATGTCCGTCCCTCCGTCTGTCTGTCCGCACGATAACTCAAAAACTAAAGGAGCTATGATCTTGAAATTTTCGCAAATTCGTTTTTTTGCAATAGACGTCATCGCTATTTAAATCCAGCCATTTTGGTCAATGGGTTCGGGTAGCTGCCAGACAACTTCTTTTTTTATATGAGCATTACTCTGTACCTATTACAGCTGCGTGTCTGAAATTTTGCCAAAAGTAGTTTAGTTTTATGGCCAAAGTTTCTGCAAAATTTCGTTGGTCTAGTGGAGTGGGTTCGAGTAGCTGCCATACAACTTCTAATTTTATATGAGCATTACTCTCCACATAATGTAGCTGGGTGTCTGAATTTTTGCCAACAATTGTTTAGTGTAATGGCCAAAGTTTCTGCAAAATTTGGTTGGTCTACGACAGAGGGTTCGAGTAGCTGCCATACAACTCTTTATTTTATATGAGTATTCCACTACACTTAATAAAGCTAAAAGTAATTAACCGGATGATATAATGTATATGTTACGGTCATACGGGTATCTCAGAGTTGACACAGTCTACTCTACTACACTCTTCCTCGTTTTATTTAATATTACTGTCATCTTATGTTTTTCTGTCTAAATGTTTTATTACATACCTACTTTATTTTTGTCTGATAAAAATATTTGAATTGAATAATGGTTTTAGTTTTTTTAAAAACAATTTTAAACTTTAAGATTTGAGAAAGAAGTGAATCAAAATTTTTTTTTGTTCCTTAGTTCTAAAAATACCTATCCATTCTACTTAGTATTACGATGAAGCGTTGACTTTGACGCAACGTTGTTGGCAAGCGTAAGGTCCAGCTTGTCTTTCTTTGCAATAGTTAATTTGTGAGTACCAAATTGAAATATAAGTTTAATTTAATAGGAAATAAAATTTATAATTATAATTAAATAAAAGAATTGTTAAAAGAATATTTTAACAAAAACTAAAATGACTGATATGAAATTATGAAATGAAAAAAATACGTTTTAAAACATGTTTAAATTAAAAGACCTGATTATTTTAAACTTAGCGCGGAATGAACACAATTCAAGGTTAGTTTAAAATAATTTTTTTCCCATTGATGGGTTGCGTTCTACTACTTGAGTTTTATGAACCACCAATACTCAAAAAGTAACTGTCACTTTTTTGAATGCGTTTAAAAAATTTAAATATTTGAATAAACTTGAATATAAATTGCAGGTTATAATTATATAAAAGTTCTGTAGAGTTAGATCAGAAGTAAATTCTATTCTTCCTTTTAAGGTGAATATTTTATATTCTTAAGTTTTACATTTTTAATATCAAATTTTAATTAAAATTTAAAATACACTGGTTCGAATTAGAATAAATTTTCTTTATTTTCTTTGTGTTAAATCTTAATTGAGGTAAATTTAATCAATAGCTACAATTTGAAACTTACTATAATATTATACATTTTCAGTTCAGTCATCATTATTAAATAATAAAATGCCACCAGAAAATCATTTGAAGTAAAGAAAGGAAAAAATTTTGGTAAAAACAAATGGCTTCATAACTGGCGACTGAATTGATAAGTGCAAACTTTTTTAGCTATCTTAATTTTTTTAAAAATTACAGTTAGTAGGTAATGGGATACTTTGTCCTGGGAATTCTGAGCCAGAAAGAGATAGCAATAGTTTGACATATTGACCTACATTTTTGATTAATGGCCAGGTTAACCACCCGAAAGTAGGATAACTCTTAATAAACAAGTTTGTTTACTTGGTTTAAAGTAATAGGTGCACATGAAAAAGTAGTAAGAAAATATGTTTTTATAAAATTGGAAGAGTAAAATATAAAAAAATTTAAAGCTCAACAATCTTTAATCTTTTGGAATAAAGAAAAAAAAAATAAGTGCTAACCAGTTTTTTACTTTTTAATTTTCTGGTTACATAAAAGAAAAAGATAAAAAAATATTTAACCTTCGAAAAAATTTTATTTTTGTTTGTGTTTGAAATAACTTTAAAATATTAATAAAAAGAATTATAAGAAAACAAAAATATGGAAGAGTGCTTAAAAATTTATAATTTATTAAGATTCGTTTGGATTTAAAAAAAATGTAAATTCTTTAAAAATAAACCAGTGTTTGTGTTTAAAAAAATGTAGTTTTGAATATGCGAATAATAGATAACGAGAAAAAAGTAACTCTTGGTAAAGAAGATGTGTTGTGTACCTTTATATAAAGAAAGAAAGCAAACAAAAGTTCAATTAATAATTATGTAATAAGATTGCCTGATACTGAACATATATACTTACTGCTATGTCTGATCTACATATATAACCTTGCTGTAAAGAATGAAAAATAAAAACAGGTTAATTGCTTTTGGTACCTATAGTAAACATAAAGATTATTCTTTATTTCCTGGGATTCTGAAACTTTCAAAAAAAATTTGTTGTTTTTTATTGTATTTTATTTATTATTTTTTATTTACATTTTTTATTAAATTCTTATTGCTTTTCAGCAATAGCGTAGTTTTCTGCTTCTACTAACAAAAGCAATTTATTATTTTTCCTCTTTTGAACTTTTGGAGATTCGGCTCTTCGGATAAAATTTGCCCGTATTGATCGGGCGCGAAAATGATATAATTTTGGGTTTCAAAAACCCATTTTTGTTTCTTTTCTTTTGTCGTATATAACCTTATCTTATCTAATATATAAAGCCGTTGAGGCTCTATTTCATTGTGCCATAAAAATGGCTTGAAAAGATTTTGTTTTTCAATTAGTTTGCATAATTTTCCAAACTTTTTTTTATAAGGTTGTTGCTGCTGTACTTGTTGTTGTTGTTGTGGATGTTGCTGTTGCTGTTGTTGTAGTAGTAGTAGTTGTTGGCGTTGTTGTTGTGGATGTTGCAGTTGTTCATGTGGCTGTTCTGTGGTGTTTTCTTCAAGGAGCTGTCGCTCCTCGCTTTCTTTATTTTTCCTCCTTTTTGCCGGTAAACGAGAAGATGATCCGACATCATCGTTTTTGGGCATGTATAAATTTAAAAATTGTTGGGCCTTTTTTTTTTGTTCAATTATTGAAGAATTAAACTGTAATTATTACAGAAAATTTCACTGTATTTATACTAAATATACCTTCAAGTTCTTACGAGTAATATTATTTATTTATTTTATTTTATTACAAGGTTCTTACAAAAAAAAAAAAAAAAAAACCAAATCTTATAGCTAAACTTAAAATTACCATGAAATTTGATTACAAAACATTAATTTAAATTTATTATTAAAAAACATAAATTTAATATTTATTATTAAAGTTTATTTTTTTTGTAAAAAATGCATAAAAATGCGAAAACGCAGTTAAAATGAAATTTATAAAGTAAAAAAAAACAAAAATAACTAAATTATAAAATTATGTGAACTTGAAGTGTAATATGAGTGTAATATGACTATATTATATTACAAAAAATTATTGCATTTAAGATAAATTGTTGTTATAGAACTATGATTTATCACATTTTTAAAATGTCTTGACTACAATGTTGTTAAAATTTTTATATTAAAGTTAATACAATGTAGGTATTTCATTTATAAATATAGTAAGGCTAAATATTTTAATAATAGTGTACTCCAAGTTATCAAGAAGAAACATGGCTAAAAAAATAATTTTAAACAAATTTATTAATCCAGTCTCTGAAAATCTTCCGCGATTTTTAATCGAAAGTGAAAATATAACGTACATTAAACGGTTCAACATATACGGTCGGAAAACAAAGTTTGTAATTAGGGCAATACCGGTTAATAGAAATCCAATAGATTGGATTAAAGACGCCATCGAACAAATAATAAAACATGTAACTAGAGAAGTAAGTCCCATGGATAAGATCGTGATAACGTTTTGTGGTGAAAGTTTTCAAGATCGTCCTGCATTTCTTAACTTTAAAACTGCAAGCGACTTGAAGTTTAATGATATTTGGGATATAATACTGAAAGTTTTTCAGAGTAATTTAGAAGGTATATACACTTTAAGATTGTTTTTAAAGAATATTATTTATTTATTATTTCTTTTATTTGCAGGATTAAGTACAGATAAATTTTGTTTGGACATCACATATATTAAACTACCACATATATTAAACTACCTACAATGAAGAATGCAAGAAAAGAAAAGGAATTATTGCTATCAAAAACACGGATAATTTATGTCTATCCCGCGCAATTATTGTTTCAATAGCCAAAGTTGAAAAATCTGTTAGTTATCGGAGTATCTTAAAGAATATAGGAAAACTTCAAACTACACTAGCTACAGAATTAACCAAAAGGGCTGGGGTAATTATACCACCAGATCGTTGTGGTATTCCTGAATTGAAAAAATATCAGGAGTATTTAACAAAATACAAAATAGTTGTCTATAAATATGGAACAAGAGGTAGGGATGTAATATTCAAAGGAACCAATGATGGTAAAAGATTAAATTTGTTACACTACAAACGACATTACAATGTAATCGGCTCCCTCACCGCTGCTTTTGTTGCAAGGTATTACTGTGAAGAATGTCACATTCCATACTCTGAACAAAATGCACATAGATGCTCAAAAAGCTGTCCTTGCTGTCAAAAAGAGCCCGCCTGTTCTGGTAATATAAAAAATATATTGTGCAAAGACTGTAATCGATCTTTTCGAGGTCTTACATGTTTGGAGAATCATAAAGCTTCTAACTTCAACCAAAATAAGCAAGTGTGAAGAAATTAAAAAATGTAAAAATTGGTTTAAAGTTTTTAAAACAAATAGAAATCATACATGTGGAGAGATTTTTTGCAAAAATTGTCAAAATTTTGTTCCAGATAATCACCTGTGCTACATTCAACAAAACAAAAATGAGGAGAAATTCCAAAATTTTTTATATATTTTTTATGATTTAGAGACAAGACAAGAAAAAGTTGTATCTAAGGATTTGAAACAGCATGAACCTAATTTGTGTGTCTTTTAACAAAGATGTGATATCTGTATCAATATTGAATCTTTATTCTTTTGCCAAAAATGTAAATTTAGAACAACAATTTTCGAACAAGAAATGATAATAGATAAATTAATGGAACATATTTTAAAATTGAGAAAAACATTTAAACATATCGTTGTCATTGCACACAATGGTCAAGCATTTGATCATCAGTTTGTTTTAAACTATGTATTGACTAAAACTGATCTTCAGCCAAAACTAATTATGCGAGGGACTAAAATTATACTAATGCTAATAGATAATATAAAATTTATGGATTCTTTGAATTACTTCCCAATGTCTTTGGCAAAGTTACCAAAAGCTTTTGACCTCTCAAAAGAATTCAAAAAAGGTTATTTTCCTCATCTTTTCAACAAGAAAGAAAAAGAAAATTATATTGGATGCTTACCACCAATGGAAAACTATATTCCTGATAATATGAAAAAAAATGAAAATGATGAGTTTTTAAAATGGTATGAAAAAAATAAAAATAGTGAATCCAACTTTCACAAAAATTTTGTGAGTTACTGCTTAAGTGATGTCGAAATATTAACCGAAGCATGTCTTAAATTCAGAAAAATGTTTTTAGAGGAATGCAATGTAGAACCCTTTTTGGAAGCCACTACGATAGCTTCAGCGTGTAACCTCTTATTTCGTAGAAATTTTTTGAAAGCTAACACCATAGGTCTTATTCCAAAAAATGGATATATATTAGTAGATAACCATTCAAAAATATCTCTCCAGTGGTTGATTTGGGAAAAAAACTTGCGACAAATTGATATTCAGTGTGCACTTAATGGTAAAGAAAAAATTATTGGAGGTGTAAAGGTAGATGAATTTTGTAAGCAAACCAACGAAATATTTGAATTTCATGATTGCTATTACCACGGACATCCAAAATGTTTAACAATTAACCGAGATAAAACTATATTCAACAGCAATGATGATACATTAAACCAAAGGTATGAGAGAACATTAGCAAAATCTCAACATTTAAAATCACTCGGTTACAATTTAATTGAAATGGGGGAAATTGAATTTCAAGAACAAGTGAAAATAAATAAAAACATGGATTTTTTGCGAAATCATTCCTCAATCAATAAAGTGCCTTTGAATCCGAGAGATGCATTTTATGGAGGTAGAACAGGAAATATATATTCACACTATAAATGTAAACCTGGAGAAAAAATTAAATAAATAGATGTGTGTTCTTTATATCTGTATGTGTGTAAATGGGGAAAATTTCCTATTGGTCACCCTAAAATTTATGTCGGAGAAGTGGATTGTTCTAAATTAAAAATAGATAACATAGATGGGCTAATTAAATGCAAAATTTTACCCCCCGCACACTTACTACATCCTGTTCTTCCACTAAAACGAAATGACAAACTTATGTTTTCTTTATGTCGAACTTGCAGTGAAAAAAAATATTTGGGGGAATTTTGTTTACATTCAGACGAAGAAAGGGCCTTTGTAGGAACATGGATAATTGATGAGGTTTCAAAAGCTGTTGAAAAGGAGTACAAACTGTTAGAAATTTATGAAATTTGGGAATATGAAACCGTAATGTATAATAAAAATAAAAATACGAGCGGATTATTCACCGATATGATGAATAAATTTATAAAAGTTAAACAAGGAGCTTCAGGTTGGCCAAACAAATGTGTGACCAATGAAGAAAAAATAAAATATATAGAAGATTTATTAAATAAGGGGGATGTCAAACTGGAATCAACTAAAATAAACAAAAACCTAGGAAAGAGATCTTTAGCTAAATTAATTTTAAATTCATTCTGGGTTAAATTTGGACAAAAAGAAAATCAACAAAAAACTAAAATTATAAATAAAAGCTTTGAATTATATGATATGTTGACAGATCCAGCTATTGAAGTCAATCATATTTTTCCAATTAATGAATATAACATCGTAGTTAGCTGGCACCGAAAAAAGGACTACGATTTGAACATGGGAACATGGAATGTATTAATAATGTTACAAGCAGGCAAGATGGAAGAAATCGCGAGTCAAATGATAAAATATAAATTAGAACTTCTAGCTCTTCAAGAAATACGATGGAAAGGTAGAGGCATAGTCAATAAACAAAAATACTCTTTATACTATAGTGGGGATAATAATCGATCAGGATTATATGGTGATGGAATTATGATAAGTAAAGATCTTAGAAAGTCTATTATAGATTTTAAACCAATTAGTGCTAGATTGTGCTGCATAAGATTAAAAGGTAGATTTTGTAATATAACTATATTATCAGTGTACGCTCCAACAGAAGAAGCTGAAGACGATGAAAAAGATAATTTTTATGAAGAATTAAATGACGCATGTGAAAATATCTCCTCATACGACACAGTAATTATAATAGGTGATCTCAATGCCAAAATAGGCAAAGAGGATTTTGTGCAGAATACCGCGGGTAAATATTCTCTCCACGAAGTAACTAATATGAATGGCCAAAGATTGTGTCACTTCGCGAATGGCGCGTCATTCAAAATAAAAAGCACTGCATTTGAGCGGAAAAACATACACAAAGGAACATGGAGAGTACCTGGCTCCGATTCAGTAAACCAAATAGATCATGTACTAATATCTGCTAGGAAATCATCTTCAATAATAGGAGTAAAAAGTTGCCGTGGAGCGAACTGTGATAGTGACCATTATCTAGTCAAAGTACGGTTTCGTCAAAGAATATCGAATGTAGCTGCCCAAAGAGGACTAAGAAAAAAGAAATAGGCAACAGATAAGTTTAAGGACAGAAATACTGTAGAAAATTTTCAATCCACTATCTATCAACTGATGGAAAATCAGAATACATCAACAATTGATGATGAATGGCAACAAATGGAAGGAGCGATAAACAGAGCTGCCAGTGTTAATATTGGTGTAAAATCTAGAGAGAGAAATGCTGAATGGTTTGATCAGGAATGTAGAGACGCGATTGAAGAAAAAAACACTGCTCGATCAAAAATGATGCAAAGAAATACAAGGTTAAATAAGGAAAACTATACTCAGAAAAGAAAAATTGCTAATAAAATATGCCGTAAAAAGAAAAAAAGGTATATGAAAAATAACATAATAAAAATTCAACAAGAGCACAATAAACATGATATAAGAAAATTCTATTGTAATATAAAGAAAGAAATTAATGGATATCAGCCTAGATTAAATATTTGTAGAGATAAGCAAGGAAATATGCTCACGAGCGAAGACAACTTTACAAATAGATGGGTACAATACTTCGATGAGCTACTGAATGTGCAAGAATTAGAAAGTCCAGCAGGAATTTATGATGTATATACTGCAGAGCCCTTGATACCCTCAATATCATTTGATGAAATAAGAACTGCAATACATAAGCTAAAAGATAATAAAGCCCCTGGAGAAGATGGTATAACAGCTGAACTGTTAAAAAAGGGAGGTGAATTTCTGCATCGTCAAATACTTAAACTAATATGCAAAATCTGGGATGAAGAACATATGCCAAACAAATGGAGAACAGGGCTGTTATGTCCCATTCATAAAAAAGGCGACAAAACTGAATGTACAAATTATAGGGGAATATCATTATTAAATACTGCATATAAAGTATTATCAAATATAATTTTCGAAAGATTAAAACCATATGCAGAGGAAATTATAGGAGAGTACCAGTGTGGATTCCGGAGCGAAAGATCAACAATTGATCAAGTATTTATATTGAAACAAACAATGGAAAAATGTTATGAGTACAATAAAGACATACACTTCTTGTTTGTTGATTTTAAACAAGCGTTTGATAGTGTAATTAGGGATCAAGTTCTTGCTTCCTTGTTAAGACAGGGAGTACCCAAAAAACTTGCCAACGTAGCTATGATGACAATGAGCGAATCTAAAGCTAAAATAATGATACAATCAAAAATATCGACAGAATTTTATATTAAGTCGGGTGTAAGACAAGGCGACGCTCTCTCTGCCATGCTGTTTAACATGGTATTGAATTATGCAGTTGAGAAACTCGATAAGGGAGGAAACATATTTATAAAGTCTCATCAAATAATTGCTTATGCTGACGATATAGCAATCGTATCAAGAAGTTATAGAGATATGACTGAGGCGTTTATTGTGCTCGAAAGTGAAGCAAACAAAGTTGGTTTAGCTATCAATGAAAATAAAACAAAATATATGAAAATGTCGCGAAATGAAAGTAGAAGATACCCACAAAATATTACCATTGGGGAATACAATTTCGAAGGTATTAAGAGTTTCTCATATCTCGGAGTAATAGGTAGAAATGACAACAGTATGCATCATAACGTACAAGATAGAATTAATGCAGGAAACAAATGCTTCTACGTACATAAAAGCTAATACAATCTAAATTAATAACCAGACAATCAAAATTAATAATTTATAAAACTATTATACGACCAGTGATAACATATGGCTGTGAAGTATGGAGTCTGACGAGGCATGATGAAAATAGCTTAAGAGTATTTGAAAGGAAAATACTGCGTAGAATTTTTGGCGCAAAAAGACTCGAAAGTGGAGAATATGAAAGAAGAACTAATTCTGAACTCTCCAAGTTAATAGAAGGAAAAGACATAGTAAAATATGCAAAAGCGCAGCGCCTAAGATGGGCAGGCCATGTTGCTCGAATGAAGGAAAACCGCGCTCAATATAAAATTATGTATGAAATCCCTGAAGGAACAAGAGCAAGGGGACGACCAAGAAATAGATGGGCTGATGATATTGATAACGATGCTAGAATTCTTAATGTCCGAAATTGGAGATCATGAGCACAAAATAGAGAACAATGGCGAGCAGTTGTAAAACAGGCCAAAGCTCACCCCGAGCTGTAGAGCCATATGATGATGATGATGTTAGCTGGAAACATAAAGAGGAAGCAGCTGAACCATTGCCAACTGTCAATGTATGTATAGCAGCTTATACAACAGCGCAAGCACGCCTTAAACTTTATGGTTATTTGGAAAAACTTGGTAAAAGCGTTCTTTATTATGACACCGACTCTGTTTTGTATGTAAGCCGGGAAGGAGAATAAGATCCTCCAACAGGAGAATTTATTGGAGACATGACAGATGAACTAGAATGCTATGGTTTGGGAAGTTATATAACTGAATTTGTGAGTGGGGGTCCTAAGAACTACGCTTACAAAATATATAGTACGAAATATAATACTGAAGAAAATGTATGTAAGGTTAAAGGAATTTGTTTAAATCATACAACCTTACAAAAAATTAATTTTGATACTATCAAAGAAGCAGTAATAAATTCAAATAACTGCAATGAAATTCATGTCATTTCAAAAAAATTAGAAGAAACAAAGAACATGAAGTTTTAACTGTTCAAGAAACAAAAAAATATCAACCAAAATCAGAAAATCTAAAATTCAATGAAGATGGCAGTTCAGTTCCCTATGGGTATTAAGAGACAAAGGATACAATAAATATGTGTTTGTATTTGTTTGTACATATATATTTATTTAAAACAATAAAGAATATAAAATACTCAATAGTTAAATAATATCTTTTTTATTTATCCATGTATTATGATTGTTATCAAATCCAAGCTATTTTACATATACTTTATTTCCTTGTTTTTAGCACATTTTCAAAAAATTTTGTAAAAATGTGCCTATATAGCTTCACTCTGTCCGTCCGTCCCTTTTTACCTACGATTGACTAAAAAATATCAGAAATGGGTAGGTATTGCAATAAAAATAATTTAATGTTAAAACTTTTTTTTTGTAGCCCCCCCCGTTACGGAGCTACAGCCCCTCAAAATTGAAAAAAGCCCCATATTTAAACAGTTATAATTAGAGTTCTATAAGGTATATCTCCAACCTGAAAACGGTAACAGACAGCTGTTTTTATAAGCTTTACAAGTTTTTAAAAGCCAATTGTATAGGGTTACCATACGGTACTAAAATTTACCGTTATTCAAAACTTAGTTTTACAAAATTTTTGGTCTCTTATAACTTCGGAACGGCTAAATCTAGAAACTTGAAATTTTGAGAGAAGTTAGATCCTTAGAAATAAGTAAGAGTCAGTGAACAAAATTTTTTTGTCACGCCCCTTCTTTAGGAGCTGTAAGGGGTGGAAAATTGAAATTTTGCTAAAAATTTAGCTTTTAAACACCTATAACTTGAATACCTGTCAAAATTTTTTTTTATTTGTATACAAAATTGAAAGCTCCAAAACGAAAGTTTCAATAAGTGTCAAAGGTTTTTCTTAATTTTGATTTTGTCCGTCCGTATGTTTACAAAAACTTTTACACCGTTTGAAATCGAGTAAAGAAATTTTAACCACGGGTAGATATTACAAAAAAATTAATTTCGTAGAAGAATTTTTTTCTGTAGCCCCACCCGTTACGGAGCTACAGCCCTTCAAATTTGGAAAAAGCCCTATTTTTAAATTATTATAACAAGAGTTTTGATAAGTGTATTTTCAATATGAAAACGGCAAAAGATAGCTGGTTTTATAAGCTTCACAAAAATATAAGGCTAAAATGTATAAGGTTACCATACGGTACTAAAATTTACCATTAAGCTAAACTCAACTTTTGTAAAATTTTTGGCCCCATATATCTTCTAAACGGTTCAACCTAGGCTCTTGATATTTTGGTAGAAGTTAGGTCCTCCAAAATTAATAGGAGTCGGTTAGCAAAATTTTTTTGTCACGCCCCCTGTTTAGGAGCTATAAGGGTTCGAAAATTGAAATTTTGCTATTTTCAACCACCTGTAACTTTAACACCTGTTCAAATTTTTTTTTACAAATATGCAAAATTTACAGCTGCAGCATTATATTTCAACATATGTTAAAGGTTTTTCTTAAATTTGAAAGGGTCTCTTTAAATTGAAGAAATTGTTTCTTAGTCTTAACCATTTTTGATTAGATAATAATATTCTAGGTAAAATTCCAAATTTTGTTGGAGTTCCAAATTGATTTCCTAGAACCGGAAAAAAATGGAAGGGTGAACACAGGAGGGGGGTGAGCAGATCCATCATAAGTTTGCTAAGCAAAAATTTGGGAACCTTCCCCATTGAAGGGCTACTAGGTATTCAAAATTAAAACTTTTATGTTCTTATAAAACAGTAACTTATTTACCAGTGTAAGTTTTTCCAAAATTAAACGTTAACATTGAAGCTCCAACATTATATTTTGCACTTATTAACAGGTTTTCTTGAATGCATTGGAGTTGTATTCTAAGTATTTCACTATTAGTCATATAATTAATTATTAATGAAATAACAAAATTATAATATTATCATAATATAATATTTTTATAAAAATAAATGATAAAATACTCAGTAAGAAATCGTATATAATTTTGAAAATGTGCTTTTTAAAAACCCTTGGTTTTTTCCCTCACTTGTTTAATAATCATCTCAACAAGGTAGGTATCTGGGTATTTTACAGGTGTAAGCTCAGCTTGATAAAATTCTCCAGAAATTGGAGTGTCAGTGTAGTCTGATAATTGATATGTAACAGGATAAGTATTATTGATCTTTTCAATTTTAAATATTTCGGATGACCAATTTGGCTGATAACCTTTTTCGAAATGACCTCTATATTTACTTATTCTTACAAAATTTCCAACCTTATATTTATTTTTTTGGATAATTTTAGGTTCAGTATACACATTCCTTAGTATATTTTTTTCGTTATTCTTTGTGATTTTTTCAGGAGGAAGTTTTGTTATACTATGTTTTGTAGAATTATATTCTTTTAATAGTGTTTGTATAATAGGTAACCAATTATAATTCCCGTTTAAACTAAATTTTTTCCACATCGAATTTTTTAATGTGCGGTTGAATCGTTCAACAATTGATGCTTTTAATTCACTAAATGTATGATAATGATTGATTGATTTTTCTTTCATATAATTTTGAAATTGTGAATTAAAAAATTCCTTACCCTGATCAGAGTGAATGTTTTTTGGTATAACTTTAGCTCTACTAATAATCGATTTTAAGGCATTTAAAACATTTTCAGCATTTTTTGTTTTCACAGGTTCAGCATAGGCATATTTGGAAAAAGTGTCAATGACTGTCAACATATATTTATAACCTTCATTAAACTTTGCATATGGTAACATTTCTACTAAATCAATTTGCCATGTGTCATTTAAACCCCTTTGTTTGAATTTTCTTCTAAGAAATTTACGTCTTGGCTGTCTATGAATTTCAGCCACTATTTGAGCTCTTGACATTTTGTTTTAAAAATGTTAAAGGTAATGATATAATAATTATTATACATAAAATGATACACCAAAGCATGGTTTAAACTAATCATCTGATTGAGTTTAATTTGCTTTTATACTTTTCTACATGAGTATATAACTGGGCTTTTATTTTCAATTTTATTTCATTTCCATTTTGATTATTAGTAGCAACTCAATAAAATGCAGCCTGATTCAACAACATATCCGTTTCATGAAACTGACTATGTAAATACAGAATGCCAGATACAAGAGAATGAAATTACGTCCACTATAGACGATGAAGAATTAACAGAAACGGAGGAATTTATACCTCCCTTTCACATAGTTGAATCGGAAGATGAAGAAGGAGAAATGGAAGAAGAAATTCCTGAAGATGAGGAAGGAGTTCCATTTAATGAAATTTGAGATATAAATAATCAGCAGGGAGATCCTGACTACTTTGCAGATATTTTTAGAAATAATTTTTAGTCTGTTTAAATAACTATATAAATAAAAATAAAAATTAGTTATATTATTCATTGTGATTTATTTATTTATTTATGGAGATTGTTACAAATTTTTTGTTTTAACATTACAGGGATTTCAAAAAATAGTCTTGAATAATTACATTGTACATTAAAACGCTGCATTGGTATATAAATTTATTTCTGTAACCCTTAACTTAACCTTACTTAACCCTTAACTTACTTTTTTTTAACCCTTACTTTTTGTTCATCACATAATTTCAGATATTCTGCAACATATTCTTTTACATTTAACTCAGCAGACTTATACTGTGTCATCACTGCTTGAGTAAAATCGTTTAAATTGTAAAACAGTTCTGCTTCTTCTCTGTTAATACTTATGCTTTGCCCCTTCACAGATCTTAACCCATGATGTAAGCTCTCTTTTATGTCTTTTATCATCTGCATATCGAGTTTTGCGTTAAATTGATAATAAAATTTAGTCCATTCGTGATATTTTAAAACAATCTCCCTTTTACCAATACGATGAAATATGCATGAAGCTTCAAATTATCAAATTACCATTGGCAAAATTTATAAATAAATGCCTTGAAGAAGGAGTATTTCCAGATTCATTAAAAAAACCGTACATAGTGCTAATTCATAAAAGTGGATCTAAAGATGAATGTAGTAATTATAGATAAATTTCCATCCTGAACTCAATATCCAAAGCAAATGAAAAATTAATTAAAATAAGGATAAGAAATTTTATTTCAAAAACAATTAGTTTTGATCGAAATCAAAATGGTTTCCTAGAGAACAGCGGTACAGAATCCGCAATAACACCAACGTTAGAATATATTTATGATGCACTTGGTGAAGGATATTTCAACTGTGTAGTATTTATTGATCTTACAAAAGCTTTTGATGTAGTAAATCATCAAACGATCGTAGACTAATAATTTTCTAGATATACTGGGTATAAGATGTACTAGTAATCTTTTATTATTCAGTTACTTAACAAATTAAACTCAGTGTGCTAAAATGAATGTAGTGCTTGGCGATGAACTTATTATAAAACCTGGTGTGCTAGGACCGTTGTTGTACCTTTTATGTATAATGAATATACCAAAAATAATTTTATTTCAAATTATAACGTTTATGCAGATGATGCAGATGAACTGGGAAATAAACTAAATAAGAACCTAAATGCGATGTGCAGTTGGCTAGATTACAATGAACTCTGCATTAACGCTAGAAAAACCAACTATTTGTTATTTAAAACACGAAGAAAAAATAAGAAAAATATTATTCTTAAAATAAGAGATACAACTATTGAAAGAGTAGATAATGTTAAATATCCGAGAATAATAATTGATGATAATTTGAAATGGGACGATCATATCAAAAACGTGAAGAAAAAAGTTATGCCTATTATATGAGCTATAAAAAGATGTGGCGGTATTTCCCAGCATGCAGCCAAGCTTATCTTTTATAGTCATATACTATCAAATATAATATATGTAGTTGAAGCCATTGCTCAAATTTCCATATTAATCCAATTGGTATTTTAATTTATAAAGCTCTAAAATTCATTTAAAATATAATTAAAGAACCAGTACTAAGTATCAATATAAAAAAACAAATGAGTTAGACATCAACCAATTAATCTGTTTTGAAAAAGGCAAATACATTTATAAAACGAGGAAGAGTGTAGTAGAGTATACTGTGTCAACTCTGGGATATCCGTATGACCGTTATATAAACACTAGCTAATACCCGGTGCGCGTTGCTGCGCCTTTCAATGGAGGTTTAATTGAAGTTGATGTTACAGCAAAAAGTTAACACAAAAATTACACACGGTTTACATATGTAAATTTTAAAATGTATGAAAGTAATCTTTTTAAAACGATTTTTCTAGGATTATTCTAGTAATTTTTGAAACTTTCTGTAATACAAAGCAGTACAAACTACTTTCCAAATTGACGTAATTTACTTCCAAAAAAATTTTTTTGAAAAATCGTAAGACCAACTGTTAACAGACTTAACTCCATTTTCAAGTTGCTTCACACATATAAAATTTGAGGTAAACTGGTCAAATCGTTTCAAATTTAGAGTTAAGTAACGCAAAAATCTATTAAAAGCCACTGTGCCCCACTGGGTTAACGGAACTACACTTTCTCTTTGGGCAAAGCAGTATTGCGCAAAATTGGACGTAATTTGCTTCACGATCACTCAACAAATTTTTTTGAGGTTTTCTTTTTAGCCAAAGCAGAACTTCATAAAATCGGACAAAATTTGAACCCAAAATTTTTTTTGACCACCCGTCGGCCCGACATGGGTTAATAAATTCCAAAACTGTTAATAGTGTCAACTCAATTCTCAAGGAGCATCACGTATACAAAATTGGAAGTCAATTTGTCAAACCGTTTCGAATTTAGAGTAAAGTATTGAAAAAACCTATAAAAAGCTTTTGGGCCGCAATGGGTTAATGGATCTCAACAAAATTTTTTTTGGGGCTTTCTTTAAAGCCAAAGCAGAATTTCGTAAAATCGGACAAAATAAGATGTTGTATAGCAGCTACTCGAACCCTTTGCAGTAGACCAACCAAATTTTGCAGAAACTTTGGCCATACAACTAAACTATCTTTGGCAAAATTTCAGACACCCAGCTACAATAGGTATAGAGTAATGCTCATATAAAATAAGGAATTGTATGGCAGCTACTCGAACTCACTGCAACAGACCAACCAAATTTTGCAGAAACTTTGGCCATACAACTAAACTATCTTTGGCAAAATTTCAGACACCCAGCTACAATAGGTATAGAGTAATGCTCATATAAAATAAGAAGTTGTATAGCAGCTTCTCGAACCCTTTGCAGTAGACCAACCAAATTTTGCAGTAACTTTGGCCATTACACTAAAGTATTTTTGGCAAAATTTCAGACACCCAGCTTTAACAGGTATAGAGTAATGCTCATATAAGAGAAGGAGTTGTATGGCAGCTACTCGAACTCACTGCAACAGACCAACCAAATTTTGCAGTAACTTTGGCCATTACACTAAAGTATTTTTGGCAAAATTTCAGACACCCAGCTTTAACAGGTATAGAGTAATGCTCATATAAAATAAGGAGTTGTATGGCACCTACTCGAACTCACTGCAACAGACCAACCAAATTTTGCAGAAACTTTGGCCATACAACTAAACTATCTTTGGCAAAATTTCAGACACCCAGCTACAATAGGTATAGAGTAATGCTCTTATAAAATAAGAAGTTGTATAGCAGCTACTCGAACCCTTTGCAGTAGACCAACTAAATTTTGCAGTAACTTTGGCCATTACACTTAACTATTTTTGGAAAAATTTCAGACACCCAGCTTTAACAGGTATAGAGTAATGCTCATATAAAATAAGGAGTTGTATGGCAGCTACTCGAACTCACTGCAACAGACCAACCAAAATTTGCAGAAACTTTGGCCATACAACTAAACTATTTTTGGCAAAATTTCAGACACCCAGCTTTAACAGTTATAGAGTAATGCTCATATAAAATAAAAAGTTGTATGTCAGCTACTCGAACTCACTGCAACAGACCAACCAAATTTTACAGAAACTTTGGCCATACAACTACACTACTTTTGCCAAAATTTCAGACACGTAGCTGTAATAACTACAGAGAAATACTCATATAAAAAAAGAAGTTGTATGGCAGCCACCCGAACCCATGGACCAAAATGGCTAGATTTAAATAGCGATGACGGCTATTGCAAAAAAAACGAATTTGCGAAAATTTCAAGATCCTAGCTTCTTTAGTTTTTGAGTTATCGTGCGAACGGACGGACGGACGGACATACATAGCTAAATCGTTTTTTTTTTCGATTCTGATCCGATCCATACACTTGAGTCTATATCTACCCCCCCTCCTTCTCTGCGTCACAAACGTAATGACAAATTTATTATACCCTTGGACTTTATAGTCATACGGGTATAATTAGAAATAATAATCTTAAATCAAATTTAAATTTAATAATTAGAGGAAATGTTATATAAATATAATACAAATTTAAATTTAATAAATAGAGGAAATGTTATATAAATATAATACTAGAATTATAAAAAACGAGGAAGAGTGTAGTAGAGTAGACTGTGTCAACTCTGGGATACCCGTATGACCGTTATGACCAGACTTAACTCCATTTTCAAGTTGCTTCACACATATAAAATTTGAGGTAAACTGGTCAAATCGTTTCAAATTTAGAGTTAAGTAACGCAAAAATCTATTAAAAGCCACTGTGCCCCACTGGGTTAACGGAACCACACTTTCTCTTTGGGCAAAGCAGTATTGCGCAAAATTGGACGTAATTTGCTTCACGATCACTCAACAAATTTTTTTGAGGTTTTCTTTTTAGCCAAAGCAGTTCTTCGCAATTTTTGACAATATTAGCTTCCAAAATTATTTTGACCAACCGTCCGGCCGACATGGGTTAACAAATTCCAAATCTGTTAATAGTGTCAACTCAATTCTCACAGGGGAGCACGTATACAAAATTTGAAGAAAATCGGTCAAACCGTTTTAAATTTAGAGTTAGGTATATTGAAAAACCTATAAAAAGCTGTTGGGCCCCAATGGGTTAATGCAAGTCAATAAAATTTTTTTGTGGGTTTTCTTTTTAGCCAAAGCAGAACTTCATAAAATCGGACAAAATTTGAACCCAAAATTTTTTTTGACCACCCGTCGGCCCGACATGGGTTAATAAATTCCAAAACTGTTAATAGTGTCAACTCAATTCTCAAGGAGCATCACGTATACAAAATTGGAAGTCAATTTGTCAAACCGTTTCGAATTTAGAGTAAAGTATTGAAAAAACCTATAAAAAGCTTTTGGGCCGCAATGGGTTAATGGATCTCAACAAAATTTTTTTTGGGGCTTTCTTTAAAGCCAAAGCAGAATTTCGTAAAATCGGACAAAATTTGGACCCAAAATTTTTTTTGACTACCCGTCGGCCGGACATGGATTAACAAATTCCAAAACTGTTAATAATGTCAACTCAATTCTCAAGGAGCATCACGTATACAAAATTGGAAGTCAATTGGTCAAACCGTTTCGAATTTAGAGTAAAGTATTGAAAAAACCTATAAAAAGCTTTTGGGCCGCAATGGGTTAATGGATCTCAACAAAATTTTTTTTGGGGCTTTCTTTAAAGCCAAAGCAGAATTTCGTAAAATCGGACAAAATAAGATGTTGTATAGCAGCTACTCGAACCCTTTGCAGTAGACCAACCAAATTTTGCAGAAACTTTGGCCATACAACTAAACTATCTTTGGCAAAATTTCAGACACACAGCTACAATAGGTATAGAGTAATGCTCATATAAAATAAGGAATTGTATGGCAGCTACTCGAACTCACTGCAACAGACCAACCAAATTTTGCAGAAACTTTGGCCATACAACTAAACTATCTTTGGCAAAATTTCAGACACCCAGCTACAATAGGTATAGAGTAATGCTCATATAAAATAAGAAGTTGTATAGCAGCTTCTCGAACCCTTTGCAGTAGACCAACCAAATTTTGCAGTAACTTTGGCCATTACACTAAAGTATTTTTGGCAAAATTTCAGACACCCAGCTTTAACAGGTATAGAGTAATGCTCATATAAGAGAAGGAGTTGTATGGCAACTACTCGAACTCACTGCAACAGACCAACCAAATTTTGCAGTAACTTTGGCCATTACACTAAAGTATTTTTGGCAAAATTTCAGACACCCAGCTTTAACAGGTATAGAGTAATGCTCATATAAAATAAGGAGTTGTATGGCAGCTACTCGAACTCACTGCAACAGACCAACCAAATTTTGCAGAAACTTTGGCCATACAACTAAACTATCTTTGGCAAAATTTCAGACACCCAGCTACAATAGGTATAGAGTAATGCTCTTATAAAATAAGAAGTTGTATAGCAGCTACTCGAACCCTTTGCAGTAGACCAACTAAATTTTGCAGTAACTTTGGCCATTACACTAAACTATTTTTGGAAAAATTTCAGACACCCAGCTTTAACAGGTATAGAGTAATGCTCATATAAAATAAGGAGTTGTATGGCAGCTACTCGAACTCACTGCAACAGACCAACCAAAATTTGCAGAAACTTTGGCCATACAACTAAACTATTTTTGGCAAAATTTCAGACACCCAGCTTTAACAGTTATAGAGTAATGCTCATATAAAATAAAAAGTTGTATGTCAGCTACTCGAACTCACTGCAACAGACCAACCAAATTTTACAGAAACTTTGGCCATACAACTACACTACTTTTGCCAAAATTTCAGACACGTAGCTGTAATAACTACAGAGAAATACTCATATAAAAAAAGAAGTTGTATGGCAGCCACCCGAACCCATGGACCAAAATGGCTAGATTTAAATAGCGATGACGGCTATTGCAAAAAAAACGAATTTGCGAAAATTTCAAGATCCTAGCTTCTTTAGTTTTTGAGTTATCGTGCGAACGGACGGACGGACGGACATACATAGCTAAATCGTTTTTTTTTTCGATTCTGATCCGATCCATACACTTGAGTCTATATCTACCCCCCCTCCTTCTCTGCGTCACAAACGTAATGACAAATTTATTATACCCTTGGACTTTATAGTCATACGGGTATAATTAGAAATAATAATCTTAAATCAAATTTAAATTTAATAATTAGAGGAAATGTTATATAAATATAATACAAATTTAAATTTAATAAATAGAGGAAATGTTATATAAATATAATACTAGAATTATAAAAAACGAGGAAGAGTGTAGTAGAGTAGACTGTGTCAACTCTGGGATACCCGTATGACCGTTATATAAACATTATATCATTATTATTATAAACATTAATTACTTTTGACAAAATTTCAAACATACCAGCTTTATTAGGTGTAGTGTAATGCTCATATAAAAGGAGGAGTTGTACGGCACCTACTCGAACCCTATGCAGTAGACCAACCAAATTTTGCAATAACTTTGGCCATTACACTAAACTATTTTTGGCAAAATTTCTGACACCCAACTTCAATAGGTATAGAGTAATGCTCATATAAAATAAGAAGTTGTATGGCAGCTACTCGAACTCACTGCAACAGACCAACCAAACTTAGTAAAAACTTTGGCCATAAAACTAAACTACTTTTGGCAAAATTTCAGACACGTAGCTGTAATAGGTACAGAGAAATACTCATATAAAAAAAGGAGTTGTATGGCAGCTACCATGGACCAAAATGGCTGGATTTAAATAGTAATGACGGCTATTGCAAAAAGATCCTAACTCCTTTAGTTTTTGAGTTATCGTGCGGACGAATGGACGGACATACATAGCTAAATCGATTTTTTTCGATTCTGATCCGATCCATACACTTGAGTCTATATCTACCCCCCCTCCTTCTCTGCGTCACAAACGTAATGGCAAATTTATTATACCCTTTGACTATATAGTCATACGGGTATAAAAATATATTGAATTTCCTAAAGCTAGAACCACAACGAAATAAAAAAGTTTAAAAGGTAGCATTAAGTATTAGAACAAGTCATACTTTGGAAATATTTAATAAAAAACTTAACAAATATATAAAAAGCTTTAAACCCTATTCAGACTACGTGAAAATAACGTGTTATCTATATTAACGCGTTATTTAGTTGTTAAAATTCCCAAGTAACTAGAAATTTGTATGAAAAAAAATTGTCGAAAGTATTGTGAAAATAACACGTTACTCAGTTAAACATGTTTTTTTACAAGGTTGTATGCTTAAATTTTTTTACATAACCGATTTTTATTTCGCTTCATCGAAGTTTTTTTGTATCTTCGTACCCTTGGATGACAACTGTCTTGAAATTTGAAATTTTTTTTTTTTTATTTATTTTCCCATATACGAATATTTTTATTTTTTAAATTATTCGAAGCCATTGAAAAAAATTTTGAATAGTAACTTAAAATTAAAAACTTTAGCATTTGCTTTCTTTGCAGGAGTTTCTTTCTCTCAAGTTTTATATTATTAATTGAACTTGTAATGTTTCCAATTTCATTATTTAAAACATTTCTTTTATTTAGAACATGCAATATTAACATATTTTTTTAGAAACCATTTATATATTTAACTATGAACTTCTGTTGATAAAAAACATAAAGAAAAATTTTAAATCAAACTGTCAAATTTAACAACTAACTAAACAAATTGTTATTAACATGAAATATGACGGCTTAACATGTTACTTTCGCGTAGTATGAATAGGGTATTAGAAATTAAAAACTGGAAAAAAGTGAAATTAGAGAATTCAAAATAATTATTTAAAACTAATATTAATTGTAATTGTATAATTTATTAGATTGTAGTTTTAATTAAATAATTTTAAATAATGTTATTAATAATTATTTTATTTTTTTTTTGTATCAGTAACTGCGACTGCTTAACTTCCAATGTACGTTTTATTATTAAAAAAAACGTTTATAAATTTATTTTCTTACGTACAAAAGAATAGAATTTTCAAAATATTCAAGGTCTTTTTTAAGAAGAACTAAAATTCATTGCTTCTAATTCTACATTCATATTTAAAAAAAACCTCTTTGTTATTAGTTCTACTTTCATAAATTTAAAGATTACCTTTTTATTCTTTTTATTTATGCAAAAGAAAAATTACATATGTAAATCATATGTTACATTATACTTTAACCTACTTATACCACATTACTTAGTAGTGGATACACGTACGAGTCAACTCCCATCTGTGTTGACCCAAGATTTTAGCACCTTTATACAATGATTTAGAATTTTATCTTAATTAATTTTGTAATTGGATAAGTATACTGAGACGTGATCCCGCAGTTTGTATAAAACACTCAAATTCATTTCATATTTTTGAAACTTAAAAGACTTTCATATCATATTTCTGAAACATAAGACATTCTTGTACAAAATATGAAGTTTCTGTTTTTATTAATTTCAACACGTATTTGTTAGGTGAAGTGTAAAAATGAGACAAAAAATGCTGTAAATTAAAGCTGAAGATTCAGAGATTAGAAAACAGTAAATAGTTGGAAACTTCTTCGCGTTAAATGTAAATCTGCTATTTTCAAAAACAATTTTGTTACATTCATAATACTTTACATTTTATAGCTTTAGAAACTCAAATTTCAATAAAGTTCTTTTAGCTTCCAAACCTGATGCGACTCAGTTTAGTTCCATACAAAACACTAAGTTACACGTAACAAAGCTCCAGACATACCTAGAATGTTAATTATAGGACATTGTAAATACAAGCTAAAGATTAAACCAATGGTTTAAGGAATAATATAACTGTTTTCACATATAAAATATTTACTTACCCAACAACAGAAACATCAAATCTGATACAGCTAAGCTAAACAAGTAATAATTCGTGGCTGTGTGAAGATTTGGCTGTTTTACTATAACTACACAAACAATAACATTTCCAACAACTCCTGTTACAAAAATTCCAACAAAAAAAATTGTAACCTATGATAAAAAAAAATTAATATAAAAAAATCAAATTAATAAAGTTGGTAATGCTAAATTAAAATTAAAATCAGTAAGAATTTAAATTAAAAAAGAGCTAGAGCATATTTCACTTTATCAACTCTTAAACAGCTGTGCAAACCCATTATATTTTCTAAACCTTTGTCTGCGAAGATCAATGATATGAAAAATTTTATAGGAAAAAGTTGTATATAGTTTTGGAGATATCAAAACCTGAAGTTTTGGTCAGATATCAATTTTTTGTTTAGTCATTATTGCAATTTTAAGGTTTGTACTGTATCTTGTAATATAAAAAAGTAGTTGAAGATATACCTAGAGTTATGGTCGCACATCAACGAAAAATAAACTGAAACCTACAAATTTCTTTTAGAAAATGTAATATTTCACATTATTCAGTTTGAACCAAGAAATTTTAAAAATGTAAAATATATTTCAAGTTCATTATTAATTCTTAAAAAAAATTTCACAAATTTAATTAATAGTATTTCGTTCCAACTAATTAGGGATGTTGAAAGATCTAAATAAAAAAGAAAACTTAAAAGAAATTAAACAGAAAACTCCTAACAAATTGCAAATTATTATCGTCATTGATTTCGAAGATATGCTTGTTAAATTTTAAGAGAAGTGTGGGAAGTACTCAAACCAACACTTCAAATAATACCCAATTCTAGGAACATAATGGAACACAACAGAGCGCTCTTGTACCAAGTTTGATCTTTCTAATTTAATAAATTTCGTGCTTCTTAGGTCTTGAGAGGAGAGTGAAAAATAGTCAAACAACTAAAATTCATCCCAAATTCCGGGTAAATAACGAAAGCATGGAAAAACACGCTTGTATCAAATTACAAATCTCGATCTTCGAACCTGACGAAATCGACTCAGGAGGTGGTGCTAATCAAATATGTATATATATGGTTTTCCATATCTAGTTTAACTCCTTTCACTGGTTACAATAAAAAGTAATATAACTCTTTACATATTTTACAGGTGTAAAGGATAATAAAGTTATATCTTGTTCATCATCATTCATTTCCAACATTCATCATAACCGCTATAACTAAAATAAAGCATTTCTTCGACAGTTTTGTTTTTCAGTTTATTCTAAAATATACATGTATTAGTTTCATGGAACAATCGAATGTTAACCGGTTCCCAAAGGACAGATGTTTTAAACCGATAAGCCGTGTGCCTTTAATGCATATTCGAGTAAAATATGAATTAAAGGCAGCCACTAATGATTTTACAACTTGGTTTCAACATTTCTTCTGAATCTCTGATTAGCCTAAAATGTTAATTTCTTATTTATATAATTTGTAGAAAACGATGTGTGCAAAAAGAACAGATGATGTTAGCTTTGAGTTTCATGAAAAAAATTAATTTGAGATACAACAAATAATTAACTTGCCTATTTATAATATGGGTATTTCCACTAAAAGATACAGAAGTATCAGCAAATTTAATACAAGTTTTTTGAATAATTATTATATCATTTGAACTAATTTATATTTTATGTAGCTTAGATTGTGTTGGTAATAGAAAAAAGTGCTACTCCAAATTTACCATCAACGTAGTTTCAAGAACTCATATCAATCGAATTTAATTTTGCTAACCATGTAAGAAAACCAAAGCACAATGTTTCAGAGGATAGGGACTCAATCCAGCAGAAAATAATTGAAATATATTGTTTTAATGGCGTGACAAAATCTATGCGATACTTCTTTTAGTACATGTGAGTCATCCGATTTTAAAAATATGAAAACAAAAACTAAAATCATCTTCAAGTATGAACAACACTGCCAACAAAGCTGTTGGAGATAAAATTAAATAATACGTCGTAGATGGTAGATCGCCCCTTGCATTTCCGTTTTATTGATAAATTGGTGCAAAAATTTAATTGATAATAGCTAAACTGTAGTAATTCTGACAATACAAACAGAAATCGAGCCTTTTTAAATTCTCGGGAATTGAATGGCCATGGTCTGGGAACACCTGAAGAAATTTCTGAAAATATAATCTAGTCTTTTTCCACTGCTAAAGCTTTGTCTAACAGAAACTTTTACGTTGTTGTTTCAGATAACGTTATGATAAATATGCTTCCCTCTTTTGTCTCTATTTTTTAGATTTCCTCCTCTTGTCACTATTTGCTCTTAAAAATCGGCGATATTTAATTCTTTCAAAAAATAGTTTGCATTATCGATTTACTTTTTATAAACTCAATATTTAGCTAGTAAAGGAATTTGTAACACCAATTGTCATAAATGGCAAAACAATTTTTCCCCAGAACTATCGCTATATATCAGCTCCTACGGTACCGTATGGCAACCCTATAAATCTTAACCTTGCATTTTTGTAAAGCCTATAAAAGCAGATCTCTTCTACCGTTTTTAGATTAAAAAAAAATACATTTAACAGAACTCTTGTTATACTAATTTAAATATAGGGATTTTTTGAAATTTGCCGGGGCTGTAGCTTCGTCACCCTTCAAATTTAAGAAAAACCTTTGACACATGTTGAAATATAATTAAAGAGCTTTCAATTTTGTTCATCACTAAAAAAAATTTGAACAGGTATTCAAGTTTTAGGTATTTAAAAATAGCAAAATTTCAATTTCCTAAAGAGGGACTTGACAGAAAAATTTTGTTAACCGACCCCTACTAATTTCTGAGGATCTAACTTCTCCCAAAATTCCAAGACCTTAGGTTGAAGCGTTTAGAAGATATGTGGGGCCAAAAATTTTTCAAAAATGAGTTTTGCATAATGGTAAATTTTAGAACCGTATGGCAACCCTAAACAGTCGTTTTCAGATTAAAAATACACTTAACAGAACTCTGGTTATAACAATTTAAAAATAAAGCTTTTTCAACTTTGTGGGGCTGTACTTCCGTAACGTGTAGGGCTATTATTTTTTTTGCAATATCTTCCCTTGGTTAAAATTTCTTTACTCTGTTTCAAACGGTGTAAAAGTTTTGAAAACATACGGACGGACGGACAGAGTGAAGCTATATAGGCACATTTTTACAAAATTTTTTGAAAATGTGCTAAAAAAGGATGTTCCGAATAATCCATTCTGGGACCCGATCAGAGTAAATTATACATTAATTATATAAAAAAACCAAAAGAAGTTAAAGTTATAAAATATGCATAAATTAAAAGAAAGATATTAACATTAATATAACGAGCAATTGAAGTAGACCAAAAATAATTAATGAATAATTTATTAAGTGTCGATTTTCATTACATGTAAAATCAAGTAATGAAAAGAACGAACAGTTTTTAAAAAAACTCAGTTCCAAAACTACACATCGCTACACATCATGTTTTAGGTAAAAACTTTATATAAAAATAAGTTAATAATGTTATATTATTTCTATAGTATAGAGTTATATAAAACTTCAAACAAAATAAGTAAAGAAATAGTAAATCGGTACAAACGACTTAGAAATACCCTAGACTTAATTGATTCAAATTTAATTAAAATTCCATAAGTCATTTTACAACTTTAAATGCTTTTATTAGTTTAATCGTCAGGCATAGACAATTAAATTAATTTTATAATACTAAAACCATTTGTACTAATTTTATCTATTCAAAAATATTAAAAATTCTTACTAATTTATCTATTTAACAAGTAAAGAAACAGTCAGTCGGTGCAACCGACTTAGAAATACCCTACACCTATTTTGTTCAAATTTAATGGGAAGTTAATAAGTCATTTAAAAACCATAAAAGATTTTATTAGTTTGATCTTAAGACATGGTTAACCAAATTAACTTTATAGTACTAAAAAACATTTCTAATTACTTTATCTATTCAAAAATATTACAAATTCTTACTAATTTATCTATTTAAAAATATTAAAAAACAAAAAAACTTGAAATAAATGAAAATATAATAGATATTTATTTCGATTCAATTACAAAAGTTAAAAAATTTGAATTATTAAATTTTGTGATAAAAAGCTAATGAAAGCATAATATATTTAATAATTCAAATTTTTCAAATCGATTAAAAGCTTCTATAATCCGAACTCATTGACCAAACTCGACCAGAACCAATTCTCATGATACTTTCATTACTAGTAACCTACAGTTTAAATTTTATCAAAATAGTGGCATCATTTTTTGAGTTATGCTATTTTTAAGATATATGTTTGTTAGCCCTTGAACTTTTCAAAGGTTCCAGAACCCGAAACCATGGTACGATTTCGCCCATATGCAGTCCGCGCTGTACTTTAAATACCAGTTAACCCTTGTACACAAGTGGAACGTTATATATTAATTTGAAGTTACTATTTTTAGTAATTTCATTTATAAGCTTTTAAACCTTGGGAGGTCTAAGAGGGGTACTGAACCACCACTCCAATCGATCCCAAATTAGGGGGACACACAAGAAATAGTAAAGAACACCCTTGTGCCAAATTTGAAGCTTCTACATTTTTGCAAGGTGCTATCTTTATTAATTGTAAAGATATTCTTCAAGGCCTTCAGAAATGTGTGGCTGGTCCCAGACCCACTACTCCATTGGGGCCCAAATTTCAAGTACACTAAGGAAAAAGAAAGAGACACCCTGATACCAAGTTTGGAGGTTCTATCTTCATTGGTTTCGAAATTATGCTAGTTTGGCCTAAATTCGATCAAAAAGTTCTAAGTTCCAAACCCATTGTACATTACCCACCGTACGCAATCACCGCCGTAGTTTCATTACCAGTACCATACAAAACAAATTTTGTGAAGATAGCGTCATTAGTTGTTGAGTTATCGTGATTTTTTGTATATGTTCGTTAGCCCTTAGACCGATTAAAAGGTCCGGCATCCGAACCCATGGGCCGATTTCGCCCATTTGCAATCCCCGCCGTACTTTCCCCGCCATTATTTTTTGAGTTATCGTGCCTACGGACGGACGGATATGGCTATACCGACTCAGGAGGCCACGCTGATCACCAATATATATACTTTTCCATATCTAGCTCGTTTCCTTTAGGTGGTTACAAACACCATACCAAAATTAATATACCCCTTTACCTATTCTATAGGTGTAGGGTATAAAAATTACAGATATAAAAATTTTTTATAATATTGGTATTAGAATCTTATATATTTATGGAATTTTGAGCACATCTTTTATAAATAAGTTTTACAATCATAATTCTCCTATTATTTGTGATTCTAATTTTCATTAAAACTCTAAGTAATTCGGAAGAAAAATTAATTTGTACATATATATATAAATATATATATATATATATATAAAGGTTTATCTAATTTGACGTTCTTTAGTATAAACTAAAAGGAACTAAAAACATGAATGCTTTGATTAGCTTTTTGTCACAAAATTTAGTTGTTCTAATTTTTGAAAATTAAAAATAATATTAATTCCAAGTATATGTCCTCATTAGAAAAGCTTATTAATGTAAAACTAGTATCGCCCTGTGCTCGAGATTCGAGCTATTTTTGCTTTTAAATTTACATACACGAAAAATTATATTTTTTTTCCTATACGTAATAAAATATATTGCAACAATGTTGTCAACAATTCTTGCGCTTGAAATTTGCTAAAAAAAAATTTATAATTTTTTCAGTTATAAAAACGTTGTTGTATTTTTGAATTTTATTTCTATAGCTAAAGTCGCTTTAAAGAGAGTATAATGTGGTACAGTTATTACACAAAACAAAGCGATTTAAATTCTTAATATAAATATTGTTCTAATATACAATGTTCTGAGAATTTGATTTAATTTCTAAACATATACATATATTTACTGAAGTCAAGTAGCCAAAATTCGAGTTAATGGTGTCCGTCATATAGAAAACTAAACATTTTAGTACGATTTGAATTTTTTTGTATCCGTCCCGTATGTATTCTGCTTCCTAATTAAAAATTGATGAATACATGCTTCAGTTCCTTTAAAGGCAATTTTTAAATCTGAACCGTCAAAAAAAAAAATCGTGTTGGTAATAGAAAAAAATGCTACTCCAAATTTACCATCAACGTAGTTTCAAGAACTCATATCAATCGAATTTAATTTTGCTAACCATGTAAGAAAACCAAAGCACAATGTTTCAGAGGATAGGGACTCAATCCAGCAGAAAATAATTGAAATATATTGTTTTAATGGCGTGACAAAATCTATGCGATACTTCTTTTAGTACATGTGAGTCATCCGATTTTAAAAATATGAAAACAAAAACTAAAATCATCTTCAAGTATGAACAACACTGCCAACAAAGCTGTTGGAGATAAAATTAAATAATACGTCGTAGATGGTAGATCGCCCCTTGCATTTCCGTTTTATTGATAAATTGGTGCAAAAATTTAATTGATAATAGCTAAACTGTAGTAATTCTGACAATACAAACAGAAATCGAGCCTTTTTAAATTCTCGGGAATTGAATGGCCATGGTCTGGGAACACCTGAAGAAATTTCTGAAAATATAATCTAGTCTTTTTCCACTGCTAAAGCTTTGTCTAACAGAAACTTTTACGTTGTTGTTTCAGATAACGTTATGATAAATATGCTTCCCTCTTTTGTCTCTATTTTTTAGATTTCCTCCTCTTGTCACTATTTGCTCTTAAAAATCGGCGATATTTAATTCTTTCAAAAAATAGTTTGCATTATCGATTTACTTTTAATCAACTCAATATTTAGCTAGTAAAGGAATTTGTAACACCAATTGTCATAAATGGCAAAACAATTTTTCCCCAGAACTATCGCTATATATCAGCTCCTACGGTACCGTATGGCAACCCTATAAATCTTAACCTTGCATTTTTGTAAAGCCTATAAAAGCAGATCTCTTCTACCGTTTTTAGATTGAAAATACATTTAACAGAACTCTTGTTATACTAATTTAAATATAGGGATTTTTTGAAATTTGCCGGGGCTGTAGCTTCGTCACCCTTCAAATTTAAGAAAAACCTTTGACACATGTTGAAATATAATTAAAGAGCTTTCAATTTTGTTCATCACTAAAAAAAATTTGAACAGGTATTCAAGTTTTAGGTATTTAAAAATAGCAAAATTTCAATTTCCTAAAGAGGGACTTGACAGAAAAATTTTGTTAACCGACCCCTACTAATTTCTGAGGATTTAACTTCTCCCAAAATTCCAAGACCTTAGGTTGAAGCGTTTAGAAGATATGTGGGGCCAAAAATTTTTCAAAAATAAGTTTTGCATAATGGTAAATTTTAGAACCGTATGGCAACCCTAAACAGTCGTTTTCAGATTAAAAATACACTTAACAGAACTCTGGTTATAACAATTTAAAAATAAGGCTTTTTCAACTTTGTGGGGCTGTACTTCCGTAACGTGTAGGGCTATTATTTTTTTTGCAATATCTTCCCTTGGTTAAAATTTCTTTACTCTGTTTCAAACGGTGTAAAAGTTTTGAAAACATACGGACGGACGGACAGAGTGAAGCTATATAGGCACATTTTTACAAAATTTTTTGAAAATGTGCTAAAAAAGGATGTTCCGAATAATCCATTCTGGGACCCGATCAGAGTAAATTATACATTAATTATATAAAAAAACCAAAAGAAGTTAAAGTTATAAAATATGCATAAATTAAAAGAAAGATATTAACATTAATATAACGAGCAATTGAAGTAGACCAAAAATAATTAATGAATAATTTATTAAGTGTCGATTTTCATTACATGTAAAATCAAATAATGAAAAGAACGAACAGTTTTTAAAAAAACTCAGTTCCAAAACTACACATCGCTACACATCATGTTTTAGGTAAAAACTTTATATAAAAATAAGTTAATAATGTTATATTATTTCTATAGTATAGAGTTATATAAAACTTCAAACAAAATAAGTAAAGAAATAGTAAATCGGTACAAACGACTTAGAAATACCCTAGACTTAATTGATTCAAATTTAATTAAAATTCCATAAGTCATTTTACAACTTTAAATGCTTTTATTAGTTTAATCGTCAGGCATAGACAATTAAATTAATTTTATAATACTAAAACCATTTGTACTAATTTTATCTATTCAAAAATATTAAAAATTCTTACTAATTTATCTATTTAACAAGTAAAGAAACAGTCAGTCGGTGCAACCGCCTTAGAAATACCCTACACCTATTTTGTTCAAATTTAATGGGAAGTTAATAAGTCATTTAAAAACCATAAAAGATTTTATTAGTTTGATCTTAAGACATGGTTAACCAAATTAACTTTATAGTACTAAAAAACATTTCTAATTACTTTATCTATTCAAAAATATTACAAATTCTTACTAATTTATCTATTTAAAAATATTAAAAAACAAAAAAACTTGAAATAAATGAAAATATAATAGATATTTATTTCGATTCAATTACAAAAGTTAAAAAATTTGAATTATTAAATTTTGTGATAAAAAGCTAATGAAAGCATAATATATTTAATAATTCAAATTTTTCAAATCGATTAAAAGCTTCTATAATCCGAACTCATTGACCAAACTCGACCAGAACCAATTCTCATGATACTTTCATTACTAGTAACCTACAGTTTAAATTTTATCAAAATAGTGGCATCATTTTTTGAGTTATGCTATTTTTAAGATATATGTTTGTTAGCCCTTGAACTTTTCAAAGGTTCCAGAACCCGAAACCATGGTACGATTTCGCCCATATGCAGTCCGCGCTGTACTTTAAATACCAGTTAACCCTTGTACACAAGTGGAACGTTATATATTAATTTGAAGTTACTATTTTTAGTAATTTCATTTATAAGCTTTTAAACCTTGGGAGGTCTAAGAGGGGTACTGAACCACCACTCCAATCGATCCCAAATTAGGGGGACACACAAGAAATAGTAAAGAACACCCTTGTGCCAAATTTGAAGCTTCTACATTTTTGCAAGGTGCTATCTTTATTAATTGTAAAGATATTCTTCAAGGCCTTCAGAAATGTGTGGCTGGTCCCAGACCCACTACTCCAATGGGGCCCAAATTTCAAGTACACTAAGGAAAAAGAAAGAGACACCCTGATACCAAGTTTGGAGGTTCTATCTTCATTGGTTTCGAAATTATGCTAGTTTGGCCTAAATTCGATCAAAAAGTTCTAAGTTCCAAACCCATTGTACATTACCCACCGTACGCAATCACCGCCGTAGTTTCATTACCAGTACCATACAAAACAAATTTTGTGAAGATAGCGTCATTAGTTGTTGAGTTATCGTGATTTTTTGTATATGTTCGTTAGCCCTTAGACCGATTAAAAGGTCCGGCATCCGAACCCATGGGCCGATTTCGCCCATTTGCAATCCCCGCCGTACTTTCCCCGCCATTATTTTTTGAGTTATCGTGCCTACGGACGGACGGATATGGCTATACCGACTCAGGAGGTCACGCTGATCACCAATATATATACTTTTCCATATCTAGCTCGTTTCCTTTAGGTGGTTACAAACACCATACCAAAATTAATATACCCCTTTACCTATTCTATAGGTGTAGGGTATAAAAATTACAGATATAAAAATTTTTTATAATATTGGTATTAGAATCTTATATATTTATGGAATTTTGAGCACATCTTTTATAAATAAGTTTTACAATCATAATTCTCCTATTATTTGTGATTCTAATTTTCATTAAAACTCTAAGTAATTCGGAAGAAAAATTAATTTGTACATATATATATAAATATATATATATATATATAAAGGTTTATCTAATTTGACGGTCTTTAGTATAAACTAAAAGGAACTAAAAACATGAATGCTTTGATTAGCTTTTTGTCACAAAATTTAGTTGTTCTAATTTTTGAAAATTGAAAATAATATTAATTCCAAGTATATGTCCTCATTAGAAAAGCTTATTAATGTAAAACTAGTATCGCCCTGTGCTCGAGATTCGAGCTATTTTTGCTTTTAAATTTACATACACGAAAAATTATATTTTTTTTCCTATACGTAATAAAATATATTGCAACAATGTTGTTAACAATTCTTGCGCTTGAAATTTGCTAAAAAAAAATTTATAATTTTTTCAGTTATAAAAACGTTGTTGTATTTTTGAATTTTATTTCTATAGCTAAAGTCGCTTTAAAGAGAGTATAATGTGGTACAGTTATTACACAAAACAAAGCGATTTAAATTCTTAATATAAATATTGTTCTAATATACAATGTTCTGAGAATTTGATTTAATTTCTAAACATATACATATATTTACTGAAGTCAAGTAGCCAAAATTCGAGTTAATGGTGTCCGTCATATAGAAAACTAAACATTTTAGTACGATTTGAATTTTTTTGTATCCGTCCCGTATGTATTCTGCTTCCTAATTAAAAATTGATGAATACATGCTTCAGTTCCTTTAAAGGCAATTTTTAAATCTGAACCGTCAAAAAAAAAAATCGTTTTTTTTTTTAGCTCTGAGCGCTCAGAGCGTGTGATTCATTTTTTTTTTTATATAAAATTCATTATTTTTTTTATTCATTTTTTTTTTATATAAAATATAAGAAAAACCGAAGACAATATTTTTATACTATTTATCAATTTTTAAAATTTAAAAATCCGAGGTACAGTATATCGCGTTACGCGTATTTGGGTTGCTTTCATGTAAATTTATTTACATAATCACTTATTTCAAAATTTTTTGACAGAAATTTTTCGCCGTACGCGTTGAAAATATTATTTTAAAATATTTTATTTTTAAAATTTAATCGTAGCAACATAAGAAAAAACAATTACAATATTTTTATACGCTTTGTCAATTTTAAAATTTTAAAACTCCGATGTACAGTACGTCGCGTATGCTTTCATGTAAATTTATTTACAATAACAATTTATTTCAAAATTTTTTGACAGAAACTGAACGCCGTACATGCTGAATTTGGTTGATCCATAAGTAACAAATCATTTTTCTTAAGAAATATTATTTCTTTTTTATGTTTCTGCAAACATATTATAGGTATTTTTTAATAAACAAATTTTTTACAAAAATATTATTTTAAATTTTCTATTTCTATTTTTCGCTTTGTCAATTTTTAAATCTGAGGTACCAGAACGTCGCGTATTTCGGTTGCTCACATGTAAATTCACGTACCTAACTATATATTTAAAAATTTTTTAAAAATTTCCAGAAATTAGGCACCGTACGCGTTGATTTTGGTTAGGTCCTAATTAACAAATCATTTAAATTACAAATTATTTTTTTAAGAAAGATTATTTGTTATTTTTTTTAAATTTTTTGCAAATACATATATTTTTTAAATATCATTACTCTCAAACGTAATGGCAACTATATTTCAGAAGTCGGTTTTTTATTTAACAAAAAACTTAAGAAAAAGCAACAACATGATTTACAAAAAATTTTTTTTTTTATAACTGTATTATAATAAATTGCAAACAAAAACTACAGTACTTTTCGGTTAGAACGACCATGATGGAAGGGAAAATATTCGTCGTAATAAACGAATGTCGTTTTAAAAGAATGCTGAGACTTAGAAATACCCTAGACTTAATTGATTCAAATTTAATTAAAATTCCATAAGTCATTTTACAACTTTAAATGCTTTTATTAGTTTAATCGTCAGGCATAGACAATTAAATTAATTTTATAATACTAAAACCATTTGTACTAATTTTATCTATTCAAAAATATTAAAAATTCTTACTAATTTATCTATTTAACAAGTAAAGAAACAGTCAGTCGGTGCAACCGACTTAGAAATACCCTACACCTATTTTGTTCAAATTTAATGGGAAGTTAATAAGTCATTTAAAAACCATAAAAGATTTTATTAGTTTGATCTTAAGACATGGTTAACCAAATTAACTTTATAGTACTAAAAAACATTTCTAATTACTTTATCTATTCAAAAATATTACAAATTCTTACTAATTTATCTATTTAAAAATATTAAAAAACAAAAAAACTTGAAATAAATGAAAATATAATAGATATTTCTTTCGATTCAATTACAAAAGTTAAAAAATTTGAATTATTAAATTTTGTGATAAAAAGCTAATCAAAGCATAATATATTTAATAATTCAAATTTTTCAAATCGATTAAAAGCTTCTATAATCCGAACTCATTGACCAAACTCGACCAGAACCAATTCTCATGATACTTTCATTACTAGTAACCTACAGTTTAAATTTTATCAAAATAGTGGCATCATTTTTTGAGTTATGCTATTTTTAAGATATATGTTTGTTAGCCCTTGAACTTTTCAAAGGTTCCAGAACCCGAAACCATGGTACGATTTCGCCCATATGCAGTCCGCGCTGTACTTTAAATACCAGTTAACCCTTGTACACAAGTGGAACGTTATATATTAATTTGAAGTTACTATTTTTAGTAATTTCATTTATAAGCTTTTAAACCTTGGGAGGTCTAAGAGGGATACTGAACCACCACTCCAATCGATCCCAAATTAGGGGGACACACAAGAAATAGTAAAGAACACCCTTGTGCCAAATTTGAAGCTTCTACATTTTTGCAAGGTGCTATCTTTATTAATTGTAAAGATATTCTTCAAGGCCTTCAGAAATGTGTGGCTGGTCCCAGACCCACTACTCCAATGGGGCCCAAATTTCAAGTACACTAAGGAAAAAGAAAGAGACACCCTGATACCAAGTTTGGAGGTTCTATCTTCATTGGTTTCGAAATTATGCTAGTTTGGCCTAAATTCGATCAAAAAGTTCTAAGTTCCAAACCCATTGTACATTACCCACCGTACACAATCACCGCCGTAGTTTCATTACCAGTACCATACAAAACAAATTTTGTGAAGATAGCGTCATTAGTTGTTGAGTTATCGTGATTTTTTGTATATGTTCGTTAGCCCTTAGACCGATTAAAAGGTCCGGCATCCGAACCCATGGGCCGATTTCGCCCATTTGCAATCCCCGCCGTACTTTCCCCGCCATTATTTTTTGAGTTATCGTGCCTACGGACGGACGGATATGGCTATACCGACTCAGGAGGTCACGCTGATCACCAATATATATACTTTTCCATATCTAGCTCGTTTCCTTTAGGTGGTTACAAACACCATACCAAAATTAATATACCCCTTTACCTATTCTATAGGTGTAGGGTATAAAAATTACAGATATAAAAATTTTTTATAATATTGGTATTAGAATCTTATATATTTATGGAATTTTGAGCACATCTTTTATAAATAAGTTTTACAATCATAATTCTCCTATTATTTGTGATTCTAATTTTCATTAAAACTCTAAGTAATTCGGAAGAAAAATTAATTTGTACATATATATATAAATATATATATATATATATAAAGGTTTATCTAATTTGACGGTCTTTAGTATAAACTAAAAGGAACTAAAAACATGAATGCTTTGATTAGCTTTTTGTCACAAAATTTAGTTGTTCTAATTTTTGAAAATTGAAAATAATATTAATTCCAAGTATATGTCCTCATTAGAAAAGCTTATTAATGTAAAACTAGTATCGCCCTGTGCTCGAGATTCGAGCTATTTTTGCTTTTAAATTTACATACACGAAAAATTATATTTTTTTTCCTATACGTAATAAAATATATTGCAACAATGTTGTCAACAATTCTTGCGCTTGAAATTTGCTAAAAAAAAATTTATAATTTTTTCAGTTATAAAAACGTTGTTGTATTTTTGAATTTTATTTCTATAGCTAAAGTCGCTTTAAAGAGAGTATAATGTGGTACAGTTATTACACAAAACAAAGCGATTTAAATTCTTAATATAAATATTGTTCTAATATACAATGTTCTGAGAATTTGATTTAATTTCTAAACATTATTATTAATATATTTGTCTAGGATGAGGTGTAACAAACGCATTCAATTAAATGTGTTTTGTTGGATGTGTTCAATTATAAAAAAATTTATTTAATATATTTTGAGTAATAGTGGATAATAGTGGAACTTTTGTCTTACTTTGTAATAGACGTCCCACAGTGTTTAATTTTCTTTTACTGATTTGTGTGCCATCTATATGTGAAAAGAAATACTAAAACTACATTAGGAATTTCGATATTTTTCCTGTTTCTGGTTAGATAATTATGAATATTCTCCCTATTTTGAAGTTTTAGTTTTGACTTAATATTATTGTTCAGGATATTATACATGTATTTACATTTTGCAAAATAAATTAGTTGGTTAATATCCAGTGTATCAATTATTATTATTATTATTTTATTAATATATTTGTCTAGAATGAGGTGTAACAAACGCATTCAATTAAATGTGTTTTGTTGGATGTGTTCAATTATAAAAAAATAAAATATTAACGTTTTGTTGGATGTGTTTTATTTTAGAAAATAAAATATCATAAATTATCATAAGCAGGCCAAAAAATATTTTATTTATTTTTAATAAAAAAAAAAAAATTTTTTTTGAAATAAAATTTACTTATTAGTTTATGAAAAATTTCATTTCAGTTTTAAAAATCACAGAAGATTTTCTGGAAATTTTAAATATATAGTAAGACATTTTGTAAATAAAAACTAAGAAGACAATGCTTCACAGGAACATTTGTGTAGTAAGTCTTAATAATTTTCAGTAAAAATGTGAAATAAGGGCGAAAGCCCAATGTATGCTTTGATGCATTGCTTGGTTTGCTTAAGCAAATAAACCAAGAAATGTATTAAAGTAATTTCAAAGTTTCCCCTCATCTCGCTCTGAACTCTACCTCATGTATCTCTCATCCCTTCCTTCATAACTTTTTAATTATTTATCTATTTAAAAGTTAAAATGGAAAAAAATTATGTAACAACTGAAGGTTGGGAAAGTGGGTTCAGGTATACAATACCTCTGAGTTCAATGCACCACAAAAACCAGACAAAATAGATTTTAAACTTAGTTAGGGTTAGGTATATTAAAAAAATTTCAAATAAAATTTATAATTTGCATTTGATAATGCAAAACTCAATTCAAAAATCAACATTTATTTAATACAATTTCACGTACATATAAATAGATACATTATTTAGCATGTTAAATAGGTACATTATAGAACGGTCAGCCTTCAAACAAGTATTTTGATTTGAATCTAAACAAAGGAAACAATATAGAATGTATAACAACATTTTTTAAAAATGTATATACAAAACATTAATAGTTGGAGAAATAAATCATTATTGAAACAAAATAAATCTATTTCACATCTCTTATTAACACAAATTTATCGAACTTAATTTTAAAAAGTACGTAATTAAATAAAAAAAAAATATTAATTGAAATTAAAAAAACATTTCACCAAGAAGGGATTTGAACTAACAGCCCCAAAATTTTATCAAATTCAAAACATAAAAAAGGTAGACTAAATAAATTATTCATCTTCAAATTTTTAAGATACAACAACATATAAGTTTTTGTTTTTTTTGTACATAACTATAGAATTGAAGCATAGTCTGTATTACGTAGAATGCAACGGTTACCATTTTATTTAAGAAAATGGTATTGATATATAATATATGTATATGTAATATATGTAATTAAATTAGAAATAGTTCTTAATTAGAAAAAGTTCTTCTTTCAACTGACCTTCCGTCATTCTGTGACGGGCCAACAGCTAGTATACATATATTTACTGAAGTCAAGTAGCCAAAATTCGAGTTAATGGTGTCCGTCATATAGAAAACTAAACATTTTAGTACGATTTGAATTTTTTTGTATCCGTCCCGTATGTATTCTGTTTCCTAATTAAAAATTGATGAATACATGCTTCAGTTCCTTTAAAGGCAATTTTTAAATCTGAACCGTCAAAAAAAAAAATCGTTTTTTTTTTAGCTCTGAGCGCTCAGAGCGTGTGAGTCATTTTTTTTTTATATAAAATTCATTATTTTTTTTATTCATTTTTTTTTTTATATAAAATATAAGAAAAACCGAAGACAATATTTTTATACTATTTATCAATTTTTAAAATTTAAAAATCCGAGGTACAGTATATCGCGTTACGCGTATTTGGGTTGCTTTCATGTAAATTTATTTACATAATCACTTATTTCAAAATTTTTTGACAGAAATTTTTCGCCGTACGCGTTGAAAATATTATTTTAAAATATTTTATTTTTAAAATTTAATCGTAGCAACATAAGAAAAAACAATTACAATATTTTTATACGCTTTGTCAATTTTAAAATTTTAAAACTCCGAGGTACAGTACGTCGCGTATGCTTTCATGTAAATTTATTTACAATAACAATTTATTTCAAAATTTTTTGACAGAAACTGAACGCCGTACATGCTGAATTTGGTTGATCCATAAGTAACAAATCATTTTTCTTAAGAAATATTATTTCTTTTTTATGTTTCTGCAAACATATTATAGGTATTTTTTAATAAACAAATTTTTTACAAAAATATTATTTTAAATTTTCTATTTCTATTTTTCGCTTTGTCAATTTTTAAATCTGAGGTACCAGAACGTCGCGTATTTCGGTTGCTCACATGTAAATTCACGTACCTAACTATATATTTAAAAATTTTCTAAAAATTTCCAGAAATTAGGCACCGTACGCGTTGATTTTGGTTAGGTCCTAATTAACAAATCATTTAAATTACAAATTATTTTTTTAAGAAAGTTTATTTGTTATTTTTTTTAAATTTTTTTGCAAATACATATATTTTTTAAATATCATTACTCTCAAACGTAATGGCAACTATATTTCAGAAGTCGGTTTTTTATTTAACAAAAAACTTAAGAAAAAGCAACAACATGATTTACCAAAAATTTTTTTTTTTATAACTGTATTATAATAAATTGCAAACAAAAACTACAGTACTTTTCGGTTAGAACGACCATGATGAAAGGGAAAATATTCGTCGTAATAAACGGATGTCGTTTTAAAAGAATGCTGTGAATTTTGAAAAATTAGTTTAAGACTTGAACATTGTAGAATGTGCTGATTCTAGAATGGACACCTCGAACTCATTTGCTAGAATTTTATTTGATGTGTCAGCCTCAAGCCTAGATATAGTGCTTTTTCTTCTAATGAAAGTTTTTTTTGTATTTTTGATGCGTTATTATGATTTCTTTTTTATATTCAAAAATAAATAAAAAAATACTAAATTAATCACCAAGCAACATAATTAGATATAATAATTTTAAATGAAAGAAATATCAATGTAATAAAAAACTTTCATTTTTAGGTAAAATTTAATTTTTTAGCAAAAAGTGTAAAGTTTATTATAATTAAAATTGAACCGAGTTCGTTATAAATAAAAACTACTGTATAAACCAAATGTATTGTTTTCATTTCGAACAGAACTCATTTATTTCGTTCACTCTTTAAGATAAAGAAAAAAAAAAAAAAATTTTTTAAAAAATTTAAATCTCCTTGTTCATTGAACATTTGAACTTAACAAAAAAAAAAAAAGAAAGACATAAGTCGGCGCCTATAATATATAGTTTGATTGAGCTGCGAATACAACCGAAAATGCATTACTTTTACCCAGAAAGTCGGCGCATAATATTAGAGTCATAAGCCTTAACTTTTAACAGCGTGACCGTTAAATTCAAATTTACGTTAAATTAAAGACGGGTTTTCAGATGAAAAAACGCAATATTCTAAAAAAAAATATCATTGTCTTATGAAAACAAAAAAAAACCTTTCTTTTGGTAGTTGTTTTATTAAAATTGGTCAAATAGTTTGTCCTAAAAAAGGATGTTTATATTTGTATGGGAAAAAATAAACCGATTAAATATTATGATATGCAACAAATGCTTTTCTACAAATATAATGATAAACTAGTAGGACCCCTGTGTAATTTCACAGGTTTTTTAGGCATTTTTGCTAAAGTATTTTATCTCTTTATTCTAAAGTAAGGTCTTCAAAAAATGCATATGTCAATGCTTTTCAACAACGCGAAATCTTAAAATCTTATTTTATGAAAGAAGGGAACATAGAAAAAAAAGATAAAATAAGATAAATTTAGTTTTTAAGATAATTGTAATTATCATTTTATTAAATAACTTAAAACTATTAAGAAACATAAAACAAAAAAATTTAATAACTGTTTTTTTTTTTTTTTTTTTTTATTCTATTTTTATTTAATTTCAGATAACTTTACAATAACATATAAAATTATGTATAAGAAATTAAGTAATTCTTAAACTACAGCTTATAACTAACATTTAATAACTTATGATTTTTTACAATTTTTCTAATTTCTAGTTTTTTTTTTTTTTTTTTTTTAAATGTTCAAATTTTAAAGATTAATTTCTAAGATTTTTTACAAATTTTCTAGTTTACTTTTAAATATGTTTAAATTTTGGCTGTTTTTAATTTTTGCCGGTAGCGAGTTGAAAAGTTTTATTGCCCTGCATTTTAGACTTTTTTGCTTCAACGTTGTTTTAGCTTTAGGAATTTCGATATTTTTCCTGTTTCAGGTTAGATAATTATGAATATTCTCTCTATTTTGAAGTTTTACTTTTAACTTAATATAATTCTTCAGGATATTATACATGTTTTAAAAGTAAAATAGTTGGTTAATATCCAGTGTATCAATGATTTTATATAAATTATTGGTTCTGGTTCTTATATTCAAATTAAATAAAGTTTTGAGGGCTCTATTCATTACCGCACTCATTTGATTTTTATGAAAATATGAAAACTGCATATTTTATACCTAATTCTTGATAATATATGGCCATTATATATAAGTTTAGCAGCATAATTCGGAATACTCCCCATTCTTCTGAAAGCCATTGTTATAGGAATAATTTTTTTTTTAATGCTTTTTATATGTTTATCCCATCTTAAGTTTTCATCAATTATCATTCCTAAGTACTTAATATTATCCTTTACCGTAAGCGTAATATTATCATTTGTTTTCTTTTGCATTTTGAATATCATATAATTAAATTTTTTCGCATTTATACATAATTCATTTTGGTGCAACCAACAGCAATATATCTTTAAGTCATCATTTAGTATATTTTGAAGCTCTTCTAATGTTTTCGATTTTGCTATAAGGTTAGTGTCATCCTCATAAATGTAGTATTTTGACTTAATATTGTTTTTAGGTAAGTCCATTATATACAGCAGGTATAATAACGGCCCCAGTAATGAACTTTGTGGTACGCCTGTTTTTATTACTAGTTCATCACTTAGTACTTCATTAACTTTAACACATTGGTTTCTATTTGTCAAATAACTTCTTAGTAAGAGATTACTGTTACCTCTAATTCCTAAGTTGTCTAGCAATCTGATAAGTCTGGAATGACTTACCATATCAAATGCTTTTGTTAAGTCAATGAAAACTGCGCCAACATAGTAGCCGTAATCCAACGCATTGTAAATATGTTCCAAGGTTGCTGTGATAGCTGATTCTGTACCACTTTTTTCTAAGAAACCATATTGATTAGCATCAAAGCCTATTGTTTTAGTAATGAAACTTCTTGTTTTTGAATTAATAACTTTTTCATATATTTTTGAAATTGAGTTTAGTATTGAAATTGGTTTATAGTTACCACAGTCTTCTTTTAACCCACTTTTGTGAATAGGAACTAAATATGCTTTTTTTAACGAATCAGGAAATATACCATTAGTTAAACTCTCATTTATCAGTTTCACTAAAGATGGGGTTATAATATTGACCAACTCTTGTAAATCTCTCACTGTAATTTTATCCAATCCTGGAGTTGCATTTTTTTTTAAATTCATAATAATTTAACGGATTTCTGGTTCTATAACTGGAATAAGAAACAACGAGTTGCTATTAAATAGATTTTGAGAGCAGTTAGTAAAATCGTTGGTATTTAGAATGTTTTTTTTAATACGTTCTCCTATTTCAGTAAAAAAATCATTGAGAGTATTTGCAGTTTCAACATCATTTTTAGTTTTTTGACCATTGCTTTTAATAACATGACTGACATTTTTCAGTTTATCTTCATTGGTATTTTTTATAGAATTATTCAATATTTTCCATAATTTCCTAGAATCGCTCCCGGCTTTTTCAATATTTCTATTAATATAATTTTTTTATTCTTCTTTTATTAATTGTTCTACCTTTTTCTTCATTTTTATATATTTTGCCTTTTTTTCACTATTGGTCGGATCATTTTTATGTCGATTATATTGTTATGTAAGCAAAATGCATACATCTATTTAAACAGTCAATTTATAAACTGCACTTTTAAATTTTAATCGCATTCCTTCAAATGCATAACTGTACTTTAACTATCAAATTTCGTAAACGCTAATTTACGAAAATAACAAAACAAAAAACCAAACTTGATTATAATCGTATGATTCTAATCAAGTTAAATATTGTCATGTATTAGAATTTTGCTTACGTAGTATTTTATCCATTCAAACATAACACAAATTGAATTATAAAATATAAATTTGTATTAAAATCAGTCTGTAAGAACAACTCAAATAAACAACATAAAACTGGCGCAGTCGGTGAAATGAAAAAAACTAATTGTAAAAGATACAATTAGAATAAAACAAAATTATAAAAATTATAAATAAAAATAAAAAAAACTAATTATAAAAGAATATAATTAGAATAAAACAAAATTATAAAAATTATAAATAAAGTAAAAAAAAAAAAAAAATAATAAAAAAATCATAATTAAAATAAAAAATAAAAAAAAAAATCTTGTCATCACCAACAACAATTGGATCTCCCGCAGCAAAAGCATTCATAACAAATAATTCATCTGTGTCAGCATCCACCAATTTCGGATAATATTTTGATCATCATCACCATCATCAACAGCAATATCATTTGCAACAACAAAGACAACATTTACAACAACAATTTCAACAAACCACAAATACAACAAATAGCTAGTTAATTGGTTCACAAGGACAATAAACAGCAACATTGGTAACAACAACATTGGTAGCTGCTACATTTGTAACAACATTTACCAAACAAAAATTAAGTAATATTTTAAAATTTTTACTATTAAAATTTCCAAATAAAAGGAAAATTAAAATCCTTTAACCTTATTATTATAATAAAAGAAAAAAAAAACAAAAAAAAAATAAATCAAAGTATTAATTCTCTTCTAATTAAATTAATAAAATTTTATTTATCTTTATAAAAAAAAAAATTTATTTAAAATTTTAAAACTTATTATTATAAAAGTGTAAATGTTTTATCCCAATAATATTTCAAATAGAGGAAATAAATATTATTAAAATTCGTGTCTTAAATAAACTTCAAAAAAAAATATTATAAATAAGATCTCTTTTTTTAAAATATTTCTAAGTAAATTACAATTACAAAAAAATAAAAGTAAATCGTTCTATAGTGAATATTATGATTTAAATTCAATTATAATTCTTTTTATAATTTGAGTTCAATCTTTTAAATTTTTTAACTCTAGTTCAATTAAAGTTTAATTGTGAATTCTTTCTACAATTGTTGAATTTTAATTTAATTTAAATCTATCCTACTACTAAACAGGATATTAAACTTACTTTAATTTAATTATAATTTATAAGTCTGCATTAATTTTTTTTATTATATTTCTCTATTGCTAACGTCTTCTTTTGACAATTTTACAATTTTAATTTTGTTACATGTATTGTTTTCGAATACAGTTATTTTTCCTTTTTGGTTCATCAAGAAAACGAATTGTGAATCTTTCATAATTTTGTTTTAGTTACAGTTTATAGGTTCAAGTAAATCCTTAACTTCTACGTAAAAACTTCGAATTTTTTTTTTTTTTTTGAACAAAATCGTTAAATCAAAAATAATAAGGCTCTTTATTTTATTTAGCTATTATTAGAATAAATTGCATTGAATAAAAATTTCTTTGCTTTACTACTATTTTATTTTATTAAACCTAAACAATTTTAAAGTGTCTAACGCCAATGAAAGCGAAATTCCTAACTTCAACCTAATTGTGAAGTGTATGGCTCAATAACCACCATTTACTGGCGATCAACGCGACTTAACTAATTTTATACAAAGGATATAATCCTTTATCCCACTTATAGAAGATCTAGCGGGGTCTCAGTATAAAAAACTTCTTTTCGGACATGTCCAAGATAAAATAATAGAAAAAGCTAAACAAATCTTACTTTCTCACGGGCCAGTCGAAACATGGACCGAATTAAAATCAATACTAATAAAAAACCATGGAGACACCGTCCCAGTTTCACGTCTTGTAGACAACCTAATATTAGTTAGGTGTACGTCCACAATAAAAAATTTCTATGATGAAATTAACTTTAAACTAACACGTATCAACAACGCGTATTTGCTCCAAGGGGGAGACAATAAAGAAAAAATTGAAGCAAATAAAAGAATTGAAAGATAATTTACCTGAACCAGTCAGGGGAATTATTGTTAATAGAAACCCTACAACGCTATTTGACGCTTACGAGATTATAGCACAAAATGACTACTTATACTTTAAAGGTATTCAAAATAAAAATAATTATCCAAATAATAATGGAAATAAACAAAAAAAATTTAATAATTTTCTAGGGAAAAATTACAACCCTAATAATAATCAACAGCAAACTAATTTTAAAAATTCAAATTTCTCTACAAATAACCATCGCAAAAATGGTTTCAATAAACGAAACTCATATAATGTTAACAATCAACAACAAACCAATTTCAAGAATTCAAATCTGCCTACAAATAATTATCACAATAATGGTTTTAACAAACGAAATTCACAACAAATTCATCATAATTATTCAAATCAGAATAGGTATAATAATTATGATTCTCAATCAATTAATCGTCCATCTAACATACAACCTTCTAGGTTTAATAGAACAAATAACTATTCAAACAATTATAACCGAAATCTAAATCTAGAACCAATGGACATCTCTATGAACTCAAATAATGAGACAAATACTGACTCAACTAATTTTCGCGTCAACGCCTCAAACAACTACCCTATATGATAATTAAACAAAAAAATCGACTACTTAGATTCATTATCGATACCGGTGCAGAGTATAGTATCATTAATACCAACCTCTGTAATCCTAAATGGAAAACCGTAATTAAACCTGTCCCACTTACGGCTTTCAATATGAAACTTTCTTTAAATATTAGATGTAGGTTTCCTCTCTTTCAAATCTTTAATGAACCTAACTTCTTCGTTGATTTCCTGGAATTTCCGTTCCATAACTATTTTGATGGCCTAATAGGTTATAACATTTTGTCCACACTAAACATTAATAAACATTATCCAGCCGATGGTGCAGGTGTTAAGCACCGGCCTTTCATTCGAAAGGTCTCGGGTTCGAATCCTGGCTGGGTAAATACCAATATAATCATAATATGCCATATAACAAATTATCTTATATCCTATACTCGAATAATTTAATACCTAAAAAATAAATAATTAATAACAAAATAATATAAAATAAATTACCAATAATCCTATAATCATGTTCCCGAAATAACCTATAACACCTATATATACAATACTAAATAAATACTAATAATAACAAAAAAAACATGTCCATATGTCAATAGAGATGACATATGGGTCATATACGCCACCAACATCTGTACGTCAAGAGATAGGGGTATGCAAAAAAATCGCAGTGACATCTTGCGGAAGAATCTAGAAAAAAAACGCAGTGACATCTTGCGGAAAAATTTGGCGTCGCCTTGTCCACAAGGCGTGAGATTGAAATCATGTGGAATAGCTACAGCAGACTAATCATCTAGCTTAGTGAACAAAAACGATTAGCGAAACGGAAACAGAGCCTCGGATATCAGATGGAAATACGGTAACAACTATTGGCACACGAAAAAGGACTAGAATAGGAAACTGGAATGTTCGGACACTCAGAGAAACGTCAAGACTAGCACAAGTAGAAAAAGAAATGGGGAACTATAAGGTTGAAATTATGGGTTTAAGTGAAATGAGATGGCCGAACAAGGGTCAAATCACAACAGCAAATGGCAATACATTAATATACTGTGGTAATAACAATAGTGAAAGCGGAGTAGGAATAATAATAGCAAAACATCTTAGCAAAAGTCTTATGAGTTGGCAGGACGTCTCTGATAGAATTATAACTGCTAGACTATATACACCAATCAGAAAACTAACAATACTGCAATGTTATGCCCCTACAGAACTAGCAAGCGAAGAAACTAAAAATGAATTCTACCTACAATTAACAACAACTCTAAGTAACATACCCAGAACGGATATTGTAATATTGATGGGGGACCTGAACGCCAAAGTGGGCTTGGACAGCTCAGATGACATCAACGTGATAGGCAGACATGGATTGGGAACAAGAAACAACAATGGTGAAAGACTAATTGAAATCTGTCAAGAACACAATATGGTGATAGGAGGTACTCTATTCCCCCACAAAGAAATTCATAAATATACATGGACATCACCAGACCAACGCACCCGGAATCAAATAGATCATATATGCATCAGTCACAGATGGAAGCAGTCCCTGCTCGACGTCAGGACATGGAGAGGGGCAGATATAAACTCCGACCACATGCTTCTCACAGGGGATGTCCGCTTAAGACCTAAAGCAATTAGAAGTTCAAACATGGCTAGAAAGAAGAAAATCGACACTCAAAAGCTTAAAAATGAAGATACAAAGTCCGAATTTGTATCAAAACTCGAGGACTTAGTAAGAAACCAGACAACAGCGAGTGGCGATCCACAAAATATAATAAGACAAGTAGGAGAAGAAGTCCTAGGTACCAAAAAGTCAGAAAGGAAAGAGTGGATTTCTGATGAGACCTGGAGAAAAATTGAACAAAGAAGACAACTAAGAACAAGTCTATTGTTAAATCCAAACAACAATGAGCTGAAGTTGCAGTATAAACATAAAGCAAAAGATGTGAAAAAATCTGCGAGAAGAGACAAGCGACAATATTACAACAATATAGCCACAGAAGCACAAAGGGCAGCAGAACAAAACAACATGCGCACACTTTACAACAAAATCAGAGTACTGTCAAATAAAGCAAAAGGAGGGCAAAACCTTACAATTAAAGACAAAGAAGGCAAAACACTGACATCCACGCAAGAACAACTATGTAGGTGGCAGGAGTACTTTGCGGAAGTCAATAACAATAACAACATCCAACAGTATCAATCCCGGCAAGAAATCTACAGCAATAGGAACCTTAGAATTAGTCAGGACCCACCTAGCAAAAGAGAAATAATAGATGCCATAAACAAACTAAAAACCAATAAGGCTGAAGGTTCTGACGGTATCCCAGCTGAACTACTGAAAGCAAATCCCAGTATCACAGCAAACATAATATATCCAATTCTGACTGAAATCTGGAATACAGAAAATATCCCAACAAGCTGGAAGAAAGGGATCATAGTAAAACTACCAAAGAAAGGTGATCTTACCGAATGTAAGAACTGGAGAGGCATCACGATACTAAACTCAGTCACAAAAATACTGGCACTCATTATTCACTCCAGAATTGAAAATATAATCGATGAGCAACTGAGAGAAGAACAGGCTGGGTTCAGAAGAGGACGAGGATGCATCGACCATTCCAACACCCTAAGGATAATTATAGAACAGTCAGTCGAATGGAACTCGCCGTTATACATCACCTTCATTGACTTTGAAAGAGCCTTCGATACAATAAACCGGGAAGCAATATGGCAGTCTCTACAGTACAAAGGAATACCCCACAAGCTAGTCCAAATTATCAAAGCTCTATATGAAGATGCAGAATTATCAGTACTACACAAAGGCTACATGAGCAGCGCAATAAAATTAAGAACAGGAGTCAAACAAGGCTGCCCACTATCCCCCCTCCTGTTCAATTCGGTATTTGATGTAGTAATAAAAAGAGCAACAACCACAGCAAGAGGAATAAAATGGAATCTAACACGCAGACTAGAAGACCTGGAATACGCGGACGATATCGCCCTACTCGCACATACCCACAGTGAAATGCAAGCGAAAATAAGAAGTCTCGAGGAAAATGCCTTAGAAGCTGGTCTCCGAATAAACGCAAACAAAACGAAAAGCCTAAGAATAAACACAAGAAATAACACACCGCTCAGCATCAACAACAAAAATATAGACGAGATAACAGAATTCAATTACCTTGGTAGTATAGTTACTATAGATGGAGGTACTGAAAAAGACATAGAAAACCGTCTAAAGCTAGCGAGAATGGCATTCGGAAGATTATGGGGCATATGGAAACAACCACATATAGCCAGGGGTACAAAACTAAGAGTATTTGATGCCTGCGTAAAATCGGTACTCTTATATGGCAGTGAAACATGGCTGGTTAAGAAATCATACATAAACAAAATCCAGGTCTTCATAAATAACTGCCTACGAATAATATGCAGGATATTCTGGCCCAGAAGAATTAGAAACACAGAACTCTGGGAAATAACGAAACAAGAACCCATAAATAAACAAATAAAGGAAAGAAAGTGGAAATGGGTAGGGCACACTCTTAGAAGGCCTATAAACAACATAGCACGGCAAGCTCTGGAGTGGAACCCGCAGGGTAAAAGAAAAGTAGGTAGACCGCGTGAAACATGGCGTAGATCAGTCCAGAAAGAGCTAGAAAGCAGTGGAAAAACATGGTCAGAGATTAAACAACTGGCCCAAAATAGAGTCAGATTCAGAAGCTTTGTGAAAGCCCTATGCTCCCAAGGGGAGTAGAATAAGGAAAAAAAAAAAAAAAAAAAAAAAAAAAAAAACATTAATATTGACTATAAAAAAAGGTTACTTACAACACAAAAAGCTTCTATCCCGTTCTTCCTAAATTATGAAGAAGAGCAGTACTATGAAAACAAATATGTTGATGATTCTATTAATGTTTTCAGTTTTAACCAGTGTGATTCTGATAACGGACTTAACTTTAATTTTCCATCTCATCTAAATAACAAAAATATTGCACAAATTAAATCGCTCTTAAATTATTTTAAGGATATTTTTCATCAAGAGAATGAAAAATTTAATTTTACAAGTGCAATTAAACATAAAATAATAACAAAAAACGATATACCAGTTTATTCAAAAGGATACCGTTATCCTGAAATCCATAGAAACGAGGTCGATCGTTAAATTAAAGAAATGTTACATCAAGGTATAATCGTTAATAGCATGTCACCATACAACGCACCTATTTGGATTGTTCCTAAGAAAATGGACAATTCTAACAAACAAAAGTGGAGAATTGTTATTGATTATCGTCGACTTAATGATAACACAGTCGATGACAAATTTCCAATACCCAACATCGAGGATCTTTTTGGGAAATTGGGAAATTGTCGCTATTTCAGCACGTTAGATCTGGCAAAAGGGTTTCATCAGATTGAAGTCCACCCAGATGATCGATGCAAAACAGCATTCTCAACTAGAAGTGGCCATTATGAGTTCACTCGTATGCCCTTTGGCTTAAAAAACTCACCCTCCACCTTTCAAAGATTAATGAACCATGTATTAAGCGAATTTATCAATAAAATATGCGTTGTCTACTTGGATGACATCCTAATCTTCTCGTCATCATTCGAAGAACACTTAGTTTCAATAAAAAAAATCTTAACCAAATTGCGCGAAGCAAACTTAACGATTCAAATAGACAAATGTAATTTTGCTCAACTGTCTACTAACTTCTTGGGTCATGTAATCACCCAAGGAGGTATAAAACCTGATCCATCAAAATCAGCGCTATTCAAAATATTCCTCTTCCATCTTCACAAAAAGAGATAAAATCTTTTCTAGGATTAACCGGCTACTACCGGAAATTTGTAAAGGATTACTCCAAAGTAGCTTATCCGTTAATACGTTATTTAAAAAAAAAATCTAAAATTAGTAAAAATGACAAAGAATACATCGAAGCTTTTAAGAAACTAAAAACTCTATTAACAACAGAACCCATTCTAAAAACCCAGACTTTTCTAAACATTTTACACTAACCACGGACGCGTCTAACTTCGCTTTAGGCGCCGTACTAAGCCAAAATAACCACCCGATAGCCTATGCCTCGAGAACACTGAACAACCATGAAATAAGATACTCGACGATAGAGAAGGAACTTCTCGCTATCGTTTGGGCTACCAAACATTTTCATACTTACCTTTACGGTAGAAATTTTACTGTTCAATGTGATCATAAACCTTTGGTATGGCTTAACAATCTTAAAGAACCAAACATGAAACTACAAAGGTGGAAGATCAAATTAAACGAATATAAATTTACAATAAACTATCTTAAAGGGAAAGACAATAAAATCGCTGATGGTTTAAGTCGACTCCCTTGCACAAATGAAAACTCTTGCCACAAAAGCGAATCAATAATCGAGCCCTCAATTTTACAATTTTTAAACGAAGTAGAGACACATAGTGCACCAAACATTGACAATAATGATGAAATTATGACCACTAACGTTACGATGCACTCTACAACGAACAATGATAATGATGATGAAATCATGTCTACTGCAGCTACAGTACATAGCGCAAATGAAGATGACCTATATCATATTAAAATAACAGAAAAACCTGTTAACTTATTCAAAAATCAAATTTACCTAATCTTAAGTAATAACCAAAAATTCACCACGAAAATTATAAATAAAAAATGTCAAAATCTTCTCTATGTTACTAAAGATACTAACCTATTAGAAAAGATGAAACGCTGTCTACCCGAAAAAGGATTAGTATGTGTATACAGCGATAACATTGATATCTATCTCAACTTTCAAAACCTCTAACTTAAATTCTTTGCTAATAATCAACGTCTAAAAATATTAAAATCTAACCAAAAACTACAAGATATAACGGATAAAAATAAAATTCTTGAAATAATAAAAGCTGAACACCTTCGCAATAACCACCGCGGTATATCGGAAATTTTTTCTGAACTTAAAGAAATGTACCATTACCCTAAACTGTAAACAAAAAAATAAAAGTAAATCGTTCTATAGTGAATATTATGATTTGAATTATAATTCTTTTTATAATTTGAGTTCAATCTTTTAAATTTTTTAACTCTAGTTCAATTAAAGTTTAATTGTGAATTCTTTCCACAATTGTTAAATTTTAATTTAATTTAAATCTATCCTACTACTAAACAGGATATTAAACTTACTTTAATTTAATTATAATTTATAAGTCTGCATTAATTTTTTTTATTATATTTCTCTATTGCTAACGTCTTCTTTTGACAATTTTACAATTTTAATTTTGTTACATGTATTGTTTTCGAATACAGTTATTTTTCCTTTTTGGTTCATCAAGAAAACGAATTGTGAATCTTTCATAATTTTGTTTTAGTTACAGTTTATAGGTTCAAGTAAATCCTTAACTTCTACGTAAATACTTCGAATTTTTTTTTTTTTTTTGAACAAAATCGTTAAATCAAAAATAATAAGGCTCTTTATTTTATTTAGCTATTATTAGAATAAATTGCATTGAATAAAAATTTCTTTGCTTTACTACTATTTTATTTTATTAAACCTAAACAATTTTAAAGTGTCTAACGCCAATGAAAGCGAAATTCCTAACTTCAACCTAATTGTGAAGTGTATGGCTCAATAACCACCATTTACTGGCGATCAACGCGACTTAACTAATTTTATACAAAGGATATAATCCTTTATCCCACTTATAGAAGATCTAGCGGGGTCTCAGTATAAAAAACTTCTTTTCGGACATGTCCAAGATAAAATAATAGGAAAAGCTAAACAAATCTTACTTTCTCACGGGCCAGTCGAAACATGGACCGAATTAAAATCAATACTAATAAAAAACCATGGAGACACCGTCCCAGTTTCACGTCTTGTAGACAACCTAATATTAGTTAGGTGTACGTCCACAATAAAAAATTTCTATGATGAAATTAACTTTAAACTAACACGTATCAACAACGCGTATTTGCTCCAAGGGGGAGACAATAAAGAAAAAATTGAAGCAAATAAAAGAATTGAAAGATAATTTACCCGAACCAGTCAGGGGAATTATTGTTAATAGAAACCCTACAACGCTATTTGACGCTTACGAGATTATAGCACAAAATGACTACTTATACTTTAAAGGTATTCAAAATAAAAATAATTATCCAAATAATAATAATGGAAATAAACAAAAAAAATTTAATAATTTTCTAGGGAAAAATTACAACCCTAATAATAATCAACAGCAAACTAATTTTAAAAATTCAAATTTCTCTACAAATAACCATCGCAAAAATGGTTTCAATAAACGAAACTCATATAATGTTAACAATCAACAACAAACCAATTTCAAGAATTCAAATCTGCCTACAAATAATTATCACAATAATGGTTTTAACAAACGAAATTCACAACAAATTCATCATAATTATTCAAATCAGAATAGGTATAATAATTATGATTCTCAATCAATTAATCGTCCATCTAACATACAACCTTCTAGGTTTAATAGAACAAATAACTATTCAAACAATTATAACCGAAATCTAAATCTAGAACCAATGGACATCTCTATGAACTCAAATAATGAGACAAATACTGACTCAACTAATTTTCGCGTCAACGCCTCAAACAACTACCCTATATGATAATTAAACAAAAAAATCGACTACTTAGATTCATTATCGATACCGGTGCAGAGTATAGTATCATTAATACCAACCTCTGTAATCCTAAATGGAAAACCGTAATTAAACCTGTCCCACTTACGGCTTTCAATATGAAACTTTCTTTAAATATTAGATGTAGGTTTCCTCTCTTTCAAATCTTTAATGAACCTAACTTCTTCGTTGATTTCCTGGAATTTCCGTTCCATAACTATTTTGATGGCCTAATAGGTTATAACATTTTGTCCACACTAAACATTAATATTGACTATAAAAAAAGGTTACTTACAACACAAAAAGCTTCTATCCCGTTCTTCCTAAATTATGAAGAAGAGCAGTACTATGAAAACAAATATGTTGATGATTCTATTAATGTTTTCAGTTTTAACCAGTGTGATTCTGATAACGGACTTAACTTTAATTTTCCATCTCATCTAAATAACAAAAATATTGCACAAATTAAATCGCTCTTAAATTATTTTAAGGATATTTTTCATCAAGAGAATGAAAAATTTAATTTTACAAGTGCAATTAAACATAAAATAATAACAAAAAACGATATACCAGTTTATTCAAAAGGATACCGTTATCCTGAAATCCATAGAAACGAGGTCGATCGTTAAATTAAAGAAATGTTACATCAAGGTATAATCGTTAATAGCATGTCACCATACAACGCACCTATTTGGATTGTTCCTAAGAAAATGGACAATTCTAACAAACAAAAGTGGAGAATTGTTATTGATTATCGTCGACTTAATGATAACACAGTCGATGACAAATTTCCAATACCCAACATCGAGGATCTTTTTGGGAAATTGGGAAATTGTCGCTATTTCAGCACGTTAGATCTGGCGAAAGGGTTTCATCAGATTGAAGTCCACCCAGATGATCGATGCACCCTCCACCTTTCAAAGATTAATGAACCATGTATTAAGCGAATTTATCAATAAAATATGCGTTGTTTACTTGGATGACATCCTAATCTTCTCGTCATCATTCGAAGAACACTTAGTTTCAATAAAAAAAATCTTAACCAAATTGCGCGAAGCAAACTTAACGATTCAAATAGACAAATGTAATTTTGCTCAACTGTCTACTAACTTCTTGGGTCATGTAATCACCCAAGGAGGTATAAAACCTGATCCATCAAAATCAGCGCTATTCAAAATATTCCTCTTCCATCTTCACAAAAAGAGATAAAATCTTTTCTAGGATTAACCGGCTACTACCGGAAATTTGTAAAGGATTACTCCAAAGTAGCTTATCCGTTAATACGTTATTTAAAAAAAAAATCTAAAATTAGTAAAAATGACAAAGAATACATCGAAGCTTTTAAGAAACTAAAAACTCTATTAACAACAGAACCCATTCTAAAAACCCAGACTTTTCTAAACATTTTACACTAACCACGGACGCGTCTAACTTCGCTTTAGGCGCCGTACTAAGCCAAAATAACCACCCGATAGCCTATGCCTCGAGAACACTGAACAACCATGAAATAAGATACTCGACGATAGAGAAGGAACTTCTCGCTATCGTTTGGGCTACCAAACATTTTCATACTTACCTTTACGGTAGAAATTTTACTGTTCAATGTGATCATAAACCTTTGGTATGGCTTAACAATCTTAAAGAACCAAACATGAAACTACAAAGGTGGAAGATCAAATTAAACGAATATAAATTTACAATAAACTATCTTAAAGGGAAAGACAATAAAATCGCTGATGGTTTAAGTCGACTCCCTTGCACAAATAAAAACTCTTGCCACAAAAGCGAATCAATAATCGAGCCCTCAATTTTACAATTTTTAAACGAAGTAGAGACACATAGTGCACCAAACATTGACAATAATGATGAAATTATGACCACTAACGTTACGATGCACTCTACAACGAACAATGATAATGATGATGAAATCATGTCTACTGCAGCTACAGTACATAGCGCAAATGAAGATGACCTATATCATATTAAAATAACAGAAAAACCTGTTAACTTATTCAAAAATCAAATTTACCTAATCTTAAGTAATAACCAAAAATTCACCACGAAAATTATAAATAAAAAATGTCAAAATCTTCTCTATGTTACTAAAGATACTAACCTATTAGAAAAGATGAAACGCTGTCTACCCGAAAAAGGATTAGTATGTGTATACAGCGATAACATTGATATCTATCTCAACTTTCAAAACCTCTAACTTAAATTCTTTGCTAATAATCAACGTCTAAAAATATTAAAATCTAACAAAAAACTACAAGATATAACGGATAAAAATAAAATTCTTGAAATAATAAAAGCTGAACACCTTCGCAATAACCACCGCGGTATATCGGAAATTTTTTCCGAACTTAAAGAAATGTACCATTACCCTAAACTGCAATTACAAATACAAAAATTCATAAACAATTGTGAAGTGTGTACCTTAGCGAAACATGATAGGAGACCTTTAAAACTCCCATTTGAGATCACACAATCTCCTATACAATTTAATGACATCGTCCACATGGACATTTGGTTTCCATGCAGAAATGTTATGTATCTAACTATGATAGGCAAATTCTCTAAACATGCTACCATCCACAAACTTAATGATAGAACGTGGATCTCTATTTTAAAAGCACTAAAAGAAAGGCTAATTTATTTGGGAAACATGAAAAAATAGAACCATAGAACAATTTCTTATCGAAAACAAAATCGAATTTCACCAAACTACACCTGGGAATAAAACCGGCAACTCAGACGTTGAACGGTTACATGGCACACTAAACGAACATATTAGAATCTTAGAAATTGACAAAACTAATGAAACTGAAGACTTAAACAATAAAATCTTTAAAATTATCGTGACATATAATAGAACAATTCACTCTACCACGAAACGTAGACCAATAGACTTTTTAAATAAAAACATTCCAAAAGAGGAGATCGAAATTTTAGCAAAAAGATTTGAAGAAGAAAAAAGAAGAAGGTTAGCAAACTTAAATAAGAATAAAACTTTAAATGAAAATTTACATGCAAACATTGTCGTTAATAGAGATGTAGGTAAATGTAAACCTAAGTATAAAATTCTGAAAAACTTTAAAGTAGACCGCAAATACATAGTCGATACGAGCAATAAAAGGAAAACTAAATATTGCAAAAAGCAACAAAAACGAAAGTTTAAATTTCAATAAAACCTATTACCTATTTTATTTAAGGACGGCCTTGTAATAATCGTCCTATTCCTTCCAAACTTCACTATCGATAAACATGTGCAATTAGACACACCTATAATAAATATTATTTTAAAAGATAAGGAAATATTTGAACAAAATTATAAAAAGGAACTGCTAAAGAAAAACTTACAATATCCAAATAATAGTTGTATTAAAAACTTACTAAAAGGAAACAGTACATGTAACTATAAAATAAATGAAATAGAATCTATAAAAAAAATTAACGACGAATTAATTGTAACTTTAAACTTAGAAAGAACAAAAATTGTTCAAAACTGTATTAACCAAGAAATAATTATTAAAGAAAATAATTTAATTAAATTTAGCAATTGTAATTTGAATATTAAAAACAATGAATTTTCTAATAAAATTGTAAAATTAAAAGATTTACCTATTATACCAATTGTAAATGAATTAAATATAACAAAAACTATAAATAACTTAACTCTTAAGCAAATTCATGTAAACCAAATTGAAAACTTAAAAGCTATTGAATACTTAGAATATAAATCTAAGGTTAATTTTTATACTTTACTAACGGTTAAAACCCTATTTGTAATAGTAATTGTAATTATGATAATAAGCTACTGTTATAAAAAAACAAAGTTAAATGAAAATATAAAAATAAGTATAAATCAATCAGATGTAAAACCAAGGGAACTTGAAACAAGTCCTTTTTAAATTTTAAATTTTGGAGACCAAAATCTCTTAGGGATCGAGGTGTTACGTAAGCAAAATGCATACATCTATTTAAACAGTTAATTTATAAACTGCACTTTGAATTTTAATCGCATTCCTTAAAATGCATAACTGTACTTTAACTATCAAATTTCGTAAACGCTAATTTACGAAAATAACAAAACAAAAAACCAAACTTGATTATAATCGTATGATTCTAATCAAGTTAAATATTGTCATGTATTAGAATTTTGCTTACGTAGTATTTTATCCATTCAAACATAACACAAATTGAATTATAAAATATAAATTTGTATTAAAATCAGTCTGTAAGAACAACTCAAATAAACAACATAAAACTATATAATGCTTTTCTTATTTTCAGCTTGTCATGAATTAAAGGTGTTATCCAGCTATTATTTCTCGTTCAAATCGGTATTGTCTTTACATAATCTTTTTGCTTCTTGTATAATTTTTACTAAGGTTTCGATTTCTGGTATATTATTATTTTCTATTTTGTATTTTACTATGGAACGCATTTGATTATAATCGATTTTGTTTATGTTGTACTTTTTCATTGGTAACTTCTCAATGTTAATTGCTTTAATAATTACTATTGCCAGTTGATGGTTCCATAGGCAGTTATTTTCTATTATATAATTAACATCATAATTGCCATTCATATTTTTTATTATGTGATCCATTAAGGTGCTAGAGTTAGTTGTATTTCTTGTACTTTCCGTTTTTTAACTATATTATATCCAGAAGTTGCTATTATATTCTTATACTTAATAATTATATTGGAGTTCTCAAATAGATTTAGATTGGTATCTGCAAAAAATATATGATTTGCCTTATCTTATTTCCAGTTTACGTTCAAGAAACTCCATCAATAGGTTGCTGTTTTCTATTGGAGCTTTATAAAATGTACCGATTTTTAATTTTGGTTTTGAGTTCAGGATTTCAATTACAGTAAAGTTGTATTTTGCATCTTTACATATTTCATTGAAACTGATATTATTTTTAATAAAAATGGCAGTCCCACCTCCTCTTTTTTTATTTCTACAGTTGTAAACTGCTTGATAATTGGGGATGTTGTAGGTATCGTTTTCATAATCATAAATCCAAACCTCTGTAATTATTACTATGTCTATTTCTTTATATTCAATAATTAATGTTTCCAGTTCCAGTATTTTATTTCTAATGCTACATATATTTAAATACAATATCTTTAGATCTCCAATTTGCATTATATTTTCTTGTTCTGCCATTGTTATCTGCCGATTAGGTAATTTTGCCAATATTCTTTTGTCTTTTGAAGATTTTCCCTATATTTGTTATAAACATGTCGTCTATATGTAGCTAGATCATTCGAAACATTTTTATTGCCGATTCCTATGTTTTCGTGGTATCTCTCATATATTCTCCCAAGTTCCGAATAGTCAGTTGGTGTCCTTCTTGATTAATTAAAACCTTTATATTGGTTTCTGTTATACCATCAAAGCAATTATCATTTTGATCGTTGAAAAATGCCAAAAATAATCGCACATTGTTATATATTCTGTAATCCCTTAATCTGGAAAGAACATATACACTATCTCCATTTTCAATTGCTCTTTTTGTAAGCCTTACAATTGGGGGTAACATGGGATCAACAAAATGTTTGTTATGATCTTGGAATTTGGAGTAACCTTTTTTTCTTTCAGTTGTGTTCTGTGGATTTATTTTTTCGCCTTTATTCCAGTTTGGGTATTTGGAGTCTTTTATTTCTACATTATTATTATTATTATCATTGGTTTGGTTAATTGTATCATTTTTTATCTTACTAATACTATCATTTTCTCTTTTTTCTGTATTATTATCATAGCTTGGATTAATTTTATCGTTTTTAATTTTACTTTTTAAATTATCATTGGTTTGATGAATTCTATCGTTTTTATACCCTACACCTATAGAATAGGTAAAGGGGTATATTAACTTTGGTATGGTGTTTGCTCAAAAAATAATGGAGCTATCTTGATGAAATTTTAACTGTAGGTTACTAGGACTGAAAGTACGGCGGGGATTGCATATGGGCGAAATCGGCCCATTGGTTCGGATTCTGGACCTTTTAATCGATCGAAGGGCTAACGATCATATATAAAAAATCACAATAACTCAACAACTAATGACGCTTTCTTCATCAAATTTGTGCTGTAGGTTACTAGTAATGAAACTACTTCGGGGATTGCGTAAGTTCGGGATTGGACCATGGGTTCGGAACCTAGAACTTTTTGATCTAATTTAGGCCAAAGGAGCATAATTCCGAAACCAAAAAAGATAGAACCTCCAAATTTTGTATCAGGGCGCCCCTTCCTATTTCCTTAATGTCTTTGAAATTTGGGCCCTATTCGATTAGTAGGTCGGGGACCAGCCATACATTTCCGAAGACCTTAAAGCATATCTTTAAAATTAATAAAGATAACAACTTAAAAAAATGTAGAAGCTTCAAATTTGGCACATGGGTGTTCTTTACTATTTCCTGCGTGTCCCTCTAATTTTGTACCTTTCATAGACCTCCCAATGTGTAAAAGTTTATCATCGAAATTAATAAAACTAGTAACTTAAAATTAAGATAGAACGTTCCAATTGTGTACAAGGGTTAACTAGTATTGAAAGTATGACGGGGACTGCATATGGGCGAAATCATACCATAATTTCGGGTTCTGGAACCCTTGAAAAGTTCAAGGGCTAACAAACATATATCTTAAAACACCATAACTCAAAAAATAATGCCGCTATTTTGATGAAATTTAAACTCTAGGTTACTAGTAACGAAAGTATCATTGGAATTGGTTCTGGTCGAGTTTGGCCAATGCGCTCGGGTTCTAGAAGCTTTTGCTCGATTTGAGGCCGAACGAGTATAATTTCGAAGCCAAAGAATATATTTCCTATTTCCTAAGTGTCCCCGAAATTTGGACTTAATTTTAGTGGTTCAGCTATGTTCAAAGGTACTTGCTGCATTTATGTAAAATTTATTTTTATATTTAAATGAATTATATGAAAAGGTGTAAATTTGTAATTGTATTTTAGAAATGCATTTATTGCATATTTTGCGTTTATAAGCTTTTCTATTAGGTATATAAACTAACCATTTAAAATAATTGCGATTTTGAAAAATTTGGATTATTAAATATATTATGCTTTGATTAGCTTTTTATCACAAAATTTAATAATTAGAATTTTTTCATTTTGTAATTGAATTGGAATAAATATATTTTCATTTATAACAAGTTTTTTTGTTTATTAATATTTTTAAATAAATAAAGTAGTAAGTATTTGTAATATTTTTTAAGAGATAGTGTAATTAGAAAATGTTTTTAGTATTATAAAGTTAATTTGGTTAGCTATGTCTTACAATCAAATTAATAACAGCTTTTCTGGCGTTAAAATGACTTATGGATATGGATATTTCATTAAAATTTCTTTACTTGTTTTGTTTAATTTTATCATTTTTAACGCTACTTTTTGAATTATTATTAATAGTTTTATTTATTTTTATATTACTTTTAAGGATAGTGTTTTTATTTGACCATAATTTTGGAAAATATGAAGGAATATAGCTACGCTTCTTTTTATCTTTATTATAATCGATTTTGTCTTTTCACTTTTATGGTTACTATTATTATTATTATTTTCATTATTATTATTTTCATTTTTTATTCATCATCATCATCAACTGGCGTTACAGCTCGGGGTGAGCTTGAGCCTCTTGCACAACTAGTCTCCAGATATTTCTGTCTCTTGCTTTTATCTTCCAGTTTTGTACATTTAGCGTTAGTAAATCCTCTTCTACACTGTCCAGCCATCTCAGACGAGGTTTTCCCTGTGGTCGATTTATAAGTGGGCGATACTGAAGTATTTGTTTCTGGGGCCGTGTTTCTTCCATCCTCATTATATGTCCAGCCCACCGAATGCGTTGCGCTTTGTAGAACCTGACTACATCTTTCCCCTCGATTATACGGTCCAGCTCTTCATTTGACCTTTGAAAATATTCCCCGTCCTCTGTTATCCTAGGCCCGTAGATTTTTGTTAATATTTTGCGTTCAAATACTCGCAAACTTTTCTCTTCAGTGACCGTAGGGGTGGGTCCAAGCTTCGCAACCGTAAGTAAGTACTGGTCGCACGGTTGTTTTGTATATACTGAGCTTGGATTTTCTGGTGAATAATCTGGATTTAAATAATTTGAGATGCGCGTAGTAGCATTTGTTTGCAGCCACTAATCTGTCACTTATACAATCTTGCATACTATTGTCATTTTTTATTATCACACCCAAATACTTAAAACTTGCAGTACCTTGAAATTGGTACTCCCCGATGGTAATGCTTTCGGGTTGTCTTCTGCTTTCTCTTCTTGATACCTTCAGATATTGTGTTTTTGGTTGGTTTATTCGCAGTCCAATAGCTTTTGCAGCTCCTTCTATGGATGTGAACATGCGCATCATATCGTTCTTGTTTTTTGATATTATTACTATATCATCAGCATACGCATAAAACAATTCTGATCTGCAGAATATATGACCTCCTCTATATAGATCTCTGACCGCATGATGTAGCATCAAGTTGAAGATTGTTGTCGATAGTGTATCTCCCTGCCTTACTCCTGATTTAATTCTAAAAGACTCGGATATATTTCGCTGTAATAAGACCTTACCCATGGTATTGTTTAGTGTCATCATGGTGAGATTTATTAGTTTTGTAGGTATACCCAAGTTATGCAAAGAGTTTGGAATTTTGCTTCTTTCAATGCAGTCGAACGCCTGTTTAAAATCCAAAAACAGTAGGTGTAAATCTGTGTTGAATTCATAGCATTTATCTATAGTTTGCTTTAGTAGGAACACTTGATCAGTTGTTGACCGGTTTGGTCTAAATCCACACTGATATTCATCCAATATTAGCTCAGCTTTTTCCTTTAATTTTTTCGAGAGAATAATTGAGAGCACCTTGTAGCATACATTCAGTAATGTAATTCCGCGGTAGTTCTCGCAATTCAGTTTGTCACCTTTTTTATGGATGGGTACTATTAAGCCCGTAAGCCATCCTGTTGGCATACATTCCTCCTGCCATATTTGTTCCATCAGCTGGTGCAGCGGTAGAATGTTTTCCTCACCAATTTTTTTTATCAATTCGGCCGTTATTCCATCTTCGCCGGGTGCTTTATAGTTTTTAAGATTTTGTATGGCGTCTTTTACTTCATCTAACGATGGAGCTTCAATTAAGTAACGTTGTTGCTCAGTTTGCTCACTGATGTTTCTTGGTGGTACAATATTGCTTGTATCCCCTTCCTGCGTATTAAGTAGCTCTGAAAAGTATTCTCTCCAACGAGTGACTATTGATTCTTCTTCTGTAAGGGTGGCGCCGGTTTTATCTTTACAGTTTATTAGTTTCGGTTGGAAGCCGTTTTTTTGCTGTTTAATGCCGTTTAAGAATTTCCTCATATCATTTCGATGAAAGTTCTCAGCTATGCTCTCCACTTTAGCTTTAAGGTGTAATTTTTTCTTCCTTCTGCAGAGTTTTGTGGCTTCTTTTCTTAATTCAATGTAAGCATTTCTATTACTCCTAGTGTTTCTTTCTAGACATTTTGGCCTTGCGTTATTCTTTCTTTCAATCGCTCTTTTACAATCTTCGTCAAACCATTCCGCATTCCTAGCAACTTGCTTTTGACCAATACATTCGGTTGCTGCTTGTGTTATTGCCTTTTCTAAAATTTGCCAATTGCTCTCAATACTGTTGGTCGTTTGTTCTGCCTGGCTTTCTCTTATTACTGATGCGATTTTGCGTTGCAATGCCGCTAGATTTCCTATGTCTTTTAATTTTTAATCGTTCCACTTTATGTGATTATTCATTTTTTATTATTATTATTATTAAATATTTTTATTTTACGGGCCTTCTAACGCTCATTTGGTTTTTTTCAGGGCCTTTTTAATTTTTATATGAGTTATATCACTGTTAGTGTCTCTAATATTATTAATACTTGGTTTAACATTAGTATTATTCTAATTAATATTATCATTAACATTATCAGTTCTGCATGCAGAATCACTTTTTATACCCTACACCAATATAATAGGTAAAGGGGTATATTAACTTTGGTATGGTGTTTGTAACCACCTAAAGAGAGCGAGCTAGATATGGAAAAGTATATATATTTGTGATCAGCGTGACCTCCTTAGTCGATATAGCCATGTCCGTCCGTCCGTAGCCACGATAACTCCAAAAATAATGGAGCTATCTTGATGAAATTTTTTTTTTTTTTTTTTTTACTAGGACTGAAAGTACGGCGGGGATTGCATATGGGCGAAATCGGCCCATGGTTTCGGATTCTGGACCTTTTAATCGATCGAGGGGCTAACGAGCATATATAAAAAATCACGATAACTCAACAACTAATGACGGTATCTTCATCAAATTTGAGCTGTAAGTTACAAGTAATGAAACTACTTCGGGAATTCCGTAAGTTCGGGATTGGACCATGGGTTCGGAACCTAGAACTTTTTGATCGAATTTAGGCCAAACGAGCATAATTTCGAAACCAATGAAGATAGAACCTCCAAATTTGGTATCAGGGTGTCCCTTCCTATTTCCTAAGTTTCTTGGAAATTTAGGCCCCATTGGAGTAGTAGGTCGGGGACCAGCCACACATTTCCGAAGACCTTAAAGCATATCTTTAAAATTAATAAACATAGCAACTTGAAAAAATGTAGAAGCTTCAAATTTGGCCCAAGGGTGTTCTTTACTATCTCTTGCGTGTCCCCCTAATTTGGGATCAATTGGAGTGGTGAATCAGTACTTCTCTTAGACCTCCCAAGTTTTAAAAGTTTGTAATCGAAATTACTAAAAATAGTAACTTAAAATTCAGATAGAACGTTCAAATTGTGTACAAGGGTTAATTAGTACTATATATAAGAAATTTGTGCTGTAGGTAATGAAACTACGGCGGTGATTGCGTACGGTGAGGATTGGACAATGTGTTCGGAACTTAGAACTTTTTGATCGAATTTAGGCCAAACTAGCGTAATTCCGAAACCAATGAAGATATAACCTCCAAATTTGGTATCAGGGTGTCGCTTTCGATTTCCTTAGTCTCCTTGAAATTTTAGCCCAATTAGAGAAGTGGGTGGGGACCAGCGAGCATACATTCGAAAATAAAGAATATTTTCGAAATTAATAAAGATAGTAATTTGAAACAAATGTAGAAGCTTCAAATTTGGCACATGGGTTTTCTTTACTATTTCCTGCGTGTCTCTCTAATTTTGGATCAATTGGAGTGGTGGTTCAGTACCTCTCCCAAGTAACATTTTCCAAGAGTAATACTCTAGAAAATTTGAAAAAGATCTCATAAGGCTCTCATAACACACTTGGAAGCTCTCATAACATATTCTTATAACAAGAGTTACATTAACTCTTAAAGTGTTCTTGTTATGAGATATCAACACTTCTAGTGTTAAAAATTCTTTTACTCTCATAGTAAAACTATTTTCATATATCTCCATTAAAAGTAAGAAAATTTCTATTCTCATAAAGTCTTTTTTATGAGATTTTAACTCTTATAAGAATTCCTTTGTGATAGTCTAACTTAAATAACACATTATAATAACATTGTTGTTAGAGTGTAAGGACAAAAATAAGTTTAATTTGACAAAATGAGTAAATTTAATTGGAGAAAGTTCAAGAGATCTGGCATTTTTCGTAAAAAAGTGCAGAAAATATATAATGAATTGAAAGCGCCCATACATGTGAACAAAAGAGAACAGCTAGCTATTAAAAGATGTACTACATATGGTCAATCAGAGGTAGTTTCATTTGAGGACTCTACTTTAGAACCTAATAGTAGTAATATTACAAAGAACCACTCAGATGAAAATATCGAAGAATCACTTCCTTTTCATAATTCAACAGAGCCCGACAATGTTAGTATAAATTTTAAAAGTTATGAGAATATTGATCTTGTTACAAGTGTATGAAATCAATAAAACATGCATTTTTTTTGTTTATATGTAAAACTACAAAGAAAGAGTTGTCTTCGCAAACTCTAAACTTCAACTTTACTGCAAAACATGAAATTATATGATTTTTTTTTTTTTTTGTTTTTTTGTTTTTTTTTTTTTTGTAGATAACGATTTCGAGTTACGATTTCATATGATTAAATCTATTATGTCAAAATGCCAAATAGTAAAGTTGTAAATTGTTTTGAATACAAAAAAAAAATTATATATAAAAAAAGGAACTTTTGATGCTCTACTAGAAGAAAATATAGCACTAAGAAACGAGAACGCTATATTAAAAGAAAGAGTTAATTACAACCAAATTGAAACTGAAAAACTTAAGCAAAGCGAAAACCGAAACATTTTGGAGATGTCTGGAATATATAAACTGCAAAACAAAACACCAGAAGATATTGTTAAAACTGTGGTAGAAAAATTGGGCATCGAATTCAAAGCAGATGACATTAAAAAATGCTTCAGAAAGCAGAAAAGATCGAAGAACTCAGATGAGCCACCAAAAATAGTTTTAGAACTTAACAGTGCTGAGCTAAAAAACCAAATAATGATATAGAAAAAAAAAGTAAAACTGAATATGTTAATCTTTAAAATAAATGAAGGTGAAAAAACATATAATAATACAATATTCATAAATAACCACTTACGCAGTACTTAAACTTACTTTACAAAAAAGCAAGAGACATGAAGAGAAGCAATATTATTAAATTTGCATGGGTAAAAGATGGCAAGCTACTAATTAGGAAAACAGAAAAAAGTGAACTAATCAGAGTTTTATCAGAGAGCTGTCTAAATGTTGAATAATGAAAATTTTATCTTGCCACTGAAAACCCATGTAAATAGTTGTGATTATGCCGATCAAATCAAATTTCACGGTGCAAACTCTCTAAAGATATTATATCTTAATGCTAGAAATCTTAGAAATAAAATAGATGAGGTGTCACTAATATTGGATGGTTTAAACACAACAATACACTTAATTATTTATATATTGAAACATGGTTAAATAAATTCGAAATAAATCTTATTAATATCCAAAATTATAAAAATGTTTTCTCATATAGAAAAATACGGAAAGGTGGTAAAGCAGGTATATTTATTCACAATTCGATAACTTACAAAAAACATGAAATTTTCTGTGATGAATACAATAGTATAATAAATATAATGGTTTTTTTTAACAGTCAAAATATTAATATATTTGCAATAAATAGACCACCTGAAAAAGATAAGGAAATAATGAACAAATTTAATGATATATGGGAAATGAATCTTAATAAACTGGGCAAAAAACATACATACATATTAGGTGACTTGAATTATAATATCATAGATGATTCCGATCCAGATGTTGAAATCTATAAAACAATTGTTGAAAGCAATGGTTTCTTCTTTTGTGATTATTCTTCTACAAGGTCAATATCAAGTAGCTGTATAGATCATATTATTACAAATAATCCACAAGTTAACATGCATATAACTCACTTAAATACAGATATCTCGGATCATCAAAATTTAATTACCGAAATAAAAAATTACATAATTTTGTCACAATCAATACAAAATATTTCAAAAATAAATTGTGTTATTAATAAAATAAAAAAAACGGCTGATAAGTGACCTAATTATCATTACAAGCAATGATGTCAACACTAAATGTTCGCAATTAATTTCGAAATTACAAAATAAAATAAGTGATGCCACATACCAAAAAATATATTCAAAAGTGAATAAAAATGTACCTATATGGTTCGATCATGAATGTGTAAATATTAATAAAATTAAGCAATACTGGCATAGAAAACATGTAAAAAATTATAATGATGAATATATTCATAAAAAATATAAATTTTGGCTAAATAAACATATTGCAACAAAAAGAAAAAAAAGAATAATCTATGACAAAAATATCTTTAAAAATGCTGAAGGAAATATATAAAACATGAAATATATAAAACACATAATTCCAAATAGGCTACAGAATAGGGCTATGAGAATAATTCTCAAAGCAAATAGATTCACATCAAGAGATTTTATGTTAAATACTTTAAAATGGCTAAGCGTCAATCAAAGAATTTTAATGAATGTGTTAGTAATAATTCATTAGATGAAAATAGGTAAATATCCAAATTATTTAGGCGAGCGTTTGGTTTATGTATCAGATTTTCATAATTATAGTTTAAGAAATGTAAATTGTTTTAGATTAAATCTATTTAGAAATGAAAAAACTAAAAATATGCTTATGTATAATGGTTTAAAGCTTTTTAATGAATTGCCTCTAGAATTAAGTAATGAAATAAATACAAATATATTTAAAAAAAAAATTGTGGAATTTGTTAAAAATAAGTTTATGTAATAACAAAAAAAAAAAATATTAATGAATGAATTTTCAAATTGTTTAATTAATTATAAAGTAGTTATTTTTTAACTAAATAAATAAATAAATAAAAAATAACACCACTAATCGAAATGATTTCTTTGCGGAACAACAACTTTGCGATAAAAGTAAATTGACAAAACTTAATAATTTTAATAACTACTATGCATATACTGGCAGTGATTTGGCCCAAAATTTTAACAGCATATATCAACCAAATTAAAAATAAACAATTATAGACCTATTTCAATAGCTTCGATATTTAGTAAAATCATTGAAACATATGTGAATACTCAACTAGCTAAATATTTGAAAGACAATAATTTGACAGATGATCGACAATATGGCTTTAAAAAAGGTTCCAATACAAATGCGGCTTTATTCGATATGATCACCTATATCCAAGAAGGTATAAGTAATAGGAAAAAAGTATCCGTTGTATTTTTCGATTTTACCGAAGCGTTTGATACGGTTTATAGGAAAATATTATTACGTATTCTATTTGAAAGTGGAATCTTGGGAAAAGAATATATGTGGTTCGAAAGCTACTTAAATGAAAGGAAGCAATATGCTGAGTGTCAACAACTTAAAACCCAAGTTACTAAAATAAATTACGGAGTTATCCAAGGCAGCTCTTTGGGACCAACATTTTTAGGTAAAATTTAAATCTTTCTCAAAAAGTGTAAAGTTTATTATAATTAAAATTGAACCGAGTTCGTTATAATTGAAAACTACTGTATACACCAAATGCTTTCATTTCGAACAGAACTTATTTTTTTTTCACTGGAACTTAAAAAAAATTGGTCTTATAGTTTACCCGGAAAGAGCATGTTTATATTTGTATGGGACAAAATAAGCCGATTAAATATTATGATTTATCGAAAATATGTTTTTCTATTTCTGAAAATGCCAGCAGAAATGATATTTCATTAAGCTGCAGAGATTTAGTTTTGTTTTTAGAGACTTAGATATTCTTAAGAGTGAAATGGAGGGGATTCAAGATTTTATAAAACACCACAATAATTCTCATCCAAATGAACATAGGTAATAAACTTAAACAAGTCAGGGAAAAAAACCAAGGGTTTTTAAAAAGCACATTTTCAAAATTATATACGGTTTCTTACTGAATATTTCATCATTTATTTTTATAAAAATATATATTATGATAATATTATAATTTAGTTATTTCATTAATTTATTAATTATATGAATAATAGTGAAATACTTAGAATATAACTCCAATTCACTCAAAAAATCTGTTAAGAAGTGCAAAATATAATTTTGGAGCTTCAACGTTAACGTTTAATTTTGGAAAAACTTACACTGGTGAATAAGTTACTGTTTTATATGAACATAAAAGTTTTAATTTTGAAGGCCTAGTAGCCCTTCAATGGGGAAGGTTCCCAAATTTTTGCTTAGCAAACTTATGATGGATCTGCCCACCCCCTCTTGTCCTCACCCTTCCATTTTTTCCGGTTCTAGGAAATCAATTTTGAACTCTAACAAAATTTGGAATTTTACCTAGAATATTATTATCTAACCAAAAATGGTTAAGACTAAGAAAAAATTTCTTGAATTTAAAGAGATCCTTTCAAATTTAAGAAAACCTTTACCATATGTTGAAATATAATGCTACAGCTGTAAATTTTGTATATTTGTAAAAAAAAAATTTGAACAGGTGTTAAAGTTACAGGCGGTTGAAAATAGCAAAATTTCAATTTTGGAGCCCTTATAGCTCCTAAACAGGGGGCGTGACAAAAAATTTTGTTAACCGACTCCTACTAATTTCGGAGGACCTTACTTCTCACAAAATTTCAAGACCCCAGCTTGAACAGTTTAGAAGATATATGGGGCCAAAAATTTTGCAAAAGTTGAGTTTAGCTTAATGGTAAATTTTAGTACCGTATGGCAACCCTATACAATTGGCTTTTAAAAATTTGTACAGCTTATAAGAACAGCTGTCTGTTACCGTTTTCAGATTGGAAATATACCATATCGAACTCTAATTATAACTGTTTAAATATAGGTCTTTTTCCGACTTTGTGGGGCTGTAGCTCCGTAACGGGGGGGGGGCAGTAAAAAAAAGTTTTAACATTAAATTATTTTTTGTGCAATACCTACCCATTTCTGATATTTTTTAGTCAGCCGTAGTTAAAAAGGGACGGACGGACGGACGGACTATATAGGCACATTTTTACAAAATTTTTTGAAAATGTGCTAAAAAACAGCAAGCAAAGCAATGGACGATATTTCAATAGATATTGAAAAAGATATAAAAGTTGTTGATCCACCAGGTGCTATCCACCAGTAAGCTGAAATTTAAAGTAAGAATTTTGAATCTCAGCTTTATCACAAAATAACTCTATCTGGTTAAATACATAAGAAGCCAACTGAAATGCGATGATGTTCACTGAAAATTAATAACACCAAAGTGGCTGAAGTGTAAACCGAACAACCACAAATTTAAGGTTAGTGCTCCGGAATCAAAAGAAATTAAAAACAAGAGTTTGTAGCGGTGTAACCAATATCTTCTTCTTCTTGTGGCGCTACAGCTCGATGTGAGCTTTGGCCTTCTTCACAACATCTCGCCACGCATCGCGATCTTGAGCAGCACTTCTCCAATTTCCAACCTGCAACACTCGAGCATCATTTTTAACATTATCAATCCATCTCAAACGTGGCCTGCCCCTACTTCTTAGATCAGGTTTAATATTGAAGACTCGCTTTTGCGATCGGCTTTCGCTCATTCGCATCATGCGCCCGGCCCATTGCAGCCTTTGTGCTTTGGCAAATCTGACGATGTCTTCCTGTTTAATGAGCTCTTGAATTTCTGCGTTATTTCTTCTTATATATTCGCCGTTTTCTATTCTTCTGGCACCGAAAATTTTCCGTAAGATTTTTCTTTCAAAGACTCTTAGTCTTTTTTCATCTGCTACAGTTAACGTCCATATTTCGCATCCATTTGCAACTACTGGTCGTATTATAGTTTTGTATATTATGAGCTTTGTTTGCCTTGATAACAATCTGGACTGTAACAACTATTGTAACCAATATACGCAGATTTAAAAATTTAAGTAAAAATAAGTTAAGTTTAAACAAATAATATTTAATAAACACAAAAAATTAAAAAATAAATATATTGTAACCAATATACGCAGATTTAAAAATTTAAGTAAAAATAAGTTAAGTTTAAACAAATAATATTTAATAAACACAAAACATTAAAAAATAAACAATAAAAATTCTGATTTGCCTAAAATTAAAATAAATAAAACAAGAAATAACAAAACCATAAAAAGATAACGCTAATCCAAAAAAAACCTTAATATTAAGAACAGTAATAATATTTTAAATTCAAATAAAGCACAACCCATTACACTCTCTCAAACACCAATCCAAAATAACAATTATAATAAAAACAATACTTTAAATTCGAATGAAACATAACCCATTATATTAGCTCAAACACCAGTTAAATTTCAAAACTATTTTTCTCCATCTTACTTAGTAACTTATTTGCTTAATAAGCCTGATTTAAAATTTAATTGAAATTCCGGTCAGTAATATAAAATCAAGTATAATGACTAACACAACGTGTAATTTAACCACTTCTGAAAACTCAAATTCGAACTCAAATTTAATTGCAACAACTCCAATAACGTCTAAACAAAAATATCCTAACTTCAAGCTGGGAGAAACAATTATTGTTGGTATTCCATGCACGCGAATTTCAAATATGAACTGCAGTACAACTTCATGTAGTAATTCGCCAATAACATCTATTTCAACTCCTTCCAATGAAAGTTTCGTTAGTCCTAAACTACAAACTATAACACCGATCAAAAATATGTCTTATCACGTTTTAGAGATAAAAAAATATACAAAAATGTTAGGCTCTATTTAGCTCACTTGCTAAGAACCTTTGTGTAGATGGTAAAATCAAACTCAATATTAAAATTTTCATTGACCAAGAAGATTTACCTTCTAACCCAAAGAAATTAATGAAATTAAATTTTATATATCATGAAGGTTTCGGAGCCTCTTCCAAATCGGTCGAAAAAGATTTACAAGCATATTCCAGTTAACTTGAAAGTAACAGAATATAGTATTTATAAAGAATTAGAAAAAGTAGCCTTGACTTTTTTCGTTTCTTTAGTGAGAAAAAATACCATTAATACTAACCTAATTTCAGTTCATAGAACATCTAGCTGTAAGGAGTTAAAATCAACAGGTAATAAAAGTAATTTTAGTGAGAATCTCAAAATCTTCTACCACAACTGTAGTGGTATGAAAGGTAAGCTAAAAGAATTATATGTTGATGCTAAGTCTTACATATGGCTAAACAATTCCTTCATTAAAGAAATATTGGGTAATAATTGTGCGATTTATGGAAAATATAGGGATTTTTTTTCTACGAAGTGTCCTTGGTAAGGTGGTGTTTTACTTGCAGTAAATAACAACCTTTCTAGTTATTGACTATTTCTAGGTTCCTTCAACACTTTCGATCACCAATTTATTAGAATAAAATTAGGTAATAATTTTTTTTACCTAGGAATGGTTTTCTTTCCTCCTAATTCTGACAATTCCTCATTTTCTGAATTTTTCGATATTTATTACAATATTATATCTTAAATGAATCAGGATGATTCAATTTTTGGCGATTTCAATCGTTCTTCATTACCTTTTATAGAAGATGATTCAGATAATTTGTTATTACCAATTAACTTTCATTATGAAATAGATTTTTGTATAATAAAAAAACAAAACAAAAAAAAATGCCTACCCCAAAAGTTAGTCTGAGTGATGCCCAACTTAGCCAAGTAACTTGCCCTATTACTTTACCTGCCTGGTTTTAATTTTAACCTTGAACTTCATTAAATTCATAGTTAACGAATTGATAACTTCGTATGGCAGCTGCCCAAAATGGGGCCGTAATATTTTGAAACTTCATATAGGTCCTTGTTCTATTGTATAACTAACCTTGTGTAATTTTCATCCCCGTAGAATTAGTTTTGAAGAAATTTATCTTGGTGCAAAGAAGTTGTATGGCAGTCCCCCGAAAATAAAGCCGTAACATTTTGGAACTTCATATAAGTGCTCGATTCCCTATATAACTAATCGTGGGTAATTTTCATCCCCGTAGTATAATAAGTTTTGAAAAAATTCATATTGGTGTAAAGAAGTTGTAAGGCATCCCCCCGAAAATGAAGCCGTAACATTTTGAAACTTCATATAGATTAATTTGGTTTTAACCAAAAAGAATAGGGAACCTCAAAAATTTCCAAAAAATGTTTTGTGTGAATTTTAAAACTCTAGCTCTAATTTTCAAATAATTAATTTTTAATTCACGAATATATTCAACTTAACCAAATTAAGCTTCATATTCATTAATGATCATCATGATAAATAATAATCATTATTATGAATATTGATTATTGTCCATCAATCTGGACTTTGTACCCACATGTAAAATATTACACGTATACATACGAGTATTATATGAACACATATAAAATTACTTACAAGCTGTTTACTTAAAAATATCGTTGTGTTCAATTCTTGTTATCTCCAATTTTTATACCCGTATGACTATATAGTCAAAGGGTATAATAAATTTGCCATTACGTTTGTGACGCAGAGAAGGAGGGGGGGGGGGTAGATATAGACTCAAGTGTATGGATCGGATCAGAATCGAAAAATAAATCGATTTAGCTATGTATGTCCGTCCGTCCGTCCGTCGCACGATAACTCAAAAACTAAAAGAGCTAGGATCTTGAAATTTTCGCAAATTCGTTTTTTTGCAATAGCCGTCATCGCTATTTAAATCCAGCCATTTTGGTCCATGGGTTCGGGTAGCCGCCATACAACTTCTTTTTTTATATGAGCATTACTCTGTACCTATTACAGCTGCGTGTCTGAAATTTTGCCAAAAGTAGTTTAGTTTTATGGCCAAAGTTTCTGCGAAATTTGGTTGGTCTAGTGGAGTGGGTTCGAGTAGCTACCATACAACTTCTTACTTTATATGAGCATTACTCTCCACCTAATGAAGCTGAGTGTCTAAAATTTTGCCAAAAACTGTTTAGTGTAATGGCCAAAGTTTCTGCAAAATTTGGTTGGTCTGCTGCAGAGGGTTCGAGTAGCTGCCATACAACTCCTTCTTTTATATGAGCATTACACTACACCTAACAAAGCTGGGTGTCTGAAATTTTGCTAAAAATAGTTTAGTGCAATGGCCAAAGTTACAGCAAAATTTGGTTGGTCTACGGTAGAGGGTTCGAGTAGCTGCCATACAACTCCTTCATTTATATGAGTATTCCACTACACTTAATAAAGCTGTATGTTTGAAAATGTTGTCAAAAGTAATTAACCGGATGATACAATGTATATGTTACGGTCATACGGGTATCCCAGAGTTGACACAGTCTACTCTACTACACTCTTCCTCGTTTTTTTTAATTTTACGCATCATATAAATCATATGAAATCGTAACTCGATAAATAGATAAAAAACAACAACAAAACAAAAAAAAAAAATAAAATTCATATAATTTCATGTTGTGTACAAGATGTTGCAAAATTTCAAATCTTCTAAATATAATAAAAGACAAACTGCTGCTGCTGCTGCTGCTGCTGACCAGCGTGCCATATGTTATGTTAAGTGTTATTCACACATGCAAAATACTTCTAATTACAAATACCCACATTCAAAAGAGAAAGAAAAAAAGTGATAAAATGTAAATTATGAACAGAACAAAAAAAAGTCAAAACATATGAGAAATCTGTTAACAGGTAGATACAGAAAGAACTTTTTTACATTTCAGTATGTATACTTTTATTTAAATATCACTTACAGAACTAATAACTAACAACAATTTGTAGTTTTTATTTTTTAATAAATATAATAAAAGACGCTGCTGCTCTTTAATTATGTTAATGTTAAGTGTTATTCACACATGTAATGTAACATACTTCCAATTACAAATTCTTACATACAAAAGAGAAAGAAAAAATGAAACTGATAAAATGTAAATTATGAACTGAAAAAAAAAAATCAAAACGTATAAGAAATCTGTTAACAGGTAGATACAGAAAATTATAATAAAAACGTACAAAACTATTTTTTTCATTTCAGTATATATACTTTTATTTTAATATCCCTTACAGAACTAAACTACAATTTTGGGTCCAAATTTTGTCCGATTTTACGAAATACTGCTTTGGGTAAAAAGAAAACCCCAAAAAAAAATTTATTGAGTTCCATTAACCCATTGCGGCTCAATAGCTTTTTATAGGTTTTTTCAATACTTTACTCTAAATAAGAATCGGTTCGATCGATTTTCTTCAAATTTTGTATACGTGCTCCTCTATGAGAATTGAGTTGACACTATTAATATATTTGGAATTTGTTAACCCATGTCGGCCCGACGGTTGGTCAAAATAATTTTGGAAGCTAATATTGTCAAAATTTGGAAAGTACTGCTTTGGCTAAAAAGAAAGCCTCAAAAAAAATTGCTGCCCAACAGCTTTTATTTTGGTTACTTTCCTCTAAATTAGTAACGGTTCAACCGATTTTCTTCAAATTTTGTATATGTGTTCCGTTTTGAGAATGGAGTTAACTCTTTTAACAAACTTGGAATTTGTTTACCCATGCCGACAATTGTCAAAATAAAGATTTGGAAACAAATTACGTCCAATTTTGAGCAATACTGCTTTGCCCAAAGAGAAAGTTGAGTTCCGTTAACCCATTGCGGCACAGTGGCTTTTTAAAGATTTTGCGTAACTTAACTCTAAATTTGAAACGATTTGGTCGGTTAACTCCAAATTTTATATGCGTGACGCAACTTGAAAATGGAGTTGAGTCTGTTAACAGTTTTGGTGTTTGGTAACACATGTCGGTCCTACAATTGGTAAAAAAAATTTATGGAAGTAAATTACGTCCAATTTTGGAAAGTAATTTGTACTGCTTTGCTAATTTGTACAGAAAGTTTCAAAATTTACTAGAATAATCATAGAAAAATCGTTTTAAAAAAATTGCTGTCATACATTTTAAAATTTACATTTACACCGTGTGTAATTTTTATGTTAACTTTTTGCAGTAACATGAACTTCAAATAAACCTCCGTTGAGAGGCGCAGTAGCGCGCACCGGGTATTAGCTAGTATTTATATAAACATTGGAGTTAACAAACTTAGTTGCTCGAGAGCTACCCGAAGTTTTGGTCCGATCTTAACCAAAAAATATGGGGAACCTAGAAATTGTTTAAAAATATTTTGTGTAAATTACAAAACTGTAGCTCCTTTAGATTTTGAGTTATCGTACTGCCACGGACTGACGGATGGACAGACACACATAGTTAGATCGGCGCCGTGAAATAAAGCCATATGGCTTTATTTCGCATTTAAAAATGTAATTTTATTTGTGAAAATAGAAGCAATTTAATTTTCCAAACTTTTTTATTTAAATAGTTAGGAAGGAGTTTTAGAGTTGGTTTCAAAAGCAGGGTTTTACGCTTTCCCCCCCCCCCCCTTTTCCAGAATATTTATATTTATTAATTAGGGTTGATTATTTTTTGTATGAAATAGCTATGCCAAATTCTCATACCATTCTTTTCATTATAGTGTTGAATTCAAAATCTAGTTTCAATAATTGAGTTAGCGGGCGTTCGGGGGCGGCAGCCCCCGTAATGAAAATATAATATTATTTAACATGTTTTATTACGGTGTATTAAAAAAATTAGAAACTTATTAATTTTTTTAATGAATTAGGTATCCGAATTCTTATACCATTCTTTTCATTTTAGTGTTGGATTCAAAATCTAGCTTCAATAATTGAGTTAGCGGGGGTTCGGGGGCGGCAGCCCCCGTAATGAAAATATAATATTATTTAACATGTTTTATTACAGTGTATTAAAAAAAATTAGGAACTTATTAATTATTTAGGCCCCCAGCAATTTTTCTAAGCCCCATATCTCCCAAACGGATGAGAATAGACCCTACCTCTAGAAGCATTTTTTGTTTGTTTTGAACCCTAGAATAACCCCTAGTTCTATGGCAGGTTATTAGCGAAACACCCTGTATTTATCATTTATAACTGCACTTAATTATCAATTTTTATTTTTTTTTTACTTTGTTTACTATTAAACTAGAATTTGTATCAATTTTACTATATGGCTTTATTTCGTAAAACTTTAGAAAATGATATGGCTTTATTTCGCATTCGAATTCGAATTCGAATGCGAAATAAAGCCATACGCAAAAAAAATTCTCGATATGGATTCTCGATATAAAAAATTCTCCATTATATCATTTTATGGCTTTATTTCGTATAGCTTTATTTCGCGCCACCGTTAGATCGATTTATTTTTCGATGTTGATTCGATACGTACCCTTGACACCATAGCTCGTCTAGATCGATGCGTAACAAACGGAGGAGCAATTTTAATTTACTCGATGTCATATATGTATGCAAGGATATAATGAAAAAAATCTTAATACAAAAATAATAATTTTGTTTTCTGCTCTTTATTCTCTTAATATTTTAACCTAGTGTTACAGCTCAAATGTGAAAATTAGCTAAAAATCACGATAATATTATTATCGATACAGTATATTTTTTTTGAAAAAATTTTGGTCACAAAAGCTTTTTTTAAATTACACAATATTATATAAAAAATATTACTGTCAAATGATATTTTATGTATTTTTTTTTTAAATAAGTATTTTAACTTACCAGTAAAGCTGTTGTAATAGGTAATGTTTGAGGTCCCATAACAAATTCTAGAAATTCATCTTTTGTACAATTAAAATTTATTATACTTTCAGGATGACATCTATCTAAATATATTTCATCGTAATTCAAATTACTTGTTAAATCAAAGAGTGTCTGAGTTGATATACTCGTATGATAAACTTCATTTGATTTTATATTAAATGTTATATTAGAAAATTCATGTAGTGCATTCATAGTTGACATTTGTTTCTATTATATTTTTCAAATTTTAAAAGAAATATTTATTTTTGCTAATTAAAAGTTACTTGTAGTTCTAGTTTTGATAATTCTGGCAGGATTATTTTATTCTCCTTTTGCTTCTAAGTATATAATTTGCCATTTGTAGTACAGCATATATTTTACACTTTTTATTCAAACCTTTTATTTCGCATAAATGAGTGAAACATATTGTATTTAATGGTTTTTTTATAATACTTCTTAAAAACAAAATTGTTCGTTACACTTGAATTATTTGACGGCAACATCAGATATTGATCTTTTGAGTTAAATTTACCTGATCGTCTTTTTAAATCTGTAAAGATAATGATAAAAATATAAGAAAAAATTTTACTTGTCTGACCTGACCTTTTATTTTATTTCTCAAAAGAGCTCTTAAAAGTACATATAAATAGTTTTAATTCATTCATAATATGTTCATCATAAATATAAAATAAAACTTAAAGTTTTTTTAAAAAAAATGGACATAATATTAATTATTTATTTTATAAACAGCATGGCAGATTTATACTTTTTATAATTTTATAATTAATATTATTTACTAGGGGTCCTTGCTAAAGGTTTTCAAATTTTAATTTATTTTTCTTTTTTCTGAATTTTAAAAAAATGATACCTGCTAAGTCGAACCGTAAATTCTCTCACCTTGAGAAAGATATAGTTTAAAAGTTAGAATCAGAGAATATTTAAGTAGCTCAATTCAATAGTAAAAAGAATTTAATCGTTTATTATAATATTTAATTTTAATATGTACATAAAATGTTTTATAGTAAAATTTTTAGCCTTTTAAAAATGTAAAAGTGTTAAATAGAAACGGAAATAAGAAAGAACCCTCGTGTATCAAATTTAAATTTTTATCTCCATTAATTTCGAGGATAAGCTTTTTAATTTTTGGGATTTCTTAGAAGGCACCTGAACAACCACTACAATTAAGTCTAAATTTCGGGGACACAAAGAAAATAGGAAAAAATGCCGTTATACCAAATTTAAAGCTTCTATATTTATTTCAAGTTACTATTTATTAATTTCGGTTATATGCTTTAAAGTCTTCGGGGTAGTGCGGGTGGTAAGCAAAACACTAATCCAATTCAGCCCGAATTTCACGGATACAAAGCAAAAAGGAAAAAACACCTGTGCCCCAAATTTTAAGGTTCTATCTTCTTTGCGAAATTATACTTGTTTGGCCTCAATTCGATCAAAAAGTTCTAGAATCCGAACACATGGTCCGATATCGACCATATGCAATCCCGGCCGTACTTTCAGTACTAGTAAACTACAGTTAAAATTTCACCAAAATAGCTGTTTCATCAATTCATTATTAATAATGAATAATAATGAAATCCATATACGGAATATAATCCTAATGCAGTGAAGAAACCTGTTGTTTAGTTACTATCATACCCAAGGTTTAAGTTTTTTGTACTTAGTATTCCCTTAAGAAATCTAATGTCACACCTACCGCAATCAGTTCGAAAAGAAATATCGTGGTTAGTTTAGTTAGCCGTAACTTAATGTATTTGGACAGAATAGAAATAATTTTTTCATATGAAATAAATGCGTCAGAATTAGAAAAAAAATCAGACCATGATTCAATAAAAAGTAAGGAAATTAATTTTTGAAAATTAATGTCTTCAGTAAATATATTCATACATTCCTTATTATTTAAATTTTTTACATTTATAAATTCAACGTTTATCAGATCAGATCAGTTTAGCATGATCAGTTATATTAATAACCTATACCTGTTCATTTAAATAATGTGAGTTATTTTTGTGTAACCGAAAATCTGATAAACTTTAACTCAACACATTTTCAAAAACGTGTGGTAAGATTAAAAAACTTTTTTTTTATTTACAACTTTTTTTTATTTTTATTTTTTTTCTTAAATTTTAAAAAGAATTTTTTTATTTTTAATAATATGTTTTAATCATTAATATTTATTTTTACATTTTTTTTCAATTATTTACACTAATAATTTTTTTTTATATATATTACACTAACCTAAAAAAAACTTTATTAAAAAAAAAAATACACTTACTTATTTATTTTACATTTTTTTGTGCTTATATACATAATTTCTTATACTTAATTAAATTTCTAATTTTTCTAATAATATTTCTTTTTTTATATATTTTACTAAATTATAATTTAATTATATCATAATAATAATCTTTCTTAAAAAAATAATTTGTAATTTAAATGATTTGTTAACTAGGACCTAACCAAAATCAACGCGTACGGTGCATAATTTCTGGAAATTTCTAGAAAATTTTTAAATATATAGTTAGGTACGTGAATTTACATGTGAGCAACCGAAATACCCGACGTTCTGGTACCTCAGATTTAAAAATTGACAAAGCGAAAAATAGAAATAGAAAATTTCAAATAATATTTTTGTAAAAAATTTGTTTATTAAAAAATATTTATTTATTTATTTATTTATATTATATGATGACTAATTTAATTAGTTAACATATTTTACAACTAGCACTAGCAACTAATGGCCTTAGGCTATTTTATTACATTTTTTTCCTTTTTTATATATTATACATTTGTTATATTGTATTACATTATATTGTAAAACTTTTCTATTTATTTACTAGTAGGTATATATTAAAATTTATAAATGTATGTTGGCTTTTTATAAGTTTGTATGAAAATAATTATTTTTATTTGTTTTTTATTAATTTCTTATTAAAGTATTTGAGCAATAATATGTACAAGATTTAAGTTTTTGGAACACAATTTTTGATTTTGTTAGTTAGTTTTTGAAGTTTACAAGTTTAAATTTTTTTTTTTTAAATTTTATTATAAATATTAATTTTTTTTAAAAATTTTACAAAGCTTGCAATGTTTTCAGCTGTGACTTGTGAGAGTAGCACGTGCAGCGGTTCTATTCTTTGTTGGATCCTTATGGTATCGATGGATGGGCACTCCGTTATTATATGTTTGATGGTTAAAGATTGAATATTACAAAAGAAGCATGTAGGTGGTGGCTCTTTTTTGAAGAGATGTTCATGGGAGAGTAAAGTGTGACCAATTCTAAATCTCGTGTAGACTATTGAATCCTTTCGGTTTACATTTCTTGGAAAGATGGATGGAAGTTTATTTGGATTTATAGACTTGTAGAAATGGTTAAAGTTTGCCCATGTAATTAAGTACTCTTTTTTTGTTATTTTCGTTATTTCTTTATTAATATCGGCTTTATTGGCGTATTCTATTTCAACGAGTGGCGAATTGGCAGCCTGTTTTGCTATCTGGTCTGCAAAGGTGTTTCCCACAATACCCACGTGGCCAGGGACCCACATTAATTTTAGGTGCTTTTCCTTTTTGTTTAATATATCTCGTATTTCTTGTATTGTTTTCTCATTATTATTTAAGTTAATGACAGCTTGTATTGTTGAGAGTGAGTCTGAACATATTATACATTTTTCGGTCGGATTATATTTGAATTTGACTGCGTTCAGGATTGCGACAGCTTCGGCGGAGTAAGCAGTGGAATAGCTTGGCAAGGCTCCAATTTTTAAAATGGTTTTATGTTCGTCTACAATACTGAAAGTGGTTGAGAAGGCGGATTTTGATCCATCTGTGTAGATAAACTTCCAATCGTCGTATTTATTTTTTATCTGGAGAAACTGTTGTTGAAAAAACGTTGGGTTGACTTCATCCTTATGCCATTTAGTTAGCTCTAAGATAATGCTGTCGTTTCTAAATTTCCATGGTGGGAAAGTGTGACGAATGTTGTTGATAGGCTTATAGCTCATATTATTGTTTTTTGCGAAGAGAATAACTTGATGGAGGGTTGATGGTTTTTTCGGTTTTCGCTTCCTGGCTAGGACTTTTTTACTTTTTTGGTATAGTTCAACTCCTTCAGAAAATATTATTTTTGTTAACAGTTTTCTTGTAGACAAAGTGATTTTTTCATCTAGTGATGGAAGCCCTGCTTCGGCAAGGATGATGGGTATTGGGGAAGATGGAAATGCTCCTAAAGCCGAGCGTATTGCTGCGTGGTAGATTGTTTTGATTTTTTGTAGCTCAGAATTTGATGCTGATCCGTATATTGGTAGCCCATATTCAATTTTAGAAAGAATTACTGCTCTTACTACGTCAATTAGAGATTTTGCATTGCTTTGTAAAAATTTACTACTTAAACATTTAATACAATTTAATCTGTTATATAGAGATTTACATAAGTTATCTATGTGTGTGTTCCACCGATATTTTGTATTTAAAACTAAGCCTAAGATTTTTAAATTTGGAACATTTTCTATATCTAATGTGTTTATTTTAATTTTGAAATTATTGCAATTATGTTTTCTACAAATGTGTAAGTGTTTTGACTTTTCTATCGAAATTTTTAAGCCGCTGTATCTGCCCCAGTGTGTTAATTCAGTAATTAGATTTTCTAGTTTATTTTTGAAGACGGAGGATTTTTTAATTGGACAATAAATTAGTAGATCGTCGGCATATAATATATGTTTGAAAAATTTTTGTTCGTCTATAATTTCGCTGAGTTTGTTATAAGCTATCAGGAATAAAACGACCGATAAAGGAGATCCTTGAGGGATTCCGTTGTTAAGTGGCCACACATTCGAGTAGAAGTTATTGTTTTTAACCCTAATTTTCCTATTTGTCATGAAATTTTTTATGAAGTTAATTATAGTTCCCCCTACTTTCCATTTAATTAATTGGTCAATTATTGAGTGCACACCCACTCGATCAAAAGCTTTTTCTGCGTCTATTGATATTAGGGAAATATGATTTCTTGTACCTAAGTTATCACAGATATCCTGATCTAATGAAAGTAAGGCGTCCATGGTACCTTTACCTGCTTTGTAGGCTGTTTGCTTGTTTGACAGTAGCTTTTCTTCTTGTAAAAGCCAAAAGAGCCGTTTTGCTACAATTTTTTCCAATACTTTGCTCATGCATGGTAGAAGTGATATTGGACGGTAACTGGACGGACTAAGTTGATCTTTGCCTTTTTTGGCTATAGGAACTATAGATGCTATTTTCCATTGTTGTGGGATGGTGCCCGTAAGAAAAATATGATTGTAAATTTCCCGTAAAATTAATTTAGCATTAATTGGGAGATTTTTCAAAATGGGGTATGACAAGTTATCATAACCTGGAGTTTTTCCTTTTAAGGAGTTAACACATGCTTGCAGTTCTAACAGGGTTATGGGGAGCTCGATTTCTTTGGCGCGTTTTCTGGGAGTATAGGGTGTTAAAATGGGTGTTGTAATGGAATTTTTGCTATTATTGTAATGGTCTGGGAAATGTTTGTCGTTAGAATTTTGTGACCAGTATTGTGCCAATGTATTTGCTATTTCAAATGGATTTTGGGTGATTGAGTTATTTGAGTTTTTTATGTACGAAATGTGAAGTTTTGGGGTGAGGTTTGAGAGGGTTCGGACTTTTGACCAAAGAACTTTTGGAGATGTGTTTGGGTTTATATCTTTTGTGTAGGTAGCGAAAGATTCTCGTTTGGCGAGTTTAATTTCTCTTTTGAAGTATGCGTTCGCTTTTTTATAATTGATAATATTCGTGGTATTTGGGTGTTTTTTAAGTATTTTCCAATATTTTTGTTTCTTTTTTTGCAGTTCGAATAGTGAAGAGTTCCATCAACAAGTGTATTTTTGGTTTTTCTTGGTTTTTGTTTTTGGGATTGTGTCGTTGGCACTGCTGATTATTAATTTTTGAAATTTGGCTACTTTTTGGTTAATATTATTGATTTGCTTTTGAAAGGTGGAGAGTTTGTTGTTTACTGAATTTTGAAAGTTGTCCCAGTTTCCTATATCAGTTTTAAATTTAGGCTTATGTTTAGGTGGTGTGGGGAGATTTTGATGAGTAAAGAGCTCGATTATGATGGGAAAGTGGTCGCCACCACGAGGAAACTGATCAACCGACCAAGAATACGATAGATTTAATGGGTGTGAACAGAGAGCTAAGTCGACATGCGTAAAAGTGGAGTGAGTGGAGAAGTGAGTTGGTGATCCGTTATTTAGAATTATTAAATTACTATTTTTTATAAAGTTTGAAATTATTTTGCCTTTTTTGTTGGATTTTGGAGATCCCCATAGGGGACACCAAGCGTTAAAGTCTCCAACGGCTTGGTGAAGCACGATAATAGGACGTGAAGGTCGTTTTCGCTAATCTGTTCATTTGGGGCAATGTAAAGGTTGATTATAATAAATGTGATATTGATTTCTATTTCTAAAGCTATTGCTAGAATGTTTGAATTAATATTAATTATTTTGTGTTTTATATTATTTAAAACAAGTAAAGCGACACCGCGTTTTGCTTTTTCATTTGCTAATATGTCGTTTTTGTGATAAAGCGTATAGTTTTTCGGTATTTTAGAAGAGTGAGGGTATGTAAAAAGGTGAGTTTCTTGTAATGCTATAATATTTGGATTATGATTTTTGATTAGTAATTGAAGCTCATCTGAATTGTTGTGGTATCCATTTAAGTTCCATTGAAGGAATTTTATGACCATAAGTTAGGGACTAAAAATTAATAAAATACTGTATTTAAATGAAAAAGCAAATAGATGAAAAACAATGTAGATGAGAAAATAATTTAACTTGAATAATGATTAATAACAGAGAACTTGATTCCTTTGTTGTTTTTTTTTTTTATTTTTTTTTTTTTTATAATTATCTTTGTTATTCAAATTAGGAATAGAAAGCATTATAATATATAAGAATATTGAATTGAAGATCGAAGAGTGAATGAGAGTGAATGATAATAAGAAATATTTATTAAAGAAAAAAGAAAAATAAATTAAAATTTTTGAAGAGTAAAAAATTTTTTTTTTTTTTTTGTTACTAAATTTGAAAGACTATAGTTGTTATTTTATATAAAATAACAAAAAGTATTTCAAACTAGTCGGAATCTGAAATTTCTAAGGAATCAATGTTTGTTTTGTTTGATAAAGAATTAGTTTGATTATGTGAGTTAATTATGTCTGCTTGTTTGTTTGATTGGATGGAATATTTGCTTGATTTAAAAAAGTTGAGTGGAAGGTTGTATTGGTTGGAAGAAGAAGTTTGTTCGATTGGAATATTATTTGTTGAATTATTATTTTCTATTTCAGTCGTAATAGCGTTTGTTAGTACTTGTTTGTCATTTTTTTGTAAGTTTATGTTGTAGTTAGAAGAGGATAGATTATCATTTGCAATATTTATTGAATTAGTGCATTGTTCATTGGAAGAAATTGGGAGGGGAACGTTGTTTTCGATGGAAGTAGATGAATCTATTGTAGGAATTGAGGTTAGGTTTTTATTTGTATTTTTGTTTGAATTATTGGATTGTAAATTGGATAAGGAATTTTTTAAGGGTGAATTATAGAATTGTTTTGGATTTTCTGCTGTTGTTGGATTAATTAAATTTGAAGTTTTATTGATGGAGTTCATGGTGATTGAGGAGTAAGTTGCATTTTTATGTGGGGGTACAGAATTGTTTTGATTGTATATTTTGCGGGCATCTGCGTAAGTACATTTTTTTTGTGTTTTTATTTTTAATATTTCTCTTTGTTGTATGAATTTTGGACATTTGTTGAATGAGGATGGATGATCACCAAGGCAGTTGGAACACATTGTTCTAGAACATTGAGGCGGTGAGTGTGGAGGAAGATTACAATTTACACACATTGCGGGGTTTTTACAATTGTTTTTTGTATGTCCAAGTTTTTGGCAAGTTTGACATCTCATTGGATTGGGATAATGTTCTCTTACTTTAACCTGATACCAAGCGATTTCAATTTTTTCGGGAACTTTGTAAGTGTTGAAAGTAAGGAGAATCAGGCCGGTGTAAGTTTTTTTATTATCAATTAAACGAGTGAATTTGTATACGTTAGTAACTCCTTGTTTTTTTAAGTCATTTAAGATTTCTTCCTCATTGGTTGGGATGAGATTTTTATCAAAAATTGTGCCTTTTGTGGAGTTAAGTGTTTCATGAAGTTTAGCTGAAACGGTACATAAACCACCGAAGTTTTTAGTATTTAGAAATTTGTTTGCGACTTTTTCGGAGTTTACTAATATGAGAAGATTACCATCTTTAAGTAGTGTGACCGATTGAATTTCTGTACTTATACTGTCAAGAGCCTTTTTTTTGGCAAAAACGCTGAAGGAGGAGAGTGGTTTGGATTTATCCGTGGATTCAATGACGACAAATTTTGGACATTTTTGTTTTATATTTACCTGTGGCAAACTGGGAAAAATATCGCTCGTGATGTCTATACCTCTTACTCTTTTTGGTCTTGGACTCTGTTGGCCGGTGTCGTTGTCAGGCAGCCCGGCAAACCGATTCCCCGAGGGGATCGGCGTGTCGCCTAGCATTTTTAACTCACTTGTTCACTGTATTTAACTAATTTTGTTTGAAGTTTAAATTAATTTTTTTATGTTAAAAAATATCTATTTATTTTTAGGTTATGATTTTTTGGTGTGATTGAAATTATAAGAAAGAGAAAATAAAGAAAGAAAAAGAAAGGGATACCGAAAACAAAAAGAATACAGAAAAAAGACGTCTATACTACACAAAGGTTAGTCGATGACTGCTATTAAAAAATACCTATAATATGTTTGCAGAAACATAAAAAAGAAATAATATTTCTTAAGAAAAATGATTTGTTACTTATGGATCAACCAAATTCAGCATGTACGGCGTTCAGTTTCTGTCAAAAAATTTTGAAATAAGTTATTATTGTAAATAAATTTACATGAAAGCATACGCGACGTACTGTACCTCGGAGTTTTAAAATTTTAAAATTGACTAAGCGTATAAAAATATTGTAATTGTTTTTTCTTATGTTGCTATGACTAAATTTTAAAAATAAAATATTTTAAAGTAATATTTACAACGCGTACGGCGAAAAATTTCTGTCAAAAAATTTTGAAATAAGTAATTATGTAAATAAATTTACATGAAAGCAACCCAAATACGCGTAACGCGATATACTGTACCTCGGATTTTTAAATTTTATTAGTAATTTTAGTAGTAGATGGAGTTGTAAGTTAGTGGAGGGGATGAAGTTGAATTGTTAGTTAAAATTGAGGAAGGAATTAGGAAAATGGAAATGTAATTCGGTATATATATATATATAGATAATTTAGTTAGTAATCTGTTCTTTAGAACCATATCGAAGTTCTTTGTACCTTTGGAATTATATTGAAGTTTTTTAGAAAGCAAATTCTTTGAAACCATGACAAAGTTGAAACCTGAAAATTTTTAGATATCCTATAGTATTTAGGAAATGAATTTAATTCACTGATAAGAGAATAAAATTTTAAAATTTAGAATTTTGTTTTGCTGTTTTGATTATTTTATAGTTTAAATGGATGAATAATGAGTGTTTGTGTGTATATTTCCATCACCATTAAAAAATATTAACATTGTACCCTATAAAATTGTACGATTTTAAAATTGAAAAATAAAAAACTTGTGGTTTTAATTTAAAAGTTTCTTATCAGTTGAAAAAAACAGAACATTAGAAAAAGAATTTCTTATCTGTATTAATAATATATAATATTCAAATATTTCGAAAACAGAAAATACAAGAAATTAACTTGAAGGTTCTTAATTAAAATTATTTAAATTGTAAAATAAAAATCTGAAATGACGTCAGGGGATTCCTATTGTTAATTTTAAAAAGAAAAAACAAAATATATTGGTATTACAAAGTTTTTTTATTTATTTTTTTAAGTTTTTCGATATTTATAATTATTTTTTTTAAATTTTTTTACGATTTTAGCTAATCGCAATAACGATATTTTAAAAAATTTGGTTGAATTATGTGTAACCAAATCCATCCATTTATCATCTTGATCTTCTTTGAGTGAATTAAATTGAATTAGTGTTGACTCAGCATAATTCCTCAGAAACTTAAAAAGATTCTTAATTTCCTTTTTATATTTCTTTCTAAACTTTATTTTATTTTGTAAATAAAATTTATTAAACATATGAATTGTTCTTGCGAACTCCATTGTTTGGTTAAAACTAATAATAGCTAATTTATCTAAATAAAATATGAAAATAGCAAGTGTTAACTAAATCTTCTGTGGGTAGGAGTGCTAGGGTGCAGATAAAATCAATTAGGTAAGTTTATTAGTATAAGGTTCGATCCCAATTCTATGCTCTTACCCAGAGAAGATTTTTTTTAATTTTTCTAAAGAATTTAGTTAATCAAAGACATTCATGAAGTCATCATCGTCATACAACACAAACCAAGGACGTATTGGTTCAACTGTATTTGTACAATAAGCATTTAAAACATCATTTGGTCCTTATCCCCAAGTTGCAATATGTTTCAATTGTGGTGAAAGAAATGTAACGAGAGTTGAATATGAAAATGCTAACAAAACTCATATTGCAGCTCTATTAATGTGTTTGATAGGATTATGGTGTTGTTGTTGTATTCCATATTGTACTGATAACATGAAAAATGTAAATCATTATTGTTTGAAATGTAACAATTTTTTGGGGGTTTATAATAAATAAATCATTTAAAAAAAAATTTCTCTAAAAAATCTGATTTCACTGTAATTGATTTACGAACAATCAAGCAGGATCCGACATATCAAATGGAAATTCATTAAAAAACAAAAAAAATGTAATTAAAAAAATAATATGAAATAAAAAAATTTTTTTTCTCTATATTAAATCAGTTTTATTTATCCATGAATTGTGATCAGATGAGATTCCAAGCCATTTTACAAAAATCTTATTATCTTTACTTTTAATAACTTTGTCAACTAGGTAAATATTATTATGTTTAGATTTTAACAATTCATATTCATAGAAGCTTCCTTGTATAGGTTGACCTTGATAATCTTCCAGTAAATAAGTTACAGGGTTAGTGATTTGAACTTTTCTTATCTTGAATATTTCAGTTGTCCAATTTGGTGTGTAGCCTTTTTCAAAAACATGTTTATACTTGCTTATTCGAACTAAGTCGCCAATTTTAAATTTGTATGGTGGTGAAATTTTAATATGATTATATATAGTTTTAAGTAAATTTTCAGCATTATCTTTATTGACATCAGATGGTCGTTTTTTAATTGTTCGATGTTTAGTGTTGTTATATTGTTTTGTTATTTCTTGAATTAGGTTAATCCATTTATAATTTCCATTAAAACTAAATTCTTTCCACATCTTTTCTTTTAAGGTTCTATTAAAACGTTCAAAAATAGAGGCTTTTAATATGCTAAATGTTGAATAATGATTTATATGATATTTATCCATTAATTTTTTGAATATTTTATTAAAAAATTCTTTCCCATCATCTGTTTGTAAATTTTGCGGATGTCTTTTAGAAGTTAGAAAAATATTTTGCATTGCTTTTGTAACGTTCTCTGAAGTTTTTGCTTTTATAGGGATTGCCCAGGCATACTTAGAAAAGCAGTCAATCACAGTTAATAAAAATTTAAATCCTTTATTCTCTTTAGCATATGAACCCATTTCTACTAAATCAGCTTGCCAAAGATCATCAAATCCTTTAATTATAACTCTACGTCGTTTAAAATTTCTTCGTGCAGGCTTATGCAGCTCTTCAACCACCTCTCTTTTACTCATTTTTAAATAAAATCCTATATAATTTATATATATAATAAAAAGCAAATAATAAAATGTATTTAAAATTTATATTCTTTATTTATGTATGTATATAAAGTTATATTATGATTTATTTTTTATTCTTTTATATAAATCCATTAGTTTGGAACATTTTAACATATGATGATCTGCTGAATGACAAGGACAAGTATCTGGAACAGTTGTCATGTTGTCTGATGTATAGGGACATATATCTCAATGATATCCATTCTCTTTCGTTTCAATTAGGATAGAATTTTTAAATAATTTTAAAAAATGGAAGTGAATTTTTAATTGTTCATAATGTTCCTCCAATAAAATATCATCATATTTAACTAAAAAATTATTTAAAGAATATCCGATTTGATGTACATCCATTTCGAAAAGTTAATGAAAACTGATCCCCAATTATGTTTTTATAAGTTCTGAACTACTAAGTAAATCCAATGCTGATCGAGCTTGGGCTTCAGCTTTTTGCAATCTCTCATGAATAAATTTAATTGGTTTTTTAATTTGAAATTCAATGACATCACTCATATTTGAAAATTTTTCATTTAACAATTTCAAGAATTTGATATGGATTTCCTCTAAACTAACTTGCATTTTTTCTTCTAATATTTTTAATTTTTCTTCTGCTAATTTAAGTTCTATAGATACTGTTGTCTCTAAATGATTAGACATTTCTCGCATTTCGTTTTGTAATAGTTCTTTCTGAAAGAAAATATGATTATTTACAGAATTTTGTGTTGCTGCATCACTGCCAATAATAGGTTCTCGGACATCTGATAAAATTTTGTTATCTAAATCATAATTTCCTTCAGAAGTCAATTTGAAACCAATACCTGGAGGACCTTGAGTATGTAGTTTTCTAGAAGAAGAAGCTGTACTACGCCCAAACTTATCAAGTGACATTATGGTTTTAACTGATTGTTAATCTAAATAGCTATTGAATTATATTTGCTTCTCTTAACTCTTCAATTATAGGTACAATTTCATTGTGATGATTATTGTTACCAGCTGATTGTGAACTAATTAAAAGTTTTAATCTGTCAACTAATTCATTAGGATCATCCCAATAAACATACTGATTTGATTGATTTGTAAATTTTTTAAATGGGTTTCCGGTGTAGAAGAAGATTTATTAAAATAATTAATAAATTTTTTTTTCAAACAACCTGAACCAGTTTTTTTATGTCTAGTATTATAATCATGTTCATATAATTTTCTTAATATATTTTTATATTTAAAACCTTTGTTTCCTTTTATTTGCTCTAATTGATCGTAATTTCTTCTATGTGCATTTGTTTTGTTAAGTATTTGATGATATGTTTTTAAATCACTTTCAGTATAGTTTATGGGTTTTTTTTTAAATATCAATTCATATAGACCATCAGTTCCTTTAAAAACTTCAGTATCAATCACAATATTTTTAGTAATTTCATCTATTTCAAAATTAGCATTCCCAAGTTTTCGAACATTTAATGACTCATCAAAATATGGTCCATATGTCTTATCAAGTTCTGACTTGTTAAAAACAGGAAATTGTGAAATTGATGATTCATCAATAATATTATCAGTTATAGATGACGTCTCAAATTTTATAGTATTTGGCGTTGAAGTTATAAATTTACTGTGTGTATTACTTTTGTTGCTAGGCGTTTTAACTTCCGGCTTAAATGGCCTTAATAATTTTAAGGTGTTATCATCGCTAGCAGACAGTTTAATTTCCGGTTTGATAACATTATTTGAAAATTGTTGTTGTTGTTGTTTGACAGCATTTGTCAATTCTTTCAATGGTTTTGTAATTGGAGTGAAAGCTTCTTCTCGATTACGGTCTTCTGATAGCTTCTGAACTTTTAAAGATTGAAATTTCCTTTTTAAATTTTTACGAGTTTCATTAAATCTTTCATAAGTTGTTCATCCATTTTTTTTTTTAATGTGGATTAGTTCAATTATTAACTGTAAATTATTGACTGAACTGTTCTCTTGCTAACTGCTAATCGATAACGGTTATCTGCTATCTGCTATCTGCTAACTACTACCTGTTATCTATTAAATGACCTGTTCAGTTACTAACTGCCACCAGCTAATAGATCTTGGGTTAACTAAAATTTAGCAAATGCTTCAAAATTTTTTCTATATCGACCATTATTTAAACCACTATCTTTGTCAATTAATAGAAAACCATAATTATCATTCCAGCAACATGCACTTAATTTTTTAAATTCATTAAATGACATATCAGAATTTACATGATCATTATATATATGTTTCAAATTTAAATCATCTTGCTTAAATATAATTAAAAAATTTGCATTATCTCTAACTAAATGCTTTGGAATTCTTGTATATGACTGGCATAAATAGAAACTATCTACTTCTTGATGACGTCCCATACAAAAATAGGCTCTTATATTATCTTGCTTATCACAAGCTACATCATCAAAAATAAATATTGAGTTTGGTTGTGAGGCCGATGGTTCAATTACATCAGCATTATTTGAAAATTCGTTATATCCCATTCCTTTGATTGGTTTATAATATAATAATTGGTTTTAATATAAATATTTATGTTGATGCAATGATTTTGAGTAGATATATATGTTTTGAAATTTGAGCCCTTTAGGATCTAAAAGCATACTTATCATAGCATTAGTTTTACCGCAATTTGAAGGTCCGACTATTAACCCTCTTATACTATCTGGAAAGCATTCACCATGTCTTTTTATTTTCTTTTTTGAATTTTGATCAAAATTTTTAACTTTAACTGCATTATCTAGTTTTATAAATTTCATTTTATAAAAGGTGATTAGTGTTTAAGTAACTTTCTTAAACTAAACAACTTAATATTATGACACTTTATAATAAATATTCAATCAGTAACCAAAAAACTGTTAATGGAAAAGGTGTAGTTAATTCTCTAATTAATAAACTACCATTTGAAGCGCATTTACCTGGTTATAATTATTGTGGTCCTGGGACAAAACTAGCAAAACGATTAGCACGAGGTGATAAAGGAATTAATGGTTTAGATGAAGCTTGTCGAGAGCATGATATAGCATATTCTCAAAATACTGATCAAAATCAACGTCATATAGCTGATAAAATATTGGCAGAGAAAGCTTGGCAAAGGGCAAAAGCTAAAGACTCAAGCTTGGGTGAACGGTTAAATTCTTATCTAGTTACAAACACAATGAAAGCTAAAGTTAAACTCGGTATGGGTTTAAAAAAGACAAAAAAGAAAATTTTAAGAAAAAAGAAAACTTCGAGAAAAAAGTCCTTGAAAAAAGTTATAAAGCAAGCTAAAGTAGCTGTTAAAACTATAAAAAAACCAACGAATGATAAGAATATTATAAAAACTGCTTTACAAGCTGCTAAAAATTTTTCTAAAGGACAGAAAAAAAACATTAACATTCCTCGAATAATTCCTGTACCAAAAATTGGAGGAGTTTTACCTTTAATCCCTATATTTGCAGGTCTATCAGCTATTGGAGCACTTTCAGGCGGTGCTGCAGGAATAACTAAAGCTGTTAACGATGCTAAAAATGCTCACAAAGAGTTAAAAGAAAGTCAACGTCATAATAAAATGATGGAAGCGATAGCATTAAAAGGAGGTAATGGATTGCATTTAAAACCCTATAAAAAAGGGTTAGGTTTTTATTTGAACCCAAAAAACCATTAACTAAGCTGCCCAATAGAGCTCTTACAAATATTGATTTAGAAAACTTTGGTAAAAAATACTTAAAATATTTTCGAGGAATTTTTATGAGAGATAATTTACCAATACGTAGACCTTGGAAATATGAATGTGGTATAATAAATTTAGATAATTCTATTGGAGATGGAACGCATTGGGTAGCTTATTTTAAAAATGATGAAATAACTCATTATTTTGATAGTTTTGGAAATTTAAGACCGCCATTAGAAGTAATAAAATATTTAGGAGATAAGCTTACATATAATTATAATAAATACCAAAATTTTAATTCTTACAATTGTGGACATTTATGTTTAGAATTTTTATTTCATATTGTTAAAAAAAAAAATATCACTAAATAAAACATAATAAAAAATAAAAAAATTTTTTTTATTCTTAGTCTAGCTTTATTTAAAGTGACCTACATTAATAATTTTGTTCAAGTTCAAGGTTATTTCTCTATATTTGAACATAAATGAAATAAAAAAAAACTAACTGATAAGGAATAATTAGAATTTAGTTATAACAAAAGAAATTTAAACGAAAGATTTTTGTATGTGTATATATTATTTTATTAATCGAAATTAGCCTTTAATCTAAATCATTGATTTTTGAATTAGCCTTAATAACCTATAAAAACAGAATACACTACTAAAATATCTCATTACATCAATTAAAGACATGTCAATAACATTAACTTTAAACGGAAACTCTTCCATTTTGACAACTAATTATTTCCCCCCTATAGATCTAAAGGGGAGAGAATACACCTGCGGTTTAGTTGATTTCCAAACGTATAACTCAATACCTAATATAGATGAAGAAAATAATAGATTTATTATTGATGATAAACCTATTATAATTCCAACAGGTTCATATGAAATTGGTGATATTGAACAATTTCTTAGAAAAACGTTGAGTATAACTAAAGCAGATAAGGATAAATTTATTATAAGAGCAAATAATAATACATTAAAGTGTGAAATTTTTGCTGATAAGGATATTGATTTTGAAAGAGAAGATACAATTGGTAGATTATTAGGTTTCAGTAAGAAGAAATGATTAGCTAATAATTGGCATACTTCAGATCTTTTTGTTGATATTAATAAAATAAATATAATAAGAGTAGAATGCATTATTATTTCTGGAGCTTATATTAATGAAAAAGAGGCTCACATTTTACATGAATTCTTTATTAATGTCAGTCCTGGCTATAAAATAATTGAAGTTCCTAAGAATGTAATTTATTTGCCGGTAACTATTAATCAGATAAGTTCTATTACTGTAAAACTCCTTGATCAGAAAGGTGGTTTAATTAATTTTTGAGGAGAAACAATAACATTAAGATTACACTTAAAGCTTCAGGATGATCGTATTTAATCAAAATTATCAATCCAATATACATTCATAGAATGATGAACATCACCTTAATTCATTAAAGGTAGTCAAAGGAGGAGGAACTCAGCATTTAAAATACAAAAAACAATTATCTTTTGAAAATAAAGAATATTTAAAATCTCTTGGATATCAGCTAAAAGTAAATTAAAATGGAACTCTTTAATGATCCAATTTTTGATGAAACTATAACTAGTGCTCAATGGCATTCATATTCGCCATTCTTAAACTCATTTGGATTAAGCGATATTATACGAATACAAATACAAAATCAGAACTTAAATATATTACCCTCAACAAGTCTAATCTGCATTGAAGGATATGTATCAAAACATGATGGAACAGTTGTTACTCACACTAAACTAGTTAATAATGCTATACCATTTCTATTTGATGAAATTCGCTATGAACTTAATGGTAAGGAAATTGATCATAATCGTAATGTTGGAATAACTTCAACATTAAAAAACTATATTTCACTCAACCCAAATGAAAGTAGAGCTTTATACAATGGAAGTTGGTCACCTGATGCATCAATTAAAATAAATAATTTATATTTTAATTTTTGTATACCATTAAAAAGATTAATAGGGTTTGCTGAAGACTACAAAAACATTATTCCAAATGCAAAACATGAATTAATATTAACTCGTTCTCGATCAAATGATAATTCATTATTATGTAGCAGTGCTAATGCAAGTGAAAAACCAAAAATTACTATTACAAAAATATATTGGAAGGTTCAACATATTAACTTAGCTGATAATCTTAAATTAAATTTATACAAAAGTATTGGTAATGGTTCGGTTATGAAAATTCCTTTTAGAAATTGGGAATTACATGAATATCCTACACTACCAACAGGAACTACACATCATATTTGGAATGTTAAAACAGCTTCACAACTTGAAAAACCTCGTTTTATAATTTTTGCTCTACAAACTGACAAACAAAATAAACTGGAAGAAGATCCTTCAACTTTTAATTATTGTGATATTGAAAATATTTTAAAGGTATATTTAAATTCAGAATCATATCCATATGAAGATATGAATTTAGATTTTACAAAAAATCGTTATGCCTTAGCATATGAAGCATATTCGAATTTTAGAAGCTTTTATTATAATAACTCGATATCGGAACCTTTAGTTTCATGGGACAACTTTAAAACTAATTCTCCAATCTTCATAATTGATACTCGTTATCAAAATGAAAATCTTAAAATGGGTCCAGTTGATGTTAAAATTGAATTAAAGACTTTAAAAAAAATTCCAGACAATACTACAGCTTACTGTCTTATTTTGCATGACCGCTTAGTAGAATTTAAGCCATTAACAGGAGAAGTTAATAAAATTATTTAGATGTGCATTAATAAATAATATGAGAATATATATATATAGGTACCTTACGAAATTTTAAAATCGAAATTAGTCGAAAAAGTTTATTCCGATAGTGTGTAACTAAATATAAAACTAAAAAAGAAAAAACATTGAAAAGAAAGAATCATATAAAAATCCATCCAAATCAACTACATCTGCATCATGCACCATATCATGTGTAAAATCATCATCATCTACAAGTATTTTCCAAAAAGGAAATGATGGAAAGAGGAATTGCTGTCCACTGTCATAGTGGGCTTACTTTTTAATTCAAAAAAAGATAATATATTTCTTTTAAAATTAAATCTTTATTGTAATAAATAACATAAAAAAAAATTTTTTGTTTTTTTCCTATTAATTTATTCAGGTTATTTTTAAAATATATATATTACTCAGATTCCATAAGAAATTATGTTAATGTTATGAGTTAAATTATTACCAAGGAAAGAAAAATAGTATAATTTTAGACAATCCTAATTATTAGAAAGAAAAACCTGGGTACCTGAAACATTTAGAAATTCCCTCTTTCTCTATATTGCTGAAATTAGTAAAATTTATTTCCCTTCTAATTTAAGGGAAATCTGAAAAAAACTTTAGAAAACCTAAAAAAATAATTAAAATTTGGTTTCTTTTTTATTATTATTTATTATTATTTTTGTTTACAAATAAAATCTATTGTAATAATAAAGTGGTTTTTTTTAATGATCTTAAACTCATACTCTATTTTATTTAAAATAATTTTTTTATTTATTATTTCAATAATTTCTTTACTATGCTGTTTAGCATAGTATGTAGGTAAATATGTAAAAAAGTTATCACTACATGCGATGACACATTTACCTGGTTCTTTTTCTTCCTCTCCATCCTCCTCCGATTTTGTTTGTTTTGTTTGTTTTAAATTTAGATGCAACCTCCTTTAGCTGTATAATATTATATACGGTCCCGATTTTTAAATCACTCATTGATTGAAACTCCTTTCGATTGTTAATTTTTTTAATAAATTCATCCAGCTTGTTATCCTCTTCCTCTTCTTCCCCTTCATCTGATGAGAAAAGATCTTGGTCTTCATCAATTGTCCGCTTCATGTTGGTTTTTTTTGTTTTTTTGGAGTATGATGTATTAATTCTTCAATTCCTTTTTTCTAACTAATGAAAAATTTAGCAAAATCACCATATTTATACCTATTTTTAGTATAGAATTATTATGAATTACATTTATAAAAGGAGGATGTTTGTGGTTTTATAGTCCAAAAAAATTGTTAATATTTCTTTAGATTAATATGATTCTAATGTTTAGCAGCCTAAACTTTGTTATGGAGCAGATATTAAGTTTTAATGTTCTTACTTATTTACAATTATCATTGCGGTTTCCTAGTTTAGCAAAATAAAAAAAGAAAAGTGATTATAATGAAAGAGCTCAGGAAATAGTAAAACATAAGTAAAAGAAAAATGAAATAATAAATGAAACGAAAAAAACTTTTTCTCATTATAATATTTCAACTAATCAATTAAGCAGTTAAAGTTAATAAAAAAAATATTTTAAAAGCAATGAATTCGATAGAGTTAATATTAGAATACTGGCAATGTGATTTAGGACTAACCACATATTATTGTGAGGAGCACAAAACTGAAGAAATGGATCACAGAATACAACACAGAAGTTTTGAGAATCTAGGAAATTTGGCAGAATTTGTACTGGAGCATAGAAGGTTGATTAAGTGCTTCAATAGATACTGTAACAACTTGTTGTTCCGAGAAAGATCACCTCCCATACAGATTCCAGAAATTAGTTCTACAAATTAAAAACCTGAAATTTGTAATATTTAAAAATATTTATCAAATAATTACAATAAAAACTAAAAAATATCTTGAACAAAAAACATTTTATAAAAAGTAATAAAACAAATAATTGATGAATATTATTTAATTTTGTTTTTATTTTATTGTAAAATGACCCCAAGCCAATGTGTTTACATTATCAGCTAAAATATATCTTTTATCATCGTGATGACATAATGAAATTTTATTTAAATTTTGGGTATACATCTTACTTCTAAAAATATACATTTTACTTTTAAAAAGTTTTTTTTATACAAACATTCTCTGTAATCATCTGAAGTGAATAGTTTTACAATATTTCTTTTTATACCTTTTGCTTTAACTATAACATTTTTATTTTCAATATCAAGCGAATACATTTTCGCTTTTAATCCAATAAATTCTTTAATTACAATCCCATTGCATTCATCCTTCATCATACCTAGAACCTTTTTATTTTTCAGAGGAATTTTATAAGAATTATCAATTGAATATTCTGATGTGTCATAAAACTTTTCTATGTCAGGTTTAATATCTTCATAAAAATCTTGTGTTGTAATGGTATATATAAATGAGTCAGTATCCATATAATTCAATTTAACATTTTTATCAAATTTTGGTTTAATATAATCATAGTGGAAGTCGTACATTTTGTGTTTTGAAATTTCTAGTACAGAAAAACCTACATATAAAGGTTTATTATAATATACACTAGTTCTATTCAACTGAATTGCAACCATATCATTTGTAAATGCAGCTAAACTGTGAAAATTAGGTTTAGATATCAACGCTCTTGCCCCTAAACTTTTTCCTTGACTTTCCCAACTTGTTACAATTTTAATATTTTTTCGCTTATCTATATTTTCAATTGTTTTTCCATAAAAAGCATTGTTTAATAACTTAAATGTATTTTTTTCAAAATTATTTTTTGCTAATGTTCGATAATAGTTATTTAAATTTATATAACTTTTTAACCAACAGTCTTGTTTAAAACTCAAAGCTCGGTAAATCTTTTTTAATATTAATACATGTTTTATACATTGTTAAAGGTTTGTATAATGTATAATATATTTCTTTTTTTCTTCTAAACTAGTAATTAACTTTATATTTTTCATTGTTGAACATTTTTTGTTTTCTGGGCAAAATGGAAGATCATTGTGATCATCATGTTTATCAAAAGGATACTCTAAATCTACTTCTAAAACATATCCTATTTTTGAATCACAAGGTAAGTTTAAAAAGTCAATATTTTCTAAATTGTCACACCAGTGAAAATCAGATATGGGTAAGAATTTAGACATAGCAAATCCGTACAAATTATTAACATCTAAATATGTTATAAATTGTGAAGGTTTTGTTTTATCGAAATCATTTAAATACTTATTATTTGCTTTAGAATGACGTAAAGAACATTGGGAAATTCCACCTCTAATACCCCTTTTAAAAAAATTATGCATATTAATTTCAGTTAGTAACTGAAGTTCTACTTTTGTGTATTTGAGCATAGCATTCCAACTAAAACCTGGTAGAGTATAGTACTGACATACATCTAATTCATATATCTGTCTACACACCTTTCTAAAATTTTCAAATACATCTACTAGTAAAATTACATAAGTTTTTAAATAAATTTCTAAATAGTCTTTAAGATATTTACATTTAAATGTTTCCCAGACAGTCTTTGCATGTTGATAATCTTCATCTGAAATTGTTGTATTTGAAAATTTATTATCAAAACTTCTTTGATAAGGTAAATCTGTTTCATTTAATTTTTCAAAAGAATTCAAATATTCATAAGGAAAAATACCCTTTCGTTTTACTAAATTGAATTGGTTTTCGTTTGGATACATTTTTTTTAATATTATTAAATTATCAGATGGTAGTTGAGAAACTAACCCATCTAAACTTGATGACATAAACCGAAATGAATCTAAGAATCTCAACTCTATAGAGTTCTCTTCATCAACCTCAATCCATTTTGATAAAGAAATATATTTTTCCTTATTCATAGGAATAACATTAATTTTACCCAGAAATTTTATTAAGTTTTTTATAAATAAGTGACAATCATAACCAGAAAAGTTATGAAAAAATATGGGAATGAAATTCGGTAATTGATATTGCAAATTACAAATTGAATGTGCTGGTCCTCGGTATATTCCAGTTAAATGACAATGGTCTGCAACCCTATTTTCATCAAATATTTCATTACAAATATGACAATTTCTACTTTCTAAATGAATTTTTCTTTCTTGATCAGTAAGAGTTTTAATTGGAATGATATTTTTATAATACTTACAATAAATTTGTTTAACATCTTCTACTAAAGTTGTTAAAAAAATATCTATGCAATCACTTCCGGTATACATCCTAAATATATTAGAGCTTTGATCGAAAGATGATTTGATATAGTATGCCATTGCACATGGAATATGTTCCTGAACGTTTGTTGTTGTTGATGTAGATAAATCTGGTAAACATGTTGTTATATCTTGGAGAATGCATTCAAAGTCTGCATACACGACAAATGGTACATCCATTTTTTTGTTGTAGTTTTTAAATTTTAATGTTGTTTTTTCAGCTGTTGGAAGATTTGTAACTACCTTGTTGCACTCACTTTCATGCTGTTCTAAATTCGCTTCATTTTTGAAATGTATTAAACAATTATTACAAAATAATAATCTTCTATTATTTTTAGTAATTTGCGAATGTAATAGTCGAGAAATATTTTTAATCCAAAGATAATGTGTTTTCTCATCTTTTTCTATTAATAGCAAGTTAATATGATGAAATTTCTCTTCTTTTGTACAATAAAATGGACCTACAATTTTGTAGAAGGTATTTTGAGGTGTTTCTTGTTCTTCAAAACCAAAAACATTAACACTAATTGTGTTATTTAATTGTTCAAATTTCTTTATACCAGCAACTTTCATAGGAAATTCTAAACCATCAAAATTTAGTATAATATTTTGCAATTGTATTTTATGAGATCGAATATCCTCAATCCTATATGTCTGTGTTCGTTCCAGTCTACCAGAACCCCTGTACAGGGCTGATACTACACTCCATTTAAAACAATATTCATCATTATTCATTACGTTGATACAAGCCTTTTTAGTCTTCAAAAATTTTGGTAACGGAAGATATTGTGATCCTCTTAATGGTTTATATTGATTAATGTTGACTTCTAAATGTATTATTCGAAGTAAAGACCAACCACTATCCCTTTCTTGAAATTCTTCACTTTTAACAACAATAGACTGGAATAATTTATCTAACTTTTCTAATATTTCGGTTGATTGTAATATAATTTCTATTTTAGTATTAAAAGATTTTATTGACAAATTAAAATCATCGAAGTCCTCCAAATTATTTCTACCCGTTTCCGAATACTTTATATATTCAGCAAATAGTTCAATGTTAAATTTGAAAGAATTATGTTTTTTCAAAGAATTGTTTAATAATTTAACTATTTTATCCTTCGAATTATGTAAAAATTGTTCTGGTAACAAAACACTTTCATCATTATTTTCCAATATAAACGTTCCTATTCGTTCATTGAAACAACTTTTAATACTTTTTAAATTTTTTTCAATATAATCACCACTATTTATTTTATGTAAAAATGTCCTTATATGATATAACCATTCTTTCAAAGGTATATCTCTTTTACAGCTTTCACAGAACTTAATATCTGAGTAACCACAGGATTTATCACTAGACCGTTTCATTTTTCTCTCTTATTTTATTTTTTTTTATTAAAAAACAATAAATTTTTGATTTAATATTGAATGATTACTAATAAGTTTTTACAAACTGCAACCTTTTATATACCAATTTGTTAAGATATAATATACATATGTATATATATATATATATATATATATATATATATTAAATAGAAATTTTTTTTATTTTTGTAAATATATTTTGTTTTTTCTTTTTAAAATTAACAATAGGAATCCCCTGACGTCATTTCAGATTTTTATTTTACAATTTAAATAATTTTAATTAAGAACCTTCAAGTTAATTTCTTGTATTTTCTGTTTTCGAAATATTTGAATATTATATATTATTAATACAGATAAGAAATTCTTTTTCTAATGTTCTGTTTTTTTAACTGATAAGAAACTTTTAAATTAAAACCACAAGTTTTTTATTTTTCAATTTTAAAATCGTACAATTTTATAGGGTACAATGTTAATATTTTTTAATGGTGACGGAAATATACACACAAACACTCATTATTCATCCATTTAAACTATAAAATAATCAAAACAGCAAAACAAAATTCTAAATTTTAAAATTTTATTCTCTTATCAGTGAATTAAATTCATTTCCTAAATACTATAGGATATCTAAAAATTTTCAGGTTTCAACTTTGTCATGGTTTCAAAGAATTTGCTTTCTAAAAAACTTCAATATAATTCCAAAGGTACAAAGAACTTCGATATGGTTCTAAAGAACAGATTACTAACTAAATTATCTATATATATATATACCGAATTACATTTCCATTTTCCTAATTCCTTCCTCAATTTCAACTAACAATTCAACTTCATCCCCTCCACTAACTTACAACTCCATCTAATACCCCTCTCCCCCCCCTCTCCCCCCTCCCCACACTACTAATTCCACACCCACAATCTGCAACTCAACGAATCTTCAATTTCATAACACACCTCAATCATTTCAATTCTATAACATACCACACATTATTCAAAAATAACGACCAATTTATTCAAATTAACGGCTGTCAAAATGCTGTGACGTCATTTGACTCTCCCAGAACGTACCTATTATATCTACTGGCGTTTTGTTTTTTAAATCACAGCAGAGATCTAGGCACGCTCTAAACAACATAAGCACGTTCTAATGAACAGATCGTGAACAGAGTACGCTCAGTATTTAATAAAAAAACACGAAAAATTAAATTAAATTAAATTAAAACATTTTGATTTTTATTTTACAAGTAAAATCTTAAACAAACGTCAAAATGTCTTTAAGAAAAAAAATGAATCACACGCTCTGAGCGCTCAGAGCTAAAAAAAAAACCATTTTTTTCTTTGACAGTTCAGATTTAAAAATTGCCTTTAAAGGAACTGAAGCATGTATTCATCAATTTTTAATTAGGAACAGAATACATACGGAACGGATACAAAAAAATTCAAATCGTACTAAAATGTTTAGTTTTCTATATGACGGACACCATTAACTCGAATTTTGGCTACTTGACTTCAGTAAATATATGTATATGTTTAGAAATTAAATCAAATTCTCAGAACATTGTATATTAGAACAATATTTATATTAAGAATTTAAATCGCTTTGTTTTGTGTAATAACTGTACCACATTATACTCTCTTTAAAGCGACTTTAGCTATAGGAATAAAATTCAAAAATGCAACAACGTTTTTATAACTGAAAAAATTATAAATATTTTTTTAGCAAATTTCAAGCGCAAGAATTGTTGACAACATTGTTGCAATATATTTTATTACGTATAGGACAAAAATTTATAATTTTTCGTGTTAAATTAGTCTATTATAAATTTCAAAAAACTAATTTTGTATGTAAATTTAAAAGCAAAAATAGCTCGAATCTCGAGCACAGGGCGATACTAGTTTAATTTTATTTTAGTTATTTCTAATTTTTTCAATAATAGAAGAAAACACAACCTAGAACTAATAATTACTTTAAACATACTAATTACAGAAATGATAAAACTGTCAAATTGTGTGAGTACACAAAAAAAAACACGTCTATCTAACTCTATCTATTGCATTTATTTTTAAATTTCAAATCTCTTTTTCTCACTTACTTTTCATACCTGCATTATTAAATGGAAGAGATAGAGATAAATAAAAATCACAACATTCTTAATTTGAATAATGATGTTCAAGTGCAATATTACACAGCCGTGGACAAATTATTAGATATTTCTTACATCAAAAATTTTAATATTATATACTTGAATATTCAAAGTCTTTGAAATAAATTATAAGATCTACAAGCGTTAATAAATTCATATAGGATAAACATCGATGTTATTGTACTTTTGGAAATATGGTTGCATGAGAGTGAAAATAAATTCTATAATTTACCAGGTTATATGTCATATTTTGGTAACAGGGTATATTTTGGTAAACAATTATATAAAAAATAATATTAGTAGCAGCTGTATATGTGAAGAGGAATTTCAAAATTCAAATATTTTAGGAATCAAGCTACTTAAACATAATCTAAATATCTTTGCTATGTATAGGTCCCACGGTACGAATTATGATACATTTATAGGAAAATTAGAAAATCTTCTTACACATAAGAGATCAATTATTATTGGTGATATTAATTTAAATTTATTAAAAAATGACACAAATATTAAAGACTATATTAATCTGATACATAGTAACGGATTTATAATTCTTCATAAAGTTTTACCTGAGTATGCTACCAGAATAAGTAATACCACAAGGTTGATCACAGATCATTTTATTTCAGACATATTAGAATTAAAATACAATTTCCATGTTTCAGACACTGCTTTATCTGATCACCAAATGCTTTTTATCAGTATAGATTTTAAACCAATTAAAGAAAAAATTAATTTTCAAAAAATAATTTTAGATTATGACAGTATATATAAAAATGAACTTTGGAATAATGTTCAACACTTAAATTGTTTTAATGAAATAGTTCATAAACTTACCACATTGATAGAAGTAAATACAAAAACAATTCGATCTTCGAAACTTAGTAACAACAAAAGCATTTGGATGACAGACGAGATTCGAGAAAATATGAAAATTCGCGATTCTTTCCTAAAAAACAAAAAAACAAGTAAAGAAACAGTCAGTCGGTGCAACCGACTTAGAAATACCCTACACCTATTTGGTTCAAATTTAAGGACATATCCATAAGTCATTTTAACACCATAGAAGCTGTTATTAATTTGATCGTAAGACATAGCTAACCAAATTAACTTTATAATACTAAAAACATTTTCTAATTACCCTATCTATTAAAAAATACTACAAATTCTTACTAATTTATCTATTTAAAAATATTAAAAAACAAACAAACTTGAAATAAATGAAAATATATTTATTCCAATTCAATTACAAAATTAAAAAATTCTAATTATTAAATTTTGTGATAAAAAGATAATCAAAGCATAATATATTTAATAATCCAAATTTTTAAAAATTGCAATTATTTTAAATAGTTAGTTTAATAGAAAAACTTATAAACGCAAAATATGCAATAAATGTATTTCTAAAATACAATTAAAAATTTACACCTTTTCATATAATTCATTTAAATATAAAAATAAATTTTACATAAATGCAGCAAGTACCTTTGAACATAGCTGAACCACTACAATTAAGTCTAGATTTCGGAGACACATAGGACATAGGAAATATATTCTTTGGCTTCGAAATTAAACTCGACCACAACCAATTGCCATGGTACTTTCATTACATAGTAACCTACTGTTAAATTTCATCTACCGGCATTATTTTTTGAGTTATGGTGTTTTTAAGATATATGTTTGTTAGTCCTTGAACTTTTCAAGGGTTCCAGGACCCGAAATTATGGTACGATTTCGCCCATATGCAGTCCCGTCATACTTTCAATACTAGTTAACCCTTGTACACAATTGGAACGCTCTATCTTAATTTTAAGTTACTAGTTGTATTAATTTCGATGATAAGCTTTTACACATTGGGGGGTCTAAGAGAGGTTCTGAACCACCACTCCAATTGATCCCAAATTAGGGGGGCACGCAAGAAATAGTAAAGAACACCCTTGTGGCAAATTGGAAGCTTCTACATTTGTTTCAAGTAACTATCTTTATTAATTTCGAAAATATGCTTTTAGGGCCTAAGAACTGAGTGGCTGGTCCCCGATCCAGTACTCCAATGGGGCCCAAATTTCAAAGACACTTACGAAATAGGAAGGGACACCCTGATACCAAATTTGGAGGTTCTATCTTCATTGGTTTCGGAATTATGCTCGTTTGGCCTAAATTCGATCAAAAAGTTCTCAGTTCCGAACCCATTGTCCAATGCTCACCGTACGTAATCACCGCCGTAGTTTCGCTGCCAATAACATACAGCACAAATTTCATGAAGATAGCCTCATTAGTTGTTGAGTTATCGTGATTTTTTATATATGTTCCTTAGTCCTGACATCGATTAAAAGGTCCGGAATCCGAACCGTTGGGCTGATTTCGCCCTTATATAGTCTGCGCTGTACTTATAGTACTAGTTAACCCTTGTACACAATTTGAACGGTCTATCCTAATTTTAAGTAACTATTTTTAGTAATTTCGATTATAAGCCTTTAAAACTTGGGAGGTCTGAGAGGGGTACAGAACCACCACTCCAATTGATCCCAAATTAGGGGAACACGCAAGAGATAGTAAAGAACACCCTTGTGGCAAATTGGAAGCTTGTACATTTTTTCAAGTTGTTATCTTTATTAATTTTAAAGATATGCTTTAAGGTCTTCGGAAATGTGTGGCTGGTCCCCGACCCACTACTCCAATGGGACCCAAATTCACAAGACACTTAGGAAATAGGAAGGGACACCCTGATACTAAATTTGGAGGTTCTATCTTCATTGGTTTCGGAATTATGCTCGTTTGGCCTAAATTCGATCAAAAAGTTCTAGGTTCCGAACCCATGGTCCAATCCCGACCTTACGCAATTCCCGAAGTAGTTTCATTACTAGTAACCTACAGCACAAATTTGATGAAGATAGCGTCATTAGTTGTTGAGTTATCGTGATTTTTTATATTTGTTCGTTAGCCCTGAAACCGATTAAAAGGTCCAGAATCCGAACCCATGGGCCGATTTCGCCCATATGCAATCCCCGCCGTACTTTCAGTCCTAGTAACCTACAGTTAAAATTTCATCAAGATAGCTCCATTATTTTTTGAGTTATCGTGCCTACGGACGGACGGACGGACGGACGGACGGACATGGCTATATCGACTAAGGCGGTCACGCTGATCACAAATATATATACTTTTCCATATCTAGCGCGCTTCCTTTAGGTGGTTACAAACACCATACCAAAGTTAATATACCCCTTTACCTATTCTATAGGTGTAGGGTATAAAAGAGAGCTATTAAGTAAATGAGTAATAATAGATAAACATTGAGTGAAATTTTGTCAATTAATATTGTGAATTGTGTTTTGTCAATATAGATGTATACATCTGTCAGTTCATGTCAACTGCTGTCAAATTGCATTTAACTCAAATTAATTGAAAATTTATTACACATCTCTTATTGTATAAGTGACTCTAAAATTAAGGTACAGAAGTTCTTAGAGGAAGATTTTTATTTAAGAGATTTACATTGAGTGAAATGTTCTCAATTAATATTGTGAATTGTGTTTTGTCAATATAGATGTATACATCTGTCAGTACATGCCAACTCTTGTCAAATTACATTTAAAACTCTAATATTTAATTCTCAATAAATTCCAAATAAATAATTGAAAATTGACTACACATGTTTTAGCGTATAAGTTACTTTAAAACTAAGGTCCGAGTATATGTTAAGTTCTTAAGCGAAAGTCTTATTTCAAGAGCTAAATCTCCGATAATTTAAAAGACAAATAATCTTATAATCGAAATTATTAATAAAATCATAGCTTTAGCATTAAATCAAATATTTTTTCAATTAATTAAAAAAAGACCGCACATGGCTTAGGACTTTTAAACTAAGGTCCAGGTATATTTTAAGTTCTTGGGGTCAAAAAACAGTCTTATTTCAAGAACTAAATCCCCTATAATTAAAAATACAAATAATCTTACAATCAAAATTATTAATAAAATAATAACTTTGCATTGAGTGGAAATTGAGTTCAAGAAACCCTACAATACTCATATATCGTATACTTTATTTCAATTCAATCTTTACTGTATTTTAATTAATTTAATATAATTTTTAACCAATACTGTTTAAATATTTAATAAATTGTATTGCATACATACGTATACATATGTATATAATGTGTCATACTCATATATAGCATTTCAAAATCGTGTGTCATAGATGGTGGAAAATCTTTTCATTATTTTAAAATAAAAAGTATAATAAAAAAAAACTCAATCCAACAAAATCAATATTTCCTGTGAGCATATTTTGATTAAAATGTAACATTTTTAACGTTTTTTTTTTTATACGAATTCTTTTTATGTTTTTTTTTTTTGTTTTTTTTTTTCTGTTCATTGTTTCTGTTAAACTTGTTTTACATATATTTTGTGTTTTGATAATGGGTCCTGAGGCAACCTTATAATATTACTGTGAATTGTGTTTGAAAAAGAATAAAAAAGAAAAAAATTAAAAACCCGGATGCAAAACAGGTATATGCTTACATATATAATTTTTTTCCCTATATTTAAAGTTCTTAAAATAAAATACAGGGAACCCACGAAAAAAAAATGACTATGTATAAAATATGTAGGCTAAAACCTTTTTTTTGTTTAAAAATGTAATTTTTGGTAAAAGGTAAAAAGATATGAGTGTTAAAAGTTTATTTATTTTTTTCAGTTTTGTATGATTTTAATTTTCCTTTGTACATATTTTCAAATCAATTAGAGTGGTCCAATTTTTTATTGTTTTTTTAAGTAAATAGTACATGCATTTATAGGAATTATACAATAGGTTGATGCATTATTATTTAATGACTTTTGTATAACTTCACTATTTACTGGTATTTATAACATTTACATTTTACATTATTAACATCTTCTGTAAAAACTAGTACTTGCTTGAAATGACCCACTTGTAGAGTTAATGTTGAAGGCCCTGTTAGATCGACAACCTTTAGTAGATTACGAATATAGTTCTCTATTGTCATATACAGTATCTGAATATTTAAAATATTTGGCGAAACTATCAGTTGAAACCATTTACAATTGGATATTTTACCCATAAAAGAAATATATAGTTAAGATTGTTTTTAAATGTAATTTTATGATTTGTTAAGTTATGAATTAAAATTAATTAAAAATTATAAATTTTATAAAAATATAAATTTATTTTGTAATATTTAATAATATTCTTTTTTTTTTTATTTACAGGTAAGAAAACTTATACTTATTTTTTGTTTTGGAAACCAATTACTAACTTGTAAGTTAATAAATTAAATAATGAACTACAGAAGGGGGTAAGTTTATTGTATAAAATTTCTTTTAAATTTGTTTTTAATTAACAATGTTAGATTATTTAAAAAAAAAAAGTATTCAAAATTATCTGTAAAATCGAAAACATTGTTTTAAGTTATTACAAATACTTGGAAATTACAAAATATATAGAAATTGGGGACTCGTTTTTTTTTACAATTATTATGAGTACTAATTTAGTTTTTAATTATATAATTTAGTTATTAAATTATTTTAAAAGTAAATCAGATTACTTTTGTATTATTTTTGATTACTTTTAATTTGTTTTATTACTTTTATAATATTAAACATTTTTTGAAAGTAATTAAAAATATACAAAAAGGAATCTGTACTACTTATGGTCGTAAAAAATATAACTAGTACTAATTAAAAAGTAATTTATAATTCTTTTTTTTGTTATTAGAATATTTTGAAATTAATACCAAAGTAATCCAGATTACTTTTCTATATGAGTGATCACTTTTTAATTGTAAATTTATTTTATAATATTAAACGTTGTTTAAAGTACTCAAAAATATTAAAAAAGTACTCTGTAGTACTTATGGATATAATCATAAAAAATGTAACAGTAATCGAAAATAATATAACTGTAGATTATTTTTTAATTACTCACAATCACAATAAAAACATTTAAGTCCGATTATTATTTTAATAGTAATCAAACCTCTTGATTATGATTATTAGTAATCAATAATAATAATTCAAATGTAATCAATCAATATTTAAGAAATTTCTTTCAATCCCAGTTTAATAAAAATGCGTGTTATCGGAAAATTAACATAAAGATTGTGGTTGAGGTTTAAATTCAAAATTAAAAGTAATCATATATATTTCTACGAGTACTACGAGTATTAATTATTAAAAGTACTAGTTAAAAATTAATTTATTGTTATTAATTATATAATACAGTTATTAAATTATTTTGAAAGTAATTCCAAAGTATTTCAGATTACTTTTCTATTATGTGTGATTACTTTTTAATCGTTCATTACTTTTATAATATTAAACATTGTTTAAAGTAAACAAAAATATTCAAAAAGGAATCTGCATTTCTTATGGGTATAATCATAAAAAATATAACAGTAATCGAAAATAATTTAACTGTAACAGTAGATCTTATAATTTAATTCCGACTTTTATGTTAATAGAAATCAAACCTCTTGATTACGATTATTAGTAATCATTAATAGTAATTCAAATGTAATCAATCAATATTTATGAAATCTGTTTTAATCCCGTACTAAATTTTCTGTCTAGTAGCTGAATAAAATTATCAGAATGCGTGCCTCAAATATGTGGCATAAAGATTGTGGTTGAGGCTAAAAATCAAAAATAAAAGTAATCATACGTATTTCTTCGAGTACTACGACTTTAAAAAAAAATTTATAAAAGAAGAAAACAAGTATACAATTATGTTGGCAACATTGTTTTTTTTTTTTTTTGTATTCAATTCAATTCAAAGAATTTCATTTGAACCACCTTAAAGAATCCATACAACAGAAGAAGTAGCCTTTTATGTACTTTTTGGAAAGATCTTTTAAAATTAACATTATGGTTTACAATGTATACTGTAATATATATATATTTATTTGAATAAACATATGTATCTATAAGATATATGCGAATATATGTTTATTTTTATATTCTAATATACATAAACTGTATTGAAGTCTCGATTTAATTAATTTTTTTTGTTGTTATTTTTATTTTTCTTTTGTTATTTTATTTTTATTCTGTTTCTGTTTTTTTTAACATTTAAACGACTTTAGATCTCTTAATACAAGAAGGTTAAATTGGTTCTTATGGTTTTTAGTTTGGTTGGTTTTGGTTTTTCTGAGGGTAATATTTTTTATTTTTATTTTGATTGTTTTTTTTCTTTTTTTTCTGAAAATATTACTTTATATTTAATATTTTATATATATTTATGAATGTTAATATATACATATGTAAAAACGTGTACAAAATATATGTATATATAGTTACAAATTATAATTTTGTATATGTTGAAAGAACAAATATTAATTTCTTATAAACATATAGAGAGGCAAAGGTATAAAAAATATTAATTGAATTTTTATCCATTTTTAAAATGTATTTACAAGAATTTATATACGGATAATATATATATATATGTATTTAATTGTGAACCGGAATGTTAAGTTCTTTATTATACAAGTAAAACGTATATAAATTTTTGAATTTTTAAGGGTTTCTTATTTCTTAATTCATTTACGAAATTACATTTCGTTACAAAGTAATAATCTTATATTGAAGCTTTCTTTATAAGTTAACAACCGGAGTTCTGAAAACCGGAATTATAAGAGCTGAATATAATTTAACCAACGTTGTTAGAGATTATAAGGTTCAATTACTAATAAAAGACAGTTATTTACCAAGATTGTTATATTTATTTGACATTAACCAGCCCCCAAAAAGATCAAGTACCATAGTGTACCATATGCTTTATTAAATTCTATGATAAATAGAGCCCTATTGCTGGATGTAAACCTATCGAATATAGAGTAAAATATTACTTAAGTACAGTTGTAAGTACAATTACCCGATACACATTACTTTTTTACTTACCTTATACACATTACATATTTTTATTAGTCAAGTACTAAGTATTTTTTTAGATTTTGGTACTTATAAAAATGAAGTATAAGAAAAAGAATCAAGTACAAATACTTGTCCTGTGAACTTTATTAATGAAAATATTTGTAAATTACTAAAATATTTGTAAAATAATTGAATTCTTGATTCTTTAGTATTTCTTAGTATTAATTACTCGAAAATACTTAATTATCAAAAAATAGTTACAAAAAGTAATTAAACTCAAAATTTGATTACTTCTCTGGGAATTGCAAGTATTTGTACTTGATTCTTTATAAATAAGTACAAAATTTAGGTATAAGTAACTTAAATTTTATTAGTACTGAAATCTAATTAATACACTGGTACTTGACAAAGTAATCAGTCACAGATAAACGTATTGGTAATTGTACTTGTTCTTGAAATATATAGGTTTGACTGGGTATTTAATTTTTTTAACATAATTTGCCAAAAGACTCATTGCTTACAAAAATTGAGTAGTTTTTACTTGATATGGATCTAAAACTAAATTTTCCATATATGACTCGTACAATTTATAACTATTGTACTTATATATCTGTTCAATCCAAGAGAAGTTTACCTGTATATCCATGCATATATATATATATATTTAGTTATAAATCTGTAAATACTAATATTTTTTAATGTACCCAACAACAAAAGCACAAAAAAATGAAAAACCAAATTAAGAAAGGAAATAATCAAAGAAAGTATCTTGCTTAACATGAAATACGTATATATATAACAGGAATTCATGGGAAATATATGTGGGGTTTTATTAGAATAAAACTTTCAGGAAAAAAACAAAAATAGAAAAATAAAAAGAACTTTTTGAAAAATAATTTTCTTTAGAAGAAAATTAAATTTTACTGCTATTATTTTCTTTTTCAAATTGTCAAAAAAAAAAAAATAAGAATAAAATAAAAAAAAAAAAAAAAAAGGATACAAATTAATAAAAGATAAATCGTGGTATCATGGGGAATTATAATATCTATAGATACTTATTATATATATTTATATTTTATATGCATACACTTTATTTATAAATATAATAAAGATCGTATTATTATTGCTGTTGTTGTTGTAGTTGTGTTTCTTATTTTTAATTTCTGATTTATTAAGTGGTTGGTTGAAAAACTACTTTTTTTATATATTCTAGTAAATTTTTTTAGTATAATATTTTTAAAGAAATATGTTTGTATACTACGTACCATATATGAAACCATTTTTATACCCGTATGACTATATAGTCAAAGGATATAATAAATTTGCCATTACGTTTGGGACGCAGAGAAGGAGGGGGGGTAGATATAGACTCAAGTGTATGGATCGGATCAGAATCGAAAAATGAATCGATTTAGCGATGTATGTCCGTCCGTCCGTCCGTCCTAGGAGCTAGGATTATGAAATTTTCACAAATTCGTTTTTATGCAAAAACCGGAATCGCTATTTAAATCCAGCCATTTTGGTCCATGGGTTCGGGTAGCTGCCATACAACTTCTTTTTATATATGAGTATTTCTCTGTACCTATTGCAGCTGCGTGTCTGAAATTTTGCAAAAAATAGTTTAGTGTAATGGCCAAAGTTACTGCAAAGTTTGGTTGGTCTAATGCAAAGGGTTCGACTAGCTGTCATACAACTCCTTCTTTTATATAAGCATTACACCTAATAAAGCTGAATATTTTAAATTTTGCCAAAAGTAAATAACCGCATGATGTAATGTATATGTTACGGTCATGCGGGTATGCCAGAGTTGACACTGTCTACTCTACCACACTCTTCCTCGTTTTTTTTTATTTTATAAAATATTTAATAGAATTTTTGAAATACAATGAGAATCTATTGTACATATTTATATACAAGTTTAAGTTTTATGAAATAAAACTTATTTTTAAGTCATATAAAATCTATTCTGATATATGCTTTGTGGTAATTTTGTTTTATTTTTTAATATTTTTTTTTTTTTTAAAGAAATTTTCTATTAAGTTTTAAGAAATATTTTTAAAGTTATCTATAATTGTGTTTTGTTATAGAATTAATTTACTTAAATACTTTGATGGGATTCTGAAAAAATTAATACTTTAAAAGTTTTAAATTATAGTTTTATTACATAAAAAAAAAAAAAAAAAATTCTCCGAAAAACCTCAAAGAGTTTCCTTTGTTCCAATTATTTCTGAATTTCTAGGAATATTATTTTAACTTTTATTTTGCAGGTTTTAGTAGAATTATATATATATATATCTATTAAATAATTAAGATATATTTTTTCAATTAATGTAGTTTTGCTTGAAACTTTGATAACAAAACTGTAAAGTATGTGCGTAGTTTAAATCAAGATAGTTTGATTGTATTTATTGGGTGCATGCAATAAGGTTAAATGAAATAAAGCCAAATGGCTATCATATTGTTATTTTTCAGAAATTTGGTGAAAATTACATTTGTTATTGGTTGTATTCAAAAGCTGGGTTGTACGCTTTTTCCAGAATATTTGTGTATATGTGTACGTGAGATTCTGAATTAGGATGGGTTTTAGAGTTGGATTCAAAATCAGGGTATTCCCCTTTTTCAGAATATTTGTATATATAGACTTGGATTCAAAATCAGGATTTCCGATTTATATGTGGAATTTTTTAAATAAGAGAGATTTTATAGTGCGATTCAAAATCAGGGTATTCCCTTTTACCAAAATATTTATGTACTAAAAAATCCCTCCTGATTCAGAATTCGCATAATTATAATCTGGATTTTTATATATGGTATATATAAATATTCTGGAAAAAGCTGCAATACTTATTTTGATTTATTTCAGGTTTAAAATATTTTTGGTTTTGTTTCTTTATAATTTTGGTTTTATTTCTTTTTCAAAAAATTGTAAAAATTAAATAAAGCCGAAAATTAAGAAATTATGATTTTGGTTTTATTTCAAATGTGATATTGAAATAAACCTAAAATAGTGTAATTTGGCCTTTTTGCATTTGGCATTATTACATGTACCCTATTTATTTATAATGTTAGTGATTTAAAATCTTTCTAGAAAAATGTTTTAATTTTTAATATCTTAAAGATTAGTTTCATATGCAATTAGAATTTTGCGCAATTTGAAATTTTAAAATCCTGTTAAGGTCCTTAATTAATTATTTTCTATTATATGTTTAATAGGATTGTGGGATCTATGGATCTTAAAATCTTTATTGTCACAGATAGTTTTGAGTTATGAATTTAGAATTATTTGTATTTCAATACAGAGGTTTCATTAATTTTAAAAGATAAAAGATTTATAATAAAGTTATTAATATAAATATTAATAATAAAATATGACTGCGATTAAAAAAAAAAAACTATTTAAAAGACTAAAATTCCTTTTATTTTTAGTTCTAACTGTTAGACTCATAAGCCTGTCTTTAAAATTAGTACATGTTGAAACAGGGGGGTAATATTATATTATATTTATTAGAATTGATTTCAATGAATTCCACATACAAGTTAAACATAAGATAGTAGTACCGCAGAGCTTATAAAATGCTAAAACCTCTTCGATTTTCAATAGGTACAATTCTATTTGTTAAAGATACTGTATTATTATAAGGTTTTTTTGTTATCTGTGAGTTGTATTATTAAATTAAATTAATTGTTTATATTTTTATATTAATGAATTTTTATTAAAGAAATATAACTATTAGTTATTGGTAATGCTATTAATTTAAACCTAATGGATTGAGCTGAGTTCGAAAACAAGATAAACTTTTTTCCTGGGCTTTACGAATGATCGACACCCTAACCATCCAGCCATTTATATTTAATTAAGAACAAGAAAGGTTTCAAAAAATTTTAAACTTAACTGAATGGTGAAAATAATTTGTTATTTCAGAAAATGTGAAGAACGCGAGTTATATGATCACCCTAATATATAACCATAATTTAACTTAACATATAATTTAACTTAATATTGTATAATTAACATTTATTTTTATGTAAACTAAATTTCTTATGTTGTTCACCTTTTTGTTCAGACGCAATGTCAGCAGAATTAAATTAGTTAGTAACAATTGGGAAACTTTAAATATTAATGTTCCCATTATTCAAATTTCTTTAATATAATATATGTTTCGCTGACAATGCATCTTTTTATTATAAATACCTGTAATATTTTATTCTGAAAGTAATTATTATCATACCTGTAACCAGTAAAGTTCAAATTAAAAGAGTATTTAAAAAATAAAGTTTGTTTTTTTTATCAAATGTAAAAACGAAACTTATAAGTCGCGTTGTACAATAAATTCAGTTATTTAAATGTCTTGTTATTTTAATACCATTTATTAACAGCTTACGAAAAACTAATATAATGCCATCTATCGTCTTTGGACCATTACTAAATTTACATCACCAATCAAGAACACGGAACTAATCAATGCGGTTCTCATTTTATTGAATTGCCAATCATTATACATTCGTTCAAGTAAAATCTATTATTAAAAATGTAATCTTGTTACTAACCCAGTATGGACGAACACCTGTCCCAAAGAAATCAAACAATTAGTGCTTGCTCTCAAATTCTTCAACGTAAAACAAGTAGTGCTACAGATGCTAATCCCTACACTGTTGAATTTGTAAGATGGCGAAACACGACTTATAGAAATTCGTTTGTTATGCATACATCGCGATTATGGTATCAGTTAGCATGTAATGTGTTTCCCAAAGGTGGTAGTTTTTTTTATATGTACGATCCAATGAAGTTTAAGAATAAAATCAGCATTCAACTTCATGACTTACCTTTAAATTATTTTTTTTATCCAACATAATCCCAATTTCCAAATCCTAACCCTAATTCCCTTCCCAATTCCGATCATAAAAAGCAAGCGATACATAACATATGTATTTACGGTTCATTCCAAGTCTTATTTTAAAACCGGGGATGGTTTTAGTTTATTAAAGTCCAATACTACCCAGATGGCGGCTTTCGATGCTTTCCATCAACCCTTGTAAAAAAAAAAAACTTAGCTCACTATTGTACAGTTGGCAACTCTAATTTTTTTTTATTGATTTCATTGAAATTTATATTAAATTGTTTTGTTTAATTATTTTTATTTTTTTTTTAGTTTACTAACAATTTTCATTACACATCAAATTCTATAAATTTTTCTTTAATTTCTTAATTTTCCGCCATATTGATTTTTATTTATTTATTTATTTTATTGGTTTTTTATTTTTATTGCATTCTTTATTTTTTTTTTTTAGAACATGTAATTAATTAAAATGTTATGTTTTTTCGTTTTTCAAGGGTATTTGAAATATATAAAAAAAAAACGAAATTAAATTAAAAAAAAAATAAATACATTTTATTTTGTTTTTATTATTGATTTTGATTTTATTTTTAAATTAAATAAAATAATACAACTAATACTTAACAGTATATTACTTTAATTGAAAGGACATTTTATATTGTATACATTTTCATCAAAATAAAGATTTAATTTTGCGTCTCTAATATTTCAGAAATTTAATAATGTACTTGAAAGTTACAGAGTGCTTCACAATCTTAAGTATCTTTACTTCAAAAGTAAAAATTTTATTTGATTTGTAATTTTTATTTTATTCCTTTTCCACACCTTTGAATAGTACAGGGTTGTCATCTAGTCTATTTTGACTAGGCTGCAGGTTCTTTAATTGTTGTATTCACTAAGCCGTTGATTACTCACCTGTAGTCATTGTATAAGATTATGAATACACAAATGTTTATTTTGCCATCTATTATCCTACACACTGCCATCTATTATCCTACACAAGACTTATTTATATATTTATATTAAATCTTATCTTATATTACGATATTAACTATTACGATATAATTATACAATTTTACGATATTATTTTTATTAGATATGATCTGACTGGGGTTTGAACCCAAGACTTTTCACATGAAAGACCATGACCTCATTGGTCAGATTAATGTACTAAATATATTTAATTAATCTTTTCGTTATATTAATAATTACATTTGTTTTGATTATCTACTACATCGTATTTTCAAACTTAATTATTTACTGTAATACAGCTTTGAACTTTCAGAACACCCTGTTGTTGTATTTTTTTTAATATTCTTGTATATGTAGTAATTTAATATGCTACTGGTATTTTATTTTAATTAATTATAATCTACTTTTATTAGCATAAAGTTTTTTTTAATAAAACATGTATTATTAAATATTTTAATATAAACATACACAGATGGCGTTTATAGTATAGCCCTACTTATTTTTAATTGTATTATTTTGTTTTTTTTGTTTGAGTATCTGTTAAAATTTTTTGTAGAAAATATTTTCTAAAATAAAAAAAAAAAAATAAATAAATTCTTTTAACATAAAATAAAATTAAAAAGTTTTTTTTTGCTTTAATTTAATGTAATGGCATTTTTTTCTATATGAACCTATTACCTGTGTATGTGTATATGAATGTGTATTTTAAATTTAATTTCCCTTATTGGATTTAATATGCAGTAAAATACCTGATAAATTTAAAACATCCTATGGCTAGATTATGATGTGCAATAAATCTAGTGTGGGTTTTATTTAGTTCTCAATAATTAAATAAAGTAAAATTAATATTAACGTAAAGTTTAATTTTTAAGTTTCGCAATTAATTAAATACTTGTACATTCTGAAATTTAAATTTGAAAATTTCAATAATTGTAAAATGAATCTAAATCAAATCTGTATAATTCTCTTCTCAGTAAAATGGTACTTAAGTACAGTTGTAAGTACTATTACCTGATAACAATTACTTTGTCAAGTACCAGTACTATTCTTAGAAATCCATACTACTAATACTTAGAAATTTATACATATTTTCAATATTTAAATATAAGTAAAAGAATTAAGTAAAAATACGTATAAAATTCAGAAAGTAATTAAATTTTGAGTTTAATTATTTTTGTAATTATTTTTTGGTACTTAAGTATTTTCGAGTAATTCAGTACCAAGAAATACTAAAGTATCCGGAATTCAATTATTTTCCAAGTATTCAAGTATTTTCCAAATATTTTCATTCATAAAATTCAATATTACTGGAGTTGAAAATCATGAAAATCTATCTTTCAATTCAAAAACATATAATAATGAATTTTTAATTAATTCTATAATAAAAAGTAATTACAAAAGTAATTAACCTCTAGATCCAACAAATTTGTGGGAATTAGAAGTATTTTTACTTTATCCTTTTGTTTGTACTTAAATTTTAAAAGCTTTAGTCTTTACTAATCAAATTTTCAATCATTCAGTAATCAAACGACAGTCAAGGTATAATCCGCAATATAAGTTCCATAATTTTGGCCCTCACTGTACATTTATTTTTAATTTATATGTGTTTAATTATTAAAAAAGAGCCTATAGTAAATTCCGCGTAAAAGAAAAAAAATTGTAAATATACATATTGCATATATTGATATATATATACATATTTATATGTATCCAAATATATATATATAAATTTTTTTTTTTACATAAGTGTATGTTTATGTTTTTTCCTAATTATAATTTTGTCTGAATATATTTTATGATAATTCTGAGTGACGCACAACATAATCATAATAATAATAATAATAATGTTAATAATAAGGAAACAATTACTGTGAATGTGTATGTGTGTGTGTATGTGTACATTACTTTTGAAGGATATTATAAAAATTCATGTCTACTTGAAATAAATTAACAATGAAAATCTGCTTAATAGCTTTATATACAATTTTTTAATTTTTTGTTTTATTTTGTTGTTATTGTTTTTGTTTTTTATTATTTTACTTTATAAAGGATATTGAAATTAAAATAACGGTTTTGTTTTTTTTTTTTTTTAATTTTGTTCATTTTTGGAAATATGTGTTACAGTATACTGTGGCAGGTGAAATTAACTTTACTTTATAAAATAAAGTTTTTCTTTTATTTTAATGTATAGGAGGATTAAGTTTCATTAAAATATATGTTATATATATACATGTATTATAAGTCTATTTTATTTATACAATACATACGTGAGTGTTTATATTTACAATATTTTTAATAATACTGTTTCAGTTACTAGATTTATAATTCATTTTAAATATAAAGTTATAATGTCCATTAGCCTTATATATGTATGTATTAAATATTTTATATACATTTTTATGTTTTTTATTAATATATATATATAGTTTTATTAAGAATTGCTGTCGGGACTTAATGTAATGATAATTAAAAATTATAGAAAAAAAATATATATATATTTTTTTTTCTGTCATTTTTAAAAGGTTCAGATAATTAGATTCTATAATTTCTAATTAATTTTAAAATTTTATTTAAAATAATTTATTTTTTTGGTAAATGATTTTACAGCTTGGAATACACTTAGCTTGACCTTGTTTATTTGTTTAATAATTTATTATATATTTTAAACAATTATTTAAAATTTCCTAGAGTGTAGTTTATATAATGAGTACCGGATTTCTGAAACAAATAAGGATCCCACGCAAGGCTGAATTACTGTATCTGAAGGGTGTTTGGTGTTACCAACTTTCCAAAAATATATATATACCATTAATGGCACATTCAATTGTTTAAGGACGAAAAGGATATTTGAAAGAGTCCTTGTTTTTTTAATTCTTTTTAATATAGACTTTTATATCTGTTTATCTATTAGATATATATATTCGGAATTTTTTAGCTAGTAAGATAACGGTCTGTAGAATATTTTAACATTTATTTGATAATGAACAGGTGCTGCCGTTATGGAGATATTGTAGTTGTAAGTTAAAAATTGAGCATATTATTCCTTAAGGAGGAGAAAGACATTTGAAATCATCCTTGTTCAGATGTTTATATACAGAACATTAAACTGTAAATAAACTGTTATATCTAGTTGATTTATTAAATGTTCTGTTGATCAGGCTCAGAACATGGTCAGATCATATTTAATAATATAATTAAATATAATTTATAATTTATAAGGCTATATCATAGTATAAAATATGTAATTACCACACCTGAAAAGGAGAGGCTGAATCATATTGTAAGTTGTAAGTTATATGAACATGTAAATTTATATATTCAGATTTTATATAGTACCTCAGATACCATATTGTATTTATTTATTTTAGTTTCTAATATTACATAAAAATTTTAGGTAATGTTAGTATTACCCTCGGCTGCTAGGGCCATTACGCGTATCAAATATTTAAATATTTTAAAATTTAACTAAGTTAATATTTGACGCTGATTGCATATTTGTAGGGGCATTTTCTTTTAATAAGTTTATCTCTGCTAAGATTCAGTTCTAATTTGAATAAAAACTAAATTATAAAAAATAACAGTTTGAAAATACTAAAGATACAAAAAAAAAAACATTTTTCAACAATTTTCTACAAGTGAATAATCTTAAGTGTTAATTTAGTACACAATTTCATTTTATTTGTATAACACTACATTATTATATGAATTTACAACTCAACATTTGTTAGAAGTTTACAATATCAGTAATAAATGATTTTAGTAATGAACTTTTTGTATGATAGTAAAGTTGTAAATTTCCATTTTTGGTTTTTTTCTCTCAATACCTAAAATGTAAATAAAAGTTGACAACTTGAATAATTTTCTCTTAAGAAAATATAACTTACAATTCGTCTTCTAAGAAATGACATTTATTTTTTTTTTTTTTATTTTTTTTAATTTAAAATTATAAATTATGTTTAGAAAATTTTTTTCATTTTCTACTTTTTTTTTGAATTTTACTAGAAAGTGAAATTAATTAAAAAGTTTTTAATTAAGATTTTTGTCAACTTTAATTATGATTTGGTATAAAACTTAAAAAAAAAAAAAGAAGAAAAACAACAAAAAAGAATTTTTTAGATTAAGTTGACAATTTTTTTTTTTTTTTTTTTTTCCTTTTCATTTAATTTTTTTTCTCTTTTTTTCAAAATAAATAGAAAGAGATGGAAAAATAATTTTTAAGTTAGAAATGAAATAAAAAAAAAAAGTTTTATTAAATGGTTTTTCCACAAGAAAAAAAAAACTTTAGTTTTCTTTTAAAATCATTTTTATAAATATTTTTTTTTATTTTTTTTTATTTGTCTTATTTTAATCCTTATTCTTATATACTTGAGCTAAAGTTTTACATAACAGTTTTGTTTTTTTTGTGAGAATCCATAGTAAAGTCAATCTCATTGGTAACCATAAAGAATGTATATATATAATGGATGGATGGTGTGAATTAACTGCTCGGTTTAAATACCAAAATTGTCTTGTTGCCTTAGTAAATATTTTTTTTCTTTTTCTAAATTTTTAATTTTTATTTAAAAGTTTTAATAGATTTTAAAGTTTAAAACAAAAAAAAAAAAAATTATTAGATTCTTATTACGAATAATAGTTTAGAATTAGAATTTGTTAGATTGTTTGAATTGAGTTTTCATTTCTAAAATCTTATGTATATTTGATCTTATATAATAGTTTTAAATTAAAATTTTTGATTATGTCAATCATATTGTCCATTGGATTTTATTTTACGAACCGCTTATATAAAATATAATAAGCGATGCAATATAGGTATTGTTTTCGTACCAAATATTGGAACCCAGGTTATACCAAATATGAATAGTTCCCGTGTGCAGAAACTTTAAAAAATGTCTTTTTTTATGATATCCGTTTGTGTGGCAGTCTGTGCGAACTTATAAACCCTAAACGGCTGATCAGAGCTTTTTAAAAATTTAATTTTTGAAAAGATTATTTAAAAGATTTTGATGTTAATATCATTAATTGATACACTTTTGGAGACAATTGATTTACTTCAAGGGAATTTTTGGGAATATTGCGTAAATCAAAAAAATTACCAAAAAATTTATTAAATGAAAATTGTTAAATAAATAAGACCTACAACTTTGCGTTTTTTTGTTTCGACGAACTTTAGAGTCCATTTAATTAAATTGTTAGATTTACCCTAAAAAATTAAAAGTTAAAAACGAATTGTTAAATTAATACCATGAAATAAGTGATTAATACTATAAAGAAATTTCACATTACGCTATTTCTGTAATAGCGGCTGGTTCTATAGTGGACACAACATATGTTTTTTTAATATCTTTGAATATTTTTTATTTTATATTAAATTGTGTGGAAGTTTGTTAGATAAAGTAAGGGTCAGATAGTTTGAATATATAATAAGCAAACTTAATCTTAGAAATTAATCTAGATAGAAATATACTTTAGTTTAGGTTTCAACATTATTTCATTTAATTTTCTTTAAAGCGTAACAAAGGCGATAATCTGCTTACCACTGTCCCAAATAATAATAATTAGAATTTATTGAGAAAAAATTTACCAGAAATACTTTTGTGCTTCCATTTCATTACTTTTGTGGATTTATACATTTGAGATCTTAACAAAATATCAAGTTCTTTAAAGTTTCTAAGATATAATGGAAGACAAATTTTTTGTAATATTTAAGGACTTATAGGCTTTATTATTAATTGATTGTTCTAAATGTTGTCCCTTATTTACCTATCTACTCTTAAAAATGGTATAATAATTTTGTGAATCATATCCTATTATTCTTTAACGGCCATTTTATGAGTCTTGTAAACCCCAAATTTATATATTCCTTCAACTTTTAATAATAGACCTATTATTAAAAGTTGAAGGAATAAGAGGAAAAACTCTCTTGTTTGAAATTTTACTAATAACTAATTAATTTTAATCTAAAGGAAACAACGTATTGTCCAAAATATAAAATTTAAATCTTTTAAATAAATTTAATTAAAATTATTAAATTTTATAATATGTAATTCCATAGTAAACAGCATTTTTTATTTGGAGGAGGCGGAGCTTATTTTAAATCTGTCAAAAAATATTCTAATGCATTTTTTTTTAAATTTTGGTCATTCATATTGAAAACGTGGTGCGGTGCGGTTCTATGGATGATACACCTAATAAGTAGTGATTTTTATTATTAATTTTTTGAATTTTTTTCTAAATTTTTTTGTTTTAATTTTTAATTGAAATTTTTTTATATAAATTAAAAATTACTATGTATTTATTTTAAATTTGAATGTAAGGATAAAGTAAGTCAAAATATTTAAAAATTTACTGAGTAACTGTAATGTAAGGTTTTATTTTAAAATTAATTTGTATAATTATTGCTTAGAATTGTGTAATAATTAATAAAAATAACAAAATACTGGAAAATTTATAATTTTCATGAAAACTCAAATATCGTAATTTGCCATGATCTCAGAAACGAATATTTGACCCATTAAGTATTTAAAAAAAAATATTTTAAATAGGTAAGTAGGTATCTATACTTTCTTTTTTATAATAAAACTTTTTAATAGATTCTAATAGATGCAATACCAATCATATATTTAAGATTAAAACCAATAAGGTCATTTTAATTTGCAATAAGGGGGGAGAGTAGCATCAATTTAATTAAAAATTATTCCAGTACTCGCTATAAATACTATAGACCGCTAGCAATAAATTCATACTAATGTTTTGAAAACTATTTTTCAAAATTCAATTTTAAATTTTTAATTTATATACATATTACATACATACTACTCACTAAATGAATATAAGTTGAGAAAAGATTTAGATTCATAACCATATTATTTTTATTTTAGAGATTTAACTAAGATTATATTTAGGTATTTAAGTTTTTAACCAACTTATTAATTAAAAATTGTTTTTAAATCGCGAATTAATTTTAAAAATATTAAGTTAATTTTCTTAATTCTTTATTAATTCCACTATTTGTATTTAAATGTTTAATTTTTTAATTCTGGTAAAATAATGTAGTTTAATATTTAAAGTTTTGATGAATGTGACATTTATCATATTTTAAAACAGACTATCGGACTTTTAGTCTTAGATTTAGATTTCAGTTTTGTTTTTTTTCTATAAATTTTTTAGTTTTGAAATATAAAAGAAATGTATAAGAAAAGATCTAAAAAATTTAAATGTATCTATTAAGCAAAATGATTCACTCTACATATTAAAGTTCAAGGGCCAAATTTTTTTTCAATTCAAATTAATGAGTAAATTCTTAAAAAATACTTTTACATAATATATCTATAGATAAAAAGCATTTATTTAAATCAAATATCAAATCGACCTTTAATTTTAACTTTATATTTCTGAAACTATTTACAACATACGTTAAACATATCCCCTCTACTTTTATGTGTTATTCAACACAAATTTAGCAACACGAATAAATCGAATACAACATTTCATAAAACACATGTAACTCAACTGCACACTTTTGTTGTTAAACTAAAAATAAATTTTTTTTTCAAAAATTGAAATTGAATTACAAAACTTTTTTTTTTTTTCAAGTGTTATAAAATTTTATCAGAGAATACACGCATGTACTAAAAAAACTAAATCATTTCTATATATCTGAAATCTGTTATTGTCATATTGAAATTCAATTCAGGACATAATTACAAAGAAATCATATATCCATCAGATTGAAAATGAATGAATGATATCTAAAAATAGTTTATGCAATATTATCCGAACTGAACTCTGTTATTGTCATAAAGTAGAAGTTGAAGTTGTGTTGTTGTTGTTGTTGTAAATGAAAAACTAAAAATAATTTGTTTTCTCATTTTTTTTCCATGTAAAAGTTTCTGTAATTTGAATTTCAGTTTTTATTTTAAAAAATTCAAATTTAAATTTAATTCAAATAAACTATTGTTGCTTATAGCAATTTATGTAAAACAATAAAAGTATTTGTTAGATATTAAGTAGATTATTGACTGTTAGGAGTTTATATTGAAATATTTTCTATTTTAGACTTATAGGTGTTTCAGTTGAAAGAAGGTACATTTTTTATGACCTTTTTGAAATTATTTATAATATATGTACTTATTTTTTAATCTTGTATTACCTATTAAATTCATAGAAATTTTCCAATACAATTTTTTACATAATATGCAAAGTAAATTGTAAGGTTCAGGGTCAGAACTTCCAGAGTTATAAGTCCCTTAGCGATTTATGACCCACTTAGTGACTTATGACTCCCTAAGGGACGCATACCTCTGGGAGTTTTGATTCACTTTAGTCATAACTCCCTTATACAGTTCTCAGATTAAAAATTAGTAATATTAAAAAAAATATTAGTTTTAATTATATAATATCAGTGACCGGTACACATTTTGGGGTTGGGATTCGAAATTAGAGTATTCCCTTTTTCCCTTAGGGACTTATGACCCCGGGAGTTCTGACTCTGCACCAAATTGTGATTAGAAAATTATGAATTTAAGTAAATTCTTTTAGTAACTATTTAAATTAAATTTAATCTTAATTAAGAAAAAGCTGCCAATTTCTGCAGTATTTGAATTTACAAATTTGAATCTACAGGAGTTCTTGTATAGAATATTAACTTATTTATATAGTTCTTATTTATTATAATACATTTAATATTACCTACCTATATTGCTTACCTAATTAAATACTATTACTTTTTTACTTAGTAATAATATTTATTTTATTTAAATTCTAGGTTTATATGTATATTATAATTTTGGTTGCAACGGTTTATTCTAATTATTTATTTAAATCATTCAATTTATTTATTTATTTATTCCTAATACCATCAAATAAATTATAAAAATTAATATTACTACAGCCTTATATATATATATATATATATATGTTATATTTTTTTTAAAATTATTTATTCATTAATAATATTATATAATAAATTATAAAATATTAGTACAAGCCTATATTTATTTTATAATTCTATATACACAATTGCATACTTTTAGGTTTGAGTTTATAAAACGATTCATATTTAGATATTTTTAACTATATAATGTTATTAATTTATACGAAAGTGAATTAATATGCATATATAGCATATAAATATAAAATATATGATAAAAATTACAGATTTTATAGATAAATTTCAATAATAATTAATTAAATAAAAACGTTTTCTGATGATATAAAATAAATTAATGTAAAATAGGCTTTTTGTTTATAAAATTATCTTTGCATACACTATTTTTTTAAGTAATTTTCCACAGTAGTTTCAATATAAATGCGTGTGTTTTATAAATCCCACATATTTAGTGTTTCTACATTAGTACATATGTATTTGTGTGTTCTTACATGAATATTGAAAAATTAATTGTACGTCACTAAACTGCCATAACAAATTTCATATAATAAGTTTAAGTCAAAAAAATCTATTTTGTGTGGGTATTTTTGCAATAACTAGTAAAAAAGGCTGATATATTCTTGGAATTGTTATATATATATTATCTATTATCATTTAAAACAAATTCTTAATTAGAATATCATAATTATTTGATAAAGAGATGAGGAGGGTGAGACCAATTATTATATAATAACCAAAACCATTTAACTTATTTGATACTCTACATTTAATCATGATTGGATCTTTCTTGAGAAGAGTCTTTTCGTAATAATTTTCAAATGATGTTAGAAAATAAAATTTCAAATCCATAAGGACACAACAAGGACATTTTGAAAGAAATTGAAATAAATGATTTTTTAAAGTTAAAATCCATTTAATTTTCTAGGTAATATATACAAGTATATGGTACAATTGTGGTACTATTATCACAGCCTAATTTTAAGGACATTTTAAATTTATAATATACTCAAAATATTTAATGAATTAATATAAAACAAAATAGCGTCTTCAAGTCTTCAAATAACATATAAGATTAGACATCATATTATATTCCTTTGTTATATAAGTTATAAAAGTTATAAAACATACCACTATACATAGACTATATTATATATAACCTGTTACAGGACTTAATTTACAGAATCTAATTTTTTGTTGAAATTTAAATCTAAATAAGAAAATATATTTCTATTTTATTATAAAAAATATATATATATATATATATATGTAGAAACCTTGGCACGCATTTAAATGAATATTTTTTCCAATTTTTCTTCATTCATATTTAGTATTTTATTTATTATTTTTTTTTGTTGTTTTTTTGTTTTTTTTAATCTTTTTTGGCCTCTAAAAAACATTAAATCTTACACCAAACTAATATTTATTTTCAAGATTGTATTTAAGTATACCAAAATATGTTCATATATATATATATATATGTATATTTGTATGAAAACAGCAAAAAGGATAATAAAAATAACAGTTATAATATAGAATAAAAATAAGAAAAACAAAAATATAAATATAAATAAAATGTCCTTTATTGTAATTTATAGGCATAAATCATGGACTAAAAAAAAAAAAAACAAAAAAAAAAATTGGAAAAGTAAAAAAAAAAAATATGAAAAAGTAAAATAAAACCAAATAAATATTAAAGAAAATGAAAATGGTTAAAACAATATGTATATATATATAAAATATATATATATATATACATGAGTATATAATATTATTTCTCAGTGGAAATAATATAAATGTATTTTATAAAATAAAAATCTTCACCCAAAAGCTTATGAAGTTTTCCAATTCTCTTGTTTTTTTAAATCTATAAAAAAAAAAAACAAAATATACAGAATTTTCACAGCATGACGACTGTGACGGCCACACAATTACAGTTTTAAAACAAAAATAAAAACAAAAAAATTGAACGATGGCTTCTTTATTTATATCTGACGAAAAGAATAAGAAAAAAAAAAACAAAAAAATAAAATTTTAGATACAAATACAAAAATAAGATAAAAACAGTGGAAAACATCAAGTCCTCTGGTTTTCTACAAAAGCACATTTGTACATATAAACGATGTCCGATACAAAGTTCTACAGAAAGATTGTATTGAGAAATTGTTTATAATAATTTCCTATAACTTTTGTTAGAACCGAGAGACACTTTCTGCAATATTTTGCGAACTCTTTTAAATTCAGAAAAGCATTCAACACGCTAAAATGTAATGTTGAGAAACAATGTTTAATACTAAGTTGTAGAACCTATTTTTAATATTTTTTTGAGAACTTTTAATAATTAAGAAAAATAGTCAACACCTCTTAAAATATAGTGTTAGGGACTGAAGCTTAAGTTTTATTTTATATTACTTCAAATTAATTTTAACAACAAATATGCAGATGACAGGGTGTTTAAAAATTTCAAATTTTCCGACCTCTTGAAACTTCAAGACGGAAAAGCCCACAACTGAAATATTTTCATTTAAAATACTCATACCTATTAAGGATTTTTGTTTTTTTAAATCAAACCGTTTTAAATATAAGGGGTCAAAAATTTTACAAAAATTAATATACTCATAACGTCAAATTTAAGTACCGTATGGCAACCCTATAATACTTATTTTACATATATTATATTTTTAAGATTGTGAAAACAGTCTATCCTTTGGTATTTTCAGATTGGAAACTTCTTTTTTAAAACTTTTGTTATAGAATTTTAAGAATATATAGGGCTTTTCCATATTTTTGGAGAACGTAGCTCTGCAATTGGTGGGGCCAACAGGGGCTAAACTTCTTCCATGAAATTTATTTATTTTAAAATATCTACCCTATGTTAAATGTATTTCATTTCTTTATTCCAAGTGGTGTAGAAATCTTTTCAAAATCCGAAATGTCACATAGACGGACAGGTCAGATAGAGTAAAATTATTATAGGAATTTTATTTTTAAATTCTACTTTGAAAATCTACTAATAAGAATATAAAGCTATGAATTATTGAATAACTAAAGAAAAGAAAAGTCAAGAATATTCCCATAAAAATGACGACAAAGATGAAGAACTCTGAAAAAACATAAAAATGAAAAATAAAAATAAAAAAAAAAAAAATTTATAATGAAAGAGAAAGAATTGAGTAAAAGAGAGAAAAAAAAAATAATCCGTTCATTTCGTTTTCATTTTTAATTTCCCAGGAAAAATAAAAAAAAAAATATAAATCAGAGATTTTTTTTTAAGATTTATTTTCCTTCTCTGTTTTTGTTTTTTTTTTTTTTTTTTTTTTTTTTTGGAAATTGGAGAAACTTTTTTTAAAGCATGACATTTCTCTTTCGGAAAGGGTTTTTTTTTCTTTTTTTTTTTTTGGCATGTAATTTTTTTTTTTATTTTGTTATTGGAATATCCTTCATCCTTTACTTAAATAATAAAAAATAACAACAAAAAAAAAAAAATAAGAAAATTTAAAATAAAAAAAAAACAAAAGAAAACATATTTTTCTTTTATTTTATGTGAAATGCCAGGAAGGATAAAATATCATTTGCCAACAAGAATATAAAATAATCGACCTCAGTATCCGACCCCTAAAACAGTATTGTAATAATTTTGAACAGTTTGGTAGATCCGTATAGGCTTAAGATTCAGTATGATGAGATTTCAAAATAATTTTATATAATAAATAATTTTGGTACAAAAAAAAAAAATAAGAAAAATTAAAGGATAAATACAAAAAAATAATATGAAATTGACTTTTGTTGTATTTTTGGAGTTGCTGTGCTTTTAACAATGTTTCAAATAAGAAATAATGATAAGTTTAGGAAGTAATCATAAGTTTTTTTAAATAAAAATCTTAAGACAGTTTATAATGTAATAGGAATTATAATTATGTATTAATACTATATTTATAATTAATTCGACGGGCGGTGTAGTGGCTAGGAAGTCGGAATTTTAATTAAAGGATCTCGAGTTAAAACCATGATCGGACCGTATCTCAAAAAACTTATACTTATTTATATTTATGCATTATATATATATTTTTTAAATAAATAAATAACTGGCAATTGATTAGTTCGGATCATTTTAACATATATTATCCCATAACAACCGGTTGTAACTGATTATAACTGGTTGCCATGCGGGAATATATTTGTTAGAATGACCCAATCTAAGAATGATATGTGAGTAAAGATTTTCACATTTTTAGTTAAATGAATAGAAAACTCTATTTACAGTACAGTATAGAAGAGTTAACTATATCTGTAATCGGTATACCCTAAATTAGATTTATATATTGCAAATTTGTCTAGAAATCACAGACGATAGCAGTTGTAGGCCTTTTTTATAAACTAATCAGTCAACGCATATCTGAGACTTTTACTACAGTCAGTTACAATAACATTTAAATACCTACTTGTTCAATTCCCTTTAAAATTCAGAACTGCTAATAAAATGAAGATTTCAATACTATGTTAATACTAAACAATGTCTATAAACAAGAACCTAAGAAACCCAAAATATAGTAGAACTTCTTCAGCTACAAAACTAAACTCTAATTCATAATATTATAGATCAACTTGAGTTTTCTGTGTTTTTTTTCCCAAGCTTCTTTCCGCATCTAAAAGGAAGGGCAACCGTCTTTTCCATTAAAATCTACCTCAGAATATTTTTTATAAATGCCTCCGAAATAAATTATCTGTATTAATGGGCTTATTCGGTCGCAAAATTTATCATATGTATTAATCGGCTTATGCGGTCGCAAAATTGCCAATCGCGGCTTAATTATTTGTTTATAAATCATTATATGTATTAATCGGCCTATACAGTCGCAAAATTTCCAGTCGCGGCTCAATTATTTGATTATAAATCATCCTACGTATTAATCGGCTTTTTCAGTCGCAAAATGTCCCGGTTGCGTCTCAATAATTTATTTATAAACCATCATATGTATGAATCGGCTAATTCGGTCGCGGCTTAGTTATCTTTTCATAAATATAAGTAAATAATCATTTGAATGTGAAAATCGGTCAAATTTTAAGTCTTTTACGTGACTGGTATATATATCAGATATTAAGGAGTCGAAGATCTCCGATAGAATTCTTCGGCTTACCAAATGACACAAATTACCTTCAGTTAAACAACGAAAGTAAGTAAAGTCGTTAAAATAGAATAAAGAGTTAAGTATCTAATAGATTTAAATATTAAAATTATTTTAAATTTTTTTTTTAATTAATTATAATGTTGGTAAGAGCTACTACTGATTATTATTTTCCTTTTAAAACTTAAGATTTTTTATTTTGAACATTTCAAAGCTGTTAAAAGATATTTGAATGCCTATCTTAAAAAAATGGATATTTTGGGATCGAAAAGGGATTTTTATTCTTTTTTTTTGAATTGAAGAAGTCTCAGAAAAAAAACAAAAGCTCCTTCTTTTAAAAACAAAAAAAGTACCAATTGGTCTCGGATACATTTTTGTTAAATCACTGCTTTAAAGAAATTTGACACAAAAAAAAAAAGAAAATGCAGAGAATTTTTTGATGTGGGTACATTTATCATATTTTTCTTTCATTTTTTTTTTTTTTTTTTTTTTCTTTGGTTCTAAGTGTAGTACGTATCTCTTTTTTAAGAATGTGGGAGTTTCATTATTTGACCTTGTTGTTTTAGATAAAAAAAACAAAAACAAACAAAGGAAAAAAATATATAAACTTTTAAAAGCTAAAATATTGTCTTTTGTGGGTTATGCATATATGGAAATACAGCAACAAAATGTTGTTTTGTTTGTTTGTATATAAAAAAGATGAGGAAAAACATAGAACATTTGCTTCACATCTTAACTAACAACCATGAAATGTATAGTGGGTATCAGAGAAACATTGAAAAAAAAAAAAACAAGAAACAAATCAAAAAATTATTATTAGAAAGAGATGGAATATACAAAAAAAACTTTGCAAAAGAAAATTTAAATATGTTTGTATGTATATAAAAATTATATTATATATTTGTTATTTGTAGGTGATTCAAAATTTTGTTTGTTTTAATATGGAGTGATTGTGAATTAGGAAGGATTAAGGGGCAAATATATTATTCTGAAGAAGGAAGGATCAGCAGGCAGAGGCTAATACAAAAAGTTAAACCAGCATCTTAGAATTTATGGATGCATTGTTTTTATTTGATTTACATATTTTATATTCAATATTAATAAATCTAATTTTGGAATTGGTTTTAGGCTTTTTATTTTTCAAGCTTTTGGTGGGGTGCTGTTAGGGAGTTGGAAAACTTTATTCATGGGAGAAATATTGACTTTTTTTAATGTTCAAAAAATATAAAAAGAACCTGCTTGACGAGAAATGATTTATATATTTATTAATTTATGTATTTCTTTATTTACTGAAAATAATAGGCCCACGTTTTTCAAAGATGAAGAGAATAAAAGTGCTGAATTACAAATTTTTATTTTGGATAATATCGCCCTGATCTTATATACAACCTCCTTCCTTTCTTATGATAATTTCTTCCTTCTGTATTTAATATAGTATAATTATTTTGTATTGAGTGTATATTATGTGGAACCCCGGTGTACAGGCATCATATTATTATACATGGTATATATAAGTAAATTAGGAAATAATTATTCTGGAAAATTATTATGAAATTATGATTTTGGGAATCTTGCGTATTATTTTGTTTCATTTAAATTGTGTGACAACGTTTGACAAAGGAGTGACATTTTCTTTGGAAGGATTGATTTTGAAATGATTGGTTTTCTGAGTTTTATATAAGATTTTTTTCTTAAAAAAATTTTAGTAGAAAGATAGGTTATTTAAATTATAAATCTCTAATTTTTAGCTATGCTTACCAAATCTAGTACAAAACATTGCTTTTTTGAGTCCTTCCATTTTCTTAAGATAATTCTTAAAAAGTACAATAAGAAATTTTATAGGCTTTATTAGGTGTTAGATTTTTATCCATAAATTCATATTTGAAATTTATAAAATTAAGTCATCGCACAATTATCATGCTTCTTCAAGTGAATTAAGTGAACAGGGGCAGTTACAAGAATAGCATTTTATAAAATAGATTTTTGAAATAGTTTAAGCTTTTAAATCGGGTCTACCAAGTTATGTCGATTTTTAAAATGCAGAGTCACGAAAAAATTTCGTCGTTAAAGATTTCGACTTGCATAATATAGCGATTCTTGAAATGTCGATTCACAAAATGCAAACAAGGATAAAATATCGATTTTCGGAATGCCAACTTGGACAAAATTTCAACCTTCTAAAATTAAAAAGTTTTTAAATAAATAAAAAATTGAAGCCCTGTTGTTGACATCAACTCTTTGATATCTCTAAATTTTATTTGCGTACATATTTTAACAATAATCTGATAAGGGAGGGGGGTCTCCCGACCTCAAATCCTAAATAAAAAAATTATTGAAACTCAGCTTTTAAAACCAACCTCAACATCCATCCTAATTCATATATGCATATTCTGGAAAAACGTATATTCCTGATTTTGTAACCAAATCAAAAATTGTTCTTAATTATTTTTATTAAATAGGTATTTCAAATAGTCGGAGCTGCCTTCACTAGCCTCCACTAAACAAATAATTGCAACCCAGCTTTTGAAACCAGTTCCAAAAATTCATCCTAACTAATTTACATACTTATTGTAAAAATTTGTTAATTTATAGTCTTTCTAGAATTTGAATGCCAGGATTCCAAGATTAGGTTTTAGAATCAAGCAATTAGAATTAAAAAAAAGTGGAGAAGTTAATGTATAAATTAATAAAAAAAAACTTAATTATTCCATTTTTATTTTAAACAGTATCTTCTAAATCAGTAATTGAAATTTAAAATTAAAAACATCTGAATATAGTTAAATAAAATTGTTTATTTAAAATAATTATAAATATATTTTAATAATTATAAATAAAAAACTTTATATTATAAAAAAAAAAAACAATAAACAAATCAATATTTACAATAGTATATTTAATAAAAAATAATACAAACAGGATGGGGAATCACTGAAAATATTTATTAACAAAATAATATAATGCATAACTAAATATATAGAAATATTTGTAGAAAAAATTAATTAAATTTCACTTTATTATTTATTTATTTATATTTTACAAAAAAATAATCTATTTATTGAATGAATAATTTATATATTTTTTTATTTTTTACTTTTTTTGAATAATTCATAATTATTTTTAAATAGAAATTTTAATGTTCGATTATTTTTAACGTTCATATAAACCAAACGATAGTCCAAGTTTTTAGGGTTTAAAAAATAAATTTATTATATTGTAAATTGTTATAAATGTATAGTTATTATATATATAACTAAATAGATTTCGATATTTGAAAAGAGGAATGAATTCCGAGGCCATATTACATCGAATGGGATTAGTATCTATTTTACAAACTTTTGGAAGTTTTTTGTGTTTTTTTTAGCTGTAAACTGTGCAACTGTTAGGGTAATAAGCTTGTCAATTACCATAGATACATCTTGGAACAGGGGGTCATATTATATCCATGTTATTAGAATTAATCTTAATGAACTCCACATACAATTTAAACATGAAATGGTACTAGATCTTGTAATAAGAAGAAGCGTCTTAGATTTTCAGTGGATACAATTCTATTTTTGGTTATATTGTACTATTTTGTATTAGAGTTATATGGTATTCTATATCTGTGAGTTATATTGTTCAATCAAGTTATTTGTTTATATTATGCATTTTTTTCATTGTTATATTAATGTATTTCTTATTAAAGACATATAATTATTAATTATTGGATTAAGCATTTAATTTGAATCCAATGGCGAATGGTAAGCTGATTCGAGTCAAAAAGCATATAAAATTTTTTCACTTTCATTGGGGTTCGAATCCGGGCTTTTCGCATAAAAGGATGGCACTCTAACCATTGTGCTATCCAGCCTTTATAGTTGCTAAAATTGTACTTTTTATTAGAATTTGAACATTGAACATAATATCTGATGGATATGAATACACTATTTATTTATTTGTAGTACAAGACAATTGTAAATATTGCGTGATATTATATAGTCCTTTGCCTATTTGGCATTTGACCTTCTAATTAAACTATTATAATATACACTACATCTTTTTATTAGATATGATACGACCAGGTTTTGAACCTGAGACTTTTCGATTTTTTTGAGCGACAGTCGCCATTTCCATTGAGGTATCGATCAGATGTCCTTATGTCTATTGATTAGTTTGGAAATTTACATTTAGCATCCAATGAATATGTAATTTTTTTGTAATAAGAATATTTTTTAAAAATTTTATAATGCGAAAACTGGGTCTTATAGCACCAACTATACTCAATAACCTTATAGCACCAACAACTTATTACTTATGAAGAAACCGAATAATCATTTTTTCATTAGTTTTGGTTGTATTTAGACTAAACTCAATAGAGTTGTGATTAGTAAAAAATATGCGCTTCCCATAATCCTAGATTCTTTTTATTTTATGAGTGATTGGTGCAATCCATTCACCATTCTGATAATGAAAGATTTCTTAATACATGTTATTTTATGCTAGGTTACACAGACCCAACTAGAACTTGATTATTTTAGAAAAGAATTTAGAAAGATTTCGAAAGAAAATTAATAACTTTCTTCAAAGTAAAGCTTATTTATCCCTGTATTAAAAATATAAATTTATTACTTTATAATAATAAATTTTAAATTTCAAGATTTGTTTAATTCTTAAAATGCATAAAACAGTTTAACATACTTATTCTAATTAATAAAAAAAATTATTATAAAATACAATTATATTATACATAATAAATAAATATATATACCTATATATATATATAATATTGAAATAAAAATTAAAATTATATTATATAATCTTCATAATGAAATATTTTTAATTTCTTTAAATTGAAAATCAATTTTTAAGGATTTTATATTTGGCTCAAGTTCAATTCTCTAAATTTATAAATCGTAACAATATCTGAAAACAAAAAATAAAATAATTTAATTAAAAAAATACAAACACACACACAAATAAATATTTATTGAATTATAAATGTATATATATATATATATTTTCATTAAATTATTTAATTAATATTGAATTATATAAACTTTTAATTTAATTAAAAGTGTTTATATATTCAGTTATTTAAGAATGCAAATTATTATTTAATTTTAAATTTATATTAAATTATATTAATTTAATTATTATATTATATTAAAATTTTATTAATTTAATTAAATTTTTTTTCATATTTTTAAAATCTGTTTATTTATTAAATTAATTATTATTTTATATAATACTGATCAAAATCTTTTATATTTATATAAAGAAAAAAGTTAGTTTATAACACATTCCACGAGTTTAATAATATAAAATAAAGATTTTAATTTCTTTATTTATAAAAAATAATTTGTTGTCTCAGATATCTTTCTAATTTCCAAAAACTACAAAAGATGTCACTTTTGAATTCGCTTGCAATGTCCTTTAATTAAATTTCATAGAATGACGATAATATCTAATTTCTCTATAATGTAGCCTAAAAATATGCAATTTTTTTTAGAAATAAAGTATCTATTAGTTTTTTTAAAGGACACAGTAAATATAATTATGTAAATAATGTTTCAAACCATATATATAGGTAAAATAACAATGTAGGTTGAAAATTTAATAGCCAAGCCTAAAATGGCCTTTGTAGGGTCTTACTAATGTTATTACAATTTTTTGTATCAATATTAGATTAAAAATAATTAAATAAATAAAGAACACCCAAAAATTTTTGATTTTGAGTAATTTGCTTTCTGTAAATTTCAGTTCAGTTTGTGCGCCTGGTGTAATTTCCGACTTTCATAAACTAAAGTATGTTTTATTTCACAGCTTGTTTTTGTTTTTTTTTGGATTAGAGTGATTTTTGTTGTGTGGAAGTTTTAAATGTCAAAAAATAATGGAAGGATAGTTAAAATAAATATTAAGTGCAAATCTTCATTTTTTAAGTGGTTTATATATATTATATTAATAATTATCTTACAGATATATAATTATAAAAATATTTATAAATTTCTTTTTACACTTTGTTTTTTATAAACATTTTCCTCAAATTTTGAGTTTGTCATAGAATAAATGAAAAAATATGATTTGGCATTCACAAAATAATGTTACAAATTTGGAAATTTAAGTTTTTACCCATAAATTTTGTAATAAACCTTATTTTATAATTTTAATTAAGAATAAGATCATATTTTTGATAAATTCGTATGAATAAATTAGTCAAAAATTTATCATCATTCTAATCACCAACAGAAGTTCTTATAATACCTTTCTTTTATTTAAAAATTGTACTTTTTGTTTAAATTAATATGTTTGACTCTAATAAATACAAATAAAAATTTCCATTGTGTGTATTGTGTGGGCTTTTTTTAACAAAATCTAAATTTACATTATAATTATTTCTAAGAATTACAAATTGTAAAATGGTTGACTTGAAATTTTGAAATGATTTTTTTTGTTTTATAAATTCAAGGTAACTGAAGTCTTTTATTTTTATATATAATTTTCTACTGAAATTAATATTGGCGTATCCATTTTAATATTTTCAAACAATTTTTACGAAAAATCAATCTTTTATAATTCCCTTTAGTTGTACATATTTAAAACGCCTTAGATTTGGTATTTTTGACATATTTGAAATTCTGGGGAAAATGGAT